>CM060325.1:58870691-58878191 GCA_030674155.1 Stramonita haemastoma | reverse complement strand
TGCTGCTGCTGCTGTTGCTTTACCTGCAGCTGTGCAACTGGTAACGTCATAACTTCAACCTCATGGATTTGTTGACCCAGACTGTTGGCGAGTGTTCCTCCACCTATGTCACCTTCACCATGACACCTTACTCTGTTGCTGTGGCTGTCTTCTGCCGAAAACTGAGCCTGGTGATGATGCAGGTCCTCCTTATCAGAGCTGTCCTGAGTGGGATCAAGGGAACGTGGCCCCATCTCTACAACTGTAGTGTATAACTGGGGAGGGTCTTCTCTTCCAGAAACCGTGGCAGAAGATCGGGTCTGTGACGACTGCGTATTGAGCAAAACGTCATGTGCAGAAGAAGTCCCTAACGACGTCTTGTCCTTATCTTGCTGACTATGGACAGCATGCGGTGGCTGGGGTCTGGGTTGAAGGGAAGGTCTAGTAGTGTTCGCTGAGCTGAATGCTAAAACTGAAGATTCCTCCATATCAGTCACAGACTTCGCAGGTAGAGGACAGTTTTGAGAAGGACTGTCTCCCCGAATGATGCTCCCTGATTTCTTTTCACTCAGAGATGTGGCGCTGGACTGAGCAGAAGGACTATCAAGAGAAGATGAGGCGGGGGTCAGTTCTGAAGATTTTTCCGCATAGGACAGAGATTTTTCAGTTACGGCACAATATTCAGAAGAGCCATCACCACTCAAAACGCTCTCCAACATCACTTTTTCTTCCACATTTTCCTCACAGTCACACACCACAACTTCATCTCGGGGATGGAGAGTTTCAGACACGGAGTCTGGCGTCTGAGTCTCCTGATGCTTGGAGTCCTTCATCAACACAGTGTCCCCCACCCCCATCCCCATCCTCCTCGCCTCCATGACCTTGTGCAGCAGCTGCAGTTGATGCTGCAGAGTCCGGAGCTTGCAGAACGTGGCCAGCATGAAGAGGAGGACCAGGCCACACAAGGCGCCGCCAGCCACCAGAATGAACCGCATGTGGTGTGACTGCTGTATAGGCCTAGTGGTGTCAGTGTTGCTGTCGCTTTCTGGGTCCTCTGCGGTGATGTTCTCTTCGTTACCTGAAACAGATTGTTCATGGGAATAGGGTTTGCAAGATATAGCTATGTATAAACTCCAATCATTGCTAGTAGTAGTAGTAGTAGTAGTAGTAGTAGTAGTAGTAGTAGTAGTAGTAGTAGTAGTAGTAGTAGTAGTAGTAGTAGTATCATCATCATCATCATCATCATCATCATCATCATCATCATCATCATCATCATCCTCCTCATCATCATCATCATCATCATCAGTAGTAGTAGTAGTAGTAGTAGTAGTAGTAGTAGTAGTAGTAGTAGTAGTAGTAGTAGTAGTAGTAGTAGTAGTATTGTTGTTGTTGTTGTTGTTGTTTATGCTGGTTTGTTGTTGTTATTATTATTGGTGGTGATGTTGTTGTTAATGCTGGTTTGATGGTGAAATAAAGGAAAGGATGATTCTGTGGTTGGAAGTGGTAACATCCTGCAGTGTGCGCGCGTGCGTGTGTGTGTGCGTGTATGTGTGTCTGCATGTTAGATCACTTTGGGGTGATCTTGCGCACACGTTAAATCCTGTTCCGCTTTTCGTGAGATTAGGCCATCGTGTGCCGGTGGGAACAGATGACATTTACAAAACTGCATACACACGGGGACTGGTGTAAAAAAGCACAAGAGTGCTTATCCCATTATCGTCGATATAAAAGAATAAAATAAATATTAAAAAATAAACTTTCCATAAGCCTGGTTTACAGGGTTTTATTGAAGAAAGACGCAATCATAAGACAGAAAATAACATTTAAAAACCCAGCTAAATACAAACCATCTCTCTCTCTCTCTCTCTCTCTCCTCTCTCTCTCTCCTCTCTCTCTCTCTCTCTCTCTCTCTCTCTCTCTCTCTCTCTCTCTCTCTCTCTCCACACACACACACACACACACACACACACACACACACACACACACACACACACACACACACACACACACACACACACACACACACATGGGGGACGGGATAGCCTAGTGGTGAGAACATTGCACTCGCAATTTGACGACCCGGATTCGATTCCCGTTCGAGGGGATTTTTCTCCTAAAGTTAACATCAGTGCTGACTCCACTCTCTCCAAAAGTCCTTCGGATGAGACTATAAACCGAGGCCCCGTGTGCGAACGCACGCAGAACATCTTGCACACACGTTAAATCCTATTCCGCTTTTCGTAAGAGTAGGCCATTGTGTGCCGGTGGGCACAGATGACAAGATCTACAAAACTGCATACATACGGGGAATGGATGTAAAAAAAAACCCACATGAGTGCTTATTCCATTATCCTCGATATAAAAGAACATTTTTTTTAATTAATTTATTTTTATCCTCGGTATAAAAGACTAAATTATAGATAAATGAATAAATAAATAAATAAAAACACACCCTGTGGGCACACACACCTATGCCCACACGCACCCATGCACCCCTCCCCCCTTCCACCCCTACCCACCCACCCCCCACCCCCCTCCCTACCCCCACCCCCACACCCCCACCCACCCACCCACCCACTCATTAAATTAAAATGCGCACAAGGCAGAAACAGCTTGTTCCAGTGTCAATGATGGCTGAAGAGAAGCAACTCCTGTATAGGATCGGCCTGTAGGACTAGTTACCTCTCTTGAATCACTACCACAGGCGCCTAACCATCTCAGCCATCATAAAAATCGTCCCCTGTTTTTGGGGCAGAGAGAGAGAGAGAGAGAGGAGAGGGGAGAGAGAGGAGAGAGAGAGAGAGAGAGAGAGAGAGAGAGAGGAGAGAGAGAGAGAGAGAGAGAGAGAGAGAGACAGAGACAGAGACAGAGACAGAGACAGAGACAGAGAGACTGAGACAGAGACAGAGACAGAGAAGACAGAGACAGAGGCAGAGTCAGAGTCAGAGAGACAGAGAGACAGAGAGAAGAGACAGAGAAGAGAGAGAGAGAGAGAGAGAGAGAGAGAGAGAGAGAGAGAGAGAGAGAGAGAGAACAGGCACCACTGAAAACCACCAAAGTGACCCAATAGCAGTGTAGGGCTCCTCTGGCTGGTGGCCCTGCGGAGGCCTAATACTGATGGGCTCCCTGTGGACTTCAGACCCTGGGAATGAGACATAACGAATCTAGGTATGGCTGTGGCGGGGAGATTGGGATGAGCGGAGTGGGAACAACAAGCAAGACGGGGATGTTACAGAAGATGGGGCAGCAAATGGTGGAGACAAAGATGGGCAGACAAAATTTTTAGGTACGGAAACACAGGCAGAGGCAGACATGGACAGAAACAAAAAGACAGACTTTGGCAACAGTAAAAGATACAGGGAAATAAAGGTTTAAAAAAAAACAACAAAAAAAAACAAAGGTAAAGGTGTCCCATAACCTGTGTGGTCGTAGGGGAGCGAGGCATCAGAGACCTCAGCTTCTCTAAGGGCCAGCATGTTGAGGGTGGCGCCCATCTCCTCTCCCTCGCTGATTTACCTTCCCTGACCCTAAAGAGGGCAGGTACCCATTTACTGAACTGGGGGGACTGTGCTGAAGCCAAGGCGCGCAAACGGTCACCCATCCAACTGGTAACCATGCTCGACGCTGCTTAACTTTGGCTGGGGGAAAGTGAGCGCTCTGACCAATAGAGAATATAAAAGAAATTTTTAAAAACTAAACAAAGAACAACAACCAAAAAAACCCTTACCAGAGTGTAAAAGGCTACTAGACTGGTGATCATGTTGAAAGCAGTCCGGTGGAAACGTCATCGCCTTGTCTACGTCATCCATGGCGTCATGCCTAGTGTGATTAGACTTTCTCGTCTCTGTGCATGACGTCACTATCTGACTCGCCATCAGCACTGTGACGTCATGTTGTCCCGCAGAGCCTGTGACGTCAGGATTGATTGGGGACGGAGGAGGAGGGCAAGTCTGAAAATCACAGTAGTGAAAACTACGTCATTGCAAAGTCTGTTGACAAAACTTTTGCAACAACAACAACTACAGTAGCAGCAGCAGAAATAATACAAAAAAACAACTACAAGGTGCTGAGGTATGTAGTGTTTGCGGTTTTTGTTGTTGTTTCCTGGGGGGGGGTGGCGTTCCTGGGCTAAAACTCGATTCACCAATGGTGAGATTTTGCGTGGTGGCAACTATTTTGACCCACCATTAAGGTAAGGTAAGGCGGTATTGTAAGTACATAGGCAGTGAATGAACTGCTTCTCTCTCTCTCTCTACTCTCTCTCTCTCTCTCTCTCTCTCTCTCTCTCTCTCTCTCTCTCTCTCTCTCTCTCTCTCTCTCACACCACACACCCACACACACACACACAACACCACACACACACACCACACACCCACTGCTTTGATTTTGTTGTTTTTTTGTTTGCTTATTTTGTTTTTTGCAGTGTTTGGTTTTGTTTTTTTTTCTTTAGATAGATGGCTGATGGAAAAGCAATCGATGCTTACTCAATGTACCATCTGGAATAAAATGTGATTGATTGATTGACACACACAAACTTTCTGTAATCTCTTCTCCACGTTGTACTACCTTCTGACACTGTCTGACGTCAGCACAAATAGTGACGTCACAAACAAAGATCAGTGACGTTTGCAGGACCCAGGAGGAGGGAAGGCGGAAGAAAGGCGTGGTGTACTCTGTCCCTGTCTTCTCCAAGAACCGCTGTCTAAGGCTAGCACCCCGCCCACTCCACACCTGGAAGCAGACAACACTAGCACTGCACGCGTGAAGACATTGTCTTCTTCTGCTGCATCCGTATACGTGTGAAGGTACACAAGCAAAAGGAACGCGCGTGTCACACACACACGCGCGCGTGCGCACGCACACACACGTACGCGCGCACGCACGCACGCACACACACACAGTGTTTGTATGTGTGTGAGTTAGTGGGGAAGGTGGTGGTGGTCGGAACAGAGCAAGCTAGCGAGCAAGAGGGGGGATATATATTATCTATTATCTATTATCTATTATCTATTATTACTATTATCTATCTATCTATCTATCATATATATAAAAATTAACTATACATACTACTAATACATACATACATACATACTATACATACATACATACATACATACATACATACAACATACATACATACATACATACATACATACAACATACTACATACATACATACACACACACACACACACACACAACAACACACACACACACACACACACACACACACACACACACACACACACACACACACACACACACACACACACATACATACATACATACATACATACATACATACATACATACATACATACATACATACATACATACATACATACATACATACATACATACATACATACATATGTCTATACCCACCTATTTGCACGCATCTTTGTACCTGTACACGCACGCAAGCCTACAACATAACCTATTATATCCTAACTCACCCTTGTTCCAAAACAGACTGAGAGAAGGGTACTTTGTGCTGCAGTTCCCCAGGTGGCACTTGTGATGCAGGGTGGGTCACGTTGCATTCTGTCACAGTGGGACCACCTGCATGGAGTGTCACCTTTTAGTGGTGTTACTATGGACATGAAAAATTGGTGTTACTATGGACATGAAAAATTGATGTTACTATGGACATGAAAAATTGGTGTCACTATGGACATGAAAAATTGGTGTTACTATGGACATGAAAAATTGGTGTCACTATGGACATGAAAAATTGATGTTACTAAGGACATGAAAAATTGTGTTACTATGGACATGAAAATTGGTTTACTATGGACATGAAAATTGGTGTTACTATGGACATGAAAAATTGGTGTTACTATGGACATGAAAAATTGGTGTTACTATGGACATGAAAAATTGGTGTTACTATGGACATGAAAAATTGGTGTTACTATGGACATGAAAAATTGGTGTTACTATGGACATGAAAAATTGGTGTTACTATGGACATGAAAAATTGGTGTTACTATGGACATGAAAAATGATGTTATATGGGACATAAAATTGAATGTTACAGGACATGAAAAGAGAAGGAACAAACTGAAAAGTTGATGATAATGAGAGGACGACAGACAGACAACAGACCCAGACAGAAGAATTGAATGATTAATGATTGATTGGTATTGATGATGTATCTGTATTCCCAGTTTACAGATAGTATGACATTGTTCATCAGCCTAGCACATAGAAGAAGAAGAAGAAGAAGAAGAAGAAGAAGGAGAAGAGAAGAAGAAGAAGAAGAAGAAGAAGAAGAAGAAGAAGAAAGGAAGAAGAAGAAGAAGAAGAAAAATGAAAAAAGCAGAAAAAGAAAAGAAGGGAGCAAAGGGGTATAAGGGTGAGAGAGAAAAAATGGCTATCAGCATGTCTAACCAACGCTTTAACCACTAGGCTATCCCTTCCCCCCATTTATGATGCTATGGCGATGGTAACTGTACAAACAATGAACTCGAAAGGTAAAGGTGTCCCATAACCTATGTGGTCATAGGGGAGCCAGGCATCAGAGAC
The DNA here is from genome assembly GCA_030674155.1 of Stramonita haemastoma. NCBI lineage: Eukaryota > Metazoa > Mollusca > Gastropoda > Neogastropoda > Muricidae > Stramonita > Stramonita haemastoma. Next base: position 58,871,685 of record CM060325.1, on the reverse strand, counting down.
CTCAGTTTCTCTAGGGGTCAGCATATTGAGGGCGGCGCCCATCTCCTCTCCCTCGCTGCATTACCTTCCCTGACCCTAAGGAGGGCAGGTACCCATTTACAGCTGGATGAACTGGGGGGAACTGTACTGAAGCCAAGGCGCGAATTTGGTAACCACGCTCGATGCTGCTTAACCTTAGCTTGGGGTAAGCGAGTGCTCTGACCACTGAGCTATCTCTAAAGGATGAGAAAAATAATCCTACTGCTGGAATGAAGATGTACATCTGTGATAGTGACGTTGACAACCATAGAAGTGAGGAAGACTTATGACCATGATGATAACCAAAACAAGTTGGAAATAAATCTATAAAAAAAATAATAATAATAATAAAGAAAGAAAGAAAGAAACAGATAGGCCCATATATTGTTCTCTTTCTTGATCCTTGGCTAGAGCTCCGAGGTTCACTAATTGTGAGATTTTGCGTATGCAACCGTTTCTGTTTGCCAAGAATAAAGGTAGCCGCATTCCAACTTCAGGGATGTATGCTGGATATGTCCCTGTTTTGTAACCCACCACATGCTGACATGAACTAGGCTACGGGATCTTTAACGTGCATATTTAATCTTCTACATACGTTCGGTTTTCACCACTCGGCTTTAGCGTCTGTCTAAGCCCACATTTAAAAACAAAATTAATATTTTCAATCAATCTTTGATTTTTCAACAACAACAACAACAACAACATCAACATCAAAGAAACAACTGACCATGATGCGCTCCCAACAGCTGCAGAGCCACCTGTTTGCCAGGGTAGACAACCTCTGTCATACTTCCGTCTTCATCAATCACGTTCAGTTGTAGTAGAGAAGGAGGGAAGAGTCTGTCGTTTTCAACAACAGGAGGCATTGCTTTTTGCTTATGCTCAGCATTTGTTGATCGTACTGAGGCATTCTTGTCAATGGCTGCAGAAGCATCTGAACAACAAAAGGATTGAATCAAAATAACATGATTTTCAG
>CM060325.1:58860691-58865691 GCA_030674155.1 Stramonita haemastoma | reverse complement strand
TTCGCAATTCTTCTTCTTCTTCTTCGCAATTCTTCTTCTTCGCAATTCTTCTTCTTCGCCAATTCTTCTTCTTCGCAATTCTCCTTCTTCGCAATTCTTCTTCTTCGCAATTCTTCTTCTTCTTCTTCGCAATTCTTCTTCTTCTTCTTCGCAATTTTTCTTCTTCTTCTTCGCAATTTCTTCTTCTTCTTCTTCCTCTTCTTCGCAATTCTTCTTCTTCTTCTTCTTCGCAATTCTTCTTCTTCTTCTTCGCAATTCTTCTTCTTCTTCTTCGCAATTCTTCTTCTTCTTCTTCTTCGCAATTCTTCTTCTTCTTCTTCGCAATTCTTCTTCTTCTTTTTCGCAATTCTTCTTCTTCTTCGCAATTCTTCTTCTTCTTAGCAATTCTTCTTCTTCTTCTTCTTCTTCTTCTTCTTCTTCTTCTTCTTCTTCTTCTTCTTCTTCTTCTCAATTCTTCGCAATTCTTCTTCTTCTTCTTCTTCTTCGCAATTCTTCGCAATTCTTCTTCGCAATTCTTCTTCTTCTTCGCAATTCTTCGAAGTACTGAACAGTTCAAAAAAAATTCCTATACGTTTGCACCAGCTTCGCGCAGTTGAAGGCTTGAATCTAGTAAACGACAAGAAACCCATTTAGTGACACTCAACAAAAGCACAAGACATACGAACTGTTTCAACTCCCATCCCCTTCCTTTCCCCACTCCCATTATAAAACAAAACGGAAGAGAGAGAGAGGGAGAGAAGAGAGAGAGAGAGAGAGAGAGAGAGAGAGAGAGAGAGAGAGAGAGAGAGAGACACACACACACACACACACACACACACACACACACACACACACACACACACACACACACACACACACACACACACACACACACACACACACTCGACTTTCTTCCTCTTTATCTCTCTTTATGCACATACACTCTACTCTCACATGCTCATTCTTGACTCAATCTTCCCTCTTTTTCCTATCGTCTAATAGTACTCAAGTGGAAAGACGTTAAATTGAAGAACACAGACTGACTGACAGACAGACAGATACAGAGAGAGAGAGAGAGAGAGAGAGAGAGAGAGAGAGAGAGAGAGAGAGAGAGAGAGAGAGGAGAGAGAGAGAGAGAGAGAGAGAGAGAGAGAGAGAGAGAGAGTGTGTGTGTGTGTGCTTGTGTGTGAGTGCATGCGTGTGTGTGCGTGTGTGCGTGCGTGCGTGTGAGCGTGCGTGCGTGTCTGTGTCTGTCTGTGTGTGTCTGTGTCTGTGTGTGTCTGTGCTTACCTGAGGCGCTGCAGCAGCAACAGCAGCAACAGTAGAGGCAGCAACAACAAGAGTGGCAGCAGCAGCAGCAGCAGTCAGAGCCATCGACAATAGCTGTAGCAGGGTCAGCGGATGGCTGTCCATCACTGTCAGGGTCCGGTGTCCGTCCTTATCTGTCCACACCACAGATAGCCAGCCTATAGTCTATATATATATAAGCGTGGCAAGGCATTTCTCTCTTCTCCGCACCAGTATTATATAGGCCTAGTGGTAGTGCCACAGAAGGATGTGAAAGTGTACACCATTCTTCCTCCCCCTCCCCTGTCTGCCCCACTCCCCTCCTCCCTGCTTCCCTCCCTCCCCCTTCCAATTCCTGCATCCTTTATCTCTATGGCCCCCCCCCCCCTTTTCCCCATCCCTGCAACCTCCTTTCACTTCTTCCGTTTTCTTTTCTGCAAGCGGGGAGTGCCTGAAATTGGATGTTTTGCTTGCTGGTGTAGACATGTGTTGTACCCCTTTTGAGGAATTACTGTTGCTTTACAGGGGTAAAAAATAAGACGCTTGTGCGCACGCGCGCGCACGCACACACACACACACACACGCACGCGCGCACACATACACACACGCACGCACACACACGCACGCACACGTGTACAAATACACGCACGCGCGCGCGCACACACACACGCACGCACACACCACACCACACACACACACACACACACACACACACACAGAGAGAGAGAGAGAGAGAGAGAGAGAGAGAGAGAGAGAGAGAGAGAGAGAGAGAGAGAGAGAGAGAGAGAGAGAGAGAGAGAGAGAGAGTTCTCTGTTAGTCCAGTGCAGCAGATAAAAATACTGAAGAGGGAGAAGCAAGCAGCAGCGTAAACTAAACAGAGAAAAATGTTGACGTGTGTGTGTGAACAGGGTCTCTTGTTGTCTGTCTGCACACATCTGAGAAGTGATGGACTGATGACTGCATGTCCGGGTATAGGCCAGTAGAGAAAGGATACAGCAAGCAAGCTGAGAGAGATGGAGCAGAAAAAACAGAGAGAGAGAGAGAGAGAGAGAGAGAGAGAGAGAGAGAGAGAGAGAGAGAGAGAGAGAGAGAGAGAGAAGAGAGAGAGAGAGAGAGAGAGAGAGAGAGACAAGGCAAGGCAAGGCAAGGCAAAATTCTTTTATTCGAGGATAATAGATAAGCACTCATGTGCTTTTTTACATCCAGTCCCCGCCCTTTTCAGGGAAAACATCAAGATAAAAAGATACTAAACAGTAAAACTACATGCAGTACCAAACAACATAAAGGAATAAGGACATTATACATAATAAGATAATAAAAATGCACACTTTCAGAAGTCGAAAATCAGAAGCCACAATAAAATGATTTTGATTATAAAAGAAAAGAGAAGCGTTAATAGATAAGGAGCAACCAAAGAAACATAATGAAATAAACAACTTAGCAATCAAGAAAAGTCCACCCAAAAATACTTAGCTACAACATTGTTACAACTCATAACAACAAAATGAACTCAGACGAACTCAGAAGGAACTAAAGATAATACAATGATTATAATAATAACAATAAAAATAATATCAACAATAGTGATAATAGTATAATAATAATACACGTAAAACTCACTCCTACACGTAGGTCACACACACACACACACACACACACACACACACACACACACACACACACACACACACACACACACACACACACACACACACATACATACATACATACATACATACATACATACATACATACATACATACATACATACATACATACATACATACATACATACATACATACATATATACATACATATACGCAACTCACTCACGCATGCACGCTCGCAGGCAAATGCACATACAAATCACACACACACACACACACACACAAATGCACACACACACACACACACACACACACACACACACACACACACACACACACACACACACACACACACACACACATACTTACTCACACTTATATTTATAAGCACATATCCGCAGGCGCACATGTACTTGAGGTGGTAGGTTTTTTGTGTGTTTTTTTTTTCTTTAAAAAAAAGAAAAAGAAAAAAAATTGTCATAGAAAAAAGAAAAATGATACAAGTCAAACAATCATATCAGGTGACAATATTATCCTTTCTTTTACATTCATACTTCATATAAAAAAGAAGAAACAAAAGCAAGCAGCAAAGTTAAAACATAAAAAATAAACAAGAACAAAACATCAAAAACTTGAGGTAGGACCCATCAACAACAACAACAAAAAGTCATGCAAATCATAATATTTTAATACAAGGGGAGACGACAAATAAAAACAATTATCCCCCCCCCCCACACACACACACACACAACACCCAAACACACTCACCACACACACACACACACACACACACACACACACACACACACACACACACACACACACACACACACACACACACACACACACACACACAAAGTTCGCGCTCATGTCATCAATAAACTTCATTTGAAAAGAAATATATGCCTAATTTTAATCAAGTCATGCAACGGAACACAAAAAGAATCCATCCGCTGTAAGGCATATATATTAAAACATACATATTCTAATACCTGAATCTTATGATTATGTATTTATGGTCATAGAAATCACGTTCATAACCATTTTGTAATCATAATGAACATAATTATTCAGCTTACTTGATAATTAAAAAATTATACAAAGTCAACTGCATTCAACACGTGATTATTAAATAGTACAAAAAGTGAATAAAGTATTTCTCAATATGGATGATAACATGTTTAGGCAACGAGAGAGAGAGAGAGAGAGAGAGAGAGAGAGAGAGAGAGAGAGAGAGAGAGAGAGAGAGAGAGAGAGAGAGAGAGAGAGAGAGAGAGAGAGAGAGAGAGAGAGAGAGAGAGAGAGAGTACACAGTACATTTTTAGCCAGGTAGTGTTGCGCACAATTTTCAACTGACCAATAATATCATCACTTAACACTCCCTATCTTTTTACTTATGCATATATAAAGAATATACTATATGATAAATGTGACATGAAAATAAATATTAAAAATTTACTCTTTGAAATCAGTTACAAGTGCACAAAGATAAGATACATATAAAATACATTTAAACACACACACACACACACACACACACACACACACACACACACACACACACACACACACACACACACACCACACACCCACACACACACACACACACACACACACACACACACACACACACACACACACACACACACACACACACACACACACACACACACACACACAAAAGAAGAGAGAGAAAGGGGGAGAATTATATATAGCCAACAGGATGAGTACTGGTTCATTAGTTTTGATGCATCAAGTGCATTAGGTGATTTTTGAAGGTCGACAATGATTGGTGCTGTTTAATTGAATCGGGAAGGGAGTTCCACAGTACAGGGCCTGAGTATAGTAAACTGGACTTGAACAAATCTATTCTTGGGATTGGGATACTTGGCTTTTCAGTATTTCTGGAACGATTCATTGGGAACTTATCTCTTAAGGATGTGGGGACAGCTCCTGTCATTATCTTAAACATCAGGATGCCCTTGTTATATTTTAGTCTTTGTTGTAGGGGGAGAATACTTAACTGAGTATAATCCACGTCAAGTAATGTTGTTTTCTTCAGGAGGATAAGTTTGAGAGCACGTTTATACAGACTTGATAAGGGTTTCATAGTGTTTGCACTGGC
>CM060325.1:58818191-58853191 GCA_030674155.1 Stramonita haemastoma | reverse complement strand
GAACTCTCCAAAATGTGGTAGTTATGATGTGTTATGTTCTTTGTGTGTCAGATTGTGCGTGTGAGCATGCGCGCGCGCGAGCGCGTGTGTGTGTGGTGTGCGTGTGCCTTTATGCTTTTTCATGATTGTGTGCATAATGTACGCGCGCGTGCGTGTGTGTTTATCATGGATTTTGTTGTTGTTTTGTTTTGTTTTTTAGATTATAAAGTAGTCTTATTCGATCAACGATTATTCGATCAACGATTCTGAATATAAGGCACACATGGTAACTCCTTGAATTTTTGCTGTCTATTAATTTGTGATCGACCCCTTGCCAAAAGCTAGGGCCTATCACGAATAGGACTCTTTAATGGCCACGCCTGGCTTATAGGCCTAGTTAGGCCTGAACAGAGAGGTTAATGGCACTGGCACCGTGAGGGCCTGCAAATTAATAAACTGATTCAGTTGGACTTGGCCTTTAAATATACCTGGCCAAGCATCAGTCCATCCCATCCATAGATCAATGAATTAGAAAGAAAGAAAGAAAGAAAGAAAAGAAAGAAAGAAAGAAAGAAGAAAGAAAGAAAGAAGAAAGGAAAGAAAGGAAAGAAAGAAAGAAGGAAGGGAGGAAGGAAGGAATAAAGAAGAAGAAGAAGAGAAGAAGAAGAAGAAGAAGAGAAGAAGAAGAAGAAGAAGAAGAAGAAGAAGAAGAACAACAACAACAACAACAACAACAAAAACAACAACAACAGTTTTTAAAAATTGCTAAATATCTCATCTCCAAATCGAGCAACATTATGTTATATATGAACTTCTATAGTTGTTAAAAAAAAGGGGGAAGGGCAAAGGAAGAAAATAAAATTCTAACAGGGTAGAATGGTTCTTCTTTCTTCTTCTTCTTCTTCTTCTTCTTCTTCTTCTTCGTCTTATTATCATTATTATTATTATTATTATTATTATTATTATTATTATTATTATTATTATTATTATTATTATCATCATCATCATCATCATCATCATCATCATCATCATCATCATCATCATCATCATTATTATTATTATTATTATTATTATTATTATTATTATTATTATTATCATCATCATCATCACCATCATTCATGCTAAACATTCAGGCCCAAACTAAAAATCATTTCAGACTGGAAATTGCTCAAAGACTCATTCGTGTGTTCAGAATGTGTTCGGGCATTTTTATATATGCCATCTGACTGCAAGACTTGGGTGTCCTTTTGCAGCTAAGTTTCAAAGAAAAAAAAGAAAAAAGATATTGTTAGAATGTTACGTACGTAGGCCTACACCTAGACTACAGAAATCGGAGACCCACGTCCCGGGTGCTTTAGCTCTAACTAGCATCTGTTGATTGTGCCGTTTTCAAGAATCATCCCTCAAAAGGACCCCCAAACTGACTTATAACAATGCAACTAGACTTTTAGAGAAATAAAACTTCAATCCAATGAATAAGGCTTCGAAATCAGGTAATAATAAGTCAAGAAACTTAAGCAGTTAATAATTCGAGTTTTTAGTGGCTATGGCCTTGACCTATGGCCATGACCCTTTATTTAACCTCCCAGAGACGAAGAAGCAAAATGCTACCACGAAGGGTGTTCCAGCAAGCCCTGCGTTTCTCTCGTGGAAAGAAGGGCTGCATTTCCAGCAGATTTCGCTCCACACAAGTATGATGTCATTTATTTCATTTGCGGTTACTTTTGGGCGTTTTGCGCTTGTCGATTAACTCTGTCACTATGTGTTTGCCTTGCTTGACACATTAACGAGTTGTCCCAGTTCTCGACTGAAGAAAAGTAGACCATGAAAATGATCATGAATAGGCCTACTGCTGTGCCTTATTTTTACATTTAATACAGCACTGGTGATCAGCTCATACTAAATTCAGAGAAGTGCTGCCATCACCTCTTAGTTAAAGCGTCTGTTGTTTATGTCAAAACATGACTCAGTTTTTTTAAATAAAAATGAAAATGTGTTTCCTCTTCAGTTTCATTTTAAGGCTCAAGCACAAAATGTGATATTAAATTTACAAAAGAAAAAAAAAAGAAGGGGGATCAGGGTGACTGTGTTGCTATGTGTGTGTGTTTTTTATTTTTATTTATTTGTGAGTGTGCATGTGTGTGTGGTGTGTGTGTGTGTGTCAGTGTGTGTGTGTTATTTTTATAAATTTATTTGTGTGTGTACATGGGCATGTGTGTGTATGCGTGCATGCAAAAACGCATGCATTAGTGCCTCTGTGTGTGTGTGTGTGTGTGTGTGTGTGTGTGTGTGTGTGTGTTTTGATTAAAGTCAGTGCTTGTTTTTCTTCTTCCTTTTAGTTAGACAAGTCATCAAATGAATTGTTGAAGTGCTTGATATTTTTAGTTATAAATTGGTTTCTTTGTTGTTGTTTTCTCAGGCAGTTGCTGATCGAGTGACAGACGGCTTTGTGGAGGACCTGCGTGCCATTGTTGGAAAGAGCAATGTGTCCACAGCAGATGCAGTTCGAGACCAGCATGGCCATGATGAATCATACCACAAGTCAGTGTGTACTGTGTTCAAATCATTAGTCACAGTGGAGTTGTTTTGTTAAAATGTATTTTGTAAAGTCCTATTATCCAGATTTATATAATAATATAATAATACTACTATTGGTATTAGTGATTTAACATTATGATCAGATTTAGTTTGTTAGTTGTTTATCATCATTATCATTTTAATCACCATGATCAGATATCATCTTATTCATCATCATCATCAGATATCATCATCAACATCATCACCACCACCATCATCATCATCATAATTCATATTCACCATCATCATCATCACCTTATACACCATCATCATCATCATCATCATCATCATCATCAAGACCGCATCCTGTTCTGCATGAGTGTTGTTATTGTTGGTGTAATTGTTGTCATGATGTTTTGGTATTGTTTGTTTTGTTGAATAGTGCCTGTAGATGTTGATAATCAGCTTTTGGCTGATAGTAATTTTTTTAAAATCTTTTCATTGTAGAACTTGGCTAGTTGTGTTCTGATGAATTCAAAGATGAAGAAAAGTGTTAATCGTCAAGTGGTGAACTTTGTACCAGAGATAATGTTAATTTATGCAAGGGCTTTCCCTGTGGATTGTTTATTCATCTTGAAGTAGGATTTTTTAAGTCCTTTTTTTAATGATTTATTTCATTTTATTTGGTTTTGCTTTTTTTTCTTTCCTTAATCATCAGTAAATTAAGTTCAACATTGCCAAGTAGGATTTTACTTTTGTTGTCTTTTCTTGCTTCTGTTTTATTTTGATTTGAGTTTTTGGTGAGTTATCATTTGAAATTATCAAATAAATGAAACTCAATATTGCAAATATGCTTACATTTTTTATAAACTGATTATTGTGGTACTTCAAACTTCTTTTACTTTTCCTTTCTTTTCAAATTTTTTTTTTTTTAAATGAGGATTTAAAAGTCTACCATTTTATACTGAAAGTTTCTTGACAGAGATTTTTTTGCATCTTTTTGTTGTTGTTTTGTTTATTTGTTGTTGTTTTTTTAAAGATAGTCCATGGAAACTGCATTGACAGAAAGTATAATGTTTACATCCACCCACCCATCCACCCACGATCATTAACACACACACACACACACACACACACACACACACACACACACACACACACACACACACACACACACACACACACACACACACACACACACTAAATTTGTCTGTAGTATTACTTAATGTAGCAAACAGTATACACTTAAAGACATCTTCAGTTTTGGGGTTGTTTTTGGGGTTTTTTTAGATTGAAGGCTCAAAACAGTATTGAGACTAAGATTGAGATTTTAAGAGCATAAATAATAATTATTTACATAGCTCAATATTTTTCTTTTGTTTTCCATTTTGATTTTTTATCTTATCGAGGTGTTTTCTTTCATTTTGTTTTGTTTTGTGTTTATTATATCTGAATTTGTTTCATTTTAGTTTTATTTTATCTCATTTTATTTAATCTGATTTCACTTTATTTTATCTGACTTTATTTCAGTTCATTTAATCTAAGTACTTCTTTTCATGCCCAGTTGTATAATTTCCTTGTTGCTGTGAGCAGGTCAAGTTTGCCCGACGTGGTAGTGTTTGCTCAGAGTGTGGACCATGTCAGCCAGGTGGCTCGCTTCTGCAACACTCACGTGGTGCCCCTCATCCCCTTCGGCAGCGGCACCGGCCTGGAGGGAGGGGTCAATGCCATCAAGGTCAGCGCATAGCAGCATGGTGCATTATTATTTATTTTTATTATTATTTATTCTTTTATATTGAGGATAATGGAATAAGCACTTGTGTGCTTTTTTACATCCAGTCCCTGTGTGTATACAGTTTTGTAAATCTTGTCATATGTTCCTGTGCAGGGTTATGTATGTGGGCACTGTGCACACACACATGCATTCACGCATGCACACACACACACATGCACACACACACTCAAACACACATGCTCACACACACACACACACTCACACACACACGCACGCACGCATGCACGCAAGTGCACACATAAACACGTACACACACACACTTAATGTTTTAATATATTTTTTGTCATAGTAGAACAAAAATGCATTTTTGTACACTTAAATAGGTCCCTTCCTCCTCCTTCCCCTTACCACACACATACAAGACACAAAAATAAATAAAAGAATTTGTAAAAAAAAAAAAGTTTTTTAAAACAAAACAAATGAGCCCCAGATAACCCAGACAAAACTGGGCTCTAAACTGTTGGTGTTGCGAACAGGGAGGGGTATGTCTGGACGTCAGTCAAATGAAGAACATCATCGCCGTCAATGCAGAAGATTTCGACTGCACAGTGGAATCGGGCGTGACCCGCGGGGAACTGAACAGCTACATCAGGGACACGGGGCTACAGTTCCCCATAGGTCAGTGGTGGCGGAGTCTTTTGTCGTCTGCTGTTGTTGGTGGTGGTTTTGTTCCTTGGCTAGAGTTCTGAGATTCACCAATAAGATTTTGAGTATGTGACAGTTTTCTCACCATTAACCCTCTTAGTCCCAAATATCCTGGTCATAAGTTAATTCAAATAATGCATACATGTGTTTATTCAGGTTGGGTCCAGCTGGCCTATCTCATATGGCACCCAACCTTCGGTTTTGATATTCTTTTGCTCTCCTGTTTCACAACTATAACAGCTGTAACTGTTCAGGTTTTTTTGTAAAAGAGTGCTCAGCTGTCAGTTTCCCCCACTTTCAGCTCCTCTCAGCAGCTAATTAATCCATCCCATCCCAGCCGAAATGGGGCTAGCTGGTGCTATTTATAGCAGGAACTGACCACACTTGGGCTTGGTAAAAGGAAAGGGCGCACTAACTATACCACTCTTGACAGAGTGATGTTAGATTTGTGCGCTGTGGTGTGTGAAACGCTCTCTAAACCTTCCAGTGACAGACACTACACACACTTAATCTTGCAGACCCTGGAGCAGACGCATCACTGTGTGGGATGTGTTCAACAAGCGCATCGGGCACGAACGCTGTGCGCTACGGCACGATGAGGGAGAACACGATGAATCTGGAGGTGGTCCTGGCTGATGGCAGTGTCTTCTGGACCTCCGGCAAGGGAAAGAGATGCAAGTCAGTTCTGGCGCTGTTTCAGCTTGCTTCATGTGTTTGAGTTCATGTATATGTGTACAGGGTCGAGAGTAAACGGTTAGTGAACGATCCACATTGCACAAAATGGTGCCTGGAGAGGCCTCCAAATTGCCTTTAAAATGCGAAAAATCGTTTTTGGCCGAGGGGCTTCACTCCCCTGGGCCCCAAGCAGGACTTTGCCCCTGCACCCCACCGGGGCCTGTGTGGTCCCTAGACCCGGGCTTGCTTTCCTCTTTTTTTGTCTCTGCCAATTCTGTGCTCTGATGTATACGTGTACAGAATCAGTGGTCAACAGTTAGTGAAGAGACATGTATATGTGTACAGAAGTCATGGTTAACAGTTAGTGAAGTGACATGTATATGTGTACAGAATTCATGGTTAACAGTTAGTGAAGTGACATGTATACCTGTACAGAATCCAGGGTTAACAGTGAAGTGACATGTATTTGTGTACAGGGTCATGGGTTAACAGTTAGTGATGTGACATGTATACCTGTACAGAATCAGTGGTTAACAGTTAGTGAAGTGACATGTATGCGTGTACAAAATCAGTGGTCAGCAGTTAATGAAGTGACAGTGAACATTAATGTTGCAGGCTCGAGACTCCTTAGGTGGGGGAGGTTTAGGGATTTTTTAAAAAAATTATTATTCTATAACCATGTTGTGCATCTATCAGTTTTGACAGAACATGAAGTCTGCATTATGGATAAGTAAAGACATTCATCTGTCTGGACATGAATTGCAGAAAGACCTCAGCTGGTTACAACCTCACCAACTTGTTTGTGGGGTCAGAGGGCACGCTGGGCATCATCACCAAGGCAACCATCCGTCTCTTCGGAATCCCTGAAGCTGTGAGTTGCTGCTTACCATGCTTTTCTTCTTTTGTGTGTGTGCATTGGCTAGAGCTCTGAGGTTCACCAATGGTAAGATTCTTAGTTTCTTGTTTTGTTTTTGGCACAGTCTTTTGTGTTTTAATATCTAAATGCTAGTCTGGAAGGGATCCGGGAGATTGTAGAACTCAACAGAGACACAGAGAGAGATGGCAAACCCTGGTGACATTGCGTGGAGCTTCTACCGTTGACAGCGGCGACGGAGACAGTTGAGTTGAGTATCGACGACTCAACTGTATCTCGTCGCCACTGGCATCAAAAGAGGCTTCACACAGTGCCACCAGGGTTTGCCATCTCTCTGTGGGTATCTAATTGTATGCTTTGTAATTGTGTATTTGATTAAAGGAAATGATTGTGCCAGTTATAAGATATTGAAAAAAATAAGAATCAACAAAAAAGTACAAAATAGCAGTAACCACTTCTATATGATTTTCCATGTTGTTTTAATCCAGGTCCATTTACCTGTACAGCACAAGGCTGTTGTGTTTTTTTTTTCTGTTCTCATCACTTCATTATGAAAGTCATTCAGATGAGACTATAAACCAAGGTCCTGTGTGCAAACGCACGCAGAACATCTTGCGTACATGTTAAATCCTGTTCCGGCTTTTCGAAAGAGTAGGCCATCGTGTTCCGGTTGGAACAGATGATGAAATTTACAAAACTGCACAAACACAGGGACTGGATGTAAATAAAGCACACAAGTGCTTTATTCCATTATCCTCAATATAAAAGATTAACCCTCTTAGTCCCGATCTGGGGTTTGCCGGGATTTACACACAGTAGATTTCCATCATGACGTGACCATCACTAATTGCTACCAAATGTCAAAGCTCTGTAAGGCCAGAAGGAGAAACCCTGTAGAGTGTCTGGGAGTAATTATAGCTGCTGGTATGTACTTATAAGGAGAAAAAGGCCAGTCAGCATGTGTGCCTGATCTAATTTCGTGATGGAATGCGAAATCTAGGGACAGTTTGTGTTGAGAGACACCGAATGCAAGAGGGTTAATAGATATATACATGTTGAAATGTTATTTTTCAGACTTTGTCGGCAGTGGTCCATTTTCCCTCAGTGCAGGAGGCGGTGGACACCACAGTGCAGGTGCTGCAGTGCGGGGTGCCCATGGCTCGCATCGGTCAGTTCCAAGTCAAAAACACTTCACTATCTCATAGAGAGAGACATCAAGCGGGTACAAGCCATACATTAAAACGGAAATCATGTAAATATATTAACCCTTTCAATACCATAAGCCTGTTTTCCGGCTCAGCTTTCTGCTACCCTTCAGTCCTGTAAGGAGGAAAACTGGCGCAACCAAATTTTCCTTCAATTCCTGGATTTCTGAGGTGCAGAAGAGTGCAAAATGGGTACCTAGGTAAATTTTACATACACACACACGAAGCTCTATACACATTCTCATGGGAAAGGAGAAGCAGTGTTTGCGGTATCAAAACAATTTTACCGAGTCCGTTGATGCCAGTTAGCTGCCTGAGAGGTCACTATAAACAAACCCTCCTCTGGTACCGTTATCACCGGGAAATCAGCTGACCGGACTGAAGGGGAGAGTGGGGGCAGAAATTCAGGATAGGGGAAGTAATTGTTAGCAGATATTCAGTGCTGTAAGGGTTAATATCACAGGAAAATACTCACAAGATAGTAGCTGAATATGAGAATGTATCCATCTAAATATAAAAAGCACCCACAAATCAGCAATACCTCAACGAGTCATGGAAACACCCATTTAAAATCACCCTCATACTCTCACCAGAATGCCCACTTATCCACACTCACACACAGCTCCCACGTGGAAGCGCACACACATACACACACACACACACACACACACACACACACACACACACACACACACACACACACACACACACACACACACACACACACACATACAAGATTCAAGATTTAATTCGCCTTTGACCCCTCTTGGGGCATGGAGGATTTCAGAAAACAAAATCAACTGTAACATACATAATTTGCATTAATAGAATACATTTATACACAGAATTTCACAGAAATAAAAATATAGTCAACCTTTTCATTAATGTCATGTAACTTTACTCTTAACTATGAATTTGGTAAGTTTTAGTAACATATTTTTATCAGAAGAGAACAAATTACAAATTGTGAACATGGATCTTGGATACAAATATTCATGAGGTATGACATTCTTTCGAAGCTCAGAAAACTTTGGACATTCCACACACGCGCGCGCACACACACACACACACACACACACACACACACACACACACACACACACACACACACACACACACACACACACACACACACACATTCACTCATTTTTTCCATTATCCTCTAAATAAAAGAATAAATAAATAAATAAATTTTAAAAACTCACTCACTCACTCACACTCCAACACACACACACACACACACTCCTGATCATTCAATCCTGCACTGTTTATTTAGCCTGGACTGGTTTCAGAGTTTCTGGACGAGGTGGCCATTGATGCTTCAACAAGTTTTCCAAGTACGACTGACAGTGGCTCCCTCCCTCTTCCTGGAGTTCCACGGGTCGCCTAGTGCTGTGGAGGAACAGGTGGCTGTTGTGGGTCAGTGTCATGACAAGAGAGAGAGCGAGAGACAGGGGGGAGAGAGAGGGGGGATAGGGGATACAGATAGAGAAGGGAGGCAGAGAGGGAGGGTAGGGAAGAGAGATTAAGAGGGGAGAGAGAAAGAGAGGGAGAGAGTGAGGGATCTCCAGTGCTGTGGAGGAACAGGTGGCCGTTGGTAGGTCAGTGTCATGGCAAGCGGAGAGAGAGGGAGGGGGGAGTGAGAGGGAGAGGGGAGAGAGTGAGGGATCGCCCAGTGCTGTGGAGGAACAGGTGGCTGTTGTAGGTCAGTGTCATGGCAAACATTGATAGAGAAAGAGTGAGAGGGAAAGAGGGGAGAGAGAGGGGTAGGGGAGAGGGGAAATAAAGAAAAGGGGGGCAGAAAAGAGAAGGGAGGGGGGGGGGAGGGGAGAGTGTGTGTGTGTGTGTGTGTTGAGAATAGATGTATATGGTGTGAGTATGTTTACTGGTGTGTGTGGGTGTGGATGTACTGTTGTCATTGTTTTTGTTGTTTATTGTTTTAGTAAACTATTTATATTGTAAAAAAAACAAAAACGTTAATCATAGTTTTTTTCTCAAAACACATAAGATTAGAAACCAAAAAAAAATCAACTTTTGATATAGGTTGTAATCATCATCATCTGACATTGCTTCTTTTAGCGATAATAATACATTATGATAATAATGATTATGTTAAGGTGGGGATGGGTGGGGGTTGTTTTTCGTTCCTCGGCTATAGCTCCGAAGTTCACCCCAATGGCGAGATTTTTTTTTTTTACATACAACTATTTTTACCCACCAATTAAGATAGCCAGATTCTGACTTCGTGGAATTTTAAGGTATATTGTACTTTCTGGATTAGAGGGTTTTGTGTGTATAGGTGGAATTTTAAGGTACATCTGCTTTCTGGATTGGGGGGGTTTTGTGTGTGTAGGTGGAATTTTAAGGTATATTCTACTTTCTGGATTTGGGGGGGTTTGTGTGTGTAGGTGGAATTTGAAGATATATCTACTTTCTGGATGGTGGGGGGGGGGGGGGAGGGGGTTGTGTGTGTAGGTGGAATTTTAAGGTATATCTTCTTTCTGGATTGGGGATATTTTTGTGTGTGTGTAGAGGAGATAGCTGGATCTAACAATGGCAGAGATTTCAAGTGGGCCACAGACCCTGATGAGAGAAACCGGCTGTGGAAGGCCCGACATGAAGTGGTCTACGCCTGCACTGCTCTCATCCCTGGTGCCAAGGTAAGAAGGTTTGGGGGGGGGGGGGGGGGGGGTAATTTTGGTGTGTAAATTTTATTCTTGTTAATATTTGTTACCTCATAACAATGGTTGCAATATACAACATCACACTGTTGGTGAATTTCAGAGGTCTAGTTGAGGAATGAAAAAGAAAGGTAATATTGTATTAATTATATTTATCATATTTATTGTTGTTTTTGTTTTGTTTTTTTTGCAATGATGCTGCTGATAATGATCATGACAGTGATCATTATCAGTATTATTATATAATTTTTTTTATTATTATTGTCATTATTACTATTATTTTAATAATAATTTTTGTTGTTCCTCTTGTTTTTCTTATTTTTGTTAGTGTCGCACATTTTTTTGGCATGTCATAGAAGGAAATGTCTTGATGTTTGAATGTAAGTAGAGAGTTCCTTTCATGGTATATCCCAGTGTTAATCGGACCAGACAGAGGGATGCAGACACCTGCAGTGTTGGTCAGGAGATGGGATCAGCCCTGTCAGGCTTGCCTCTGTAGGCATAAAGTGGATGGTATATCATATGACTGAGTGGTCCTAGATGTTCACTATGGAGTTTTTTTTCCTATTAGGGTTTTGAAATGGTGTTGCAATGTCACTGTCCTTAGACCTCCAAGACGTATAGGTGATGTTGCAGTTTACCATTGTGCTTAATTTTGATGAGCAGTTTAGCCTTTATTTATTTATTTATTTATTTCATTCTTTTATATTGAGGATAATAGAATAAGTACTCGTGTGCTTTTTTTCATCCAGTCCCCGTGTGTATGCAGTTTTGTAAATGTTGTCATCTGTTCCCACTGGCACACAATGGCCTACTCTTTCAAAAAGCGGAACAGGATTTAACGTGTGCACAAGATGTTCTGCGTGCGTTAGTTCGCACATGGGGCCTCAGTTTACAGTCTCATCCGAAAGACTTTTTGGGGAGAGTGGAGTCAGCACTGATGTTAACTCTAGCAGATTTGAGAATAGTTTATGAATACATATCGCAGATGGGTAATGTTAGAATGGGGCATCTTTGTTGTGCAGCCATACTCCACAGATGTCTGTGTGCCCATCTCCTGCCTGCCTGAAGTTGTCATCAAATCCAAGGAAATGATCCAGAATGCAAATCTGATTGGTGCGTCGCTGCTGCTTCCACTTTCTGTCTGTCTCTCTTTGTCTTGGTCTCTCTTAGTAAGTATAGAAGGACATGAAGTTTGCCTTGTCTTTCTTATGAGAGCTTTTAGTGTATGCAAACATGACTCTTACGGAAGTATTCAATTCATGAACAAAAGGACGAACACATATAGACAGCCACATACATTTACAGAGGTATTCAGTTGATGAACAAACAGACTTACACATATAGACAGCCTCACACACCTCCACTGAACACACTTACAGAAGTATTCAGTTAATGAACAGACTAACACATATAGACAGCCGCATGCACACCTCCACCTGAACCTTTTCTCTGTCTACTCTCTATGCTGGGTTTGGGTTTTTTTCCCATGCCTTCTATCTCCTGATTTGTGTGAATATCTGTATACTAGTGATATTTATTTGTGGTTTTGATGTAATTGCAAATCATACTAATAATTCAAAATTAATTTCTGTGGGTGCAGTAGACTCAGCAAGTGCACTTTGTGCAACTTTTGCTTGACTATATATTTCATGTGAATAATTATAGCTGAAATACTTTAGCTTGGTTTTACCTGAATAGCTAGCTTTAGTAGAAATACTGTTGCTTGACTTTATAATTGCATAGGAATGCTTATCACTGAAATACATTTGCTTGACCTTATTTCCTCTGAATGATTATCAATGAAAATGTTCAAGCTGAAATATCTGACAGTTTGAAAGTTGTGACAATACAACAGTGTTGCTCTGTCCATCCCTTTCCTTTTACCTAGTTCAAGTGTGGTCAGTTCCTGCTATGAATAGCATCAGCTGGCCCTATCTGGACTGGGATGGGATGGGTTAATTAGCAGCTGAGAGGAGCTGAAAGTGGGGGAAACTGACAGCTGAAAGTGGGGGAAACTGACAGCTGAAAGTGGGGGGAACTGACAGCTGAAAGTGGGGGGAAACTGACAGCTGAAAGTGGGGGGAAACTGACAGCTGAAAGTGGGGGAAAACTGACAGCTGAAAGTGGGGGGAACTGACAGCTGAAAGTGGGGAAAACTGACAGCTGAAAGTGGGGGAAACTGACAGCTGAAAGTGGGGGGAAACTGACAGCTGAAAGTGGGGGAAACTGACAGCTGAAAGTGGGGGGAACTGACAGCTGAAAGTGGGGGGAACTGACAGCTGTGTGTGTTGTGGTTTCAGGTCCTATCGTGGGCCATGTGGGGGACGGCAACTTCCACGTGTTCTACCCTGTTGACCCCAGTGACCCCGGTCAGCTGGAACGCATCAAGGACGTCACACACAAAATGTGCCTGTGAGTGAACAGGGGGGGTTTTGTGTTTTTTTTTCATTCTTTTATATCGAGGATAATGGGATAAGCACTTATGTGCTTTTTTTTCATCCAGTCCCCGTGTGTATGCAGTTGTGTAAATATTGTCATCTGTTCCCACCGGCACACAATGGCCTACTCTTACAAAAAGCGGAACAGGATTTAACGTGTGAGCAAGATGTTCTGCTTGCATTTGCACACAGGGCCTTGGTTTACCGTCTCATCCGAAAGACTTTTGGGGAGAGTGGATCCACACTGATGTTAACTCCAGAGGAAAAATCCCCTTAAACGGGAATCGAACCCGGGTCGTCAAATTTAGAACACAATGTTCTGACTACTAAGCTACCCCATCCCGAGTGATGTTGGATGTGTGCACTGTGTGGAGCAATTGAGTATGCATTGAGACAGGGCTGGCTGGCTGTGCTGTGTGGAGCAAGCATGCATTGAGACAGGGCTGGCTGGCTGTGCTGTGTGGAGCAAGCATGCATTGAGACAGGGCTGGCTGGCTGTGCTGTGTGGAGCAAGCATGCATTGAGACAGGGCTGGCTGGCTGTGCTGTGTGGAGCAAGCATGCATTGAGACAGGGCTGGCTGGCTGTGCTGTGTGGAGCAAGCATGCATTCAGACAGGGCTGCCTTGCCGTGCTGTGTTTCAGGCTGGTCGATATAAAAGAATAAAAGAATAAATAAATAAATAAATGATAAATGTTGCAGGCTGGCCATGGACCTGAACGGGACGTGTACAGGGGAGCACGGCATCGGCATGGGGAAGCAGGAGCTGCTGGAGCAGGAGATCGGGGCTGAGGGCATGCTGGCCATGACCACCATCAAACGCGCCTTCGACCCCAACAACATCCTCAACCCAGGAAAAGTCTTCGTCTGAATCAGTGGGGAGGTTGGGGGGGGGGGGGGGGGGGGGGGGCGGGGGGGGGTGGAAGGGGAGGGGGGGGGGCGGGGAGGGGGCTGAAGGGGAGGGGAGGGGGCTGAACGCTCTTGTTTTGATTAGTCAGATTTAACAAGATTTGAAAATTAATCTGTTTGAAGACTGATATATATATATATATATATATATATATATAATATATATATATATATATATATATATATATATATATATATATATCACAGATGACATTTACAAAACTACATACACATGGGGACTGGGTGTAAAAAAGCACAAGAGTGCTTATTCCATTATCAAATCAAACACACACACACACACACACACACACACACACACACACACACACACACACACACACACACACACACACACACACACACACACACACACTCAAGAAAATGTTCATTGTTATTCTGTTCGATATGTTTTGTGGATCAGGATTGGTAATCTTGGTGAGGGATCTCTCTCACTGTGTGAAGGGACTTAACTTGTTTTTTGTTCCCCAAAAGTGTAGTCAGTGCTGGCAGATGAGAATGCAGCAAACATGGCCAAATTGAGGATAACAGAATGCAAATTATTAATCACTATGCTGTACAATTTTTTTCAGCCTATATTTTGATTCTGACAGAAACTTCAAAGTCTGGGCGCGTCTTTTTTTCTTCTTTTTTTGTGCCTAAAAACTGAGAATTAAGATGGCTGTGTTGATTTTATCCAAAAAATGTAATCAGTGCTTACAGAATGTCCAGGGTAGACAGTGCCTTTTTGGTAACAGTTGTGTTGTTGTTGTTGTTGTTTTTTTGTTTTATAGTGTTCCCATAATTACTGACAAAGGTTTTAACGTGGACTAATAACATGTGTGTGAACATTACAACCTGTCAGTTTAAACTCAAGGTTACTGAACGACACGAAATGACAACAGTCATAAGAATATTAAAATCCTCACTAAAATAACCAACGAATATATTTTTAAAAAAGGAATTACAATAAGAAATCGTTTGAAGGAAGGTTTTATTAACTCCATGTAAACAATTTACAGAACAGATATCTAGATAAGCTTTGTATAAACAGGCTGTTTTGGAGGTCATCGTCGAACACAATGGACAAACAAACAAACATCAAACCAAGGTGCCATTTTTGTTTTGATTTACAATAGCTGTCAGTATTACTGGTATTGATTTGCATTGACTTTGTCACCAACTTTTTTTTTTTTTCTTGTTTGTTGTTGTTGTTTTTCTTTTTATTGGTTTTGTTTTGTTTTTGGTGGTTTTTTGGGGGTTGTCTTTTTTTCCCACTCCTTGTCTGTGATAGTAATGAAGTAGTCTTTCAGTGAATTTGTAGATTTTTGTGTTTTAGTTTTACTCATTAACTCAGCATCCAGAGTCCACAAAAACTTAAAAGTAATGCATCTTAGTTTGTTGGGGTTTTTTTCTGTAAATACTGGAAAGTGAGAAAAATGGTGCTTGAAATGTGTATAAACAAAAATTATTGATGGAACGTTTTTGACCCAGTTTGTAGTATATTCCTTTTGCTTTTCTTAAATTAAATTGGAATGTTTTGTCTTCTCAAAAAAGACTATCAGCACTCTTGTTTTTAAGTGGATGTTTTGGGTGAAAGTGAAAGAAAAAAAAACTGAAATGGAATAAGATCTACATTGAATGAGTAGCAGGGTAGTTTGTATTTTTGTATGCATTAAGAATATGTGATGGAAATTAAGTGTGGGGACTTATGGTTTATGTATAAAAGGGAAATATTAAAACCCACAGAGAATACACCTTTGAGGATAGCAAGGACATTGATGAAATTGTTAGTTTCTGTAATACAGATTTCAAAACTGGATTGTATATTTGCAATAAGAGAGTATTCAGCTTCTGTTTTATTTTGCCAGATTAACCTGTAAAAATGATCATTAAATGGTCTTGAAGAAAATCAATGTTTTTATATATGGTTTGTTAGGTTATGAGCTTTCAGTCTATATGACAACGTGCATTACAATTGTTTGTGTTAGATAAACTGCATTGGATTTTTTTAAACAATTTTTTTCTATTTGATAATAAACAGTAAAGATATGCTCTTTGAATTGTTGTGTAATCTGCATTGAAGATAAAAGTTATGCTTTCCATTTCATTGTATGCAAGTTAACCAGAAACTTGTGCTTTCTTTTAAGGTATTGGGACAGTTTGTATGGTAAATTAATTGTTTGTTAAGGTATTAGTGTTGGATAGATGATGTTGCCTGTACATAATTCTGATTGGAAAGTTTGTACAAAAAAATAACTACTTTGTAAACATACTGTTGATAAAACTCCACATTGTATTGAGTGGTGTACTTTGTATTGTGGGTGTGTGCGTGTGTGTGTGTGTAAGAGAGAGAGAGAGAGACACACACAGAGAAAGAGAGAGCAAAACAGGAGGGTTACGAATATTGTGAGTTAGCTTTTTCACGTGTTTGAGAGTGCACGAGCCAACAGACCTGACAGAACATAGCGATATGGAAACCCTGTCACAGACTTGTTTATACTATGTTTATGTTTGTTGTGCCACTCCCCCCATTTTCCCCAATTTGCAAAGGGCGAAAGTGTTACACAATAATTCTTTACAATCTGAATTTAAACCACCTTACCATGTCGTGGAATCCATGCCATGCCGACCATCTGGGTTGTAGAAATGATACGCTTTTTTGTTTCTGAAAATGTGTTTTGTGCCCAGTCCCCTTCCCACTGCCCCCTTGTGAATGCACTTAAAAAGCTTGACACAATAAAAATATATTGTCATCGTCACACCCAGACACACACGCACATATGAACACATACATACGCGCACACACACACACGCACACATACACAGTCAGAATAATTAACGTCTTTTCACATGTTGTGATATTAAAGAGAGAGAGAGAATGACATGGACAATGACAATGACAAAGGTTTATTGTGTTAAGTGGATATGCCCATTCACAAGAGGACAGTGGGGTAGGGGCTGTGCACAAAAACATAATATACATAATTAACAACATAATTAATCCAACCCAAAATGGTCCACGTGGCATGGATTCCAAACCATGGTTTAAGAGAGAGACAAACAGAAAGAGATAGAGACAGAGACATGGACTGAAATTGACAATGAGAGACAGAAAAAGATCAACATGAACTCTGTCTCTGTCTCCGTCTTTGTCTGTCTGTCTCTGTCTCTGTCTCTGTCTCTCTCTCTCTCTCTCTCTGTCTCTCTCTCTCTCTCTCTCTCTCTCTCTCTCTCTCTCTCTCTCTCTCTCTCTAATATCACAACATGTGAAAAGACATTAATTATTCTGACTGAGGCAAGCTATTTCAAGCCCTTCAGGCTCTAGGCAGATGCAACATTAGAAATGCTACCACCACAGGAGGACATATTTACACACTGTGATGTAATCACTATGTAGGGGGTCCATGTTAAGAAAAGGTCGACTAGTATATTACTGTATGTAAACTTTTGTGTTTGTGCTATGGGCTTAGTTTTTATTTTTGATTTAAAAAAACATATAAAGAAAGAAAAAGAAGCGTGTGTGTGGGTGGTGGTGGTGGTAGTGAGGGTGGGTGGGTGGGAGAGGAGGCGTGTTTCTGAGTGAGGGGTAGTGTGTGTGCGTGTGTGTGTGTGTGGTGAGACAGAGAGAGAGAGAACACAATAAACAAAGTGTAGTTCTTGGGCTCGTGGTTAACAATATCTAGTATAGGTCTAGTGATGGTTAGAGCTGCTGGCATTTGCCGGCGGAAAGTTCTTGCTTGCTTCAAAACTATTGGTCTTGGCGATACCAGAACTTTTTTTCATAGTAGTGGGCCTAGTCAGATGTACGACTGCCAGTCTGTTTCTTTGTCCTCCTGTCTGTCTGTCTCTCTGTCTTTCTGTCTGTCTCTCTGTCTTTCTGTTTGTCTCTCTGTCTTTCTGTCTATCTCTCCTGTCTGCCTGTCTGTACCTAGTGTCTGCCTCTCTGTTTATATCTTTGTCTGACAGTCTGTTTTTCTCTCTTGTCTGCCTCTCTGTTTGTCTCTCTATCTGCTTGTCTGTTTGTCTGTCTGTCTGTCTTTCTAGCTAGTTGTCTGGCTAGATGGCTGGCTGTCTGGTTGGCTGATCAGCTGATGGCTGGTAGTCAGCTGTGTGTCTTCTGGCTGGTTAGCTGAGCATTATAGTCTGGCAAGATTGTTTGAGGTCTGTTTCCCTGTGTGCCTCTATCTTCCTATCGCTATCTCTCTACTTGTTTTCTCTGTTTCTACTTCTGTATGTTTTATCCCTTTTCCATTCACTTTTTCTGGGTTTTTTTTTTTTTAGGTATAAGACATGATATAAATGACAGTGGCAAACATGCTCCTTGCTATATAATATTCGTGTGAAACTAAGCAAACAGGCTTGAATTAAAGCTTTTGGTTGCTTTTCTCAAGAGCATCCAGTCCCCGTGTGTATGCAGTTTTGTAAATCTTTTCATCTGTTCCCACCAGCACACAATGGCCTACTCTTACGAAAAGCGGAACAGGATTTAATGTGTGCGCAAGATGTTCTGCGTGCGTTCGCTCATGGGGCCTCGGTTTACAGTCTCATCCGAAGGACTTTTGGAGAGAGTGGAGTCAGCACTGATGTTAACTCTAGGGAAAAAATCCCCTCGACCAGGAATCGAACCCGGGTCATCAGATTGCGAGCGCAATTGTTCCCGTCTTGAGTGGTATCCCTATCAACCGGACCAACAGTGACAGTTTGGGTATTGACTTTCTTCAGGTGAGACCCAAATCGGTCCCATGTACCACAGACATGTAGCGCTCATAAAAGAACCTTCAACATGAGACAAAATCAAGAAACAAAAACCACATTTCCAAGGAGAAACAAAATACTAATTTCATGTATCTGCAGAGAGTAAACAAAACAAAATTGAGCCAGGAAGGGTGTTAGGAGTGAATGCTGAGGAGATGGCATGTGCACTAGTGTTTTCCTGCATTAAAAATTCTTTTAAAGGTGAGCAAAATTTCAACTCGACAAAATGTCAAGAATGTAACTACTACAAAATTAGGTTCTAGCGTAGGTGTACTGTGCAGTAAACATTTAGCAATGGCAAATAACTAAGAATTTCAAAAGCATTTTCCAGAGATTATTAAGAAAATGTAGGCCTCTGTAAAAAAAAAATACCAAAAAAAAAAATACAATGGAGCAGTCAAATCTAAGGTGAGTATTGGAAGTACATTCTCCACACAGACACCTGACATTTTTTGCAAAATTATGTAATAAATGCATTTGATGTCATTCCAAAGTATAGTGTATTAAATTTCCTTGCGACTTCAATACTGAAATCTTTTTTCAGAAGGGGTCGTTTAACATGGAACATGGGTATTAGTCAAATAACTCTGAAGACGGTTCCTTGAATTGGTCAGGTTCTTTAGATTTACCATGTGACGTTTGTTCTAATAAATGGCATCCTTCTTGAATAAATAAGGTGACACGCAGTTCTGTGACCATGTCTTAGTCCCCTTTTGCAGCTCTGTGGGGCCATTCATTTAAAAAATACAATCCAATGTGTGAAGGTACTCAACAAAAAAATAAACAGAAATACCTCTTGAATTTAAAAAGTATATGACATAATTTGATTTAAAAAATAAAAGTGGATACTTTTTTTTTAATTTGGGGATTTCTTCTTCTTCCAATGTTCTGACAGCATCTATTGTTGTCTGTCATATGAGCGAAAATGCATTATGCTGCCATTAAGCGCCTAACAAGTCGGGCACAACGCATCCGACTTGGGTGTGAGGTAGAATTATGTTTTGAGTCTTTCTTGAAAAAAAGGCAGGAGAATGGACAAAGAAGGCAGAAAATAGACAAGGATGTGACAGGAAGAAATGGGAAAAGGCAAAAACAAAGAGAGGGGTGGAAAAAAGGGAATTCTTGAAAAGAATTTCTGGAAGGTTGGAATGCTGTTTATAGTGATAGGCCCCCAGTATCCCCACGTGGGAAAATTTGGGGATTATATAGCATACAATACCGACTTGTAATCGACGAAAAGTAAGATACGAAAAGATCGAAAACAGAAAATCAAGACTGTAGTTTAGAGCTGTAAGTTGTGATCGGTGGTTTAGAGGTAACGCACCTGCCTACAAAGCGATAAGTCCGGGTTCAATCCGGGTTCGGGTTCGATACCTGTTTGTGCCTGAGCCTCCCCCCCCCCCCTCCACTAGACCGTAAGTGGTGGCCTGGATGCTAGTCTTTCGGATGAGACGATAAACTATGGTCCTTTGTGTAACACATTCAGCGCACGTGAAAGAACCCACGGCAACAAGAAAAAAAATTGGTAAAAAATGCCTCTCTGATGTGGAAACAAACACACATACAAACAAAACAAAAATAATGAGTGGCTCTGATCTTGTAGTGACGCACTCTCCCTGGGCAGAGCAGCTCACATTTTGCCATAGAAATCTACCCTGACTTAAAGTGGTAGCCTATGGAAATTGCAATAAGTTCAGCTGTATATTTTGAAAAAATAAATGAATAAATAATCTTAATTTTTCAAGGATAACAGATAAACAATTACATACTTTTTCTCATGGGGCACTTGCCCTGATTAGGGACCACCAAAATAAAAATAAAACAAAGAACCCCCCCCAAAAAAAACAAACAAAAAAAAAAAACAACTAAAACAAAAAACCACCACCACCCCCCCCCCCCCCCCCCCCCCTGTCCCAACATCAGTGTCAAATAATCCCCATCTGACCTGAACACGAGAGAGAAGGGGGGGGGGGGGGGGGGGGGGGGGGGGGGGGGGGGGGGAGTGACGTGTGTTCACAAAAGACTAAGAAAGATGGCGGCTGTGTGAGATTGTGCTGTGTGTGCTCAAACGAAATGATGAAT
Source organism: Stramonita haemastoma (assembly GCA_030674155.1). NCBI lineage: Eukaryota > Metazoa > Mollusca > Gastropoda > Neogastropoda > Muricidae > Stramonita > Stramonita haemastoma. Next base: position 58,832,634 of record CM060325.1, on the reverse strand, counting down.
ATTATGTGATTGAAATGTCGTGTGCTACTAAGACTGTGCAGGGATGTGTGTGAGGCACTATTGACTGTACATCAAGTGAATACGGATAGGAGTTTTTGTCGTCCGTTTTGGATCCTAGTAAGTCATTTTCTGAATTTCAAGGCTTCGCCATTTTCTAGATGGCCATGGCTTTGTGAGTGTGGGTGTGTATTTAAGGGTCATGCTGACCCGGTTTGTGCACGTGCTGAACGTAACCTCTAGCCTCTGTGGCGTGTATAACTTTCTCCCCCTTCCATTCCTCATGGCATACAGAAAAATCTTACCATAGATGAACTTTGGAGCTCTTGTCAAGGAACGTGTATATATAAGTGCGAGTCAAACTGATAAAATCCCTTGTTCAGCATTCATCACACATGGATTCAATGTAAAATGAATCATGAATAATCCAAAGACTCACTCACTCTCACTCAGTCCCATGTCCCAAAGGACGTAGGGGGGACATGAGAGAAGACGCAACAGAGATCTTTTTCCATGCTTCACGATCCTGTGGCTAGTAGGAGGTGTTGCAGGGGTTGGGCGGTCCAGTCTTTGATGTTGTCAACCCATGATTTCTTTTGGCGGCCTCTTCTTCTCTTGCCCTCGACTGTTCCTTGCAGGATGGTTTTTGCTAGGGTGTTGTGTCTTGTGGTGTGACCAAACCACATCAGCTTTCTCCTCTTTATGGTGGAGAGCAAAGGCTCTTGGGGGCCCACACGCTTTTTGATTTCTTCTTTCACATAGTTATTGGTCTTGTGTTCTTTGTATGATATTTTGAGGAGTCTTCTGTGGCACTTGTTCTCGAATGCTTGGATTCTCCTCTCTAACTCTGCTGTCAGAGTCCATGATTCACAGCCATATAGGAGGATAGATATCACGAGGGATTTGTAAAGGTGGTATTTGGTGCAGAAGCTGATGTTGTTGCTTCTGATGATCTTCTCGAGTCTGACTAGAGCAGATGTTGCTGTTGCAATGCGAGCTTTCACTTCATTGTTTGATGTGCCATCTTTTGTTAGGATGGAGCCTAAGTATTTGAATTGGCTCACCTCTTCTAGTGTTTCTCCATTCATCTTTATTTCCGTGATGTCATTACTCGCGCTGTTGACCATGATCTTTGATTTCTCTGTACTGACCTCCATGCCGTATGCGCTCGCTCGATCTGTTAAATTGTCTGTGAGGATTTGCAGTTCTTGTTTGCTGCTGCCCATGAGGTCAATGTCATCTGCAAATCTGAGGTTGCAAAGGGGTCTTCCACCAATGGAGATGGAAGTGTGGTGGTTTTGCAGTGTCTCTGTCATGATGTTTTCGAGGAAGAGGTTGAAGAGTACAGGTGAGAGAAGGCAGCCCTGGCGAACCCCAACCGTGGTCTTGAAGAACTCGCCCACGTGATTATTCATAAAAACTGCACTTTCTGCGTTCTCGTACAGAGCTTTGATGACTTCAATTAGACAGCTGTCAATGTTGAAGTGCCTGAGTACTTGCCAGAGGCCGTCATGCCATACCCTGTCAAAGGCCTTTTTGAAGTCTATGAAATTGTGGTACAAGTCTTTTTGGTGTTGGAGATGCTTCTCTATCAGAATTCTCAGATTGAAAATTTGTTCCATTGTGCTGCGTTTTGGTCTAAAGCCCGCTTGTTCTTCTGCCAGGAGTTTTTCCGCTTGGTTTTTCAGTCTGTTGAGGACTACCTGCAGCATGATCTTGCTAGGATGACTTATGAGACTGATGGTTCTGTAGTTCTGGCATTGTTTGAGGTTTCCTTTCTTTGGCAGGGGTATTACAAGAGACTGTGTCCATTCTTTTGGCCATTCTTTGGTGTCGTGGATCTTCTGACAAAGTTCTGTGAATCGCCTTGCTGTTTCATTCCCTCCATTTTTTATGAGTTCAGCTGGGATGTTATCGATTCCAGGAGACTTCCCCTTCTTCGATTGTCTAATAGCTGCATCTACTTCACACCTTAGTATTGGTGGGTCTTTATCTTGGTGTTCAGGGGTTTGTCAGAAACTATGTTGGTATCTGGGCGTAGTGGGTAGTTGTACAATCCCTCACAGTATTCTGTCCAGCGTTGGAGGATGGCATTGTTTTCCGTTAAAAGATTTCCTTCTTTGTCTTCAATAACAGAGGCTTTAGGCTGTGTGGTTTTCGTTAGTGCTTTCAAAGTGTCGTAAGCTGTTTTGCTGTTTCCCTTGGTCATTCCAGCTTCGATGTTGTTGCATTGTTCTTCTATCCACGCTTCTTTGGCTTCTCTCATCTTTTTCCTCACTTCTCTGTGGCTATCCATGTACTTCTTGTAAGCTTCTTGACTTGTGAACTTTTGTTTCTTAAGTTCTCTTCTTTTGTCGCAGAGGTCAAGAACCTCATTATTTTGTCACCCAAGGTTGTTTCTTTGTTCTGCTTCTTCCTAATGTTTCTTCTGCTGCTGTTGTTAGCACTTCTTTGATGTTGTTGGCCAATGTGTCCACATCATTGTCGATGGCTGTGAGTGCGGCGAACTTTCCTCCAATGTTGGCTTGGAAGATCTCAACCACTGTTGGGTCTTTCAGTTTTTCCAGGTCGAATCTTATGCGTGGGCTTTTTGGCTGTTGTTTTGCTTTCAGTTTCAGCCTGATGGTGGTAAGTACAAGGTCGTGGTCACTGCCAATGTCAGCTCCTGGGAATGTTCTTGTGTTTGCCTTGTTTATGCTGGATTTGAATCTTTGGGGTGACAGAATGTAATCAATTTGATTATGAATCAGACCATTTGGTGAGTGCCAGGTTGATGTTCTGGATGGCTTGTGAGGGTGGAGTGTGTTAGCCAAAGTCAGTTTGTGCTTCTTTGCGAATTCCAGCAGCCGCTGTCCTCTGTCATTTGTTTCTCCCAGTCCAAATCGTCCTGTGGTTCCTGCCCAGGTGTCATAGGCATCAGGTCCCACCTTAGCATTCCAGTCGCCTTCCACAATAAGGATGTCTTTTTTGGGCGTTTTGGAGATGACGTTTTCAAGTTCTTCATAGAATTCTTCTATCTGATCGTCATCGTAGTCAGATGTTGGAGCATACACTTGGATGATGGTGAGATTCTGGGGTTTTGCAGAAACTCTGATTGAGATCCAAAGACAGACTATATGAAAACAGAATATATTATACATCACTTTACCTTTACTTGATATCAAGTCAAGTGAAAAAAACACCCCAAAACAAACACACATCCCCCCCCCCCCCCAAAAAAAAAAAAGTTTTGGAAATGACATCTGTTCCTACGGGCACATAGTGGCCTCCTCTTACGAAAAGCGGAACAGGATTTAACGTGTGTGCAAGATGTTCTGCGTGCGTTCGCACATGGGGCCTCGATTTATAGTCTCATCCAAAGTAGGCTACTTGTGGGGAGAGTGGAATCAGCACTGATGTTAACTCCAGGAGAAAAATCCCCTCGAACGGGAATCGAACCCGGGTCGTCAAATTGAGAGCGCAATGTTCTGACCACTAGGCTATCCGGTCTCCCTAGTGTATAAGGGGGACGGGATAGCGTTGCACTTGAGCTCTTACCGCCCGGGTAGAGGCATGATCAAAACCCCAGATTCAGGGGATTTTTTCCCTGGAGTGAACATTAATGACGACTTCACCTCCTCCCCCCCCCCCCACCCCCCAAAGTTCTATGAGACTATAAACTGAACCTCCATGTGCTAACACACGCAGAACATCTTGCATACACGTTAAAACTCGCTGCACCTTTTGGAAGAGTAAGCCAATTGTATGTAAGGGGGGAAGAGGGACTGGTAGACAAAATGTGCAAAACCACGTGCACATGGAAAATAGATTTAAACAGCACACGAGTTTTTATTCATTATCCTTGGACACACACACACACACACACACACACACACTCCTCTCTCTCTCTCTCTCTCTCTCTCTCTCTCCTCTCTCTCTCTCTCTCTCTCTCTCTCTCTCTCTCTCTCTCTCTCTCTCTCTCACACACACACACACACACACACACACACACACACACACACACACACACACACACACACACACACACACAGAGTGCTTGCATGTGTGTTTTAGACGTATGTGTTTAAAAAAAAATTCTTTTATATCAAGGATCATGGGATAAGCACTCGTGTGCTTTTTTTCATCCGGTCTGTGTGTACGCAGTTGTGTAAATATTGCATTGTGATCTGTTCCCCCTGGCACACAGTGGCCTACTCTTACGAAAAGCACATAGGCCTAGCCTACACATGTGGTTGGCGCAGGCACACAAATGTGCGTGCACGTGTGTGGGCATAAAGACCACCACAACACCACATGACATTGTCAAGCTCCCGGTTGGTCTTTGCCTTGACGATGCAGCGACTTGGAGAGCTTTGTTTGTCATGGTTGGGACATATAGATCTAGTTTTTTGTTTTTTCTTCCATTAATGTTCAGCAACCAGCAGTTTGACCGTAATTAACATTTTTTGGCGAAGTGCAAGTGTGTGTAATCTTGTCATCTGTTCCCACCGGCACACAATGGCCTACTCTTACGAAAAGCGGAACAGGATTTAACGTGTACGCAAGATGTTCTGCGTGCGTTGGCACACGGGCCGTCGGTGTTTATAGTCTCATCCAAGGACTTTTGGGGAGAGTGGAGTCCCTTATGTTAACTCGAGGTGAAAAATCCCCTCGGACCGGAATGAACTCTGGTTGTCAAATTGCGAGGGTTATGTTCTGACCACTAGCACAGTGAGAACAGCCAGAATTAAGAAAACGAACACTAAACCATGAGTCATGTGATCCCAATATCTACAATTAAAAAAAAATTAGGCCTTGGCCCTTGCAGTGGATTGTTTTAACCTGCATAGGCTAAGCTTTTTTTGCGTCTGCGTCTGCGCATGCGGATCACCTGACTTTCCCGCCAGAGCGGCCATCAGTCCAAAGATTGGTAGCAGTTGTGATAACTACAAGGCAAGTGTTATTTTCCCCCTTCCCCTCTGATTTTTCCTCTGTAAAGTTATCTTTTGTATTAAGAAAAATCTGCTGCATGGGTAACAGCTTACCCTCCATACTTACTTACTCAGGCTTTGCGCTCTTGTCGAGCAGAACTGCAATGTCTTCCCATACTGATGGGTGCCTACTACTAGGCCTACTACTACTCATCATTGTGAAGTTCCCACCCGCTTACAATTACCACTGTTCCCACCGGCTTACTCTTTCGAAAATCAGGGTGGGTTTTAATGTGTGCTCAAGATTTTTGTGTGCATGGTCTAATCCAAAGGAGTTTTGGGGGAGTGGAATCGGCACTGATGTTAACTCCAGAGGAAAAATCCTGTGAAACTAGATTCTAACCTGGGTCAGCAGAACACGTGCAACACTCTAACCACCAGGCTATTCGAAACGACACCCCTAAACAAGCATGGCATTTCCCCACTTATTGGCAGATTTCCGTTGTTTTAATATTTTTCGTTCTGCTGTTTTGCCTTCGTAACAATTAAGGCAAGCATTCAGAACATCAGAGAAGAAAAAGAGCGCACTGTCTTCCACTGTTGGGAGCTTGACCTACATTCTGACGTCACTGTCGGGACTCTCAGACATTTTACGAATGCAAACAAGATTGAGAACGCGGTCACCGTAATACCACTTTTAACCAATCAGAAATAATTTCTTTCAGAGGTCAAAGGCGATATACACACGGAGACTCCCGAGGTTCACTTCGACAATTGTCGGGATGAAACGACAGTGATGCAAATGTCGGACATGCTGTCTTCCAAAACTTATGACAAGAGAACTGCTCAACTCGAATTGAAGAAATTATGCTTCCTGCAAAAAGGCAGCTTTGTACCACTGTACAGTGTAAAGGTAAAGGCTTGGAATGATTTCATGTGACATGGTTGTCGCAAAGTGGTTATAGTTCCGCAGACTTATTTTCAATGAACACACTGTTTAGCCTATCGTGCATGCCACACAGTAGGCCTAACTCCAGTAAGCTTATCTGGCTCTAACAATCTGCGAAAATTTGCTGATAAAAATAGAAAAGGGAACAAATGCAATGAAGCATCAACTGAAGAGGACGCGTTCACCGATCAAAATATCTTCGCTAGCTGCTAAGGAGGCACATGTGTTTCAGCTCTCCAAACAGAAAACTAGTTAGGGCCTACAGGTGTCTAGGAAAAAGGTTCTGATGGACGATTACCTAAAACCCAAAGAAGAGTCTGAAAATGACGTTTGAACATTTAAGCAAGTTGTAGGCCCTTGGCTAATTATTAGGCTTATTTGTTCCCATGTCGCTCAGAATCCTCCAGTGCGGTTGTTCTTAAAATTCGTCTTTGCATGGGCAACTTGTGGCAAAGTGCCGGCTTGAGGATAGCCTAGTGGTCAGAACATTGCCCTGGCAATTTGAGACTTTCTCCTGGAGTTAACATCAGTGCTGACTCCACTCCTCAAAAGTCCTTCAGATGAGACTTTAAACCGAGGCCCCTTGTGCGAACGCACACAGAACATCTTGCACACACGTTAAATCCTGTTCCGCTTTTCGTAAGAGTAGGCCATCGGGTGCTGGTGGGAACAGATAAGATTTACAAAACTGCATACACACGGGGACCGGATGAAAAAAAAAAGCACATGATTGCTTATTCTGTTATCCTCGATATAAAAGAATAAATTTTAAAAAAAAAGATAAAAACACACACACAGTGCTTGCACGTGTGTTTTAGACGTGTGTTTTTTCAAAATTTATTTTATTATTTCATATTGAGGATAATGGGATAAGCACTCATGTGCTTTTTTTCATCCGGTCCCGCGTGTGTATGCAGTTGTGTAAATATTGTCATCTGTTCTCACTGGCACACAATGGCCTACTCTTACGAAAAGCACATAGGCCTGGTCTAGCCTACACATGTGGTTGGCGCAGGCAGCGCATGTGCCTGCACGTGTGTGGGCATAAAGACCACCACAACACCACATGACACTGACAAGCTCCCGGTTGGTCTCTGTTTGCGTTGAGGATGCACCGACTTGGAGAGCCGTTTGTCATGGTTGGGACAGACAGTTTTTTGTTTTTTCCTCCATTAATGTTCAGTGGTCAGCAGTTTGACCATTATTAACATTTTTTTTGGTTAAGTGCAAGTGTGTGTGTAATCTTGTCATCTGTTCCCACCGGCACACAATGGCCTGCTCTTACGAAAAGCGGAACAGGATTTAACGTGTACGCAAGATGTTCTGCGTGCGTTGGCACACGGGGCGTCGGTGTTTATAGTCTCATCCAAGGACTTTTGGGGAGAGTGGAGTCCTTATGTTAACTCAAGGTGAAAAATCCCCTCGGACCGGAATGAACTCTGGTTGTCAAATTGCGAGGGCATAGTGTGGTTGTCAAATTGCGAGGGCAATGTTCTGACCACTAGCACAGTGAGAACAGCCAGAATTAAGAAAACGAACACTAAACCATGAGTCATGTGAACCCAATATCTACAATTAAAAAAAAATTAGGCCTTGGCCCTTGCAGTGGATTGTTTTAACCTGCATAGACTAAGCTTTTTTGCGTCTGCGTCTGCGCATGCGGATCACCTGACTTTCCCGCCAGAGCGGCCATCATTCCAAAGATTGGTAGCAGTTGTGATAACTACAAGGCAAGTGTTATTTTCCCCGTCCCCTCTGATTTTTCCTATGTAAATTTATCTTTTGTATTAAGAAAAATCTGCTGCATGGGTAACAGCTTACCCTCCATACTTACTTACTCAGCTTTGCGCTCTAGTCGAGCAGAACTGCAATGTCTTCCCGGACTGATGGGTGCCTACTACTAGGCCTACTACTACTCATCATTGTTAAGTTCCCACCGGCTTACAATTACCACTGTTCCCACCGGCTTACTCTTTCGAAAATCAGGGTGGGTTTTAATGTGTGCTCAAGATTTTTGTGTGCATGGTCTAATCCAAAGGAGTTTTGGGGGAGTGGAATTGGCACTGATGTTAACTCCAGAGGAAAAATCCTGTGAAACTAGATTCTAACCTGGGTCAGCAGAACACGTGCAACACTCTAACCACCAGGCTATTCGAAACGACACCCCTAAACAAGCATGGCATTTCCCCACTTATTGGCAGATTTCCGTTGTTTTAATATTTTTCGTTCTGCTGTTTTGCCTTCGTAACAATTAAGGCAAGCATTCAGAACATCAGAGAAGAAAAAGAGCGCACTGTCTTCCACTGTTGGGAGCTTGACCTACATTCTGACGTCACTGTCGGGACTCTCAGACATTTTACGAATGCAAACAAGATTGAGAACGCGGTCACCGTAATACCACTTTTAACCAATCAGAAATAATTTCTTTCAGAGGTCAAAGGCGATATACACACGGAGACTCCCGAGGTTCACTTCGACAATTGTCGGGATGAAACGACAGTGATGCAAATGTCGGACATGCTGTCTTCCAAAACTTATGACAAGAGAACTGCTCAACTCGAATTGAAGAAATTATGCTTCCTGCAAAAAGGCAGCTTTGTACCACTGTACAGTGTAAAGGTAAAGGCTTGGAATGATTTCATGTGACATGGTTGTCGCAAAGTGGTTATAGTTCCGCAGACTTATTTTCAATGAACACACTGTTTAGCCTATCGTGCATGCCACACAGTAGGCCTAACTCCAGTAAGCTTATCTGGCTCTAACAATCTGCGAAAATTTGCTGATAAAAATAGAAAAGGGAACAAATGCAATGAAGCATCAACTGAAGAGGACGCGTTCACCGATCAAAATATCTTCGCTAGCTGCTAAGGAGGCACATGTGTTTTCAGCTCTCCAAACAGAAAACTAGTTAGGGCCTACAGGTGTCTAGGAAAAAGGTTCTGATGGACGATTACCTAAAACCCAAAGAAGAGTCTGAAAATGACGTTTGAACATTTAAGCAAGTTGTAGGCCCTTGGCTAATTATTAGGCTTATTTGTTCCCATGTCGCTCAGAATCCTCCAGTGCGGTTGTTCTTAAAATTCGTCTTTGCATGGGCAACTTGTGGCAAAGTGCCGGCTTGAGGATAGCCTAGTGGTCAGAACATTGCCCTGGCAATTTGAGACTTTCTCCTGGAGTTAACATCAGTGCTGACTCCACTCCTCAAAAGTCCTTCAGATGAGACTTTAAACCGAGGCCCCTTGTGCGAACGCACACAGAACATCTTGCACACACGTTAAATCCTGTTCCGCTTTTCGTAAGAGTAGGCCATCGGGTGCTGGTGGGAACAGATAAGATTTACAAAACTGCATACACACGGGGACTGGATGTAAAAAAGCACAAGAGACTAGTGCTTATTCCATTATTCACAATATAAAAGAAGAAATAAAATTAAAAAATAACAAATTCTCAAAATTCGTCTTTGCATGGGCGACTTGTGGCAAAGTGCTGGCTTGAGTGGCTTGTCTGCCAAACAATAATCCTTAATTTTTATATTGTGCAGAAGTGCACCACACACCTCAGTGTTTTTCTGTTCGCTGCCCATCAAATGATCATGAGTTTCCTAATCTAAAAGTGAAAGGGAAAACTTTTTTCAATGTGCCCCCCCCCCCCCCCCCCCCACTTTTCCTGTTCCCACTGGCACTCAATGGCCTATTCTTCCTAAAAGCAGAACAGGTTTTAATGTGTGCACTTCTTCTGGGTTTGCACATGGGACCTTGGTGTATAATCTCATATTTGTGTGTGTGTGTGTGTGCATGCGTGCGTGCATGCGTATGTGTGTGTGTTCAGTTTAAACATCTATTCATATAAGTGGTATTATTATCACTGTTACATTATCATTATATAGTGGTAATAATGATATTATGCAAAAAGAAAGTGAAAACAGAAAGAAAGATTGATGTTAGCAAACCAGGCATGTGTTCACATGTTGAACCTTGGTTTATACTATAATTATAGTCTCATTAGGAGGGCTTGAGGGGAGTGGAGTTGGTCATAATAACTCCAGGGAAAAAATCTCCAGGAAAAGGCATCATGGTCTTTCTGCCTTTATTCTATATATATACCCCTGTTGTCCCTTTATTAATGGCTCATGTACTTTTCTTTTATTCAACTCACCAGAGTCCTGATTGTTTCATTTCAGAATGCTGACCATGCCACGACATCTTCACGGTTCTGCTCGCCCCCCCAACATGTGAAAGCAGAGCAAGGCAGAAACAGCAGCACTGTCAGTCACTGGCTCACTTGGCCTCTACACCCATGAGGTCAGTCAGTCATCTGAGGAGTTGGGTGCCAGCAGAAGACTTTGCGGGTATCTTAATAATGATCATTATGATAATAATAATGATAATGATAATGGTAGTGATAATAATGATAATAATAATGATGATGATGATAACAATAACAATGATAATAATGATAATAATAATAACAGTACTACTACTACTAATGATGATAATAATAATAATAAATGGAATATGTATAGCGCTATATCTTGCAAAAAAAACAAATCAAAGCACTTATCTTCATTCCGGATTTTGCTGGCAGCTGCCAGCAGGTCTGGCTCATCTGATCACATCCAGTTCTGGACATGGTCAGCCAGCTCCTCCTCCATTGGAGCCGTGAGTGATGACCCACGTCCTACCTACCAGGGATCCTGCAGGATTGCTGTGCTCAAGCGGGTAATGTAGAATCTTGTTCATGTCTTTCATCAGCAGGGTGGTGTATGCTTAACGGTTAGTTTTAGCAACAAAAAATTAGCCGATGTAACTTTTTTTTAATGAAAAACTTGTCGCTCCATGTTCATCCATCCATCCATCCATCCAACATAGCTTTTTATCCTATGAGAAACTGTTATAACACACGCGCGCACACACACACACACACACACACACACAGAGTCACTCAGTCACTCTCTCTCTCTCTCTCTCTCTCCTCTCTCTCTCTCTCTCTCTCTCTCTCTCTCCTCTCTCTCTCTCTCTCTCTCTCTCTCTCTCTCTCTCTCTCTCTCTCTCTCTCTCAAGTCATGAATGAACGAACAAACGAGTAGACAATGTTATATATTGCACGATTATGTTTCTGTCTGCTTCCAAAACAGACGCAGCAGACTTGGAACCTCTCGCCCCCAAAGCTGCTATAAGGACCATCCCTTATGCCATGAAAAGAGACTTCTTAACCTTCCATGTATCCACATATGATTTTTAACTGTGTCAAGGTACCTGTTACTTGAAGATAGAGAATGGAGGAGAACGGGATAGCCTAGTGGTCAGACCATTGCACTCGCAATTTGACGACCCGGGTTCAATCCCGTTTGAGGGATTTTTCATCTGAAGTTAACTTCAGTGCCGACTCCACTCCCCCCAAAAGTCTTTCGGATGAAACTTTAAACCGAAGCCCCTTGTGCGAACGCACACAGAACTTCTTACGCACACTTTAAATCCTGTTCCGCTTTTCGTAGGAGTACGCCATTGTGTTCCGGTGGGAACAGATGAAAGATTTACAAACTTGCATTCGCAGGTGGACTGGATGTAAAAAAAGCACATGAGAGCTTATTCCATTATCCTCGATATAAAAGAATAAAGGAAAGAAAAAAAAAGAAAACCTGTGAAAACCATGCTCGCAATGCTCACAAAGGAAAGCGACTAAAGTCACCACTTTTTCATTTCCTTCTGCTCAATTGAAATTTTGCGCCCAATTCTGTGTCAGGCTTGGGGGGTTTTTTTTGTGTGTAGGGGTTTTTTTTGTGTTTTTTTTCATGACTGCCTTGCTATTTTCCTTCACATCATCACTGGACACCAAGCTTTGTTTGCATTAGTCCTCTTTGCTCGTTAAAAAATGATTAAAAAGAATAAAACCAAATAAATAAAACCAGATAAATAAAACCAAATAAATAAAACCAAAATAGACTAAACTAGAGTAAGATCTAGTGAGATAAAATGGAAAATGATAAAAATGAAAATAAAAAAAAATTAAAAAAAAAAATTAAAACTAAAAGAGCAAAAAACTTGTGTAAAACCAAAAAAAATGTATATCATAGATTAAAGCAAACTGAATAAAAATTAAACATGAAAATATTAACTTTAGAATAGCCTAAAAGAAAAAAACAAAACAAAACTAGAAATAAAACTGAAAACCAAAACAAAATTTACCCCCCCCCCCCTAAAAACAACAAAAAACAACAAAATAAACCCACCCCACTAAACGAATACTTAAAATCCTCCTAAAAAATAGGGAAAGTCTTTAAAGAGCAAAGGGGAGAGCAATCTTTGTGGAAAACAGTGATCTTGGTGTCTTGGAAAAGAAAGGGCAGTTGTGTAATGTAATAGGCAATGGTGCGGTGACATAGGCAATGGCGTGGCGACATAGGCAATGAGGAAATGGCACGGCGACATAGGCAATAGCGTGCTATTCATTTATTTATTTCGAGGATAATGGAATAAGCACTCGCATGCTTTTTTAGTTTTTATTAAAAATTTTTTAAAATTCTTTTATATTGAGGATAATGGGATAAGCACTCATGTGCTTTTATACATCCAGTCCTTTTATGTATGTAGTATTATACATTTTGTCATCTGTTCCCGCCGGCACACAATGGCCTACTTTTCCGAAAAGCAGAATGGGTTTTAACGTGTGCGCAAGGTGTTCTGCATGCGTTTGAACACGGGACCTCGGTTTATAGTCTCATCCAAACTTTTGGCAAAGGTAATGGGCTGGTGACAAAGGTGACTGCATGGTGACAACGGCAGTGACTCCACTCCCACCAAGAGTCCTTCGGATGAAACTATAAACCAAGGTCCCACGTGCGAACGCACGCAGAATATCTTGCACACATGAAAAACCTCGTTTGGCTTTTCGGAAGAGGTGGGAGCGGATAACAAAAGTGACTAAACTGGATACACAAGGGGACTGGATGTGAAAAAGCACATATGAGTGCCTTTTTTTTATCCTTGAAATAAAATTTAAAAGAAAAGATGAGGTGATGAAGCTGTGGGGCTAAAAAAAAATTTTTTTTAAAGTGTGGGGGTGTTCAGTATTACTGCTAAAGGCTGTGTGTTTTCAGGGCCTCTGGGGCTTCAGTCTGGTGCTCAGTGTCCTGTGGGATGCGGCCATCGTGACAAGTCTTTGTATGCATCATTTGCCCTTTTTTCATCATGAGTATCATGTCCTGCCCTTTTTTTGGGGGGGGCATCCATTTTGGTCTAAACTTTCTGACCTTAGGCTTTTTCAAGCCAGTCTGTCTGTGTTGTCTGTCTTCGTCTGTGTCCCATGTCCGTATTTGTTTCTGTCTTGTACTGCTTTCATTTAGTGGCTGTTTTCTTCCTTTTACCTTAATTTGAAGAGAGGTTTGGTCATGAGTCGATTCCTGTTTGAGGGGATTTTCCCCCTGGAGTTAACATCAGTGCCGACTCAACTCTCACCAAAAGTCCTTCAGATGAGACTATAAACTGAGGTCCCGTGTGTGAACATATGCAGAACATCTTGCGCACATGTTAAAACATGTTCTGCTTTTCGAAATTGTAGGCCATTGTGTGCCTGTGGGAACAGATGACAAAATTTACAAAACTGCATTCACACAGAGACTGGCACGTAAGTGCTTATCCATTATCTCCGAAATAAAAGAATAAATTAAAAGTAAAATGTAACTTTGCGTACATCAGGTATTCACTTATAGCCAAAAGACAGTATCTTTATTTGCTACAAAGAGTCATCATTTTGCAAAGACTAGGATTTATTTGCTGGCTATGGTTAAAAAAATGAAAAAAGAATTGTAACAACCCTGTCAACACACCATCCACCACACCATCCTCATTGTTATGAATTTTTACAGTGAATGTATAACTGTCAGAATTTAGTAACTCAAGATCGTTTTGTTTTGCAGGATGGACAGACAGATGGCAGAGTGGGCAGCTCCGTTGCAGACGTCAGCGATGGAGGATGGTGGCTGTGTTGAAGTGAGGTGAGTACAGGCCTGAGGGTTTGGCTGTGTGTCATGCGCAACTCCTTCCTCTCCTTATCTCTACACCTGTGTGTTCTTCTTCTTCTTCTCATTGGTTTAATGTTCTTTCACAACAAGGTGATTTAGACAATGGTACCTTCACTTAAGAATGCACTGAAAAGAGGATGAGGTGAAAGGATGAAGAATGTAATGGATGGTGATAAGTTTACTATATATAAATTTCATTTATGGTAACTGTCCTACTGGTGATTGGCAAATACTTTCTGCTGTCAGATCGTGAGCTCAGTGCTCTGACCACTAGACTATCCCCTCCTCCCCTGATTGTTTCAAGTGTCAGAATTTAGTAACTCATGATCGTTTTGTTTTGCAGGATGGACAGACAGATGGCAGAGTGGGCAGCTCCGTTGCAGACGTCAGCGTTGGAGGATGGTGGCTGTGTTGAAGTGAGGTGAGTACAGGCCTGAGGGTTTGGTTGTGTGTCATGTGCAACTCCTTCCTCTCCTTTACCCTGTGTGTGTGTGTGTGTGTGTGTGTGTGTGTGTGTGTGTGTGTGTGTGTGTTTTGTGTGTGGCCCCAAGGCATGGTACATCGCTG
>CM060325.1:58811071-58813091 GCA_030674155.1 Stramonita haemastoma | reverse complement strand
ACACACACACACACACACACACACACACAGATACACACACACACTGATTAGATCTCTCTCTCTCTCTCTCTCTCTCTCTCTCTCTCTCTCTCTCTCTCTCTCTTCTCTCTCTCTCTCTCTCTCTCTCTCTCTCTCTCTCTCACCTACCCTGTCTCCTATCTTATGTTCGTCTGGTATCACGTAAAGCGGAAAGACGATAAAATTGAAGACTTACTTAATTACATGCACGCACGCCCACACGCACGCACGCACGTACACACACAAAGAAAAACACTTGACATAAAATGAACACACGACACTGGCATCAGTCTGTTAAAAAATATTCCAGCGTTAAGCGATGTTTATCCGTAAATTTGTATGTTCTCTTTTTGGAAGGGGAAAATGTGTCCGTAAAAATAGTGTCGAAATGTAAACCACATGTAAACCACGTCCTAAACACACACACCACACACACACACACACACACACACACACACACACACACACACACACACACACACACACACACACACACACACACACACACACCACCACCACCACCACCACCACCACCACCCATCCACCTTTCCTTCACCCACCCATCCTCTCCCCCCACCCCCACCCCCACTCCCACACACATAATCGTACTTACAGATGATGGTTATATTATGTGAGTACAACATTTATGAAGAATCTATAATTATGACAGTCTCAGTATGGTTTCATACATAGACTTTACATATCAGGAGTTCTGTCAGTGTTCCTCAATAATAAATCAATCAATCAATCAATCATTCCACAAACAAATGTAAAAAGGTAAAGGTGTCCCATAACCTAGGCGGTCGTAGGGGAGCGAGGCACCAGAGACCTCAGCTTCTCTAGGGGCCAGCATATTGAGGGCGGTGCCCATCTCCTCTCCCTCGCTGCTTTATCTTCCTGACCCTAAAGAGGGCAGGTACCATTTACAGCTGGGTGAACTGGGGGACTGTACTGTAGCCAAGGCGTGCAAACGGTCACCCATCCGTCTGGTAACCACGCTTGACGCTGCTTAACTTGATGGGGGAAAGCGAGTGCTCTGACCACTGAGTTACCCCGCCCCTTAACAAACAAACAAACAAACAAAGAAGACTCTGATGACAATGCTGATCACACTGGGTGGTCCTGAGAGATGGGTGCATGTTGCGTCCCAAAGGGGCCGTTGTCCTAAAGTGGACACGCTCAACAGGGACAAGAACTCCTCCTAGGTCTTAAAACTTCCTGTGGAAAAAAAAACAAAACCAAAACCAAAACAAAACCTCCTTTCCTTCACTAGGTGGACCGCTTGCTTAAAATTTCAGACTACGAAATAAATGGCAAGACAAACGAGACCAAAACCTAACACTTCCTATTGTCTTTGTGAATGTGTGAGTCGGGTAAAGCAACAGACTTTTTCCCCCCGGGAAAGGTGTGGAGTAGGCTACTTGTTTTACGTTTACGGTCTGGACTGAGTTTTTATTTGTGTAAAATATTTTTATTTCCATTGTTTCAGGTCGTGTTTTTATGTGCTTAGGTATAAAAATGGCGTTCTAAGCAGCTTAAACTGTATTTTCAGTTACGTTTGAACCTGGTTCGGGCAGTTTCAGGCTTTAATCCAGTTAGGGACAAGAAAACCTGTTAAGGACACGTCAGTGGGGTGTGAGTGATGAATAGGCAGTGTGTGCAGTGTGGGGCAGCTGATAAAGACATCCAGAACGATGCAGACATTGCTGACCACAGCACAGAGAGAGAGAGAGAGAGAGAGAGGAGAGAGAGAGAGAGAGAGAGAGAGAGAGGAGAGAGAGAGAGAGAGAGAGAAGAATGAACAATGAACAAGATTTATTCTTCAGGCCACCAGCCCCAAGAATGGGGTAAACAAAGCATAGCAAAACAAAGCAAATAATGCAAAAATAAAATAAAACCTCATGACATATGTGGCAACTGCTAAAACATATCAAGTGTGAACATGTGTCTTTTTAGATTAAACTGACCTCTTTTAAATGCTGTTATTTGTTTGTCAAGTCTC
>CM060325.1:58776071-58803571 GCA_030674155.1 Stramonita haemastoma | reverse complement strand
ATTAACACACACACACACACACACACACACACACACACACACACACACACACACACACACACTAAATTTGTCTGTAGTATTACTTAATGTAGCAAACAGTATACACTTAAAGACATCTTCAGTTTTGTGGTTGTTTTTGGGTTTTTTTTTAGATTGAAGGCTCAAAACAGTATTGAGACTAAGATTGAGATTTTAAGAGCATAAATAATAATTATTTACATAGCTCAATATTTTTCTTTTGTTTTCCATTTTGATTTTTTATCTTATCGAAGTGTTTTCTTTCATTTTGTTTTGTTTTGTGTTTATTATATCTGAATTTGTTTCATTTTAGTTTTATTTTATTTTATCTCATTTTATTTAATCTGATTTCACTTTATTTTATCTGACTTTATTTCAGTTCATTTAATCTAAGTACTTCTTTTCATGCCCAGTTGTATAATTTCCTTGTTGCTGTGAGCAGGTCAAGTTTGCCCGACGTGGTGGTGTTTGCTCAGAGTGTGGACCATGTCAGTCAGGTGGCTCGCTTCTGCAACACTCACGTGGTGCCCCTCATCCCCTTCGGCAGCGGCACCGGCTTGGAGGGAGGGGTCAATGCCATCAAGGTCAGCGCATAGCAGCATGGTGCATTATTATTTATTTTTATTATTATTTATTCTTTTATATTGAGGATAATGGAATAAGCACTTGTGTGCTTTTTTACATCCAGTCCCTGTGTGTATACAGTTTTGTAAATCTTGTCATATGTTCCTGTGCAGGGTTATGTATGTGGGCACTGTGCACACACACATGCATTCACGCATGCACACACACATGCATGCACACACACACTCAAACACACATGCTCACACACACACACACACACACACACACACAAACACACATTCACACACACACGCACGCACGCACGCAAAATGTTTTAAGATATTTTTTGTCATAGTAGAACAAAAATGCATTTTTGTACACTTAAATAGGTCCCTTCCCCCTCCTTCCCCTTACCACACACATACAAGACACAAAAATAAATAAAAGAATTTAAAAAAAAAAAAAGTTTTTTAAAACAAAACAAATAAGCCCCAGATAACCCAGACAAAACTGGGCTCTCAAATGTTGGTGTTGTGAACAGGGGGGAGTATGTCTGGACGTCAGTCAAATGAAGAACATCATCGCCGTCAATGCAGAAGATTTCGACTGCACCGTGGAATCGGGCGTGACCCGCGGGGAGCTGAACAGCTACATCAGGGACACGGGGCTACAGTTCCCCATAGGTCAGTGGTGGCAGAGTCTTTTGTCGTCTGCTGTTGTTGGTGGTGTTTTTGTTCCTTGGCTAGAGTTCTGAGATTCACCAATAAGATTTTGAGTATGTGACAGTTTTCTCACCATTAACCCTCTTAGTCCCAAATATCTTGGTCATGAGTTAATTCAAATAATGCATACATGTGTTTATTCAGGTTGGGTCCAGCTGGCCTATCTCATATGGCACCCAACCTTTGGTTTTGATATTATTTTGCTCTCCTGTTTCACAACTATAACAGCTGTAACTGTTCAGGTTTTTTTTGTAAAAGAGTGCTCAGCTGTCAGTTTCCCCCACTTTCAGCTCCTCTCAGCAGCTAATTAATCCATCCCATCCCAGCCGAAATGGGGCTAGCTGGTGCTAATTATAGCAGGAACTGACCACACTTGGGCTTGGTAAAAGGAAAGGGCGCACTAACTATACCACTCTTGACAGAGTGATGTTAGATTTGTGCGCTGTGGTGTGTGAAACGCTCTCTAAACCTTCCAGTGACAGACACTACACACACTTAATCTTGCAGACCCTGGAGCGGACGCGTCACTGTGTGGGATGTGTTCAACAAGCGCGTCGGGCACGAACGCTGTGCGTTACGGCACGATGAGGGAGAACACGATGAATCTGGAGGTGGTCCTGGCTGATGGCAGTGTCTTCTGGACCTCCGGCAAGGGAAAGAGATGCAAGTCAGTTCTGGCGCTGTTTCAGCTTGCTTCATGTGTTTGAGTTCATGTATATGTGTACAGGGTCGAGAGTAAACGGTTAGTGAATGATCCACATTGCACAAAATGGTGCCTGGAGAGGCCTCCAAATTGCCTTTAAAATGCGAAAAATCGTTTTTGGCCGAGGGGCTTCACTGCCCTGGGCCCCAAGCGGGACTTTGCCCCTGCACCCCACCGGGGCCTGTGTGGTCCCTAGACCCCGGCTTGCTTTCCTCTTTTTTTGTCTCTGCCAATTCTATGCTCTGATGTATACGTGTACAGAATCAGTGGTCAACAGTTAGTGAAGAGACATGTATATGTGTACAGAATTCATGGTTAACAGTTAGTGAAGTGACATGTATATGTGTACAGAATTCATGGTTAACAGTTAGTGAAGTGACATGTATACCTGTACAGAATCCAGGGTTAACAGTGAAGTGACATGTATTTGTGTACAGGGTCATGGGTTAACAGTTAGTGATGTGACATGTATACCTGTACAGAATCAGTGGTTAACAGTTAGTGAAGTGACATGTATGCGTGTACAAAATCAGTGGTCAACAGTTAGTGAAGTGACAGTGAACATTAATGTTGCAGGCTCGAGACTCCTTAGGTGGGGGAAGTTTAGGGATTTAAAAAAAAAATTATTATTCTATAACCATGTTGTGCATCTATCAGTTTTGACAGAACATGAAGTCTGCATTATGGATAAGTAAAGACATTCATCTGTCTGGACGTGAATTGCAGAAAGACCTCAGCTGGTTACAACCTCACCAACTTGTTTGTGGGGTCAGAGGGCACGCTGGGCATCATCACCAAGGCAACCATTCGTCTCTTTGGAATCCCTGAAGCTGTGAGTTGCTGCTTACCATGCTTTTTTTGCTTTTTTTTGTGTGTGTGTGTGCGTCAGCAAGAGCTCCGAGGTTCACCAATGATAAGATTTTGGGTTTCTTGTTTTGTTTTTGGCACAGTCTTTAGTTTTAATATCTAAATGCTAGTCTGGAAGGGATCCGGGAGATTGTAGAACTCAACAGAGACACACAGAGAGATGGCAAACCCTGGTGGCATTGCGTTGAGCCTCTTTCGTTGACAGTGGCGACGGAGACAGTTGAGTTGAGTATCGACGACTCAATTGTCTCTCGTCGCCACTGGCATCAAAAGAGGCTTCACACAGTGCCACCAGGGTTTGCCATCTCTCTGTGTGTATCTAATTGTATTCTTTGTAATTGTGATTGTGATTGTGCTAGTTATAAGATATTAAAAAAACCCAGAATCAACAAAAAAGTACAAAATAGCAGTAACCACTTCTATATGATTTTCCATGTTGCTTTAATCTGGGTACATATATAACTGTACAGCATAAGGCTGTTGTGTTGTTTTTATTTTCTGTTCTCATCACTTCATTATGAAAGTCATTCAGATGAGACTATAAACCAAGGTCCTGTGTGCAAACGCACGCAGAACATCTTGCGTACTTGTTAAATCCTGTTCCCGCTTTTCGAAAGAGTAGGCCATCGTGTGCCGGTTGGAACAGATGATGAAATTTACAAAACTGCACAAACACAGGGACTGAATGTAAATAAAGCACACAAGTGCTTTATTCCATTATCCTCAATATAAAAGATTAACCCTCTTAGTCCCGATCTGGGGTTTGCCGGATTTACACACAGTAGATTTCCATCACGACATGACCATCACTAATTGCTACCAAATGTCAAAGCTCTGTAAGGCCAGAAGGAGAAACCCTGTAGAGTGTCTGGGAGTAATTATAGCTGCTGGTATGTACTTATAAGGAGAAAAAGGCCAGTCAGCATGTGTGCCTGATCTAATTTCGTGATGGAATGCGAAATCTAGGGACAGTTTGTGTTGAGAGACACCGAATGCAAGAGGGTTAATAGATAAATACATGTTGAAATGTTGTTTTTCAGACGCTGTCGGCAGTGGTCCATTTTCCCTCAGTGCAGGAGGCGGTGGACACCACAGTGCAGGTGCTGCAGTGCGGGGTGCCCATGGCTCGCATCGGTCAGTTCCAAGTCAAAAACACTTCACTATCTCATAGAGAGAGACATCAAGCGGGTACAAGCCATACATTAAAACGGAAATCATGTAAATATATTAACCCTTTCAATACCACAAGCCTCTTTTCCGGCTCAGCTTTCTGCTACCCTTCAGTCCTGTAAGGAGGAAAACTGGCGCAACCAAATTTTCCTTCAATTTCTGGATTTCTGAGGTGCAGAAGAGTGCAAAATGGGTACCTAGGTAAATTTTACATACACACACACGAAGCTCTATACACATTCTCATGGGAAAGGAGAAGCAGTGTTTGCCGTATCAAAACAATTTTACCGAGTCCGTTGATGCCAGTTAGCTGCCTGAGAGGTCACTATAAACAAACTTTCCTCTGGTACCGTTATCACCGGGAAATCAGCTGACCGGACTGAAGGGGAGAGTGTGGGGGCAGAAATTCAGGATAGGGGAAGTAATTGTTAGCAGATATTCAGTGCTGTAAGGGTTAATATCACAGGAAAATACTTAAAAGATAGTAGCTGAATATGAGAATGTATCCATCTAAATATAAAAAACACCCACAAATCAGCAATACCTCAACGAGTCATGGAAACACCCATTTAAAATCACCCTCATACTCTCACCAGAATGCCCACTTATCCACACTCACACACAGCTCCCACGTGGAAGCGCACACACATACACACACACACACACACACACACACACACACACACACACACACACACACACACACACACACACACACACACACATACAAGATTCAAGATTCAAGATTTAATTCGCCTTTGACCCCTCTTGGGGCATGGAGGATTTCAGAAAACAAAATCAACTGTAACATACATAATTTGCATTAATAGAATACATTTATACATAGAATTTCACAGAAATAAAAATATAGTCAACCTTTTCATTAATGTCATGTAACTTTACTCTTAACTATGAATTTGGTAAGTTTTAGTAACATATTTTTATCAGAAGAGAACAAATTACAAATTGTGAACATGGATCTTGGATACAAATATTCATGAGGTATGACATTCTTTCAAAGCTCAGAAAACTTTGGACATTCCACACACGCGCGCACACACACACACACACACACACACACACACACACACACACACATTCACTTATTTTTTCCATTATCCTCTAAATAAAAGAATAAATAAATAAATAAATTTTAAAAACTCACTCATTCACTCACACTCCAACACACACACACACACACACACTCCTGATCATTCAATCCTGCACTGTTTTATTTAGCGTGGACTGGTTTCAGAGTTTCTGGACGAGGTGGCCATTGATGCCTTCAACAAGTTCTCCAAATACGACCTGACAGTGGCTCCCTCCCTCTTCCTGGAGTTCCACGGGTCGCCCAGCGCTGTGGAGGAACAGGTGGCTGTTGTAGGTCAGTGTCATGACAAGAGAGAGAGCGAGAGACAGGGGGGGAGAGAGGGGGGATAGGGGATACAGATAGAGAAGGGGGGCAGAGAGGGAGGGGTAGGGAAGAGAGATTAAGAGGGGAGAGAGAAAGAGAGGGAGAGAGTGAGGGATCTCCCAGTGCTGTGGAGGAACAGGTGGCCGTTGTAGGTCAGTGTCATGGCAAGCGAGAGAGAGGGGGGGGGGGCCAGAGAGAGAGAGAGTGAATGTGTGTGTGTTGAGAATAGATGTATATGATGTGAGTATGTTTACTGTTGTGTGTGTGTGTTACTATTGTTATTGTATTTGTTGTTTATTGTTTTAATGAAAGAATTATGTTGTATTAAACAAGACAGTTAACTCTAGTTTTTTTTCACAACACATAAGATTAGAAACTAAAAAAAAAAATTTTGGTATAACTAGTATTTATCATCATCTGACATTGCTTCTTTTAGCGATAATAATACATTATGATAATAATGATTATGTTAAGGTGGGGATGGGTGGGGTTTGTTTTTCGTTCCTCGGCTATAGCTCCGAAGTTCACCCCAATGGCGAGATTTTTTTTTTTACATACAACTATTTTTACCCACCAATTAAGATAGCCAGATTCTGACTTCGTGGAATTTTAAGGTATATTGTACTTTCTGGATTAGAGGGTTTTGTGTGTATAGGTGGAATTTCAAGGTACATCTGCTTTCTGGATTGGGGGGGGGGGGGGGGGGGGGTTGTGTGTGTAGGGGGAATTGTAAGGTATATCTACTTTCTGGATTGAGGGGGGGGGGGGGGGGGGGTTGTGTGTGTAGGGGGAATTGTAAGGTATATCTACTTTCTGGATTGAGGGGGGGGGGGGGGGGGGTTGTGTGTGTAGGGGGAATTGTAAGGTATATCTACTTTCTGGATTGAGGGGGGGGGGGGGGGGGTTGTGTGTGTAGGGGGAATTGTAAGGTATATCTACTTTCTGGATTGAGGGGGGGGGGGGGGGGGGGGGTTGTGTGTGTAGGGGGAATTGTAAGATATATCTACTTTCTGGATTGAGGGGGGGGGGGGTTGTGTGTGTAGGGGGGGTTGTAAGATATATCTACTTTCTGGATTGAGGGGGGGGGGGGTTGTGTGTGTAGGGGGAATTGTAAGATATATCTACTTTCTGGATTGAGGGGGGGGGGGGTTGTGTGTGTAGGGGGAATTGTAAGGTATATCTACTTTCTGGATTGGGGGGGGGGGGGGGGGGGGGTTGTGTGTGTAGGGGGGGTTGTAAGATATATCTACTTTCTGGATTGGGGGGGGGGGGGGGGGTTGTGTGTGTAGGGGGGGTTGTAAGATATATCTACTTTCTGGATTGGGGGGGGGGGGGGGGGGTTGTGTGTGTAGGGGGGGTTGTAAGATATATCTACTTTCTGGATTGGGGGGGGGGGGGGGGGGGTTGTGTGTGTAGGGGGGGTTGTAAGATATATCTACTTTCTGGATTGAGGGGGGGGGGGGGTTGTGTGTGTAGGGGGGGTTGTAAGATATATCTACTTTCTGGATTGAGGGGGGGGGGGGGGGGGGTTGTGTGTGTAGGGGGAATTGTAAGGTATATCTACTTTCTGGATTGAGGGGGGGGGGGGGGGGGGGTTGTGTGTGTAGGGGGAATTGTAAGGTATATCTACTTTCTGGATTGAGGGGGGGGGGGGGGGGGGGGTTGTGTGTGTAGGGGGGGTTGTAAGATATATCTACTTTCTGGATTGAGGGGGGGGGGGGGGGGGGGTTGTGTGTGTAGGGGGAATTGTAAGATATATCTACTTTCTGGATTGAGGGGGGGGGGGGGGGGGTTGTGTGTGTAGGGGGAATTGTAAGGTATATCTACTTTCTGGATTGAGGGGGGGGGGGGGGGGGGGGGTTGTGTGTGTAGGGGGAATTGTAAGATATATCTACTTTCTGGATTGAGGGGGGGGGGGGTTGTGTGTGTAGGGGGAATTGTAAGATATATCTACTTTCTGGATTGAGGGGGGGGGGGGGTTGTGTGTGTAGGGGGAATTGTAAGATATATCTACTTTCTGGATTGAGGGGGGGGGGGGTTGTGTGTGTAGGGGGAATTGTAAGATATATCTACTTTCTGGATTGAGGGGGGGGGGGGGGGGGGGTTGTGTGTGTAGGGGGGGTTGTAAGATATATCTACTTTCTGGATGGGGGGGGGGGGGGGGGGGGTTGTGTGTGTAGGGGGAATTGTAAGATATATCTACTTTCTGGATGGGGGGGGGGGGGGGGGGGGGGTTGTGTGTGTAGGGGGGGTTGTAAGATATATCTACTTTCTGGATTGAGGGGGGGGGGGGTTGTGTGTGTAGGGGGAATTGTAAGATATATCTACTTTCTGGATGGGGGGGGGGGGGGGGGGTATGTGTGTAGGGGAAATTTTAAGGCATATTGTACTTTCTGGATTGGCGGGGGGGTTGTGTGTAGGGGGAATTTTAAGGCATATCTGCTTTCTGGATTGGGGATATTTTTTTTTGTGTGTAGAGGAGATAGCTGGATCTAACAATGGAAGAGATTTCAAGTGGGCCACGGACCCTGATGAGAGAAACAGGCTGTGGAAAGCCAGACATGAGGTGGTCTACGCCTGTACCGCCCTCATCCCTGGTGCCAAGGTAAGAAGATTTGGGGGGGGGGGGGGGGGGGGGTGTTGGTGTGTGAATTTTATCATTGTTATTATTTGTTACCTTGTAACAATGGTTGCAATATACAACATCTCACAGTTGGTGAATTTTAGAGCTCTTAAGTTGAGGAATGAAAAAAAAAGGTAATATTGTATTGATTATATTCATCATGCTTATTGTTGTTGTTGTTTTTGTTTTGTTGTCATGATGCTGCTGATAATGATCATGATAGTGATCATTATCATTATTTTTACATTATTTTTTTAATAATTATTATCAGTAATATTATTATTTTAATTATCATTTTTGCTGTTCCTCTTGTTCTTATTTTTGTCAGTGTTGCACATTTTTTGGCATGTCATAGAAGGAAATGTCTTGGTGTGTGAATGTAATGTAAGCAGACAGTTCTTTTTGTGGTATATCCCAGTGTTAATCGGACCAGACAGAGGGATGCAGACACCTGCAGTATTGGTCAGGAGATGGGATCAGCACTGTCAGGCTTGCCTCTGTAGGCGTAAAGTGGATGGTATATGACTGAGTGGTACCAGATGTTCACTATGGAATTTTTTCCTATTAGGAATTTTGAAACAGTGTTGAATGTGACTGTCCTTACTCCAAGACGTTTAGGTTATGTTGCAGTTTACCATTCTGCTTAGTGTTGGTGAGCAGTTCAGCATTGCAGATTTGAGAATAGTTCATCCATATCGCAGATGGATAATGTGCGTGCATGCTTGCGTATCTGTTTTTGATAATTGAATCTCATTGTTTTGGGTGACAAATGTTTCTGTTTATCTTTTTTACCTATATATGGTTTGTGATCACGCGAATTCCTCTTTGATAAAGTATTGGTATTGGTATGGATACTGTCTTGTAGTGTGTGCGAGGTGATGGTTGCATACTGTGCTGTTATTCTGCGAAAAAAACAAATTCTTTCCTATTTACTTTTTATGTACAGCTTGTAACCCACATGAATTTCTCTATTTGTGAGATAATAAATCTGTGAATTGTGAAATTGTGATTTATTTTGCAGCCATACTCCACAGACGTCTGTGTGCCTATCTCCTGCCTGCCGGAAGTTGTCATCAAATCCAAGGAAATGATCCAGAATGCAAATCTGATTGGTGCGTCGCTGCTGCTTCCACTTTCTGTCTGTTTTTGTCTTGGTCTCTCTAAGTAAAGATATG
This sequence comes from Stramonita haemastoma, assembly GCA_030674155.1. NCBI lineage: Eukaryota > Metazoa > Mollusca > Gastropoda > Neogastropoda > Muricidae > Stramonita > Stramonita haemastoma. The sequence goes on along the minus strand of CM060325.1, from coordinate 58,794,315 downwards.
ATGTTCGCCTAGTCTTTCTTATGAAAGCTCTAAGGGTTTGCACACATGACACAGAGGTATTCAGTTAATGAACAAAAAGACAACACATATAGACAGCCCCACACACATTCACTGAACACATTTACAGAAGTATTCAGTTCATGAACAAAAGACTAACAGACTCATACACACCTCCACTGAACACGCTTACAGAAGTATTCAGTTTCTATGAACAGACAGACTAACTCATATAGACAGCCGCATGCACACCTTCACCTGAACCTTTTCTCTGTCTACTCTCTATGCTGGGTTTGGGTTTTTTTCCCATGCCTTCTCCTGATTTGTGTTAATATCTGTATACTAGTGATATTTATTTGTGGTGATGATATATTTGCAAATCATACTAATAATTCAGAATTTTAATTTCTGTGGGTGCAGTAGACTCAGCAAGTGCACTTTCTACAACTTTTGCTTGACTATATATTTCATCTGAATAATTACAGCTGAAATACTTTAGTTTGATTTTACCTGAATAGCTAGCTTTAACAGAAATACTGTTGCTTGACTTTATAATTGCAAATGAATACTTATCACTGAAATACATTTGCTTGACCTTATTTCATCGGAATGATTATCAATGAAATTGTTCAAGCTGAAATATCTGACAGTTTGAAAGTTGTGACAATACAACAGTCTTGCTCTGTCCGTCCCTTTCCTTTTACCTAGTCCAAGTGTGGTCAGTTCCTGCTATAAATAGCATCAGCTGGCCCCATCTGGGCTGGGATGGGATGGAATAATTAGCAGCTGAGAAGAGCTGAAAAAGTGGGGGAAACTGACAGCTTAGGAGGTGAAACTGACAGCTGAAAGTGGGGGAACAGACAACTGAAAGTGGGGGAACTGACAGCTGAAAGTGGGGGAACTGACAGCTGAAAGTGGGGGAACTGACAGCTGAAAGTAGGGGAACTGACAGCTGTGTGTGTTGTGGTTTCAGGTCCTATCGTGGGCCATGTGGGGGACGGCAACTTCCACGTGTTCTACCCTGTGGACCCCAATGACCCGGTCAGCTGGAACGCATCAAGGACGTCACCCACAAAATGTGCCTGTGAGTGAACAGGGTTTTTTTTTCTTTTTTTTTTTTAATTCTTTTATGTCGAGGCAACAAGGCACAAACTAGGGGGATGGGATAGCCTAGTGGTCAGAACATTGCGCTGGCAGTTTACCCTTTGGAGGGGATTTTTCCCCTGGAGTTAACATCAGTGCAGACTCCACTCTCCCCAAAAGTCTTTCAGTTGAGACTGTAAACAGAGACCTCGTGTGCAAACGCACGCAGAACATCTTGCGCACACGTTAAATCCTGTTCCGCTTTTTGTAAGAGTAGGCCATCGTGTGCCAGGGTGGGAACAGATGACAAGATTTACGAAAACTGCCTACACACACGGGAACTGGATGAAAAAAAAGCACATAAGTGCTTATTCCATTTCTTGATATAAAAGAATAAATAAATGAATAAATAAATAAATAAATAAATAGATAAATAATTGATAAATGTTTCAGGCTGGCCATGGACCTGAACGGGACGTGTACAGGGGGAGCACGGCATCGGCATGGGGAAACAGCGTCTGCTGGAGCAGGAGATCGGGGCGGAGGGCATGCTGGCCATGACCACCATCAAACAAGCCTTCGACCCCAACAAACATCCTCAACCCTGGAAAAGTCTTCGTCTGAATCAGTGGGGAGGTTGGGGGGGGGGGGGGGGGTGGAAGGGGAGGGGTGGGGGCCTGAACGCTCTTGTTTTGATTAGTCAGGCTTAGATTTGAGAATTTAGATATTTGAAGGTTGATATGTATGTGTGTGTGTGTGTGTGTGTATATATATATATATATATATATATATATATATATATATATATCTGTTTACACACACACACACTCAAACTCACACACGCACACACACAAACACAAACACACACTAACTCACACACACACACACTAACTCACACACACACACACTAACTCACACACACACACACACACACACACACACACACACACACACACCACACACACACACACACAACACACACACACACACACACACACACCACACAACACACAACACACACACAAACACACACACACACACACACACACACACACACACACACACACACACACACACACACACACACACTCACTCACTCACTCACTCACTCACTCACTCACTCACTCACTCACTCTCACACACTCACACACACACACACACACACACACACACACACACACACACACACACACACACACACACACACATACACACACACACACACACACACACACACACACACACACCACACACACTCAAGAAAATGTTCATTGTTATTCTGTTCGAATATGTTTTGTGGATCAGGACTGGTAATCTTGGTGAGAGAGGGATCTCTCTCACTGTGTGAAGGGACTTAACTTGTTTTTGTTCACCCAAAAGTGTAGTCAGTGCTGGCAGATGAGAATGCAGCAAACATGGCCAGATTGAGGATAACAGAATGCAAATTATTAATCACTATGCTGTACAATTTTTTTCAGCCTATATTTTGATTCTGACAGAAACTTCAAAGTCTGGGCGCGTCTTTTTTTTTCTTTTTTTTGCCTAAAAACTGAGAATTAAGATGGCTGTGTTGATTTTATCCAAAAAATGTAATCAGTGCCTACAGAATGTCCAGGGTAGACAGTGCCTTTTTGGTAACAGTTGTGTTGTTGTTGTTGTTGTTTTTTTGTTTTATTAGTGTTCCCATAATTACTGACAAAGGTTTTAACGTGGACTAACAACATGTGTGTGAACATTACAACCTGTTGGTTTAAACTCAAGGCTCTTGAACAACACCAAATGACAACAGTCATACGAATATTAAAATCCCCACTAAAATAACCAACAAATAAATTTTTAAAAAAGGAATCACAATAAGAAATGGTTTGATTGAAGTTTTTATTAGCTCCATGTAAACAATTTACAGAACAGATGTCTAGATAAGCTTTGTATAACAGGCTGTTTTGGAGGTCATCGTCAAACACGACGGACAAACAAACAAACATCAAACCAAAGTGCCATTTTTGTTTTGATTTACAATAGCTGTCAGTATTACTGGTATTGATTTGCATTGACTTTGTCACCAGCTTTTTTTTTTTCCTTGTTTGTTGTTGTTGTTTTTCTTTTTATTGGTTTTGTTTTGTTTTTGTTTTGTTTTTTTTGGTTTGTCTTTTTTTCCCATTCCTTGTCTGTGATAGTAATGAAGTAGTCTTTCAGTGAATTTGTAGATTTTTGTATTTTAGTTTTACTCATTAACTCAGCATCCAGAGTCCACAAAAACTTAGAAGTAATGCATCTTAGTTTGTTGGGTTTTTTTTCTGTAAATACTGGAAAGTGAGAAAAAATGGTGCTTGAAATGTGTATAAACAAAAATTATTGATGGAACGTTTTTGACCCAATTTGTAGTATATTCCTGTTGCTTTTCTTTAAATTAAATTGGAATGTTTTGCCTTCTCAAAAAAGACTATCAGCACTCATGTTTTTAAGTGGATGTTATAGGTGAAAGTGAACAGAAAAAAAAATGAAATGGAATAAGATCTACATTGAATGAGTAGCAGGGTATTTTGTATTTTGGCATTTATTTATTTATTTATTTATTTATTCTTTTATATCGAGGATAACAGAATAAGCAATCATGTGCTTTTTTTCATCCGGTGCATTTAAGGAATATGTTATGGAAATTAAGTGTGGGGACTTATGGTTTATGTATAAAAGGGAAATATTAAAACCCACAGAGACTACATTAATAAGGACAGCAAGGACATTGATAAAATTGTTAGTGTCTGGAATACAGATTTCAAAACTGGATTGTATATTTGCAATAAGAGTATTGAGCTTCTGTTTGATTTTGCCAGATTAACCTGTAAAAATGACCCTTAAATGGTCTTGAAGAAAATCAATTTTTTGGTATATAGTTTGTTAGGTAATGAGCTTTCAGTTTATTGGACATTGTGTATTACAATTGTTTGTGTTAGATAAACTGCATTGGATTTTTTTTTTTAACAATTTCTGTCTGTTTAATAATAAACAGTTGAGATATGCTCTTTGAATTGTGTAACCTGCATTGAAGATAAAAGTTATACTGTCCACTTTATTGTATGTAAGTTAACCAGAAACTTGTGCTTTTTCTTAAGGTATTGGGACAGTTTGTATGGTAAATTAATCATTTGTTAAGGTATTAGTGTTGGATGGTTGATGTTGCCTGTACATAATGCTGATTGGAAAGTTTGTACATAAAAATAACTACTTTGTAAACATACTGTTGATAAAACTCCACATTGTATTGAGTGGTGTACTTTGTATTGTGCGTGCGTGCATGTATGTGTGTGTGTGAGAGAGAGAGAGAGAGAGAAACAGAGAGCAAAACAGGAGGGTTACGAGTATTGTGAGTTAGCTTTTTCACATGTTTGAAAGTGCACGAGCCAATGGACCTGACAGAACGTAGCGATATGGAAGCCTTGTTACAGACTTGTTTATACCATGTTTATGTTTGTTGTGCCACTCCCCCCATTTTCCCCAATTTGCAAAGGGCGAAAGTGTTACACAGCAATTCGTTATAATCTGAATGTAAACCACTTCACCATGTCGTGGAATCCATGCCATGCCCACCATCTGGGTTGTAGAAATGATACGCTTTTTTGTTTCTGAAAATGTTTTGTGCCCAGTCCCCTTCCCACTGCCCCTTTGTAAATGGGCTTAAAAAGCTTGACACAATAAAAAATATATTGTCATTGTCACACACACACATACACACACACACACGCACGCACGCACGCAATAATGAACGTCTTTTCACATGTTGTGATATTAGAGAGAGAGAGAATGACATGGACAATGACAATGACGATGGTTTATTGTGTTAAGTGGATATGCCCATTCACAAGAGGACAGTGGGGTAGGGGCTGGGCACAAAATACATAATATACATAATTAACAACATAATTAATCAAACCCAAAATGGTCCACATGGCATGGATTCCAAACTATGGTTTAAGAGACAGACAGACAGACAGGAAGAGACAGACAGACAGACAGAAAGAGATAGAGACAGAGACATGGACTGAAATTGACAATGAGAGACAGAAAAAGATAGGCATGAACTCTCTCTCTCTCTCTCTCTCTCTCTCTCTCTCTCTCTCTCTCTCTCTCTCTCTCTCTCTCTCTCTCTCTCTCTCTCTCTCTCTCTCTCTGATGCTGGTATGTAGGGGTAGGGAGGGGGTTTCTTAGCTTTATTCCCTGATCAGGGCAAGGGCCGGATGAAAAAAAGTATGTAATGCTTACTTACTCTGTTACCCTTGAAAAATAAAGATTATTCATTCATTCATTCATTCATTCATTCATTCTCTCTCTCTCTCTCTCTCTCTCTCTCTCTCTCTCTCTCTCTCTCTCTCTCTCTCTCTCTCTCTCTCTCTCTCTCTCTCTCTCTCTCTCTCTAATATCACAACATGTGAAAAGACGTTAATCATTCTGACTGAGGCAAGCTATTTCAAGCCCTTCACGCTCTAGGCAGATGCAACATTAGAAATGCTACCACCACAGGAGGACATATTTACACACTGTGATATAATCACTATGTAGGGGGTCCATGTTAATAAAAGGTCGACTAGTATATTACTGTATGTAAACTTTAGTGTTTGTGCTATGGGCTTAGTTTTTATTTTTGATTTTAAACATATAAAGAAAAAAAAAGAAGTGTGGGTGGTGGTGGTGGTAGTGAGGGTGGGTGGGTGGGAGAGGAGGCGTGTTTCTGTGTGAGGGGTAGTGTGTTGTGCGTGTGTGTGTGTGTGTGTGTGTGTGTGTGGTGAGAGAGAGAGAGAGAACACAGTAAACAAAGTATAGTTCTGGGGCTTGTGGTTAACAATATCTAGGTCTAGTGATGATTAGAGCTGCTGGCATTTGCCGGCGGAAAGTTCTTGCTTGCTTCAAACTATTGGTCTTGGCGATACCAGAACTTTTTTTCATAGTAGTGGGCCTAGTCAGATGTACGACTGCCAGTCTGTTTCTTTGTCCTCCGGTCTGTTTGTCTCTCTGTCTACCTGTCTGTCTCTCCTGTCTTTCTGTCTGTCTCTCCTGTCTGCCTTGTCTATCTCTCCTGTCTGCCTGTCTGTCTTTCCTGTCTGCCTGTCTGTACCACGTGTCTGCCTTTCTGTTTATATCTTTGTCTGACAGTCTGTTTTTCTCTCTTGTCTGCCTCTCTGTTTGTCTCTCTATCTGCTTGTCTGTTTGTCTGTCTTTCTAGCTAGTTGTCTGGCTAGATGGTTGGCTGTTTGGTTGGCTGATCAGCTGACAGGGTCGGGATAGCCTAGTGGTCAGAACGTTGCGCTCACAATTTGACGACCCAAGTTCGATTCCCGTTCGAGGAGATTTTTCTCCTGGAGTTAACATCAGTGCTGACTCCACTCTCCCCCAAAGTCCTTCAGATGAGACTATAAACCGGGGCCCCGTGTGTGAACGCACGCAGAACATCTTGCGCACACGTTAAATCCTGTTCCGCTTTTCTAAAGAGTAGGCCATCGTGTGCTGGTAGGAACAGATGACATTTCCAAAACTGCATACAACCGGGGACTGGATGTAAAAAAGCACAAGTGTGCTTATCCCATTATCCTCGATATAAAAGATTATTTAAAAAATATTTTAGAAAATGGCTGGTAGTCAGCTGTGTGTTTTCTGGCTGGTTAGCCGAGTGGTGTAGTCTGGCCAGATGGTTTGAGGTCTGTTTCCCTGTTTGCCTCTATATTCCTATGGGTATCTGTCAGCTTGTTTTCTCTGTTTCTACTTCTGTATGTTCAATCCCTTTTCCATTCACTTTTTCTGTTGTTGTTTTTTTTAAAGATATAAGACATGATATGAATGACAGTGGCAAACATGCTCCTTGCTATATTCGTGTGAAACTAAGCAAACAGGCTTGAATTGAAGCTTTTGGTTGCTTTCTCAAGAGCAACACTTCTCATTTGATATGAGTTGTCAGACAAACAGAAAGGTGTGAGGTTCATAGTTTGTATTTTTATTTATTTATTTATTCTTTTATATCGAGGATAATGGAATAAGCACTCGTGTGCTTTTTTTTACATCCAGTCCCCGTGTGTATGCAGTTTTGTAAATCTTTTCATCTGTTCCCACCAGCACACAATGGCCTACTTTTACGAAAAGCGGAACAGGATTTAACGTGTGCCAAGCTATTCTGTGTGCATTCACACACGGGGCCTCAGTTTATAGTCTCATCCGAAGAACTTGTAGGGAGAGTGGAGTCAGCACTGATGTTAACTCTAGGGGAAAAATCCCCTCGACCGGGAATCGAACCCGGGTCATCAAATTGCGAGCGCAATTGTTCCCGTCTTGAGTGGTATCCCTATCAACAAGACCAACAGTGACAGTCTGGGTATTGACCTTCTTCAGGTGAGACACAAATCGGTCTCATGTACCGCAGACATGTATCACATGTAAAAGAACCTTCAACATGAGACAAAATCAAGAAACAAAAACCACATTTCCAAGGAAAAACAAATACAAATTTCATGTATCTGCAGAGAGTAAACAAAACAAAATGAACGGGGAAGGGTGTAAGGAGTGAAAGCTGAGGAGATGGCATGTGCACCAGTGTTTTCCTGCATTAAACATTCTTTTAAAGGTCAGCAAAATTTCAACTCACCAAAATGTCAAGAATGGAACTTCTACAAAATTATGTTCTGGTGTAGGCCTACTGTGCAGTAAACATTTAGCAATGGCAAAGGCTAACTTTGAATTTCCAAAAGCATTTTCCAGAGATTATTCAGAAAATGTAGGCCTCTGTAAAAAAAAAAAAAAAAAAAAAAAAGAAGAAGAAGAAATACAATGGAGCACTCAAATCTGATGTGAGTATTGGAAGCACATTCTCCACACAGACACCTGACATTTCATTGCAAAATTATGTAATAATTTAATGTCATTCCAAAGTATAGTGTATTAAATCTCCTTGCGACTTCAACACTGAAATCTTTTTTCAGAAGGGGTCGTTTAACATGGAACATGGGTATTAGTCAAATAACTCTGAAGATGGTTCCTTGAATTGGTCAGGTTCTTTAGGTTTACCCTGTAACGTTTGTACTAATAAATGACATCCCTCTTGAATAAATAAGGTGACACGCAGTTCTATGACCATGTCTTAGTTCCCTTTTGCAGCTCTGTCAGGCCATTCATTAAAAAATATATAATCCAATGTGTGCAGGTACCCAACAAAAAATAAACAGAAATACCTCTTGAACATAAAAAGTATATGACATTTGATTTAAAAAATAAAAGTGGGTACTTTTTAAATTTTATTTGGGGATTTCTTCTTCTTCTTCAAATGCTCAGACAGCATCTATTGTTGTCTGTCATATGAGCGAAAATGCATTATGCTGCCATTAAGCACCTAACAAGTTAGGCACAAGGCATCCGACTTGGGTGTGAGGTAGAATTGTGTTTTGAGTCTTTCTTGAAAAAAAGGCAGGAGAATGGACAAAGAAGGCAGAGCATAGACAAGGATGTGACAGGAAGAAATGGGAAAAGGCAAAAACAAAGAGAAGGGTGGAAAAAAGGGAATTCTTGAAAAGAATTTCTGGAAGGTTGGAATGCTGTTTATAGTGATAGGCCCCCAGTATTCCCACATGGGAAAATTGGGGGATTATATAGCATACAATACCGACTTATAGGCCTAGGCCTAATGGAGGAAAAGTAAAATATGAAAGAACGAAAACAGAAAATCAAGACTGTAGTTTAGAGCCCTAAGTTGTGGATCAGTGGTTTAGAGGTAACGCACCTGCCTACAAAGCGAAAAGTCTGGGTTCAATCTGGGTTCGGGTTCGATACCTGTTTGTCCCCATCCACTTGACCGTGAGTGGTGGCCTGGATGCTAGTCTTTCGGATGAGACGATAAACTAAGGTCCTATGTGTAACATATATTCAGCGCACGTGAAAGAACCCACGGCAACAAGAGAAAAAAAATTGGTAGAAAAATGCCTCTCTGATAGGGAAACAAATGCACATACAAACAAGACAAAAATAACGAGTGGCTCTGATCTTGTAGTGACGATGACGCACTCTCCCTGGGCAGAGCAGCTCACATTTCGCGATAGAAATCTACCGTGACTTAAAGTGGTAGCCTATGGAAATTGCAATAAGTTCAGATGTATATTTTGAAAAAATAAATGAATAAATAATCTTAATTTTTCAAGGAAAACAGATAAACATTTACAGACTTTTTCTCATCGGGCACTTGCCCTGATTAGGGACCACCAAAACAAAACTAAAACAAAGAACCCCCCCCCCCCCCCCCCCCTTTCTCCAAAATAAACCAAACAAAAACAACGCCCCCCCCCAAAAAAAAAAAAAAAAAAAAAAAAACAACCAACTAAAAACCCCTGACGGAACATTAGTGTCAAATAATCCCTATCTGACCCGATCAGAGAGAGAGAAAAGGGGGGGGGGGGGGGAGGTGATGTGTGTTCACAAAAGACTAAGAAAGATGGCGGCTGTGTAAGGTTGTGCTGCTGTGCTCTAACGAAATGATGGATATTATGTGACTGAAATGTCGTGTGCTACTAAGACTGTGCAGGGATGTGTGTGAGGCACTATTGACTGTACATCAAGTGAATACGGATAGGAGTTTTCGTCGTCAGTTTAGGATGCTAGTAAGTCATTTTCTCAATTTCAAGCCTTCGCCATTTTCTAGATGGCCATGGCTTTGTGAGTGTGGGTGTGTATTTCAGTGTCATGCTGACCCGGTTTGTGCACGTGCTGAATGTAACCACTAGCCTCTGTGGCCTGTATAACTTTCTCCCCCTTCCATTCCTTGGGGCATACAGAAAAATCTTACCATAGATGAACTTTGCAGCTCTTGTCAAGGAACGTGTATATATAAGTGCGAGTCAAACTGATAAATCGCTTGTTCACCATTCATCATACATGGATTCAAGGTAAAATGATTCATGAATAATCCAAAGACAGACTATATGAAAACAGAATACATTATACATCACTTTACCTTTACTCGATATCAAGTCAAATGAAAAAACCCCACCAAAAACGACCCCCCGCCCCCCAACAAAAAAAAAAGCAACAAAATTTGAATCATCCTATGAATGACAATGACAGAATTCAACACTGACAGGCTCACAATATGGAAAAGATCGTAAACTAGGACAAACATTATGAAACCATCAAATGACATTTTCAAATCTATGCACACACCCACCCACCCACCCACACACACACACACACAACACACACACACACACACGCACACACACACACACACACGCACACACTCACGCACGCACGCACACACACACACATATATATATATATATATATATATTATATTTTTTTTATTTATTCTTTTATATCGAGGATAATGGAATAAGCACTCATATGCTACTTTACATCCAGTCCCCGTGTGTGCAGTATTGGAAATGTCATCTGTTCCCACCGGCACATAGTGGGCTGGCCTCCTCTTACGAAAAGCAAAAAGCGGAACAGGATTTAACGTGTGTGCAAGATGTTCTGCGCGCGTTCGCACACGGGGCCTCGATTTATAGTCTCATCCAAAAGACTTCTGGGCAGAGTGGAGTCAGCACTGATGTTAACTCCAGGAGAAAAATCCCCTCGAACGGGAATCGAACTCGGGTCGTCAAATTGCAAGCGCAATGTTCTGACCACTAGGCTATCCGGTCTCCCTAGTGTATATGGGGGACGGGATAGCGTTGCACTCGCGCTCTTACCGCCCGGGGTACGAGGCATGATCAAAACCCCAGATTCAGGGGATTTTTTCCCTGGAGCGAACATTAGTGACGACTTCACCTCCCCTCCAAGGGGAATCGAACTGGGGTCGTCGAATTGCGAGGGCAATGTTCTGACCACTAGCGCAGTGAGAACAGCCAGACTGAAGAGCCACCCAAGACCAGGCAGAGAGAAGAAAACAAACACTAAACCATGCGTCTCGTGATCCCCAATATAAGAACATAAAAATTAATTAAGCCTTGGCCCTTGCAGTGGACTGTTTTAACCTGAATAGGCCCTAAGTTTTTTTTGCGTCTGCGCATGAGGATCACATGACTTTCCCGCCAGAGCGGCCATCATTCCAAAGACTGATGACAGTTGTGATAACTACAAGGCGAGTGGGTTTTTTTTTTTTCCCCTCTGATTTTTCCTATGTAAATTTATCTTTTGTATTAAGAAAAATCTGTTGCATGGGTAACAGCTCACCCTCCATACTTACTTACTCAGGCTTTGTGCTCTAGTGGAGCAGAACTGCAATGTCTTCCGAGACTGATGGGTGCCTACTACCACTACTACTACTCATCCACTGAAGTTCCCATTGGCTTACAATGGCTTACTCTTTCGAAAAGCAGGGTGGGTTTTAACGTGTGCTCTAGATGTTTTGCGTGCATAGTCTCATCCAAAGGACTTTTAGGGGAGTGGAATCGGCGCTGGTGTTAACTCCAGAGGAAAAATCCTGTGGAACTAGATTCCAACCTGGGTCAGCAGAACACGTGCATCACTAACCGCCAGGCTACCCGAAACATCCCTAAACAAGCATGGCATTCCCCCCCCCCCCCCCCCCCCTTATCGGCAACCGTTGTTTGAATATTTTTGGTTCTGCTGTTTTGCTTTCGTAACAAGGCAAGCCTTTAGAACATCAAAAGAAAAAGAGCGCTTTGTCTTCCACTGTTGGGAGCTTGACCTATATTCTGACGTCACTCTCGGGACACGCAGACATTTTACGAATGCAAATAAGATTGAGAACGCGGTCACTGTCATACCCCTTTTAACCAATCGGAAATCATTTCTTTCAGAGGTCAAAGGCGATATATACACTCGAAGACTCCCGAGGTTCACTTCGACAATTGTCGGGATAAAACGACAGTGATGCAAATGTCGGACATGCTGTCTTCCAAAACTTATGACAAGAGAACTGTTCAACTCGAATTGAAGAAATTATGCTTCCAGCAAAAAGGCAGCTTTGTACCACTGTACAGTGTAGAGGTAAAGGCTTGGAATGATTTCAAGTGACATGCGGGTGTCGCAAAGTGGTTATAGTTCCGCAGACTTGTTATGAATGAACACTGTTTAGCCTATCGCGCAAACCACACAGTAACTCCAGTAAGCTTATCTGGCTTTAACGATTGACAGCGAAAATTTGCAGATAAAAATGGAAAAGGGAACAAATGCAATGAAGCATCTACTGAAGCAGACGTGTTCACCTATCGGAATATCTTCGCTAGCCGCAAAGGAGGCACATGTGTTTAAGCTCTCCAAACAGAAAACTAGTTAAAGGTGTACAGGAAAAAGGTTCTGATGGAGGATTACCTAAAACCCAAAGAAGAGTCTGAAAATGACGTTTGAACATTTAAGCAAGTTATAGGCCCTTGGCTAATTATTAGGCTTATTTCTTCCCATGTCGCTCAGAATCCCCGAGTGCCATTGTTCTTAAAATTCGTCTTTGCATGGGCAACTTGTGGCAAAGTGCCGGCTTGAGGATAGCCTAGTGGTCAGAACATTGCCCTGGCAATTTGAGACCCTGAAATTGAATCAAATCCAGTGGAGGATATTTTTCTCCTGGAGTGCTGACTCCACACTCCCCAAAAATCCTTCAGATGATTCTTTAAACCGAGGCCCCGTGTACGAACGCACGCAGAACATCTTGCACACACGTTAAATCCTGTTCCGCTTTTTGTAAGAGTAGGCCATCGTGTGCCGATGAGAACAGGTAAGATTTACAAAACTGCATACACACGGGGACTGGATGTAAAAAAGCACAAGAGTGCTTATCCCATTGTCCTCGATATAAAAGAAGAAATTGAAAAAAAAAAAAAAAAATCTCAAAATTTATCTTTGAAAGGGCGACTTGTGGCAAACTGCCGGCTTGAGTGGCTTGTCTGCCGAACAACAATCCTTAATTTTTATATTGTGCAGAAGTGCACCACACACCTCAGTATTTTTCTGTTCGCTGCCTGTAAAATGATCATGAGTTTCCTAATCTTAAAGTGAAAGGAGAAACTTTTCTCAATGTGGCCCCCCCCCCCCCCCCCACTTTTCCTGTTCCCACAGGCACTCAATGGCCTATTCTTCCTAAAAGCAGAACAGGTTTTAATGTGTGCACTAGTTCTTCTGGGTTTGCACATAGGACCTTGGTGTATAGTCTCATTGTGTGTGTGTGTGCGCGTGCATGTGTGCGTGCATGCGTGCGTGCATGCGTGTGTGTTCAGTTTAAACATCTATTCATATAAGTGGTATTATTATCATTATTACATTATCATTATATACTGGTAATAATGATATACAAAAAGCGAAAACAGAAAGAAAAATTGATGTTAGCAAACCAAGCACATTTTCACATGTTGAACCTTGGTTTTATAGTCTCATTAGAAGGGCTTGAGGGGAGTGGAGTTGGTCATGATAACTCCAGGGAAAAAATCTCCAGGAAAAGGCATCATGGTCTTTCTGCCTTTATTCTATATATATACCCCTGTTGTCCCTTTATTAACGGCTCATGTACTTTTCTTTTATTCAACTCACCAGAGTCCTGATTGTTTCATTTCAGAATGCTGACCATGCCACCACATCTTCACGGTTCTGCTCGCCCCCCCAACACGTGAAAGCAGAGCAAGGAAGAAACAGCAGCAGTGTCAGTCACTGGCTCACTTGGCCTCTACACCCACATGGTCAGTCCTCTGGGGAGCTGGGTGCCAGCAGCAGATTGCAGGTATCTTAATAATGATCATTATTATAATGATAATAATGATAATGATAATTGTAATAATAATGATAATGACAATAACAAAAACAATATGAAAATATATATAAATTCTGATGATAATAAAAACAATAATAATAATGATAATAACAGGGTTCGCGATAACCGGTAATTGTCGGTATTTTACCGATTGTAAACAGGGAATACCGAAAATTTTCGAAGCAGCCGGTACTGCGTACCGATTCTGTTTGCCTGTGACCGATTAGATTTCCGTCTCAAAAAAAAAAGTCTGAAGTGACATTTTCTGACAGTCTGTCATGCGCCTGTACTGTGCTTACGCACCTACCCCTTCCTACCACCACCCCTTCGGACGAACATCTTTGGCGCCAGCATGATTAGCCTAGCACGCAGAACAGCAAGCTTTCCTGTGAAAGAATAGAGCTTCGCGCTCTTCTCGGCATGACAGTAACTTCCATTCACAATGAGTAAATGGGGCCTAGATTTATTTAATCTTTATTCTTTTAATCTTTTATATCGAGGATAATGGAATAAGCACTCCTGTGCTTTTTTACATCCTGTCCCCATGTGTATGCAGTTTTGTAAATGTCATCTGTTCCCACGGCACAGGATGGCCTGCTCTTACGAAAAGCGGAGGGTCTTTGACTATGAATTTGCGCGTTGCTTTGAGAGAGAAGAGTCGAAAACTAAATCTAAATTGAACGAAAGATCTAGATGAGCGCTAAGCATAGAAACAAGAAAGAAGAATATAAGTCTCACGAATGATGCCATGCAAAACAACAGACTGACACGGACAGTGGCACAGGCGCTAGAAAAAAAATCCTATTTCCTGCGTGGCTTCGTGCCCAAGAAGCGAGTGGCAGCAGCACGGCAGTCAAAGTCTGAGAGATTTGCGTTCAATTTAGATTTAGTTTTGCTGCCGAACAATCCCCCCCTCCCCCACCCCCTCACTGAATAGTTTAGTTTTGTTCACAGTACGTACCGGATTTTATTTTCTGGGGACCGATTTTGGGGGAGTTGGTTAAGATATCTCTGAAATGGCAACTCACAGTACCGGTTTTAAAAAATCCTTGCGCGAACCCTGTAATAATAGTTATAATCATAATAATGATGATGATAAAAACAATAATAATAATAATAATGATGATGATGATGATAAAGAAAAGGAATTTATATAGCGCTATATCTTGCAAAAAACCCAAATTGAAGCGCTTATCTTCATTCCAATTTTTGCTGGGCAGCAGCCGCCAGCAGGTCTGGCTCCTCTGCTCATGTCAAGTCCTGGACAGGGGTCAGCCAGCGCCTCATCCATTGGAGCCCTGAGTGATGACCCACGTCCTACCTACCTGTGTACTCTGCAGGAGTGTTGTGCACAAGCGGGTAATGTAGAATCTGGTTTATGTCTTTCAGCATCAGGGTGGTTTATGCTTTAATGGTTAGTTTTAGCAACAAAAAAGTAGCCGATGTAACTTTAAAATTTTTTTCATATGAAAAATTTGTCGCTCCATGTTCATCCATCCATCCATCCAATATTGCTTTTTATTCTATGAGAAACTGTTATAAATAAACACACACACTCACACACACACACACACACACACACACACACACACACACACACACACACACACACACACACACACACACAAACTCACTCACACAAACTCACTCACTCATGCACGCACGCACGCACGCACGCGCACACACACGCATGCACGCGCACACACACACATACACTCACTCACACACACTCACTCACACTCTCTCTCTATCTCTCTCTCTCTCTCTCTCTCTCTCTCTCTCTCTCTCTCTCTCTCTCTCTCTCTCTCTCTCTCTCTCTCTCAAGTCATGAATAAACAAACAAACGAGTAGACAATGTTATATATTGCATGATTATGTTTCTGAGGCTTCAAAAACAGACGCAGCAGACTTGGAACCTCTCACCACCAAAGCTGCTACAAGGACCTTCCCTTATGCCGTGAAAAGAGACTTCTTAACCTTCCGTGTATCCACATACGATTTTTAACTGTGTCAAGGTACCTGTTACTGTGTCAAGGTACATGTTACTGTGTCAAGGTACCTGTTACTGTGTCAAGGTACATGTTACTGTGTCAAGGTACCTGTTACTGTGTCAAGGTACCTGTTACTGTGTCAAGGTACATGTTACTGTGTCAAGGTACCTGTTACTTAAAGATAGAGAATGGAGGAGACGGGGATTCCTTAATTAAACAAGGCCCTGAGGGGCTTTGTTTCATTGGCATCTAGGACATGGCCATATTTGGTCTGTCTTCAGAGTGGGGATTTTCTGTGGTCCCAGTGCCACAGAAGTCTTTCAGATGAGACTTTAAACCGAGTCCCCTTGTGCGAATGCACGCAGAACATCTTATGCACATGTTAAATCCTTTTCCGCTTTTCGTAAGAGCACCGCCATTGTGTGCTGGTGGGAACAGATGAAAGATTTACAAACTTGCATACACAGGGGGACTGGATGTAAAAAAAAAACACGAGTGCTTATTCCATTATCCTCGATATAAAAGAATAAAGGAAAGAAAAAAAAGAAAGAAAGAAAAAAAAGACAACCTGTGAAAAACATGCGCGTAATGCTTATAAAGGGAAGCGTCTCAAGTCACCGCTTTTTCATTTCCTTCTGCTCAATTCAAATTTTGCGCCCAGTTCTGTGTCAGGCTTGGGTTTTTGTTTTGTTTGTGTGTGGGTTTTTTCATGACTGCCTTGCTATTTTCCTTCACATCATCACTGGACACCAAGCTTTGTTTGCATTAGTCCTCTTTGCTCATTAAAAAATGATTAAAAGGAATAAAACCAAATAAAAAACCCCAAATAAAACCAAAATAGACTAAAATAGAGTAAGATCTAGTGAGATAAAATGGAAAATGTTAAATTAAAACTAAAAGAGCAAAAAACTTGTGTAAAACAACAAAAAAAGTATATTATAGATTAAAGCAAACTGAATAAAAACTAAACATAAAAATATTAACTTTAGAATAGCCTAAAAAGGAAAAATAAGAAAAAAAACTAGAAACAAAACTGAAAACCAAAACAAAATTTAACCTCCCCTAAAACAACAACAATATAAAAAAAAACCCACCTCACTAAACAAATACTAAAAAACATCCTCAAAAATGGGGAAAGTCTTTAAAAGAGCAAAGGGGAGAGCAATCTTGGTGGAAAACGGTGATCTTGGTGTCTAGGAAAATAGCGCCATCTACAAAGGCAGTTGTGCAGTGTAATAGGCGATGGCGCGACAACATAGGCAATGGCGTGTTATTCATTTGTTTATTTCAAGGATAATGGAATAAGCACTCACATGGTTTTTTAGTTTTTATTTATTTTTTTTGTTTTATTCTTTTATATCGAGGATAATGGGATAAGCACTCTTGTGCTTTTTTTCATCCAGTCCCTTTATGTATGTAGTATTGTAAATTTTGTCATCTGTTCCCGCTGGCACACAATGGCCTACTCTTCTGAAAAGCAGAATGGGTTTTAACATGTGCGCAAGGTGTTCTGCATGCGTTTGAACATGGGACCTTGGTTTATAGTCTCATCCAAAGATTTGGCAAAGGTAATGGGCTGGTGACAAAGGCAGTGACTCCACTCCCACCAAGAGTCCTTTGGATGAAACTATAAACCAAGGTCCCACGTGCGAACGCACGCAGAATATCTTGCACACACGAAAAAACCCTGTTTGGCTTTTTGGAAGAGTAGGCCACTGTGTGCCGGTGGGAGCAGATAACAAAAGTGACTAAACTGCATACACAAGGGGACTGGATGTAAAAAAGCCCATATGAGTGCTTTTTTTTTTCTCCTTGAAATATAATTTTAAAAGTGGTGAAGCTGTGGGCTAAAAAAGGTGATGTTGGGGTGTTCAGTATTACTGCTAAAGGCTGTGTGTTTTCAGGGCCTCTGGGGCTTCAGTCTGGTGCTCAGTGACCTGTGGGATGCAGCCATTGTGACAAGTCTTCGTATGCAAGATTTGCCTGTTTTTTCATCATGAGTATCATCACTTGCCATTTTTTGGGGGGTATCCATTTTGGTCTAAACTTTCTGACCCTAGGCTTTTTCAAGCCTGTCTGTGTTGTCTGTCTTCGTCTGTGTCCCATGTCCGTATTTGTTTCTGTCTAGTAGTGCTTGTGTCTGTCTTCGTCTGTGTCCCATGTCCCTATTTGTTTCTGTCTAGTAGTGCTTGTGTCTGTCTTCGTCTGTGTCCCATGTCCGTATTTGTTTCTGTCTAGTATTGCTTTTGTTTAGTGGCTGTTTTCTTTCTTTTACCTTAATGTGAAGAGAGGTTTGGTCATGAGTTGATTCCCGTTTGAGGGATTTTTCCCCTGGAGTTAACATCAGTGCCGACTCAACTCTCACCAAAAGTTCTTCAGATGAGACTATAAACAGGTCCCGTGTGTGAACACATGCAGAACATCTTGTGCACATGTTAAAACA
>CM060325.1:58758571-58771071 GCA_030674155.1 Stramonita haemastoma | reverse complement strand
CAATGGATTACATTGTCAGAGATACGCTAAATACTTGCACGACTCTTAATGTCTTAGATGAGGTGTTATGGAGGTAATTATACTTAGATATGTTACTTGTTATGGAGATAATTGTTATGGAGATAATTATACTGTAAACTTGATGCCCTAGATGAGGTGTTATGGAGGTAATTATACTGTAAACTCATAGGACTCTTAATGTCCTAGATGAGGTGTTATGGAGATAATTATACTGTAAACTTGATGTCTTAGATGAGGTGTTATGGAGGTAATTAATAATTATACTGTAAACTCCTAGGACTTGTGATGTCTAGATGAGGTGTTATGGAGATAATTATACTGTAAACTCATAGGACTCTGTATGCACTGGGTTAGGTGTGC
The DNA here is from genome assembly GCA_030674155.1 of Stramonita haemastoma. Lineage (NCBI taxonomy): Eukaryota > Metazoa > Mollusca > Gastropoda > Neogastropoda > Muricidae > Stramonita > Stramonita haemastoma. Next base: position 58,770,690 of record CM060325.1, on the reverse strand, counting down.
TAGAGGGACACTGTAAACCTGTAGGACTCTTTATTTTACATTGGATCAAGTTTGCCAGAGGTGCACTGTAAACTTGTAAGACTCTCTGTAAACCCTGGATTAGATGTGTCAGCAGTGCACTGTAAACTTGTAGGACTCTCTAACATTTCTAACATCAAATCTAAAAGGTCAATGAAGAAGATGGAAGTAAAGCAGAAGTTATACATTAAAAGGGCAAGAGTTTGAAGCTGAAGCCAACTTCCAAGAGCAGATTTGAGCATTTTGTTTAAATCAAGTTGCTAATGATTTATAAACTGTTTTTTGGGGACAGGAGGGGAATCATAGTTGGTTTTGTAAAGAGGTACTAAAGTGAAAAGCCTTCAGCGCCTGGGCTTTATCACAATTCTTGATTAAGCCATTGATGCTGGGGGCAACAACGAAGTGAGAGGCTGTATGATCAGTGGCTTTCCCACTCATGGAATTCCACTTTACAGCTTAGTCTTTAGTGATTGACTGTGACTCTGACTAGGAGGCTTGACTTGCACAGTCCTTATGTGCTGCAGCCCAGGGGGCTAGTTAGCCTTTGGAGAACATCTCCAATGCTGACTGTCCTTACGCCCTCTTGGCCGAGAGAGTGGGGATGTACTGTGGGCAAGGCATCTCTAGTATGATCAAGTTTCTGCCCAGTTTCTGAAACAGCATCTGCCTCTTTTGCTGTTTTGGAGGTCATCGTCGAACATGACGGACAAACAAACAACATACTAAAGGGAAACTGATGAATGGATTGGAAATAGAATTAAGAGGCCAGTAATTAAAAGAGCGGGCTTTTCTTGCATGTGGTTTATTTTGGGCTAATTCCTTGGTTTATCTAGTACTAGGTTCTTTGGTCAATTGGGAGAAAGGGGTAGGATGCATATGGCTAGATAGGTATGTGGGAATAGAGAAAAAGCTTGCACAATAAGAGCAGGGTTTTTTTCACATGGTTTTTACTTTGGGCTAATAAGTTCTGTCTTTGTTTATCAGTTCAACTTGGGTTCTTTTGGAAACAGAAATAAACAGTAGGTTGGAAATTGCTGATTTTCACAGCTGGAAAATCTTAATTAAACAATGGGGAAATGCAAGAAATAAGCAAGAAATTATGGTACCTTTGGGCTTGTTCCTTTGTTTATCCACTTAAATTTTTGGTTCTTTTGAAAACACCCACAGCCTATTTGAAAACAAAGGTAGGCTGCTGGAAACCACTGAGCTGATTTCAGAACTGCAAAATTGTCATAAAAAATCTAGTCAGACAGAAACAATCAGGGCGTCTTGATAAGACGGGTGAAGTGTAATTTAAAGAAAATTTCAAAACCATTGTGTCAAAAGTCATGTACCATTGTGTCCATGTGCCATTGTGTCCACACGCATGCATGCATAGAGGCTGACAAGCCAGTGAGCTGACAGCCCTTTTTCAGTTACTAATATTAATTGCTAACACTAACCTTTGCTTTACACTAACCTTTATTTTGTTAATTTAACCTGGAACCACATGTGGACACAAAAGGCAGGTGGATATTATGATACAAGACGTGACACAGAAATAAAATTGTTCTTTTATTGTTTCTTGCGTTTTTAGTAATGAAGGAGTGGGGGGGGGGGGGGGGGGGGGGGGTAGGGAAAAGGATGTTAAAAGGGGCGGGATGGATAGCTATATGTGGGAAGGGACTTAGCAAAAGTTATGGCTAAATCACCTATGTGAGAGCAAGAATAGGGGAATGGGCAACCATGTTTTTGTTTTCTTGTTGTAAGAGAGGAGGAGAAACCAAGGAAGCAGAAAATTTAATAGAAGTACAACAGAAAGGAATTCATCAAGGAAAAGCACAATATAAACAAAGGGGAAAAAAAATGGAAAAGAAGAAAACGCAAAGAAGAAGGTTAATAACGAGAAAGGAAGTAGTACAACCAGCAAAAATAACAAAAAAAAACCCAGAGAGCAAAATAAAGAAATGATGAACAAAACCTATATTGGCAGCAACAGCAGCAACAACAACAAAGAAATCAGAGACTGAAAAAGAAAAGTGGAAAGAACAAAATAAGGGGGGAGGGGGGGGGGGGTCTAAGGCAAACAAAACAGGATTAAGAAACAAAAAAAGAAGAAGGAAAAGAAAAGGATACAGAAGGAACAGGAACCTGAAATCTTATTGACACTGAAAATAAGATGATCAGTGAAATGCTACATAATTCCCTTTTTTCTATGGAGCTGAAACATAGACATAATTATGAAGAAAGAAAGATAGAAGCCTTATGATATGTGGAGCAAATGGGGAAAAAATTAGTGGAAAATATACAAGATACCAAACAAAAACAATCTACATTTTCTAGGCGTCCAAACAGAAAAAAGGCCAATGTCTAGGTAGACAGAACAGATCTTTTTCCTGATGGATTGATGTAGTGTGTGCTGAAAGAGATGTGTGCCATGCCCCTCTTTCATGAAAATTGTTTTGCTTTCATAACGTGTGTATTTTACACTCTGAGAATGGCTAGTTGCAACATTCTGACAGGTGTCCAGCAAATTCCATTTTGAAAGCCCATGAATATGTACAAACAGCATAATTATATCATGGTGTATTCCCCATGAATGACTACTTACTTACGAAAAAGCCTATGTCCAAAAATCGCCTATAAGTCACACAAAACTTTTAGAAGTGAAGAAAAATAGCAGCAAAATTATAGCTGAATCTAAAAGACAAGTACTGCTCTTCTTTTTGTAATAAAAAAATCTCAAGCCATAAACATGAGGAGACAGTATGGAAAAAAGTAAATGAAATTAAAAACGGAATTACTGTACCCGCTTATCCCATAACAGTAGATCGCAAAGTTTCCTGACAACTTTGAAAAAGCAGAAACATTTGTAGAAAGGTTTTCCAAGTCTGAAAGGTTTATCTTCAAGCATACAGAAGCACAGAACAAATGAAGAAGCTAAGGACAAGTACAGGGATCCACACTCTGACAATAATCATTACATTTATGTTCCTTTAACTATAAATGAAGTACGTGACACATTATCCTCTCTGCTGAATGATAAGTTGTCAGTTGAACTTGATGGTATTTCCAGTGATATGTTTAAACATCTACCAGAAAACTGGATTGTCTTTTTACACAATTTTTTTTCATAAGTGTTGGTTTACTGGTGAGGTGCCTAATATTTGGAGGTAATTAATTGTTGTACCAATACTAAAGCAAGGGAAACCTAGAAATGATAGAGTTACATACCAATTGCTTTGACATCTCATATCTGTAAACTAATGGAAAGAATTGTTTTAAGAAGATCACTTCTGTTGTAAAAACAACATTACACCAGTTAACCAAACAAACTTTCAAAAAGGAAAACCATCATTTGATCATTTAGTCAAACCTACCATCCAAATCAAATATCAGTTTGCAATTAGAAAAAAATATCCTTGCAACATTTTTTTTTTTGCATAAAGCATACAATCGGTATGGCATGCAAAATTATTATATAAACTAAAACATATAGGACTGTCGGGACACATTTACTGCTATATAAAAAACTTCTTGAGTAAAAGGAGCAAGTATGGTTAGGGAAAAGGTATTCAAATTTTACACCTCTACAGATGGGTCTACCCCAAGGCTTGGCTGTAGCACCGATTTTATCTGATACATTGTTACATGATCTACCCAAAAGAGCAAAGAACATTTCCTCTTTAACTACAATTCGATCCTATTCAACAGAATTACTAGACAAAGCAGGAATCATACCAGAGAATGTTGATGTAGAGCAAAAACTTATGCCTTGTTTAAAGTGGGAGCAAAACAAAGCACATTTTGACATTGAGCATACACCTACAAGAAAGATGATAATCTACATATCAGTTTCCGGTATATCACACATTGCAAACACATACCCAGATCATATATTATGCAAATTTACACAGATCACTTCTAAGCAGTCAATAAGCAGGTGCAGCCTTTGTCATCCCCAAACTTAAAACTGTAAAATCATGATGTTACCTTGGATAAAATGGATCCCTTTAATATAGTACTGCAGAACTTATTGAAATTCTTGTGGCTTTAAACTATGATTTACCTTTTTCGGTCTTCCAAATTTTAGTTTGTGTTGATTCAAAATCAGCCTTACTTTCTCTTCAGTCTGTTTTAGTAAAGAAGCATTCTTACATTGTGACAGAAATAATCTAATAATTAACATGAAGAGGAACAGCTGTAAGCTTTTGTGGGTCCCCTCTCATCTCGGATTTTATTATAATGAGTGGGCTGACTGAGCTGCCAAAAAGGGCGCAAAACATGAGGAAGGATCTATTGAGTTGATTTATCCACTTTTGATATATGAGACTTACAATTAATTTGAAAAGGAATCAAAAGAATGAAATGAAGTTATTGGATAAAGTCTTCAGTAACATGTCTGATTAACATGTTAAAAAGACATAACCTGAAACAAACTTTCAGATTTTCCCCATTTCAGCATGGCAAAGCTCAGAAAAATCATATGACTTTTATCGATTAAAGCTGAAGGTGTTAAAAAAAAGAAATTCGTAACAGGCGTTACATGCTGCTGTGGTGAAAAATTGTTACGTCTTCATTTAATTTTTTAATGCCAAACCTGAAAGTCATTTTTGCCTGATATTCCTGATTGTTCATCAGAAAATATTTTCAGTGACTTTTTATTAACGTTCAGAATTTGTGAATTTTTGCTTCAAAGTCCAGTTGCCCATTTGCTTTAGGTTAGAAGTTAGCGTACACACACACACACACCCCACACAACACACACCACACACACACACACACACACACAACACACACGCTCACACACACACATGCGCACACACACCACGCACGCACGCACGCACACACACACACATGCGCACACACGCACGCACACACACACACACACACACACACACACACACACACACACACACACACACACACACACACACACACACACACACACACACATATTAAGTGAACAGACGTAAAATCGAAGAAACACACACACACACACGTGTACACACGCACGCCACGCTTACTAATATGACTATGAGTGAAGAGATGTTAAATTGAAGAAAAAAGCACGCTTACTTAACTTCATCTTTTTTCTTTGTATCATTTTGTAAGTACAGTTCACCAAGTTTCTCATGGTTAGATCTGTTTTTTCCTTGTATCATCCATTCAACTTAACAAACACACACACTGACATTCACTTAGAACTGTCTCCTTCTCCTCCCCATGTCCTGTCTAAAATCACTTTGTACTGGATAGACGTTAAACAAAGACACAGACCATTAGCAGTCAGGTCTGTCATGCAGTTTGCTATCTGCTTATCTCCTCATAGCTTACTACCCCTGCCAATTCATTGCATGCATAATGACTATAGTCCCCTGGTCAGGGGTCCATATCAGGGCTGTCACTATGTTGGGAAGTAAAGCTCGGGTTCAGCTGCGATACTGTTAATAAATTAAAACATCTGCATTGAATATGAGGAAGCAAAAAAAATATATATATCATCAGCATTTTAAACAACTCTTCAGTCGTTTGTCATCTCAACGGCTTTGCCAGCCATGGTAGTTAACATGGAAAAATAATTTTTGCGGTGGTGGTTCTTAAAACAAACAAAACCCACAGTAGGGATTATTTTTTCAGACAGAAGTTGTCCATTTTCCCAGGATTTTTTCCCGTTTAAAATGTTGCCTGTTGGGACGGTAGTGAAAAGGTTAATTTTTGAAAACAGAAATCTGCAAAAGAGTGCTCATGTGTTACACTGTAAATATCTCAACTCAAGAGGCATATGTTTGATGGTTATCCGTACAAGTGTTCAGCTTCACAAACTGTTCAGTGCAACATTCTTCGGTTTCCACTTCTAAATTTTTGTCAGTTTAGACTCATCATTTGTGTGTAAATTTCTCCATTATTGTTGACTGGTATTGCTTATTTCCTCACTGATAATATTTCGCTCATCCAACAGAAGTGTTTGAAAATCCTTTTTAACTGAAAGAAAAAATGTTTGAAAATCCTTTTCAACTGAAATGATAAAAAGTGTTTGAAAATCCTTTTCAACTGAAATGATAAAAAGTGTTGAAATCCTTTTTAACTGGAAATGATGAACTTTGTATAAATCTAAGTTTCTACTTTGGAATTAGGGCTGGACATTGTGCCGGGTCAGTTACCAATGAAAAACCTGACAAGTATCCCTGTGTGTTCGTGCTGATTTCTGTTTTTGGTTTTATTATTATTTAAAAAGAGCAAATAAAAAGATTCTTAGGCACTTTCCACTGTGCACAAATCCGGGTATGCTGTATGCTGGCTTTTTCTAAGGTAGCCTTGGGTTCCTATCGCCCCTGAGCATTCCTTAATCTGCCACACTCGGTTTTTATATTGGACGGTTGTAGCTCTGTGGCAGTGACATTTCATAGAAAACAGAATCTTGATTAGGTAGTGAAAAAGGTGTTGATGGATGTGATAAAATCAGTCAGTGCAATGTGAAATGACTTATTTTAATTCAGTTCAGTGCAGAGACTGATCTCACAAACAGAGACATTGACATGGGTTAGGAGCCATACATGAAAATACTAAGCAGAAAATTTGGATTGGGGCTGGTAGGTGATGACAGGATTGATGGACTCTCAAACTACTACAGTCATATTTTGTTTCGGTATCTAATGGCATGATAAATTAAGGAAGATGACATGAATGATGGATTCAAAACTAAACTGCCACAGCCATATTTTTATTCATAGTATCTAACTGCATGATAAATTGAAGGTAGATGACAGGAATGATGGACTCTAAACTACTACAGTCATATTTTGTAACAGTATCTAATGGCATGATAAATCAAGGAGGATGACACAATGATGGATTCTAAACTACTGCAGTCAAATTTTTTACTCGTAGTATCTAATTTCTAATGGTTTGATTTGTCAAAGGGAGGTGACATACTGATGGGGTCTAAACTACTTGTCATATTTTTTATTCATAGTATCTAATGGCATGATATGCAAAAGGTAGATGACATAGTGATGTGCTCTAGTAGTAATATTTTTATTCATAGTATCTAATGGCATGATACTTAAATTAAGGTAATGACATAGTGATGTGCTCTAAACTACTAAAGTAATATTTTTATTCATAGTATCTAATTTCACAATCAGTTATTGGTTTGATGACAGGAGCAATATGTTTTGAGATCCCTTTTCAGTCATGAATAGTATTTAATGGCAAAATATTGATAGATCACAGGTAGTCATAGTGTTAAATGGTATAGTATTAATAGATGGCAGGACTGACACGTTTTAAACCCTCTTTTATTTGAGTGTATTTAATGGTATAATCATATGATATCAGAAATGAAATATCAACGCAGGTCTATATGTCTATTTCTTTTTCTCATCTTAAAAATGTTAGAGAGAGAGAGGGGGGGGGGGGGGGGGCGCAGACCTAGAACAGTATCAATTTGCTTTTTAGATATATATCTAGCTACACATCATTATTGTCAATGTAGGTGTGGCCCCCTTTTACCCTGGTCATAAACCCCCCCCCCCCCCCCCCCCCCCCTCTAGCCATCATCACATCATCATCATTACCACCATCATCACTGCAAGTGTCTCCCCCCCTTCCCCTGGTCACAGCCCTATCATCACCATTGTCATCACATTGTTATCATCATTGTTATCATCATCATTGTTATCATCATCATTGTTATCATCATCATCATCACCATCATCATTACCATCATCATCATCATTATCACCATCATCACTGCAAGTGTCCCCCCCCTTCCCCTGGTCACAGCCCTATCATCACCATTGTCATCATCATTGTTATCATCATCATTGTTATCATCATCATTGTTATCATCATCACCATCATCATCATTACCATCATCATCATCATCATCACCATCATCACTGCAAGAGTCTCCCCCTGGTCACAGCCCTATCATCATCATCATTGTCATCATCATTGTTATCATCATCATCATTGTCATCATTACACATCATCTCATCATCATACCATCATCATCACATCATCATCATTACCATCATCATCGTCATCATTATCCACCATCATCACTGCAAGTGTCTCCTCCCCCCTTCCCCTGGTCACAGCCCTATCATCACCATCGTCACGTCATTGTTATCATCATCAATCCATCTACACATCATCACCATTACCATATATCATCGTCATCATTACACCATCATCACTGCAAGTGTCTCCCCCCTCCACTGTCACAGCCTTCACACCAGCCACTACTCATCACATTATCCTCATCATCAATCATACATTACCTACCATCACCAATACTGCGAGTGTCTTCCCCCTTCCCTGGTCACAGCTCACCTATCATCATCCACCATTTCATCACCAATTGTCATCACTCATCATCACCATTGTCCATCATACATCACCTTCATCATCATCATCATCATCACCATTGTCATTGTCACCATTATCATCACCATCACCATCATCACCATCAATGCAAATGTCCCCCCCCCCCCCCCTTTTCCCCGGTACCCCTCCTCCTCATTACCATCCTATCATCATCAATGCAAGTGAGGTCCCCCATCCCCCTGTCTCATGCCCCTATCATCATCATCAATCATCATCACCATCACCATCATTATTGCAAGTGTGGCCCACTTCCCTTGGTCACACACCCCAATCATCATCAACATCGTCATCTTCATCGATGGAAGCTTTGCATGCTTCCCTTGAACATGCACTCGTGTCATGACCATCTTCACCATAGTCAATACAAGTCACACTCCATATCATCATCATCATCATCATCATCACCATCATCATCATCATCATCATCATCATCGTTATGCCATGACCATCTTCACCATAGTCAATGCAAGTCACACTCCCATATCATCATCATCATCATCATCATCATCATTATCAATGCAAGTCACACTCCCATATCATCATCATCATTATCATCATCATCATCAATGCAAGTCACACTCCCATATCATCATCATTATCATCATCATCATCATCAATGCAGGTCACACTCCCATATCATTATCATCATCATCATCATCAATGCAAGTCACACTCCCATATCATCATCATCATCAATGCAAGTCACACTCCCATATCATCATCATTATCATCATCATCATCAATGCAGGTCACACTCCCATATCATCATCATCATTATCATCATCATCATCAATGCAAGTCACACTCCCATATCATCATCATCATCATTATCATCATCATTATCAATGCAGGTCACACTCCCATATCATCATCATCATCATCATCATCATCATCATCATCATCATTGTGGTCATCAAAATAAGTGTGGCCGTCTTCCCCTGGTCACTCATCATCATCATCATCATCATCATCATCATCATCATCACTTCATTTGGTCACACATCCCAGTCGGCATCATCATCAATTCATATGTGTTCCACTACTCATTGTCATCCCCCCCCCCCCCCCTAAATTATCATCATTATGATTATCAACAATGAAGTGTGGCTCATTTCACTTAGTCACACACCCTCATCATCATCAGCATCATTAAAATCATCATCACCGTCATCATTATCATCAAGTGTGGCCCACTTCCCTCAGGGTCAGCATCATCATCGCCACAGTCATCATCATCATCATCGTCATCATCATCATGGTCACCATCATCATCATCATCATCATCATCAATGTAAATGTGTGCCCCTTCCCATAGTCACACACCACTTTCATCATTATCATCATCAATGCACGTGTGACTCACTTCCCATGATCACACACCCATATCATAATCATTGTCATCATCGTCATCATCATCATCGTAAGTGAAAGTGTGACCAACTTCCTATGGCTACACACTTTTATCATCATCATCATCAATGCAAGTGTGACCCACTTCCTATGGCTATACACTTTTATCATCATCATCATCATCATCATCATCATCATCATCATCATCATCAAAGCAAGTGTGACCCACTACCCATTTGTCACCCACCCACCCTCCAATCGTCATCATTATGATCATCAACAATTCATGTATAGCTCATTTCACATTGTTGCACACCTTTGTCATCATCATCATCATCATCATCATCACCATCATATCATCATCATCAGTACAAGTGTGGCCCACTTCCCTTGGTCACACACCCTGACAATCATCATCATCATCATCATCATCATCATCAATGTGAGCCCTTTCCATTAGTCATACACCACTATCATTATCACTGTCATCATCATCATCATTATCATGAGTGTAAGTGTGGCCCACTTCCCTTGGTCACACACCCTCATCATCATTATCATCATCACCATCACCACCAACAATGCGAGTATGGCCCATTTCCCTTGGCACACATCATCATCATCATCATCATCATCATCACCATCATTATTGCAAGTGTGGCTGACTTCCCTTGGCACACACCCCAATCATCATCAAGATCATCATCTTCATCGATGGAAGCTTTGCATGCTTCCCTTGAACATACACTCATGTCATGACCATCTTCACCATCATTATCATCATCATCGTCAATGCAAGTCACACTCCCATATCATCATCATCATTATCATCATCATCATCAATGCAAGTCACACTCCCATATCATCATCATCATCGTCGTCATGACCATCTTCACCATAGTCAGTGCAAGTCACACTCCCATATCATCATCATCATTATCATCATCATCAATGCAAGTCACATTCCATATCATCATCATCACCATCATTATGGTCATCAATGCAAGTCACACTCCCATATCATCATCATCACCATCATTATGGTCATCAATGCAAGTCACACTCCCATATCATCATCATCATCGTCGTTATGGTCATCAAAATAAGTGTGGCCCACTTCCCTTGGTCACTCATCATCATCATCATCATCATCATCATTATCACCACTTCGTTGGTCACACATCCCAGTCAGCATCATCATCAATTCATATGTGTTCCACTACTCATTGTCGTTCCCCCCCCCCCCCCCCCCCTAAATTATCATCATTATGATCATAAACAATGCAAGTGTGGCTCATTTCACTTAGTCACACACCCTCATCATCATCAGCGTCATTAAAATCATCATCACCGTCATCATTATCATCAAGTGTGGCCCACTTCCCTCAGGGTCATCATCATCACCACAGTCATCATCATCATCATGGTCATTAGCATCATCATCATCATCATCAATGATGCAAGTCACACACCCATATCATCATCATCATCATCATCATCAATGCAAGTCACACTCCCCTATCATCATCATTATCATCATCATCATCATCAATGCAAGTCACACTCCCATATCATCATCATTATCATCATCATCATCAATGCAAGTCACACTCCCATATCATCATCATCATCATCGTTATGGTCATCAAAATAAGTGTGGCCCACTTCCCTTGGTCACACATCATCATCATCATCATCATCATCATCATCATCACCACTTCATTTGGTTACACATCCCATTCAGCATCATCATCAATTCATATGTGTTCCACTACTCATTGTCATTCCCCCCCCCCCCCCCCCCCCCAAATTATCATCATTATGATCATCAACAATGCAAGTGTGGCTCATTTCACTTAGTCACACACCCTCATCATCATCAGCGTCATTAAAATCATCATCACCGTCATCATTATCATCAAGTGTGGCCCACTTCCCTCAGGGTCAGCATCATCACCACAGTCATCATCATCATCATGGTCATTAGCATCATCATCATCATCATCAATGGAAATGTGAGCCCCTTCCCATAGTCACACACCACTTTCATCATGATCATCAACAATTCAAGTATGGCTCTTTTCACATTGTCGCACACCCTTGTCATCATCATCATCTTCATCATCTTCATTATAATCGTCAACAATAAGAGTATGGCCCACTTCCCTTGCTCGCACATTCCTATCAACATCATCATCATCATCATCATCATCATCAACAACAACAATGCGAGTATGGCCCATTTCCATTGGCATACATCCCTATCATCATCATCTTCATCATCAAATTCATCAACAGTATGAGTGTGGCCTACTTGGTCATATATCCTTATCATCATCATCATCATCATCATCATCATCATAGTAAATGTAAGCCCC
>CM060325.1:58751071-58753571 GCA_030674155.1 Stramonita haemastoma | reverse complement strand
TTAAATGTAAAAAGCAGAATATTTAAAGCCAGAGAAGAGCCACGCTAATAGGGAAACAAATACAGCTGCAGACAGGAAAAAGATAAAGAAATAATGGGTAGGCGCTGCACTTATGGCGATGTGCTCTCCCCAGGGAGAACAGCCCGAATCTGCTGTGACATAAAAGTGGTATAAAATAAATTTTAAAAAAAGAAATAACAATAGTTTCAGTACATTAACTTGTAGAAAGTTAAGTACCATTCCAATATTTTAGTAAAATTATGTATTTTATGAATCTTCACATCGAAAATAATGACTGATAATTTGTACTTTGTGTAGCAAGTAGCTTTGTTAGCTTGTTTAAATGAAAATGATGGAATATTGTCTGGACAAAAAGTCATTCGGTCTCTTTTGAAAAGCACATGTGTGCCCCCAATTTTTTTTTAAAGTCTACCATGCCACACACAGATCTGAAACCTAAAAGCCAATAATTATTACAGGCAGTCTCTCTGGCAAGAGGAATGGAACCCTCAGACAGAAAATAAACTTCTCCAGATTCAACCTAACTTGAGAAAACTCACAGGCCATTCACGCATGTTGATTTGCTGAAAGGCGAGGGAACCCTATGGTGTGTGACTTGTGATGTGCCGGTAACCATCAACATCTGCTTCTGGAGTGTCAAGATGTCCAGGATATTAGGCGCAATCATTTTTTAAAACAGACTTTCTAAAATTCCTTTTTTGGCGATTTTCCACCAGACAGCATTTTTAATTTCGTGAGAGAACCAGGCTTTTTCTGTCTGATATGAGTGAAGATGCCATAGTTAGATGCAAAGAACAAAGTTGTTTTAAGGTTATCTCACTTAATCTCAGTTGATGTGGTTTCTCCCAAAATTCAGTGATCATCCTGGGTTGACCCTTATGGGTGGTAAGGGCGTCGATACAAGGAATGCTTCTGGAGTGTCGAGGAATCACAGTAGAGTTGGTTTTAAACCCTGTTTTAATCTGTATATAGTTGCACGGTTTTAACCTGAGAGTTAAAGAATTGACAAAGTGACAGCCCTGATATGGCCTCTGTAGTTGGTAGTGCTATAAACAACAAGGTTGGATTGGAGTGTGGTGCGTTATTTTTGATGCATCAAGTCAAATGGGGTTAATAAGCAACCTTTAAAGATTGTCATCATCTCGCAAGCATGCCCTCCCCCTTCTTTCTACCCCTGTTTACACACACACACACACACACACACACACACACACACACACACACACACACACACACACACCACACACACAACCACACACACACACATGTATACACACATAACGACACACACAACCACACATAATGACACCCCACACACACACACACACACACACACACACACACACACACACAGAGACTTTAAACCGAGGCCCTGTGTGCGAACGCACGCAGAACATCTTGAGCACACGTTAAATCCTGTTCCGCTTTTCGTAAGAGTAGGCCATCGTGTGCCGGTGGGAACAGATGACAATATTTACGAAACTGCATACACATGGGGACCGGATGAAAAAAAGCACATGATTGCTTATTCTGTTATCCTCGATATAAAAGATTAAATAAAAATAAAAATAAATAATAATAAATAATAATAAACACACATACCCCCCCCACACACACACACATACATACACACACCACACTCAAATTCTGAATGCTAATGAGAAGCCACTGAAAACATTTTCAAATGAACAATCTGGAATATCCGGCGAATATGTTTTTAAAGTTTTACATTCAAAAATCAAATGAAAACTTGAAATATTTTCACCACAACAGCACCTAACTCCTTTTACAAATTTTGTTTTAAATGCGTTTAGCTTTAATCTGTAAATAATCGAGATTATTTGTCTGATCTTTGCCATGCTATAATGGGGGAAAGTTGAAACCATATCTTTTTAAGTTATAGGACATTACAACATGTTCTTTAGAAATGTTACCAAATTCTCTAATAGATGACTTCATTTGATTTCGCGATTCTTTTTTCAATAGATGGTAAGCCTCGGATATTGATAGTGGATAAACTAATTCTCTCGATCCTTTCTCATGTTTTGCACTTCTTTTGGCTGCTCGATCAGCCCACTCATTACAAGATAAGCCAAGATGAGAGGGAACCCAACAGAAACTCATATCTGTCCCTCTTAAAGTCAGACAATGTATGAAATGATCAATTTCAGTCACAATATTAGAATGCGTTGGCTTCAAAGTCCAGTTGCCCGGCTACTTTAAGTTTAACATCAGCAGTTTTCCTGTTCCAGTATTCATTTCATTTCATTTAATTCATGATGATTAATGTTTTGCCTGGCATAACACACACACACACACACACACACACACACACACACACACACACACACACACACACACACACACACACACACACACTACACCACACCACACCACAACACAACACAACACAACACAGCATATATACCCACACACAAACACCCACACTTACACGTGTGCGCATGCGTGTGCTTTCTAA
>CM060325.1:58723571-58748571 GCA_030674155.1 Stramonita haemastoma | reverse complement strand
ATACTCATTGCTCTGTTTATTCAATGTACCATCTGGAAATAAAAGTTTGACTTGGACTTCACACACACACACACATTTGGACTTCACACACACACACACACACACACACACACACACACACACATACACACACACATACACACACATACACACACTCTATATGTTTTTCACATGCGCACCTGTGCTTGCATGCATGCTCACACACACACACACACACACACACACACACACACACACACACACACACACACACACACACACTCACTCACTCACTCACTCACTCACTCACTCACTCACAACACACACTCTCATTCACGCACGCACGCACGCATGCACTCACTCACTCGCACAACACACACTCTCATTCACGCACGCACGCACGCATGCTCGCGTGCACTCACTCGCACAACACACACACACAACACACACACACACACACACACACACACGCACACACACCACACACACACACATACACACACACACACACACACACACACACAGACACACATGCACGCATACATTTCTCCGAAGTGTAGCTTTAGCTAGTACACACATGCACAGCTACAGTCACTTGCGCACATGCACACATACTTGCAGCACTATTCATCTCCCACAACGTTCAAAGCAGGATTTGCTCTCATTTTTCCATTCTATGTTGATTGACATCAGAGTTTTTCATCAGATCAGACGCATATGTGTTAATGGGCATTAATTAAAGAAGATGTATCTTTTGCTTTGATAGGAAACCAGTTCTGATTTTACATCTGCTTCTTCACAAATGAAGTTTTCAGTCGTTTATTTATTTATTTATTCTTTTATATCGAGGATAATGGAATAATGTTTCTAAGAACGTACTTAGCACATGCTAGTTGACGATAATCATCCAAAGGCAATGTGCCAACTTTGTTGTAGGTTCCCAGAGCTGATGCATGTTAAAGAACACCAAGGGCAAGCCTGTAAGCTTTGCAGTCTACACTGTGTAGCTTTTCAAACAGAGACTTGGGAATACTGAAAAAGATTTCTTGTTTTTATGATAATTTTGAAAAAATAGATGTATGCTAAACATTTTAGATTGAATATCTCTTGTCCCCAGAACTGTTTACTAATTATCTTCAGTAAGTGTATGCACTTTCTTGTTTTTGTTAATAAGTGTTCAATATGTGTAGTCCAAGTTAGCTTTGAAATGAGAATAACACCTAGGAACTTTATCGTATTTTTGAATTCAATTATTTCAGTCCCTGTTTTAAATCTTGGTAGCTTTTCCGGATTGCTACCATTATTAAAAAGTACAACATGAGATTTTTCTGTGGATAAAGTAAATCCATTTTCAAGCATATATTTGTCAGTGTTGTCAGGCTGGTTTTGGTGGGTATTTTTTGTGTGTAGTTATATGCTCTTTTTGGTGTATTTCATTTCATAGTAACATTGATCCACATACATATATCATCCGCATATTGTACCAAGAGGATATCCTTTGATAGATTCATTGGGAGATCATGCAGTAGGATATTAAATAGAATAGGAGCTATCACAGAACCTTGGGGTAGTCCCATATGAAGGGACCTAAAACTTGAATATGATTTAGCTACTCTTACTTGGATTTTTCTGTTTGCCAAAAAAATTTTGATATAATAATACAAATGCCAAGAAACACCCACATTCTGTAGTTTGCATAATGACTTAGCATGCCAAACTTGGTCATACACCTTTCTTGTATCAAGGTAATCACTTGACATAGAGGTAACCAATGTAAAGAAGAATGAGATTCTGAATATTATGGTTTCTTATGTTTGATCCCATATCCACTATCAGTGTTTTCATCATTTACAAATTTATACAGATGGATCACATCTGGATAATCAAGAAACGTGTTCAGCTTTTGTTATACCAGCATTAAAAATTGAAAAAGCATTCTTTGTTGGTAAACATTATTCGATTTTTACAGCAGAACTAGTAGCAAAATTAATTGCTAAAAATTATTTTTTTAATTTACCCTTGTATATATTTTCAAATGAAATCCTTCTTTGTGTTGATTCTAAGTCAGTATTGTAAGCTTTAAAATCCTTGTGGTACAAGAAAACTTCGAACATTGCATTAGAGATTAATCATGTCGTACACCTTTTAACCTTGAAGTGCATAAGTATTACTTTTTGTTGGGTGCCTTCACATGGTTGATTCTCTCCAAACAAGTAGGCAGATAGAGCTGCTAAAAGAGGTGTAAAACAATGGTTGGGAATCAGTAGAATCGCATGTGCCTTTATCGTTACAAGAGGGCTACCACTTATTTGAACAAACATCATGGTGAAAGGTCACAGAATGGTATCACCTAAAAGATCAATTTTTAAACAGATCTGTAATCAATACCAACAGTGTAAAAGTCATGAACCATTCTGAGGCTTGCACAATTATTTCTACAGCAAGAAGGGTGAATAGTTTGTTTTATAAAATAAAACTTAATGCATTCATAACGATAACGATATTTATTCAAGAAAGGCCATAGCCCTTATTTGAAGGGGTTTACAAAAAGCACATAATAATAAGAACGTTATACACAAGTACACAACATGTTCATATAACTAACTGCAATGCAATACGTACACACATAATTATACTATTTTCTGTGCTATGAAATCAAACTACTACTCCTTTTTACAGACTTATAGATGAAAATGTTATGAAAAATCTTGCTAAGTATATCTATGTATATGTATAACATTTTCATTTGTAGAAGACAGGAGCGTAATCATTCTAAAGTGAGCTGGTCTGCAATATTTTTCAGGAATGTATTCTGTTCTTAAACCATTTAGCACTGGACAGGAAAAAAGAAAACTATCACTTCATCCTCTCTATCAAGTCTACACATAGGACATATCAATTTTTTCTCACCCTTCCTGTATCTTTGACTATGAACTGCTATTTCAGAGACACCAAATCTGAATTTAGTTAGTGCACATCTAATAAACTTGTTCATATTCATTTCAATTATGTTTCTTTTAAGGTTATTCATTTTCAATAGCTTATACAATGAAAACCGATCACTATTCTCAATATGACTGGCCCAATCTTGCCACCTACAATCTATTATGCGCTGCTTAAAAAAAATTTAAAAAAATTAATACAACACCCTGATCGTTCCATACACATGAAAACCCATAACTATCTAAACACTTTTCGGATATTTGTTGCCCAAGTTATTTTACCTCGGGTGTCTAAATCAAAGAGTGCTTTATAAGCTTGGGCAGGTAATCTCCCTTCATGCATACTAACTAGTTTTAACCTATATTTAATACATTTGATATATAAGTTTAACTATATTGGAAATCTTCCAAGTTCACCATAGATCATATCATTTGGAGTTCTCTTATCAACAAACAAAAAACGCTTCATGGCAAAATACTGTAATTTTTTAATTTCCTGCCCTTTTTCAAAGGCCTAAATTTCAGCACCATACTGGACAAGTGGCTGAATCTGTGAATCAAAAATTAATAACCTGAAAAATAAATGTGCTGAATTATTTTCAAATTTATATAACAAACGCAAAATATTCATGAATTCATGACTGCACGCTTTCCTTTACTAACAAGATCTTGACAAGCACGGGAAAAACTTAGTTTGGTAGAAAAGTAGATACCCAGTTATTTATGTGCATTCACAGTTGGAACTGTGGAATTTCTGTAGAACCATTTTTCCCTCGCTGCCAAATAACCTCCCTTACGAAAGACTACTATATTTGTTTTGTCCATATTCACCTTAAGTTCTGATCTTTGAGCTGCATAGAACAAACTATTCAATTGATTCTGCAAACCAACAACAGTTTCTGACAACAAAACAATATCATCAGCAAAGAGCAAAGTAAACAATTCTGTTAAATCAAATGTAACACCATGTTTTCCTTTTCCAATAATTTCAAGAGCTTATTCATTGATAAATAAAGAAAATAGAACAGGACTACATACATCTCCCTGTTTCACACCTTGAGTACATGATACAAAATCACTTAACTTAGCACCAATCCTTATCCTTGCTTTTACATCTTCATACATATTCTTCACGCATATATAGAGTTTCCCCTCCACTCCGTTTTTAATGAGAACAAACCACAGCGATTTCTAGAAATCAAATCAAAAGCCATCTGAAAATCAACAAAAGCAACATATAATTTACAATTATTTACAAACTGCTTTTGAACAAAGTAACATACCAAAGTAACAATATAAAGCTAACAAAGTAAATATACGATCAATTGTACAGTAACCCTTTTTGAAGCGCACGCACACTCACTCACACACACACACACACACACACACACACACACACACACACACACACACACACACACACACACACACACACACACACACACACAGAGGACAGGATAGCCTAGTGGTCAGAACATTGTATTCACAACCTGTCAACCCAGGTTTGAATCGCGTTCGAGGGGATTTTTTCCCTGGTGTTAACATCAGTGCAGAATCCACTCTCCCCCAAAATCCTTCAGATGAGACTATAAACTGAGGCTCCGTGTGCGAATGCACCCAGAACATCTTGCGCACACGTTAAATCTTGTTCTGCTTTTCGAAAGAGTAGGCCATTCTTTGTGTGAGGGTGGGAATTGATGAAAAAATTTACAAAACTGTATACACACAAGTCCTAGATATTAAAAGACACATGAGTGCTTATTCCATTATCTTCAATATAAAAGAGTAAATAAAAGAATTTTAAAAAAGAAGAAAAAATTAAATACATTCAGACACACACACACACATACACACATTATTTGCCTCTAGGCATTTAAAAATCATAGCTAAATATCAGTACATTTTTATAAAACATATCTGGACATTAAAAAATTATGGCTAAATATCAGTGCTGTTTTGTGATATATCTCTGGACATTAAAAATTATGACTAAATATCAGTGCAGTTTTGTGATACATCTCTTGACATTAAAAAAAAAATTATAGCTAAATCAGTAAATAACAGTGCAGTCTTATGATATGTCTGTGTGTTACAAAAACCATAGCTAAATTAGTTAATATCAGTGCAGTTTTATGATACATCTCTGGAGTCTGGACATTAAAAAGTCATCACTAAGTATTATGGTTTTACGATTCACCTCTGGGCATAAAAAAAATTATAGACAGTTATCAGTACAGTTTTATGATTGACCTCTGCATTAAAAAAAATCATAGATAATTATCATTGACCTCTGTGTATTTAAAAAAATCATAGATAATCATCAGTATAGTTTTCTGATTGACCTCTTTGCATTAAAAAAAATCAGATTATTATTACAATTTTAGAATTTGATGATGTGCATTTAAAAGTTATTGCTAAATGTCAGTCCAATTTTATGACTCCATTTTGTTCATTTTAAAATTATAGCTTAATATTGGAACAGTTTCATGATTTACTTCTTTACATTTAAAATTCTATTGCTAAATATCCGTACATCTTTATGATTCTATTGCTGAGAACTTATTAGTTGATGACAGCTGCAGAAAACTGATGCCATTGGAAATATGTTGCTGTGATTCTCCCTCCCCTGTCTGCCTGCAGTCCCCTGTGGCAGATTCTCCCAGACAGCAACAGGCAATATGGCATCAGCATCCGTTTCAGTGTTTATCAAAGAAGAGATTGTCTTTACAGACATTCATCAACACTTTTTGTGGTTGTTCTCTAGCGTTGTCTCTCAAAGCGTAATTCAAAAAAGGACTGAGAGCTATTAAAAAAAAATGTAATGCTGTTGCCAGTGTAAACTCTGGACTTTTGTCAAGTAGCCAGGATTTAAATGCTGGACCTGCTTAAAATGTTTACAAGTGAATACTTTCAACACAAATCTGGTTCATGCATGATTTGTGTTTGGCATTGTTTATTTCTTGTAGTGATGCGTCTGACTTTGCCATGATTGCACTGGTAAACATGTTTTAAACCATGTCAGTGAGGTGCCATTCAGGCTGTTGTTCTTTAAAGCCCACAATCTTCAGTCCCACACCCCTTGATCACCCCACATTGTTTATCATAGGACAGGACTAGCACCCTGTCTGCTATGTAGATAGAGAGCAAAGTTTTTTTGGGACTGACATGTGACTGCCTGTGTGTTTTTTTTCTGGGTGGGGGGAGGGGAGATGTCCCCTCCCTCCTTCCTTCTCTAGGTTGCTGGACCTACAGGGCAGTGACAGTCCTCCAAGAGTCCATGCACGTGCCAGGGACAGTCCGCTGTACAGGATGCCTCACCTCACCTCACCACAGCAAGGAGAAGGGCAAGGTGAGTGGCAAGGAGACCTGGGGGGGGGGGGGGGGGGGCGGGGCTGACTTTGACCAAATATTCAAACAAAAACAAACTAGCTCATGGAGGTATACTTGTCAACACAGGAGCATGCACAATAAAACATCAAGAGCAGCATACATCTGACAGCTGAAATCATCCACAAACTACTGCATTTTCAAAACAGTTTACTAGAAAACTTGTGCCTACTGAATAGAGTTTTGTCAGCCTTTGGTTATAGCAATGTAAACAGAGTGCTGTATGCAAAAATGCTGAATGACATTGTGCTCATTCATGACACACAACATTTCATGTCCTAAGAAGGAAACCTGGGGTGATAAAACTGCCCCACATCATTTCAGAAACAGCTGCTCTTCACCTGCATGACAGATTCAGTAATGCCCCCCGAATCAGATTGGACAGACAATTTTCATAGGACTGTTGTGCACAGAACACTCCTTCAACTGCCGTCACACATACCTGCATGTGCATGCACGCCCATCCACATCTACATGCACATCCCCCCTCACACACACACACATACATGCTAGATGGCGCATGCGCGTGCGCACACACGCACGCACACACACACACACACACACACACACACACACACACACACATCTCTGTATGCATGTACAGATGCACGCACACATCCACACATGCATATCCCCCCTCGAAAACAAAAAATCAGAAACCAGTGACAAAACAAAGCAAAAGAATATCAAAACCACCATCACCAACAATAAAATTCAACATATGATTTAAAAAAAAGAGATAGATATACATTGAATAAATGCATAATCCCCACTAAATACTAATCCCCACTAAATACATTTGACAACCATTCATAAACAAAAGAGACAGGTATATATCCACCAAAAGCATAATCCCTAACTGACCCAAACATTATATTAAGTGAATCAAATAGATTGAAATTGAGAGAAGACAGCTGAGAAGTGAGCAGCCCAACCAAAATGAAATACAAACATATAAAAGTTTTAACACATTTTTCTTTCTTTGAAGCAATATTATGAAGAAAAGGGGGGGAAAAATAAGATAAAGAAACAGCATACAAACATTGAAAAAAAATCAGCAGCATTGTCATGTAACATCCAAACATAGTATTTTTTCAAGATGTATTTAAACACAGTATAAAAAGTCCAAAAGGAATAACAAATATGTAAGGAAAACCAGAAAAAGAGGGCACACACACGCACACGCGCACGCACACACAGAGACACGCGCACAGACACACACGCACACACACACACACACACACAATACACACACGCACACCATACACCACACATACACACCACATACACACACCATGCACGCGCACACACACACACGCACACACACACACACACACACACGAGACAGGACAGGATGGGACGGGATAGCCTAGTGGTCAGAACATTGAACATACGCTCGCAATTTGACCATCTGGGTTTGATTCCCGGTTGAGGGGATTTTTCTCCTGGAGTTAACATCCGTGCTGACTCCACTTTCCCCAAAAGTCCTTCGGATGAGACTATAAACTGAGGCCCCATGTGTGAATGCATGCAGAACATCTTGCACACACGTTAAATCCTTTCGGCACTGTTCAGCACTGATGTTAACCCCAGGAGAAAAATCCCCTTGAGTGGGAATCGACACTTGAGCCACAGGGGAGGGGGGATTTTTCTCCTGGAGTTAACATCAGTGCTGACTCCACTCTCCCCCAAAATCCTTCGGATTTTTCTTCTGGAGTTAACATCAGTGCTGACTCCATTGTCCCCATAAGTCCTTTGGATGAGACTGTAAACTGAGGCCCCGTGTGCGAATGCACGCAGAACATCTTGCGCGCATGTTCCACTTTTTGTACAAGAAGGCCATCATGTGCCGGAGGAGATGGGCACCGCCCTCAACATGCTGGCCCCTGGAGAAGCTGAGGTCTCTGATGCCTGGCTCCCCTACAACCACATAGGTTGTGGGACACCTTTACCTTTTTTTAGGTGCGATTCCAGGAACACGAGAAGAGCTGGTTTTAAACCCTGTTTTGATAATTATGAAGGAGCACAGTTTTAAAAAGATTTTTTTTAAATTGAGGCATCAAATCCAATATGGCCCCTATGATCAGTGAGGCTTTAAAGAAGATTGGATTGGACAACTATGTGCTACTGTGATAGTTCAATGTGACAGCAGTGTTGTGATAATTCAGTGTTGTGATAGTTCAGTGTGACAGCAGTGATGTGATAGTTCAGTGTGACAGCAGTGTTGTGATAGTTCAGTGTTGTGATAGTTCAGTGTTGTGATAGTTCAGTGCTGTGATAGTTCAGTGTGACAGCAGTGTTATGGTAGTTCAGTGTTGTGATAGTTCAGTGCTGTGATAGTTCAGTGTGACAGCAGTGTTGTGATAGTTCAGTGCTGTGATAGTTCAGTGTGACAGCAGTGTTGTGATAGTTCAGTGTGACAGCAGTGTTGTGATAGTTCAGTGTGACAGCAGTGTTGTGATAGTTCAGTGCTGTGGTAGTTCAGTGTGACAGCAGTGTTGTGATAGTTCAGTGTGACAGCAGTGTTGTGATAGTTCAGTGTGACAGCAATGTTGTGATAGTTCAGTGGTGTGATAGTTAAGTGTTGTGATAGTTCAGTGCTGTGATAGTTCAGTGTGACAGCAGTGTTGTGATAGTTCAGTGTGACAGCAGTGTTGTGATAGTTCAGTGTGACAGCAGTGTTGTGATAGTTCAGTGTGACAGCAGTGTTGTGATAGTTCAGTGTGACAGCAGTGTTGTGATAGTTCAGTGTTGTGTTAGTTTAGTGTTGGGATAGTTCAGCGTTGTGTTAGTTCAGTGTTGTGATAGTTCAGTGTTGTGATAGTTCAGTGTTGTGATAGTTCAGTGTGACAGCAGTGTTGTGACAGGTCAGTGTTGTGACAGTTCAGTGTTGTGACAGTTTAATGTGACAGCAGTGTTACCAATGTTACTGTCTGCAGCGTTTTGTGGTGACTGATGTATGTCACTGACGGTTGATATTGTGTACAGTGTTTTTATACGTCACTGATGGTGTTATATTGTGTACAGTGTTTTCTATGTCACTGATGGTGTGTTCTATTGTGACTGACGTGGTGCTGACAGTGCTGTGTACAGTGTTTTATATGTCACTGATAATGTGTTATGTTGTGACTGATGCAGCCCTTACAATGCTGTGTGCAGATGGTGTTCAGGGAGGAACAGGGAGCAGCACCAGGCTACATCACACTAGAACAGAAAGCAACAGAAGAGGATTGAAAAAACAACGATGCCAGAAATATTGAGAGACAGTGGAAAGCCTTTTCCACACCAGACACATATTGACATGAAGATATTTTAGCTTGAAATTGGGATTTTTTTTATCGGCATTAGTTTTTGCATGTGGGATAATAATAATGTATGGAGTTTATATATATATATACCACTGAATCTTGTAAACTGTCCACAAATAGAATTAACAGACATCAAATTTATGCACGCACACACACACATACACACACACATGTGGTTTAAGGTTGGATTTGAAAGTATCAAATGTAGTCTTTTGGTAAAGGGATAGAGGGAGATAACTCCAGGTGGATGAACCACATAGAGAGCAGCAGCCAACCTAGGTTTGGCTTGAATCTGGATGTTCGAAAGCACAGAGGACGAAGCAGAGTGAAGATATTTATTTTTTATGTTATTTCATATTTTATACCACTTTATGTCACAGCAGATTTTTCTGTGTGACATTTGGGCTGCACTCTCTCCCCGAGGAGAGCGCGTCGCAACTGTATTTGTCTCCCTATCTGTGTGGCTTTTTTCTACAGAATTTTGCCAGGGACAACCCTCTTGTTGCAATGAGTTCTTTTACGTGTGCTAAATAATGATGTGTAACACAAGGGCCCTCGGTTTATGGCTTGACTAGAAAAGCCATGATGATTTAGCTTGCTGGATTTAAAGCCTTTCAGAGAATTACTCTATCACACCCCCACACCCTGCCAACTGTGAAACTGAAGCTAATCAAAGTGTTACTCGCATTAATTTATGTCATCTCTTGCAAAATGTTTCTTGGGTTATGTCATCATCCCCTTCACTACTGAAATAAAGTGCCAATTTATAACAGACTGCCCCCCCCCCCCCCCCTCCCTCCTCATTCCACCCCATACCAGCTTCAAGTTACCTCCTTTCACTGTTGGGGAAAAAGCAATCCCCTGCTCGACCCCCCTCCCCTCCCCCCCCCCCCAAAATAAAAAGTCCATTCAACATCCCCCACTTGTTTGTGTGTTTGTGTTGAAATATAGTTTTTAAACTACCACTTTATTACAGTCATATTTTTAAAACTACTGCTTTATTACAATCATCTCCCCTTCCCGCCCCCTTCGCCCTCTCCCCAACATTAATTTCATCCCCCCCCCCCCAATCCAGGCTGAAAGCCATCTTGTTTCCATCCCTATGGAGGGGAATTAGGGCATGTGCATGTAGTTGCCTGTTTGTTTGTGAGGTGTGCGTGTGTGTGCTTGGGTGTGCTTTGGCATAATCAGTTATTCGCTTTCTGTCTGTCGCATGCTGTCACAGCCACTCTTTTTAAACAGAACCAACTTCAACACTGTATCGACAGCACACTATAACCAGCCTGAAACAAAATCTCATCAATATATCCCCAAAAAATGTGACGCTCCACCGTGAAATGAGTCGCTTAGCAAGTAACCCACTTTTACACTAGAAGCCATTAAAGGCAGGTGCGGTCAAGTTGGCAATTTTCAGATTTTGATTAATTATATAACAATAGCCATTTTTCTACCTTATTACAAGTAGTAATTTGTATCCTTTTGTTTTTAAACGTGCTTTCAAAAATGCCCAAGCCCTCATTCTGACCATTTATTATGATGCTAAACTTGTCCATTTCTCGTTTTGTCATTTCCAGCAGTCTATCATTTCAACTTGTAATAACTTTTCAAAGAACTGTCCAATTTTCAATCTGTTTTGTCTATTGTATAGCCATTTCATTACAGATTAATAAAATGTCAATAACTAAAAATTGACCTATGATGCAATGCGACTCCTTATGTGGTGGAGCGTCACAAATGAAATGCATGACATACTACAACCAACCCAAAAAATTGTACAACAAATGATGACTACCAGCTCAAAACAGAAGGGGTCGACACCTGTCGCATCCAATTTGAAACAAAACGTAGGAAGGGGCGACAGCCCTGAACTTCCCTCCTGTAGGGGATCACCCATACTGATTATGGAGTGGATGGGAAAACACTGCTGCATAATTGTCTACAGGGGGTGGTGTGCTCCAAACTGGGCCATAGTTGCCAGATATACAGCAAGGCAAATTCTTTTATTTCGAGGATAATGAATAAGCACTGTGCTTTTTTACATCCAGTCCCCCTCCCTTATCAGGGATAAGATTAAGATTTAAAGAAAACTGAACAACAATAGTAATGATCCAAATACTAAGAGCACTAAACCATACCAAGTAATATACAGATACATATATGGATCAGCGAGGCCTTCTTACCTTGTAGTTCTAGACCCCATCCACCACCAGGGGCTCAGTATGTGTGGGAGCGTTCTGAATGCCTGTATATACACACACACACATATATATACACATACAGTCGGACCTGCTTACAAGGAAGTCATGGGACCCAATTTTAGGTTTTCTTAAAAGCAGGCTTTCTTATCCGAGCACCTGAACACTATTTTGAATGTGCTTTCTTATAAGCAAGCAAAAGTATAAGATGTAAAATACCTAATTGGACATTTCATAATGGTAAAAAAAACACCCATAAAACACCCTATCTACGATTACTCTAGTACTATTTTTGTTGCTGCTGCTGTGATTGTTATTCTTAAATTGGTTTGTTCTGGTCACCTTCCGTCTACATATGAATAAGATTTTAAACTGTAGCCTTCTCTGTGTTTTAGTCAAAATTCAGCGACAACGGTATAATGTTCAAACTCTAAAGCAACTTAAAACACACTCTAAGGAATTCTATGGATTCAACAACCTTTATTGCTGTAATCATGAGCAAAAAACCATGACTAAAATAAAGTGGGAACTTTTTTCGGAAAGGGGATATAAAGTGATCAATGCTAAACTCTGCTTGGGATCTTCGGTGTACTACTTTTCACAGGAATAAAAATCGTTTTAAAAAAATCCCGAAGAAACCTTGAAAAGATTGAATAAAAACATACCACCAGACACCTGGCTGGTACTGGTACAGATAACTAGTTCAAAGTAAGTTTTGATAGGGTGTTGCTGAAAGCCTACGACTGAAACAGCAGGGATACTGAAAAATAAAACCTGTCGACAGGATTCTGTAATTCATGTGTTTGCTTGGAGATAGTCGCAATAACTAACACAAGTAAATAAATGTATCGTCATTCACTGGAAACAAATGACACTTGAATGACAATGCCATATGCTCAAGAAGATTGATTGAAAGAGGCTGTACTTTTTAGGCTGATTTGTGGAAATTTCATGCATGTATTGGTTTTACGATTGGTTTTACGACCGGTTTGACAAGAGAAACTTGAGGCGTTCACTGTATGAATGATCTTTATTTTTCAAGGGTTACAGAGTAAGCATTACATACTTTTTTTCATCAGGCCCTTGCCCTGATCAGGGAATAAAGCTAAGAAACCCCCTCCCTACCCCTACATACCAGCATCACCAACAACAGCAGTTCAACCAATATTTTAAAGCAGAACGGGACACATTCAACAAAACGCGTCATCCTAATTAGATACACTGATCATTATTTAAACAAACGTGAGTGAGTGTGTGTAGGCGAGAAAGCAAGCAAAGTAGGCGTAAAGGGGAAAAAGCACACAAAAAACGAAACTCGACACAAAAAGCTACATTAAAACGCATCTCTATATTCAAATAGTAAGAATACAATTTCAATCAACATAACCAAACACTCCTCTCCATAATGAGTCTAGAATAGCATATGTGAAGTTGGAAAGGAGAGAGAGAGAGAGAGAGCATCTTCAAATTACATCGCTGTCAAAACAAACCTGTCAAAGTATTTCAAAAAGCTTCTGTAAACAATAATTATCAACAATGAAACCTATAAGCTCAGAATGTGGCCAAACCTAACCAGGAAATGAAAACACCTGAAAAGCAAAACAACAAACAAAAAAGCAAGATTGTATAAAAGAAATATCAAATAGGAGCGAAAACGACACTTAAGGTTATAAAAATAAACCAGTTTTAAATCGAATTCAATACATTAAAAGGTAATATACTAATGAAGATGAGAAAATAGCAAATATTCAGGACGATGAAACGTAAGGCATTACAAATCTAGAAGCCTAAACATTCATATGGAAAATAATGTATTCTGTGTGTGTGAGGGGGGGGGAAAAACAAGCAAAGAAGGCATAAAAGGAAAAAGACGCGCACACGTATAAAAAACATAAAAGCCCATAAACGCAAAAAAAAACTAAATAAAATTTGTATCTATATTTAAACAGTAAAATACAATTTCGATTCGGATTTCAATAAGAACCGAAACATTCCTACCCAATGATGAGACTATGATAGCATATGTGGGAGTGAAAGATGGAAGAGAGAGAAAAAATAAAAGGCATCTTCAAATTACATCGTCATCAAAACAAACCAGTCAACAAAATATTTCAAAACACCCACAAAACACTTCTGTAAGCAATAATTATCATCAATGAAACCTATAAGCTCACAATGTGGCCAAACGCAAAACAAACGAACAAAAGAGCAAAATTGTATAAAAGAAATGTCAAACAGGAGCGAAATATTTTTTTGTTTGTTTTTTTACGTGTGTGGGTTTTTTCTTTCTTTCCCTTTTTATGCCTTCTTTGCTTGCTCCCCCCCCCCCCCCCCCCCCCCCCACCACACACACACACACACACACACACACACACACACACACACATGGAATGTATTATTTTTCATATGAATGTTTGGGCTTATAGATTTGTAATGCCTTATGTACCATCGTCCTGAATAATTGCATTTTCTCCATCTTCATTAATATATTTTTATCTTTTAATGTATTGAGTTTGATTTAAAACTGGTTTGTATAACCAAAAAACCTTAAACACAAAAAACGAAATAAAAATCATATCTCTATATTTAGAGAGAGAGCATCTTCAAATTTCATCATAAAAAACCCAGTCAATAAAGTATATTTGAAAACATCCATAAAAACACTTCTTTAAAACAGTAATTATCATCGATGAAACCTATAGGCTCGTAATGTGTCCAACAGCCTAACAATGAAAAAGAAAAAAAAACTGAGAAGCAAGCAAACAAAACTAAAAACAAAACAAAACTGTGTATATAAAAACGTCAAATAGCAACGAAACGGCATTTAAAGTTATACGAATCCGGTTTAAATCGAGCTCAATGCATTAAAAATAAAATATATATCATTAAAGAAGAAGACTGCACTCATTTAGGAGGATGGTACACAAGGCATCACAAATCTTTAAACCAGAACATTCATATGAAAATCAATACATTCCAAGGGAATAGTAAGGGGAGCCATTACTAAAGAAATGCCCAAACAAATCGACAAAGAAAAAAATGTAACTACAAGCAGGCAAAACACGTCAAGCTATAGTATGTACGGAAACATTTATGTAAAAGATTGTCTAGTAATTCGACAATCTAATGCATTTTCAAATAGTGTAATACATGATGGAAAATCAAGATAATATTTTCAAATAATAATACACATAAAATACAAATCCTGACACAGCAACTAATACAGTTTTATTTTATTAATTTTTTTTTAATGTTCAGTTGATTCCAATAACATGTGAGGATTCAAGCCACAGCAACAACACATTTGAAGTGCTGGCACAAATTTTGCAAAGATCTAAGGCTGGCTTGCCTTTCCGATTCCAGCAATCAAAAAGGGGAAAGAAGGGGCCTACAGGCATCTGCCCAAGCTGTTGCAAAAAATACACACTGTGCGTGAGAGTCCATGCAATGCGAATGAATGAAAAAGAAAATGTTATTGGAGAAATTTTGCTTTTATGTGCCTGTCTTCAAAACTTGCCAGCCACGTCTGGTGTGACGTCAGAATTTCCTGACAGAATCAAGTTGGGTCTTCTGTGGAAATGCTTTCGGTTTGGTGAGCTCGCTTAGCCTACAGGAAACTGACTGAAGGAGGTCTCGCTATTGCAAAGTAAAGTTCTCAAAACCCGCTAGACTTTCTTATATCCGAGCTAACATCCTCGGTGGGACCAGAAATTGACGTTCTTATAAGAGGGGTTTCTTATAAGCGAGATTCTTATATCCGAGTTCCCGTAAGTCAAAATAAAGAACACCTTCGACAGAACCAGATTTTTTGCTTTCTTATAAGGGGGATTCACTGTAAGCGAGCTTCTTATAAGGGGGTCCCACTGTATACACGCACACACGCTCGCACGCACGCACGCACGCACGCACGCACGCACACACACACACACACACACACACACACAATATATATATATATATATATATAATATATATATATATATATATATATATATATATATATATATATATATATATATAGTTCACTTGATAAAAACCCACAGTTCTGCTGGGCACCGCTCCCTCCAGGCACACAGTTGAGGTAAAATAGTAAAATAATAATAAAAACACGACTGTGTTCAACTTCATCTCTTTATTTGACAGCAAATTTTCGCTTCTATTCTGAAGCTTCATCAGGCTGAATAAACAACAATTGTAAAACCTGCTTTTATAAGCATCACATACTGATTTATATTCAAAATGATCACCTTCCCCACACATAAAATGCATGCTAGCCACTGAGATCTTTTCAACTTTGACTCTCTTTCTCCCTTCTCTCACCCCTTCCCCTCTCTCCCCCTTCCCTCTCACTCCTCTCTCTCTCCACACACCTCATCCCCCCCTCTCTCTCCCTCCCCCACTCCAATTCCCCAAATCTAAACAAAACCCAACAAACGTTAAAACAACGATAGGCATCACAACCTATCAATAAAAACCCACAACCAAAACACACAGGAACAATACTCTTTTTTAACATATCTCTCCCTCCTCCCTTCTGTTTACACCCCTCCCCCCCCCCCCCCACACACACACCCCTACACATCATGTCTCTCCCATCCCTCTCACTGCACCCCCCCCCCCACCCCACCCCCACAGACACACACACACACACACACACACACACACACACACACACACACACACACACACACACACACACACACACACACACACAAATCACAACTCTGATTTTTAAACTATATATAAGAACATATTATTATAACCCCTCCAAAACTAAAAATATAGGTACATGGAGCACCAATATAAGTGTCTTCTAAAGTCCACAAATAAATAAATGAATCAATAAATGAATAACATGAAGTAGGTAAAAAAAACATTCTACTGATAAATGACTTGAGATGATCTAAAAATTAATAAAACATAATCATTAGCAAATTCTAACTGAAATCCCAAGAATGACCAGGTCCAACTTCCAACAAATTACCTATTTAAAATAATTTCTCATAGAATCAAACACACACACACACACACACACACACACACACAAACACAACACACACACACACACACACACACACACACACACACACACACACACACACACACACACACACACACACACACTACACACACACACTCACACACCCACACACACATACACACACAAACAACCAACACACACACACACACACACACACACACACACACACACACACACACACACACACACACACACACACACACACACACCTGCCTTCTTTATCCCTCCTACTCCCCCCTCAAATAACCAGAAAAGTTTTAAAAAATAATATATGATTATAACCCCATCAAAACTAAAAGTATAAGTACATGAAACATCAATAAAATCCTCTTCTAACACCCATAAGTGAATCAATAAATGAATAACATAAAGTATATAAAATAAAACATTCTACTAATAAACTACTACAATTGCTTTAAAAAGTGGAAACCATTTGTCATCGAATTCTGACTAAAATTACAAGAAAGACCAAGTCTAACTTCCAACAAAATGCATAGCTAAAATCAAATTATTTTATCTATTAAAAAAAAATGTGAAGAGGAGTTATCATACACCAGAAAGAAGATAAATGTTGCAATAGGTATACACGAAACTAATGAATTATTGGGAAAAATAAGGAAATTCACAAGGGACTGGCAATGGAAGGAAAGAGACAGGCTGGAGAAAAAGTTTAAGAAGCTAGAACAAGTCAAAGAGACCAATGCTCTGGCTTCTACAAATAAAAACATGGGCTCACGGCAACTTAAGGCCCAAATTTATGTATACCCAGCAAATGAAACTATTTTTACCAAGCAAATCAGACCCCACAGGAAGAATAGAGGAAGAA
This sequence comes from Stramonita haemastoma, assembly GCA_030674155.1. Classification (NCBI taxonomy): domain Eukaryota; kingdom Metazoa; phylum Mollusca; class Gastropoda; order Neogastropoda; family Muricidae; genus Stramonita; species Stramonita haemastoma. The sequence continues at coordinate 58,730,893 of CM060325.1, read as the reverse complement.
GTTCAAAACACAGGGCAAGACCTAAGAAACAAGCAGACTATATACCATCAGAAGATGACTTATCTAAGCTGGACCCTATTGTGATGGCAGACAATGTCAAGCTCACTCCTGCCCAAATCTCAATATGCAGATTACCTGATTGTTTTGCACCAACACCCAAAGAACCGATAGATGTCAGCGACCAGATGATGGGTACTCATGCCTGGGCGGAGAGACTGAGATGGCATCACCATTTCAAGACACAGGAAGGGAGCCAGGACAGTGAAAAAGACTTTTCAAAACCACCATGGTATACACACACCAAGAAAAGTGCCCCTAGGAAAGACCCGGCATTGCAGGTTTTTATAGAAACTTGTACGAGAGATTTTTTAGCTGTAACTAATCGGAGAAAAATTAAAGACAACCTATCAAAGGAACAAAGAAAGGCATTAGGGGAACTCCGTAAGCTGCCAGTAACACACAATGCAGCATGTAGACATGCAGACAAGAGTGGAGCCACAGTAATTACCAGTTTAGAAAAAGATGATTTTAATATCTTGGAGGAACTTAATAATAAGAACTTTTATAATATATTGGAAAAAGACCCTACAAACAAGATCAATAAGGAAATTAAATCATGGACAGAGAAATGGTTAGCAAAAGGAGATATTAATGAAGACATAGCTAAGTACGTTACGGATTTTAAGAACAAAGGACCGGGAAAATGTAAGCCTCTTATAAAAACACATAAGGACAAACCATATCCTACCCGTCTCCTTTTAACAGGATGTGGAACCCCCACTGAAAATTTATCTAAGTTTGTTCAGTGTGCCATCAGTCACCTCCGAGATAAATTAAAATATCAAGTCATAGACACAGGAGAGTTTTTATCTAAAGTTTTAATTATTAATGAGAAATTGGCTCCCTTACCCGACAATGCAGTTCTAGCAGTGTGTGATGTAGTTTCTTTATTCCCTAATGTGAACAATGCTATGGGTATACCTGCAGTAAATTTGCTTCTTGATAGATACCCTTCCCCTCTTGCCACCTCAAAAGAATGCATCATAGATGCATTAAAGTTGTGTTTAAATAAAAATGTGTGTCTGTATAAGGATGGCAAAAATAACACCGTATATGCCTCCCCCAATCATGGCACGGCAATGGGACCTGCCCACTCTTGTGACTATGTGGATGTTTTTATGGGCGAACTAGATAAAAAGCTAGTTTTAAATACAACAACACCTTTAATTTCCAGCCTTCTGCCCAAAGAAGAAGAAAATGATTTTAACTTTTTAAATTGGAGCCGTTTTAGAGATGATGGCATAACCATCCTACCTGATGTAGAAAATATAACCCACTTTGAAAAACACCTTCAAGAACTAAACCCACCAAACATAAAATGGATTGTAAAATATGGAAAAGAAATTAATTATCTAGACCTTACCCTCAAAATTAAAAATGGAGAAATTATAACTGATGTTAACTCCAAACATAACCATTCTTATTTGCCGCCTAACAGCTGCCACCCTCCATCAGTTTTTAAAGGTCTCATCTTTAACGTAGGAGTAAGGCTGCGAATGCTCTGCAGTGAAGATGGCGACCTACATAAAAGAATAGAGGAATATACCAGATATTTCACAATGGCTGGCTGGAATTACAACCTGGCTAAAAGAGAGCTAGAGAAGGGAGCAAACAGAGATAGGAAAGCTTTAATTCACAAACAAAAACAAAAACCTCAGAAAAAAATAGCATGGGTTACTAAGTACGACCCAAGGTACCCATCTAAATCAGAAATCATAAGAAAAAACCTCAACCTCCTTTATACTAATCCTCAAAATAGAACAATTTTTCCTAAGAGACAAATAATAGCTGCAGATAGACGTAGAAGAAACCTGGGTGAGATATACAAGCCCACAGTCCCCACCAGAATCACCCAACAAGGACATGGGACCAAGCAGGGATTTTTTAAATGTAATGCCAAACGTTGTGACACTTGTCAACACAGCCAGAACACAACTTTTTTTATTTCTCCTTGGGATAAAAGAAAATGGTACATAAAACAGAATATCACCTGCAAAACGCCCAATGTAATATACATCTTAACATGTAAGATACATCCTGATATGTGGTATGTAGGTTCAACCACAAATCTCAAACTCAGGTGGGCCAACCACAAGTCAGATGTGAAATTACGTAAAATAAATAAATGCAATGTAGCAAAACATGTTTGCTCATCCCCTCACCTTGATTCTAGCGACTGGGATTTTCTACAAATCATCCCCATAGAGAAAGTTATGGATGAGGACAAACTTTTAGAACGGGAAATTTATTGGACTTGTAATCTAGGGACAATTTTTCAAGGGTTAAATACAAGGCAGGACCTAAGTTTATTGAGAAAAAAATATAGTAAATAAGGTTATATAGCATCACATGTTTGGACTAATGGTGAATTTATCTGTAATTAATCAACAACCAAATTTGTATTCATATTGGTATATTAGTTGAACATTTTAGTTTTATTATTAGACTGAGCCCGAGTTAGTAAAATGGATAATCTTACTAGGTATCTTATTAGTTTGGAGGGATGGATGTGTAGGGTGTTGGCTTTTGGTGAGTGGGTGTATGTACACGTGATTGTTAATTTGTGTGTGTGTGTGTGTGTGTGTGTGTGTGTGTGTGTGTGTGTGTGTGTGTGTGTGTGTGTGGAGTGTGTGTGTTTGTGTGTTTGTGTGTGTGTGTGTATGTGTGTGTGTTAGTTTGTGTTTGTGTGTGTATGTGTGTGGTTGTGTGTGCGTACACACGTGGGTGTGAGATACTTGGAGTGTGTGTATGTGTGTAAGTGTGTGTTTGTGGGTGTGTGTGTACATGTAGGTGTTAGTTTGTGGGTGGGTGTTGTTTGGTGTGTGGATCTGTGTGTGTGTCTGAATGATTGTGATTTTGTGGGGGTGGGTGGGTGGTTGTGGGTGGTGGGGGGGGGGGGGGGAGTATGTGTATGTGTTTATAAGGTTTGTTTGTTTTTGAGTTTTTGCATGAGTATGTGTCTGTGTCTATGACTAAGTGAATGTGAAGGAAGAGTTGGGGGGAGTGTGTATATTTTAACAACCACTAATTTTACACACGTTATATTGGGGGGTATTTTACCAGAAGAATTGGGTATTTCTAGAAAACTTTTTTTTTTTTTTTTTTTTTTTTTTTTTTTAATAGATAAAATAATTTGATTTTAGCTATGCATTTTGTTGGAAGTTAGACTTGGTCTTTCTTGTAATTTTAGTCAGAATTCGATGACAAATGGTTTCCACTTTTTAAAGCAATTGTAGTAGTTTATTAGTAGAATGTTTTATTTTATATACTTTATGTTATTCATTTATTGATTCACTTATGGGTGTTAGAAGAGGATTTTATTGATGTTTCATGTACTTATACTTTTAGTTTTGATGGGGTTATAATCATATATTATTTTTTAAAACTTTTCTGGTTATTTGAGGGGGGAGTAGGAGGGATAAAGAAGGCAGTGTGTGTGTGTGGTGTGTGTGTGTGTGGTGTGTGTGTGTGTGTGTGTGTGTGTGTGTGTGTGTGTGTGTGTGTGTGTGTGTTTGGTTGTTTGTGTGTGTTGTGTGTGTTGGGTGTGTGAGTGTGTAGTGTGTGTGTGTGTGATGTGTGTGTGTGTGTGTGTGTGTGTGTGTGTGTGTGTGTGTGTGTGTGTGTGTGTGTGTGTGTGTGTGTGTGTTGTGTGTGTGTGTGTGTGTGTGTGTGTGTGTGTGTTTGATTCTATGAGAAATTATTTTAAATAGGTAATTTGTTGGAAGTTGGACCTGGTCATTCTTGGGATTTCAGTTAGAATTTGCTAATGATTATGTTTTATTAATTTTTAGATCATCTCAAGTCATTTATCAGTAGAATGTTTTTTTTACCTACTTCATGTTATTCATTTATTGATTCATTTATTTATTTGTGGACTTTAGAAGACACTTATATTGGTGCTCCATGTACCTATATTTTTAGTTTTGGAGGGGTTATAATAATATGTTCTTATATATAGTTTAAAAATCAGAGTTGTGATTTGTGTGTGTGTGTGTGTGTGTGTGTGTGTGTGTGTGTGTGGTGTGTGTGTGTGTGTGTGTGTGTGTGTGTGTGTGTGTGTGGTGTCTGTGGGGGTGGGGTGGGGGGGGGGTGCAGTGAGAGGGATGGGAGAGACATGATGTGTAGGGGTGTGTGTGTGGGGGGGGGGGGGGGAGGGGTGTAAACATAAGGGAGGAGGGAGAGATATGTTAAAAAAGAGTATTGTTCCTGTGTGTTTTGGTTGTGGGTTTTTATTGATAGGTTGTGATGCCTATCGTTGTTTTAAACGTTTGTTGGGTTTTGTTTAGATTTGGGGAATTGGAGTGGGGGAGGGAGAGAGAGGGGGGGATGAGGTGTGTGGAGAGAGAGAGGAGTGAGAGGGAAGGGGGAGAGAGGGGAAGGGGTGAGAGAAGGGAGAAAGAGAGTCAAAGTTGAAAAGATCTCAGTGGCTAGCATGCATTTTATGTGTGTGGGAAGGTGATCATTTTGAATATAAATCAGTATGTGATGCTTATAAAAGCAGGTTTTACAATTGTTGTTTATTCAGCCTGATGAAGCTTCAGAATAGAAGCGAAAATTTGCTGTCAAATAAAGAGATGAAGTTGAACACAGTCGTGTTTTTATATATTATTTTACTATATATATATATATATATATATATATATAATGACTGTTGATTGCTACGTGTCCTCACTTCGGACAGGGAGAGGAGATAGGCATCATTGTTAGATTGCTGTAGCCTAGTGCTGGTCCTTGTAGGTTTACTCTCTAATGTTTTCCCTTGAATCAGAGATGATTTTTACCAGACATGTATGGTAATGTCTTTGTGGAGTGTTGAACCATACAGAGAATTTTTATGCAGACACTATACAGTGATGACAAGGTATCAATAAAGACTTCATTATTTTGTGTTCTGAGTGTGTGTGTGTGGTGTGTGTGTGTGTGTGTGTGTGTGTGTGTGTGTGTGTGTGTGTGTGTGTGTGTGTGTGTGTGTGTGTTGTTTTCATGTCTGTGTTCATGAATGTGTGTGTGTGTGTGTGTGTGTGTGTGTGTGTGTGTGTGTGTGTGTGTGTGTGTGTGTGTGTGTGTGTGTGCATATGTGTATTATATTCTTTTTTCTTTTAGCCTATATTGAGGGTAATGGAATAAGCACTGTTGTGCTTTTTTTTTTTTTTTTTTTTTACATCCAGTCCCCATGTATATGCCATTTTTGGATATCGTGTCATCTGTTCCCACCTGCACACGATGGCCTACTCTTACGATGTGCGGAACAGGATTTAACATGTGCGCAAGACGTTCTGCTTGCGTTCGCACACGGGGCCTCGGTTTATAGTCTCATCCGAAGGGCTTTTGGGGGGAGTGGAGTCAGCACTGATGTTAACTCAAGAGGAAAAATCCCCTCTAACGGGAATCGAACCGGGTCTACAAATTGCGAGCGCAATGTTCTGACTACTAGGCTATCCCGTCCCCTGTTTGTGTGTGTGTGTGTGTGTGTGTGTGTGTGTGTGTGTGTGTGTGTGTGTGTGTGTGTGTGTGTGTGTGTGTGTGTGTGTGTGTGTGTGTGTGTGTGTGTGTGTGATATTTTTTCCCCTAATACATCCATTCATCAGACCAGAAGTAATTGATCATGATGATTCCTTTCTTTTCTGTCAAGTGCTTAAGAATTAATTAGCCATTAACAGCTGTTTTGAACAAAGTCAAGTTGATTGGAATCCATCAAACACAGCTCTGTCCATTTGAATACCTGCATTTTGACCATCTGTGTTTTTGTGGGTTTAAACAACATAGGCTACATTTGCTATGAAGAATTCAAGAACAAGTGATTTATTCATGAACAAAAACATGCTCGAAAGGAAAACTTGAAAGCACTAATTCTGTCAAAGGATTGCAATACACAGTGCTTATAGTGTGGAGAGCAGAGAGACGTAATCAGAAACAGTGTGAAGTGTAGGCATCCATCAGTCTCGTAAGACTACAGAGTTGCGCTCTAGGCTCTTGAGTGCAAAGCCTTTGTAAGTATGGAGGACAAGCTGTTACCCATGCATTAGACTCCCCCCCCCCTCTCCACATCGCTGTAAGGGTCCATTGGAAAGGCAATCTCCTATACACATGGTTCCAGTGCCGTTACAGGAGCCGCCAAGCCCCTAACCATCCTGGGGACTCCAACTCGAACTCCCTGATTTCCCCGGTGTCTAAACACGATACCTGTGTGCATGCTAGGTTGGTTTTTTTTTTCATTTTGTTGTCATCCGCTCCTTCCGGTACACTATAACCTGCTCTTCCCAAAAGCGGAACAGGTTTTTAACTGTAGTAAGATCTGTATGCGTTTGCATGTAGGCCATCGGTTAATAGTCTCGTCTGAGTGAAACATTATAAACAAAAAAAATCCCTTGTGGTTAGAGTTATGACCTGATAGAACATGCAGGTTTGACCCTCCTCTGAATTGAACTGAATACCATTTTCATTCACAACAGATTTCTCTGTGAAAAAGTCAAGGTGTTCTCCCTGGAAAGAGCACACCCACAAGAGCAGCATCACTCTACCCCCCTTCTTTTTTTTTCTTTTTCTGTCTGCATACATGTTCGTTTCCCTATCAGAGCGGCTTTCTTCTACATAATTTTGCCTGAGACTACTCTATTTTTACCATGGGTTCTTTAACATGCACTAAATTTCGGTGTATCTTCTCATCTAAAACATTAGCTCCCAAGTCTAGTGGATGGGGAAAGTGTTCAAGCTCAAACAAACCGTATCCATGCTTTTCGCTTTCAAGACAGGCATGTTACCTCGAGACCTTTGATCCACTTGAGAAAGAGGAATTTTCCCTTGGAGTTAACATTGGCATTTACTCCACTCTGAAAAGTCCTTTGTATGAGCTCGAAAACCAAGGTCCCGTGACTTAATGGATCCATACAAAACATCTTTCTTCTTCACCTTCACCTGTCCCGTAGTCCCGCGGACCGTGGGGGCACAACCGAAGATTTTGCAACCAGCTTCCTCTACTCCTTAGTCCTCCGCCCTCCGTAGCAGATCGCTCCACCTAGGGCCTGCCCACTGTCTGATGTTGTCTTCTAATAATTTCCTCTGTCTGCCTCCTCATTTCCCTCCTTTTACTGTTCCCTGTAGGACAGTCTTGGCCAGCCCAGATGTTCGTGTGACAAAACATCTTGGGCACACATTAAAAAAACAAACAAAAAAACAAACAAAAACCGCCCTTTCTGTCGTTTGTAGGAAATTAGAGCTGCAATGACTGGTGGGGATAGATGACATGACAAGAACATGCCCAG
>CM060325.1:58698032-58720971 GCA_030674155.1 Stramonita haemastoma | reverse complement strand
TCCCTTGATACCCCCCCCCCCCCACCCATCATCATTAAACCAACATCAATAATGCAAGTTCCCCTTGACCCCCTCCCCCCCCCCCCCATCCCCCGGGCCCCAGTCACATTCCCCATATCACATCACATATTTTACGATGTAACCCGCTTCCAAACCACCACCCCCCCCTCCCACCCATATACACACCCATCATCACCATCAAAGAAAAATGAGCTACCACCACCCTCCCCCATCATTACTGTACATGTAACCGTATCCCACCCCACTCCCTTGCACACACGCGCACACACACACACACAACACACACACACAACACACACACACACACACACACACACACACACTACCACACACACACACACATACATACACACACACACACACTTTCCTGTCTGATATCACTATTTAGTAGAAGGACGTTAAACTGAACAACAACACCCCCCCCCCCCCCCCCAATCATCATCATCCCCCCCCCCCCCCCCAAAAAAAAAATGATGTCCAGATTGTGATTAAAATTTTAAGGTAACATAGTTACTACAGTCAAAATAATAAGGTAATCTTTGTGATGATACATTATAGTCCCCTCCCCCTAAAAAAAAGAAAAAGATTTATATGTACAGATTGTGATTAAATTTAAGGTAATTAAATTTAAAGGGTAAGTGTTTAAAAAAAAATTAAGGTAAAGCATAGTTATTACAGTCAAAAAATAAGGTAATGAATGAATTATTCACCAGAATTCTATTACAACAATTACAGTCAAATATATAAGGTAATGAAATGAATTATTCACCAGAATTCTATTACAGGCAGCCCACACTATAGGATTGGAATGTAGACTATGAATTAAAGCCATCATCAGGATACAAGTAGTAAACATGACAATTAAATGTAAAAACAAATTTTAAAGCCAGAGAAGAGCCACGCTGATAGGGAAACAAATACAGTTTGCAGACTGGAAAAAGAAAAAGAAATAATGGGTAGCGCTGTACTTAGGGCGACTTTGCTCTCCCCGGGAGAGCAGCCCGAATTTCATGCAGAGAAATCTGCTGTAAACATAAAAGTGGTATAAAAATTTTTTTTTTTAAAAACACAAAAAACAATAGTTTCAGTACATAAACTTGTAGAAAAAATAAGTGCCATTCCAATATTCAAGTAAAATTATTATTTTAACGAATCTTTACATCGAAAATACTGACTATTTGTACTTTGTGTAGCAAGTACTGTGTTAGCTTGTTAAATGGAAATGATGGAAAATTGTCTGGACAAAAAGGCATTCTGTTTTAAAAAAGCACATATGTGCCAATAAAATTTTTTTAGTCTACCATGCCATACACAAGTCCTGAAATCTAAAAGCGAATATTACACACAGTCTCTCTGGCAAGAGGAATGGAACCCGCAAACAGAAAATAAACTTCTCCAGATTCAACCTAACTTGAAAGGGGTCCTCCCTTCTTTGCCCCCTCCCAAAAAGGGGGGGGGGGGAATGGTGCTCACGAGAATACTCACGGCCCATTCACTCGCGTTGATTTGCTGGAAGGCAAGGGAGCCCCGTGGTGTATGACTTGTGATGTGCAGGTAACCATCAAGTATCTGCTTCTGGAGTGTTGAATGTCCAGGATATCAGGCGCAACATTTTTTAAAACAGGCTTTCTAAAGATCCTTTTTTTGCGATTTTCCACCAGACAGCATTTTTAACTTCGTGAGAGAATCTGGCTTTTTCTTCTGATATAGTGAAGATGCCATAGTTAATGCAAAGAACAGAGTTGTTTTAAGAATCTGGTTTTGGTTTTATCTCATTTTATGCGTTATTGAAGTGGTTTCTCCTAAAACGCAGAGATCGTCCCCGGGTTGACCCTTATGGGTGGTAAGGCGTTGATACAAGGAATGCTTCTGGAGTGTCGAGGAATCACAGTAGAGTTGGTTTTAAACCCCGTTTTAATCTGTGTATAAATTGCACGGTTTTAACCTGAAGTTAAGAACTGACAAAGTGACAGCCCTGATATGGCCTCTGTAGTTGGTGGCGCTATAAACAAGGTTGGATTGGAGTGTGGTGCGTTATTTTTGATGCATCAAGTCAAATGGGGTTAATAAGCGACCTTTGAAGATTGTCATCATCTCGCAAGCATGCCCCTCCCCCTTCTTTCTACCCCGTTACACTCACAGACACACACACACCACACACACACACACACACACCCCACACACAACACACACACACAAAACACACAACCCCACACATACACACACACACACAACCAAACACAACCACACACACATACACACCACACACAACCACACACAACCACACACACACACAGTATACACAACTATCCACACACACACACACACACCACACACACACCACACACACACACAACATCACCACCACACAACCCCCCCCCCCCACCACACACAACCACACACACACATACAACACCACACACAAATTCTGAATACTAATGAAAGCCACTGAAAACATTTTCAAATGAACAATCTGGAATACTGCAAATGTTTTTAAAGTTTTACATTAAAAAAATCAAATGAAAACTTGAAATATTTTCACCACAACAGCACCTAACTCCTTTTACAAATTTTGTTTTAAATGCATTTAGCTTTAATCTGTTTAAAAAAAGCGACATTATTTGTCTGATCTTTGCCATGCTGTAATGGGGGAAAGTTGAAATCAAATCTTTTAAGTTATAGACATTCAACATGTTCTTTAGAAATTTAACCAAATTCCTAATTGATGACTTCATTTGATTTTGCATTCTTTTTCAATAGATGGTAAGCCTCGGTATTTGATAGTGGAAAAACTAATTCTCTCGATCCTTTCTCCTGTTTTGCACCCCTTTTGGCTGCTCAAACAGCCCACTCATTACAAGATAAGCCAAGATGAAGGGAACCCAACAGAAAGTCAAATCGGTCCCTCTTAAAGTCAGACAATGTATGAAATGATCAATTTCAGTCACAATATTAGAATGCGTTGGCTTCAAAGTCCAGTTGCCCGGATACTTTAGGTTTAACATCAGCAGTTTTCCTGTTCCAGTATTCATTTTATTTAATTCATGATGATTAATGTTTTGCCAGGCATAACAAACACACACACACACACACAACACACACACACACACACACACACACACACACACACACACACACACACACACTAACACCACAACACAACACAACACAACACAACACAACACAACATACATACCCACACACAAATACCCACACACACACACACACACACATGCACGTGCGTGTGCGCTATCTAGCATTTATTTTAACCAAGTTTATCTGTTTTCCTTTGCTTGCTTTTTGGTATGTATAATTCCACGAGTTTGTGATGGTTAGGTCAGTTTGATCCTTTTTCCTCCAATCAATTGTCCACACACACTGACATTACTTTCTCATTTTTCAACCTTACCCATTACCTAATATCACTTTCTAGTGGATAGACGTTAAAATTGAAGACACACACACCACACACACTTACATACACACACACACACACACACACACACACACACACACACACACACACACACACACACACACACACACACACAAAAACAAAAAACAAACAAACCACAAAACACACACACACACACCACAACACACAACACAATACACAATGCAACACACACACACACAAACAGCGCACACAACGCACACACACACACACACACACAACGTGCACACACACACACACAACACACAACGTGCACACACACACACACACACATGAATGTGTAAATGGGCCGATAGAGCTGCACAATGAGGGGCACACAATGTTGAAGGAACACTTATAGTTAATATTCCATTAGACTTGTGAGATTGAGAGGGGTATGAACTTTTAAAGCATATATCCTATTATGAGGCAATTGAAAGACTGCAAAATTCTAATTGTTATTACTCTCAAAATTGCCTAAAAATGATGGACCTACAAAACACTAAACATAAAATATCGCAAGAACATACTATACATGTGTGGAAAATAATTTAGTGTGAAACAAGTGCTCACTTGTCCTAGAATTAAAGAAATTACTTTTATTATGCTGAATATCCGCTCCTTTAACAATCATCTGTTTCGCTTAAAAGCATCCTGAACAATGGTTATACTTCTCTGCAGAATTGTTAAATGTCTGCTACACAGCCCACTTTGTATCTTCCTGTAATTAGTCATTCTGTTGTACAGGCAATCTTTTATGACCTGTTCTGTAAACTTTTCCAACTGCCCTTGTTCTTTTTTCCCCACTTTGTGCACATATCTTCATTATCTACATTATCATATGTTAACATATCCACATTATCATATGTAAACATATCCAAAGTCCAGACTTCTATGCATGTTATAGTTCCATTGTTAGTTAATTGCAGAGTTCTGCTCTACTTGTTATTATTCACTGGTTGTAGATTTTGAAACGTGTTTTAGATTTCTCCTTCAGCTCTCCTTGGTAGTTTGTTTCATAGGCCATACACACATAATGATGCACACACGCATGCGCGCACATGCTCACATACACTCAAGGACACAGACACACACACGAAACAACACACACATGCAAACACACACAAACACAAACGTACACTCACACACAATGTACATGCACAGACACACATGCACACACGCGAACACACACATACACACTCAACGCATGCACTCATGCACAGATGTGCACATGCTCTCAATCCCACACACATACAGTGGTACTCACACTCACTCACTCATTCACACACACACATACACACACACACCACACACACACAACACACACACACACACACACACACACACACACACATACAACCCACACACACACACAAAAAGTCTTTGTGGGGTGTATTTCTCTCTGGGGTTTTTTTTTTTGGAGGGGGGGGGGGGGTTGGAGAGGTGACTCATGTTTACAAATTTTTTTTTCTTCTTATTTCCATCGTCTAATGTCACTAGAAGTGAACAGAACATAAAATTGAAGACAACAACAACAACACAAAGTTTGTTTTTTTAAAACAAGCAATTGCACTGCTTCTTCAATGTACCATCTGGAAATACAAGTTTGACTTGACTTCACACAACACAACACACACACACAATACACACACACACACACACACACCCACCTATATATATTTTGGTTGTCACATGCGCACCTGTGCATGCATGCACGCGCACACGCACGCACACAACACACACACACACACAACACACACACACACACACACACACACACACACACACACACACACGCTCTCAATCTCTCACTCTCTCACTCACTCACTCACTCATTCACACCCACCCACACACACACACACACACACACACACAACACACACACACACACACACACACACACACACAAACACACCCTCACTCACTCATTCACACTCACACTCACACACACGTACACACACCACACACAACATACACACACACAAAAACACAACACAACAGAACACGCACACAACACACACACACAACACACACACACAACACACACACACATGCACTTTTGTGTTTAAAAAAAAAAATTATCCCAGTTTGCATGCATACATTTCTCCCAAGTGTAGCTAGTACACACATACACAGCTACAGTCACTTGCGTGCATGCACACATACCTGCACTATTCATCTCCCACAATGTGCAAAGCAGGATTGCCTCTTGTTTTTTCATTCTGTGTTGATTGACAGAGTTTTTCATAAGATCAGACGCATATGTGTTAATCACTTAATGGGGATTAAAGAAGATGTTTCTTTTGCTTTGATAGGAAACCAATTCTGATTTTACGTCTGCTTCTTCAGAAATGAAGTTTTCAGTCGTTTTTTTATTTATTCTTTTATATCGAGGATAATGGAATAATGTTTCTAAGAATGTATTTAGCACATGCTAGTTGACAATAATCATCCAAAGGCAATGTGCCAACTTTGTTGTAGGTTCCCAGAGCTGATGCATGATATGGAACACCAAGGGCAAGCCTGTAAACTTTGCAGTCTACACTTTGTAGCTTTTTAAACAAAGACTTGGGAGTACTGAAAAGGATTTCTTGTTTTGTACCATAATTTTGAACAAAAAGGAGATGTACGCTAAGCATTTTAGATTGAATATCTCTTGTCCCCAGAACTGCTTACTGATTATCTTCAGTAAGTTAATGCACTTTCATAGTAACGTTCATCCACATACATATATCACCCGCATATTGTACTTAGATGATATCCTTTGATAGATTCATTGGAAGATCAAGCAGCAGGATATTAAAATAGAATAGGAGCTATCACAGAACCTTGGGGTTGTCACTCCCTAGTGGGATGTCATTTTGAAACCCCCCTTCCCTCCTATCACACCATTAATTCAGACAGCACAAAACAGACACCAATTGATATTTCAAACATTTATTACGAACATCCAACCATTTACTAAACAAAAAAAGAAACACTATATTTCCACCAATTCAATTTCACAACATCAAACAATACAACTTCACCAGCTTCACACCCAGAGACCAACCCATTCTCACTCACTCAATCCCCACACGATATCAATACTAAGTCAACTCTATGGATATCAAGGACTCACAATTCTTAAACATCCACATAAACATCACAGCCATATGATATTCTAAATCACCACTCAACACCAATGACAAAAAAACGTATCCGAACAATGCATCTTACGTATAGAAAGAAAAACACCTTCCACTCTCACCTCATCACACACGCTGTCACACCAGCCATCTGGCACTGTCAGCAAACTCACTCCCCCCCCCGAGAAGTCCAGAACCACAACACGGCATAGACCTTTCAATAAACCTCAACACGACCAATCCACAGGGATGTCGTGTTCACAAAAGGAAAAATAAACACAGGTGGAAAATGTTCCCAATTCCTCCAGCACAACGCGCATAGGTAGATACAGTTCTGAAGTCATTGGGCACAACGTGCACAGGTAAATAAAGTTCTCAAAGTCCAAACAAATTTCAACCAGCAATCACAAATACTACTACGACATAATCCTCCAAACCGTCACTGCCCCCACACACACAACCAGCATCTTGCCAAACACCAGCAAAATAACCACTGTCAATAATTCAATACCAATAACAGCAACACAAAAAAAAACAACCCCCCCAAAAAAAACAAAGCTGTCCACTCCTCCTTCAAGGAGTGGCACATGGCACACAGCCTAATTCACATCAACATGGAAAAACAAAAACCAAACAACCACGGCAAACTGAACACCACAAAACAAAAAGCAGCTGTCAGCTCCTCCTCACGAGGAGTGGCACAAGACCACAGCTAACTCACAAAAACAACAAGCTGGACACAACACCACAAAACAAAAAGCAGCTGTCAGCTCCTCCTCACGAGGAGTGGCACAAGACCACAGCTAACTCACAAAAACAACAAGCTGGACACAACACCACAAAACAAAAAGCAGCTGTCAGCTCCTCCTCACGAGGAGTGGCACAAGACCACAGCTAACTCACAAAAACAACAAGCTGGACACAACACCACAAAACAAAAAGCAGCTGTCAACTCCTCCTCACGAGGAGTGGCACAAGACCACAGCTAACTCACAAAAACAACAAGCTGGACACAACACCACAAAACAAAAAGCAGCTGTCAACTCCTCCTCACGAGGAGTGGCACAAGACCACAGCTAACTCACAAAAACAACAAGCTGGACACAACACCACAAAACAAAAAGCAGCTGTCAGCTCCTCCTCACGAGGAGTGGCACAAGACCACAGCTAACTCACAAAAACAACAAGCTGGACACAACACCACAAAACAAAAAGCAGCTGTCAACTCCTCCTCTCGGGGAGTGGCACAAGGCCCACTGCCCAAGTCACATAAAAAACCCACCAAGACAACTGGACGCCACGAAGAAGAAATCTACCCACTCCTCCTCCCGAGGAGTTGCACGGATCTACATCACCTGGATAAAAAACCAACTGGACTTCTTCACAAAAGAAGCTTATCTATCAACCTCAACTATCAACTCCTCCTCTGAGGAGTACACAAAGTACACAGGTACCACATAGAACAAAACAAAACAAAACAGGACAAAAACAAAACATCACAAACAGCCAGAGGAAGCAACCTCCTCCTCCGAGGAGCTGCACCCACTCAATCACCTGACAACACCAGCCTGGGCATCACCATCACAACACAAGCCCAGCTATCCACTCCTCCTCCAAGGAGTATCTCAAGGTGCCAGTCACCACATAGAACAAAACACAAACAAACAAAACAGGACAAAACATCACAAACAGCCAGAGGAAGCAACCTCCTCCTCGGAGGAGCTGCACCCAACTGACTCTCAGCCTGAAAACTCTCTCTCTAATGCCATTAATCTACCCCAAGATTTGATCTCACTCAGACCAAGAACTTCCACTACAACCACGGGACCCACGCACAAAACAAGCATCACTGATAAAACATACAAGAAAATGAAAACGGCCCCAAAACAGCCTAACTGTTACAAAAATCGTGCTCAGGCACCACCTTAACCAAACAAAATAAATCATGGGCTACACCTGAACCCCAAAACATTTTAACAACAATACTTTTCCACTCCAAATGTCATAATCTGCGACAGGGGTAGTCCCATATGAAGGGACCTAAAACTTGAGTGATTTAGCAACTCTTGGGTTTTTCTGTTTGCCCAAAAACTTTTGATATAATAATACAAATGCCAAGAAACGCCCACATTCTTTAGTTTGCATAATAATTTAGCATGCCAAACTTGGTCATACACCTTTCTTGTATCAAAGAACATACTTGACATAGAGGTAACCTATGTAAAGAAGAATGAAAATCTAAATATCACGGTTTCTTATGTTTGATCCCATATCCATTATAAGTGCTTTCATCATTAACAAATTTATACAGATCTGATGGATCACATCACTGGTTCAGCTTTTGTTATACCAGCTTTAAAAATTGAAAAATCATTCTTTGTTTGAATTCATTCAATTTTTACAGCAGAACTAGTAGCAATCTTAATGGCTGTAAATTATGTTCTTGATTTACCTTTGTATATATTTTCAAAACCTTCTTTGTGTTGATTCTAAGTCAGTATTGTATGCTTTAAAATCCTTGTGGTACAAGGAAACTTCGAGCATTGCATTAGAGATTAATCATGTCATACACCTTTTAACCTTGAAGTGCATGAATATCACATTTTGTTGGGTGCCTTCACATAGTGGATTCTCTCCAAACAAGTGGGCAGATAGAGCTGCTAAAAGAGGTGCAAAGCATGGTTGGGAATCTTTAGAATCCTATGTGCCTTTATCGTTACAAGAGGGCTACCACTTACTAGAACAAACACGGAGAAAGGTCAGAGAATGCTATCACTTGAAAGAGACATTTTTAAACAGATCTGTAATCAATATCAATAATGTAAGAGAGTCGTGAACCATTCTGAGGCTTGCACAATTATTTCTACAGCAAGAAGGGTGAATAGTTTGTTTTATAGAATAAAACTGAATGCATTCATAACCAAATTCAGTAAAAACAGTTAATGTCTGTGTGGTGAGAATATCACTAATACTCGTATATTTGAATGTAAGAGTACAAAAACTTTTTTTCCTGCAATTTTCTGAAAATTCCCATAGCGGCATATTCAATAAGTTGAATTTGGCATTTGATATTGTAAAAGGTCTCTGGCAAAGTCCCATAGGACACTTATTATAGTTTCATTAAAGTTGATGACTTTTTTGGTTTGTTTTTTTAGTCGATCCTTTTGTTTTGCACAGTTTCTGTTTTATGTGTAGACTACCATTCCCCACAAACTTTTCAGTAGGACCTCCTTGACAACCTCAACTATAACACACTCTTAAAAAAAAAATTTCTCATCTAATATCATCGAGAGTGAAAAGATGTAAAATTGAAGACAACAACAGCACATACTTCCACACACAGTCATGTTTGCACTTGCCCCCCTCCCCCCCCCCCCCTCCCTCCCCCACACATTATTCGCCTCTAGGCATTTAAAAATCATAGCTAAATATCAGTGCATTTTTATAAAACATATCTTGACATTAAAAAATTATGGCCAAATATCAGTGCAGTTTTGTGGTACATCTCTGATCATTAAAAATCATGGTTAAATATCAGTGCAGTTTTGTGGTACATCTCTGATCATTAAAAATCATGGTTAAATATCAGTGCAGTTTTGTGATACGTCTCTGGACATGAAAAATTATGGCTAAATATCAGTGCACTTTTGTGGTACATCTCTGATCATTAAAAATCATGGTTAAATATCAGTGCAGTTTTGTGATACGTCTCTGGGCATTAAAAATTATAGCTAAATATCAGTGCACTTTTGTGGTACGTCTCTGGACATGAAAAATTATAGCTAAATATCAGTGCACTTTTGTGATACGTCTCTGGGCATTAAAAATTATGGCTAAATATCAGTGCAGTTTTGTGATGTCTATGGACATTAAAAATTATGGCTAAATATCAATGCAGTTAAAAAAAATCATAGCTAAATTAGTAAATAAATATCAGTGCAGTTTTATGATATGTCTCTGTGTATTACAAAAATCATAGCTAAATTAGTAAATATCAGTGCAGTTCTATCATATGTCTCTGTGTATTACAAAAATCATTGCTAAATTAGTAAATATCAGTGCAGTTTTATGATACATCTCTGGAGTCTGGACATTAAAAAGTCATCCTAAATACCATTATGGTTTCATGATTCACCTCTGGGCATAAAAAAAATTGTAGACATTTATCAGTACAGTTTTATGATTTACCTCTGTGCTTTAAAAAAATCGTAGATTATCATTGACCTCTGTGCATTAAAAAAAATTATAGATATTTATCAGTATAGTTTTATCATTGACCTCTGTGCATTAAAAAAAAAGTCATAGATATTTATCAGTATAGTTTTATTATTGACCTCTGTGCATTAATTAAAAAAATCATAGATAATTATCATTGACCTCTGTGCATTAAAAAAAAATCATAGATAATTATCATTGACCTCTGTGCATTAAAAAAAAAAAAAAAAACATAGATAATTATCAGTATAGTTTTATGACTGACCTCTGTGCATTAAAAAAAAAAAAACCATAATTATCAGTATAGTTTTATGATTGACTTTTGCATTAAAAAAAATCATACATAATTATCAGTATAGTCTTATAATTGACTTCTGCATTTAAAAAAATCATAGATAATTATCAGAACAGTTTTATGATTGACCTGTGCATTTAAAAAATCATAGATAATTATCATTACAATTTTAGAATTTGATCATGTGCATTTAAAAGTTATTGCTAGGTATCAGTCCAATTTTATGACTCCATTTTGTTCATTTAACAATCATAGCTTAACATTGGAACAGTTTCATGATTTACTTCTTTACAATTAAAATTCTATAGCTAAATATCTGTACAGTTTTACAATTCTATTGCTGAGAAATTATTAGTTGGAAGACAGCTGCAGATAACATGATGATTTTATGTTAGTTGGAAGACAGCTACAGATAACATGATGATTTTATGTTAGTTGGAAGACAGCTGCAGAAAACTGATGCCATGGGAAATATGTTGTTGTGATTCTCCCTCCCCTGTCTGCCTGCAGTCCCATGTGGCAGATTCTCCCAGACAGCAACACGCAATCTGGCATCAGCATCCATTTCACCGTTTTATCAAAGATTGTCTCTACAGATATTCATCAACACTTTTTGTGGTTGTTTTCTAGTGTTGTCTCTCGAAGCATAATTAAAAAAAGGGACATAAAGCTATTAAAAAAGTAATGCTGTCGCCAGTCTCAACTCTGGACTTTTGTCAAGTAACCGGGATTGAAATGCTGGACCCGCTTAAAATGTTTACAAGTGAATACTTTGAATACAGATCTTGTTCATGCATGATTTGTGTTTGGCATTGTTTGTTTCTTGTAGTGATGCGTCTGACTTTGCCATGATTGCATTGGTAAATATGTTTTAAAACCATGTTAGTAAGGTGCCATTCAGGCTGTTGTTCTTTAAAAAAAAAAACACAATCTGAAGTCCCACACCCCTTGATCACCCCACATTGTTTATCCTAGGACAGGACTAGCACCCTGTCTGCTATGTAGAGAGCAAAGTTTTTTGGGGACTGACATGTGACTGCCTGTGCTTTTTTTTCCGGGTGGGGGGAGGGGGAGATGCCCCCCCCCCTCCTTCCTCTAGGTTGCTGGACCTACAGGGCAGCAACAGTCCTCCAAGAGTCCATGCACGTGGCAGGGGGACAGTCAGCTGTACAGGATGCCTCACCTCACCTCACACCACAGCACAGCAAGGAGAAGGGCAAAGGCGAGGGAGGACTAAAAGGTTCAGTAATGGATTTTTTTTTTTTTGGGGGGGGGGGGGAGTGTCAAAATCACCCCTGAAACTGTTGTGCCTCAATCACTTCACACTGCACACACATTAAATCCTGTTCTGCTTTTTGTAAGAGTAGGCCTTGTGTGCCGGTGGGAACAGATGACAAGATTGACAAAACTGCAGACACATGGAAACTGGGTGTAAAAAAACAACACATGAGTGCTTGCTCCATTATCCTCGATGTAAAAGAATTTTTAAAAGAGAAAGAATTCAAGTGTGTAGTGACCTGAACATAAAAGTCTGCATGTCCCTTCCCCACTGAGGTGTTTTAGATGTCAGAAGTTGGGCTATTTATTTTATTCTATTTTATTTTTTATTCTTTTATATTGAGGATAGTGGAATAAGAACATACGTGCTTTGTTTACATCCAGTCCCCGTGTGTATGCAGTTTTTGTACATCTTGTCATCTGTTCCCACTAGCACACAATGGCCTACTCTTACAAAAAGCGGAACAGGAGTTAACGTGTGTGTAAGATGTTAAGGGTGCGTTCCTACATGGGGCTTCTGTTTAAAGTTTCATCCGAAGGACTTTTGGGGAGAGTAGAGTCAGCACTGATGTTAACTCCAGGGGAAAAAAATCCCCTCGAATGGGAATTGAACCCAGTTGTCAAATTGCAAGTGCAATGTTCTGACCACTAGGCTATCCCGTCCCCTATGTGCTACATGCAGACAGGTACTTTGGGCAGGTGTGGGGAGGTGTCTAGGAGGTTAATTAGGCACAAGCATTTTACCACAGACCCCCTAAACAGCCTTTGCCCCCATGTTCCACCACAGAGCGCTTTAAACTTTTTGAGAGAATCAGCGTTTTTGTTTTTTGTCTTATATGAGTGTAGATGTCATAGTCAGTCACTTCAGATTAGAACATAGTTTGTTTTTAAGGAATCTAGTTTTGGTTTTATCTTATTGGATCTTGTTTTTTTATTTTATTTTTTATTTTTTTTATTTTTATTCATTTATTTTTTTAAAATTTATTTATTCTTTTATTTCAAGGATAATAGAGTAAAACGGTGTTTTATATATACACGTCACTGATGGTGTGTTATATTGTGTACAGTGTTTTATATGTCACTGATAATGTGTTCTATTGTGACTGATGCAGTGCTGACAATGCTGTGTGCAGATGGTGTTCAGGGAGGAACAGGGAGCAGCACCAGGCTACATCACACCAGAACAGAAAGCAACAGAAGATAATTGAAAAAACGACGCCAGAAATATTGAGAGACAGTGTAAAGCCTTTTCCACACCAGACACATTTTGACATGAAGATATTTTAGCTTGAAATTGGGATTTTTTTTATCAGCATTAGTTTTGGCATGTGGGATAATAATAATGTATGGAGTTTATATAAATACCACTGAATCTTGTAAACTGTCCACAAATAGAATTAACAGACATCAAATTTATGCGCGCATGCACACACACACACACACACACACACACACACACACACACATGTGTGGTTTAAGGTTGGATTTGAAAGTATCAAATGTAGTCTTTTGGTAAAGGGATAGAGGGAGATAACTGCATGTGGATGAACCACATAGAGAGCAGCAGCCAACCTAGGTTTGGTTTGAATCTGGATGTTCGAAAGCACAGAGGACGAAGCAGAGTGAAGATATTTATTTTTTATGTTATTTCATATTTTATACCACTTTATGTCACAGCAGATTTTTCTGTGTGACATTTGGGCTGCACTCTCTCCCCGAGGAGAGCGCGTCGCAACTGTATTTGTTTCCCTATCAGAGTGGCTTTTTTCTACAGAATTTTGCCAGGGACAACCCTCTTGTTGCAATGAGTTCTTTTACGTGTGCTAAATAATGATGTGTAACACAAGGGCCCTCGGTTTATGGCTTGACTAGAAAAGCCATGATGATTTAGCTTGCTGGATTTAAAGCCTTTCAGAGAATTACTCTATCACACCCCCATACCCTGCCAACTGTGAAACTAAAGCTAATCAAAGTGTTACTCGCATTAATTTATGTCATCTCTTGCAAAATGTTTCTTGGGTTATGTCATCATCCCCTTCACTACTGAAATAAAGTACCAATTTATAACAGAATGCCCCCCTCCCCCCTCATTCCACCCCATACCAGCTCCAAGTTACCTCCTTTTACTGTTGGTGAAAAAGCATCCCCACCCCCCCTCTCTTTTAGTCTTTGAAAAAGAAATTCCCCCCCCCCCCCACTCTAACCCTCCCCCCCCCCAAGAAAAAGTCCATTTAACATCCCCCACTTGTTTGTGTGTTTTCGTGTTGAAATATAGTTTTTAAACCTCCTCTTTATTACAATCATCTCCCCTTCCTGCCCCCTTCTCCCTCTCCTCAACTGCACCCCCCCCCCCCCACTCCACGCTGAAAGCCATCTTGTTTCCATCCCAATGGAGGGGAATTAGGGCATGTGCATGTAGTTGCCTGTTTATTTGTGAGGTGTGCGTGTGTGTGTGCTTGGGTGTGGTTTGAGCATCAATCAGTTATTCGCTTCTACTGTCTGTCGCACGCTGTCACAGCCACTCTTTTTAAACGGATCAACTTCAACGCTGTATCCACAGCACGCTTTAACCAGCCTGAATCAAAAACTCATCAATATATCACAAAAATGTGATGGTCCACCATGAAATGAGTCGCTTGGCACATAACCCACTTTTCCACTAGAAGCCATTAAAGGCAGGTGGGGTCAAGTTGGCAATTTTCAGATTTTGATTGATTATAAAACAATAGCCATTATTCTACCTTATTACAAGTCATAATTTGTATCCTTTTGTTTTTAAAAGTGCTTTCAAAAATGCCCAAGCCCTCATTCTGACCATTTATTAGGATGCTAAACTTGTCCATTTCTCGTTTTGTCATTTCCAGCAGTCTATCATTTCAACTTGTAATAACTTTTCAAAGAACTGTCCGATTTTCAATCTGTTTTTTCTATTGTATAGCCATTTCATTACAGATTAATAAAATGTCAATAACTAAAAATTGACCTATGATGCAATGCGACTCCTTATGTGGTTGAGCGTCACAAATGAAATGCATGACGTACAACTAACGCAAAAAATTGTACAACAAATGATGACCACCAGCTCAAAACAGAAGGGGTCGACACATGTCGCATCCAATTTGAAACAAAACGTAGGAAGGGGCGACAGCCCTGAACTTCCCTCCTGTAGGGGATCGCCCGTACTGATTATGGAGTGGATGGAAAAACACTGCTGCTATCTACAGGGTGCTGGTGTGCTCCAAACTGGGCCATAGTTGCCAGATATACAGCAAGGCAAATTCTTTTATTTTGAGGAGGATAATGAATAAGCACCTGTGTGCTTTTTTACATCCAGTCCCCGCCCCTATCGGGGATAAGATCAAGATTAAAAAAACTCGAAACAGTAATAATGATCCAAATAGCAAGAGCAATAAACCATACCAAGTAATATACAGATACATACACGAATAAGCGAGGCCTACCTACCTTGTAGTTCTAGACCCATCCACCACCAGGGGCTCAGTATGTCTGGGAGCGTTCTGAATGCCTGTACACACACACACACACACACACATATATATATACACATACAGTTGGACCTGCTTACAAAGAAGTCATGGGGCCCAATTTTAGGTTTTCTTAAAAGCGGGCCTTCTTATCCGAGCACCTGAGCACTATTTTGAATGTGCTTTCTTATAAGCGAGCAAAAGTATAAGATGTAAAATACCTAATTGGACATTTCATAATGGTAAAAAAAACCCATAAAACACCCTATCTACGATTACTCTAGTTTTTTGTTGCTGCTGCTGTGATTGTTATTCTTAAATTGGTTCGTTCTGGTCACCTTCCGTCTACATATGAATGAGATTTTAAACTGTAGCCTTGTTTTAGTCAAAATTCAGCAACAACGGTATAATGTTCAAACTCTAAAGCAACAAAACACACACTCTAAGGAATTCTTTGGATTCAACAACCGTTATTGCTGTAATCATGAGCAAAAAACCATGACTAAAATAAAGCAGGAACTTTTTTCGGAAAGGGGATATAAAGTGATCAATGCTAAACTCTGCTCGGGATCTTCGGTGTATTACTTTTCACAGGAATAAAAATCGTTTTAAAAAAATCCCGAAGAAACCTTGAAAAGATTGAATAAAAACATACCACCAGACACCTGGCTGGTACTGGTACAGATAACTAGTTCAAAGTAAGTTTTGATAGTGTGTTGCTGAAAGCCTACGACTGAAACAGCAGGGATACTGAAAAATAAAACCTGTCGACAGGATTCTGTAATTCATGTGTTTGCTTGGAGATAAAGTCGCAATAACTAACACAAGTAAATAAATGTATCGTCATTTACTGGAAACAAATGACACTTGAATGACAATGCCATATGCTCAAGAAGATTGATTGAAAGAGGCTGTACTTTTTAGGCTGATTTGTGGAAATTTCAGGCGTGTATTTGTTTTATGATTGGTTTTACGACCGGTTTGACAAGAGAAACTTGAGGCGTTCACTGTATGAATGATCTTTATTTTTCAAGGGTTACAGAGTAAGCATTACATACTTTTTTTCATCAGGCCCTTGCCCTGATCGGGGAATAAAGATAAGAAACCCCCTCCCTACCCCTACATACCAGCATCACCAACAACAGCAGTTTCAACCAATATTTTAAAGCAGAACGGGACACATTCAACAAAACGCGACATCCTAATTGGATACACTGATCATTATTTAAACAAACGTGTGTGTGTGTAGGCGGGAAAGAAAGCAAAGTAGGCTTAAAGGGGAAAAAGCACACAAAAAAACAAAACAACACAAAAAGCTACATTAAAACGCATCTCTATATTCAAATAGTAAGAATACAATTTCAATCATAACCAAACACTCCTCTCCATAATGAGTCTAGGATAGCATATGTGAAGTTGGAAAGGAGAGAGAGAGAGCATCTTCAAATTACATCACTGTCAAAACAAACCTGTCGATAAAGTATTTCAAAAAGCTTCTGTAAACAATAATTATCAATGATGAAACCTAAAAGCTCAGAATGTGGCCAAACCTAACCAGGAAAAGAAAACACCTGAAAAGCAAAACAACAAACAAAAAAGCAAGATGGTATAAAAGAAATATCAAATAGGAGCGAAAACGACACTTGACAGCCTAACAATGAAAAAGAAAAAAAACTGAGAAGCAAGCAAACAAAACTCGAAACAAAACTGTATATAAAAACATCAAATAGCAACGAAACGGCATTTAAAGTTATACGAATCCGGTTTAAATCGAGCTCAATGCATTAAAAATAAAATATATATCATTAAAAAAGAAGACTGCACTCATTTAGGAGGATGGTACACGAGGCATCACAAATCTTTAAACCAGAACATTCATATCATGAAAATCAATACATTCCAAGGGAATAGTAAGGGGAGCCATTACTAAGAGAAATGCCCAAACAGACAAAGAAAAAAAACAATGTAACTACAAGCAGGCAAAACACGTCAAGATATAGTATGTACGGAAACATTTATGTAAAAGATTGTCTAGTAATTAGGCAATCTAATGCATTTTCAAATAGTGTAATACATGATGGAAAATCAAGATAATATTTTCAAATAATAATACACATAAAATACAAATCCTAACACAGCAACTAATACAGTTTTATTTTATTAATTTTTTTTAATGTTCAGTTGATTCCAATAACATGTGAGGATTCAAGCCGCAGCAACAACACATTTGAAGTGCTGGCACAAATTTTGCAAAGATCTAAGGCTGGCTTGCCTTTCCGATTCCAGCAATCAAAAAGGGGCCTACAGGCACCTGCCCAAGCTGTTGCAAAAAATACACACTGTGCGTGAGAGTCCATGCAATGCGAATGAATGAAAAAGAAAATGTTATTGGAGAAATTTTGCTTTTATGTGCCTGTCTTCAAAACTTGCCAGCCACGTCTGGTGTGACGTCAGAATTTCCTGATAGAATCAAGTTGGGTCTTCTGTGGAAATGCTTTCGGTTTGGTGAGCTCGCTTAGCCTACAGGAAACTGACTGAAGGAGGTCTCGCTATTGCAAAGTAAAGTTCTCAAAACCCGCTAGACTTTCTTATATCCGAGCTAACATCCTCGGTGGGACCAGATATTGACGTTGTTATAAGAGGGGTTTCTTATAAGCGAGATTCTTATATCCGAGTTTCCGTAAGTCATAATAAAGAACACGTTCGACAGAACCAAATTTTTGCTTTCTTATAAGGGGGATTCACTGTAAGCGAGCTTCTTATAAGCGGGTCCGACTGTATATATAAAATGACTGCTGATTGCTAGTGTCCTCAATGTATGTAACTGTAAGTTTCATCTCATGCAGTTGCTTCAAGAATTGTAACTTTTTGGGGGTGGCCCGAGGTGCTGAAGTGGGAGAACTTGCCGAAGCGTGGGACCTCTGACTTTCTGGCTTCTGACCACAGTCCTGATATCAAAGAAATCTGGAAAGGACTATAATTCGACAAAAACGAACAATAGTGTCCTCACTTGGGACAGGGAGAGGAGATGGGCATCCTTGTTAGATTACTGCAGTGCTGGTCCTGGTAGGTTTATTCTCTATTGTATTCCCTTGATTCAGAGACGATTTTTACCAGACATATAATATAGTAATGTCTTTGTGGAGTGTTAATAAACCATACATAGAATTTTCATGCAGACACTATACAGTGATGACAGGGTATCAATAAAGACTTCATAATTTTGTGTTCTGAGTTTTAGTGTGTGCGTGTGTGTGTGTGTGTGTGTGTGTGTGTGTGTGTGTGTGTGTGTGTGTGTGTGTGTGTGTGTGTGTGTGAATCTTTTTTCTTTTATATTGAGGATAATGGAATAAGCACTCTTGTGCCTTTTACATCCAGTCCCCATGTGTATGCCATTTTTGTAAATAGTGTCTTCTATTCCCACCGACACACGATGGCCTACTCTTACGAAAAGCGGAACAGGATTTAACATGTGCGCAAAATGTTCAGCTTGCGTTCGCACACGGGGCCTCGGTTTATAGTTTTATCCGAAGGACTTTTGGGGGGAGTGGAGTCGGCACTGATGTTAACTCCAGAGGAAAAATCCCCTCTAACGGGAATCGAACCTGGGTCGACAAACTGCGAGCGCAATGTTCTGACCACTAGGCTATCCCGTCCCCTGTGTGTCTGTGTGTGTGTGTTTTTTCCCTAATACATCCATTCATCAGACCAGAAATAATTGATCATGATGATTCTTTTTTTTCTGTCAAGTGCTTAAGAATTTATTTAGCCATTAACAGCTGTTTTTAACAAAGCCAAGTTGACTGGAATCCATCAAACACAGCTCTGTCAATTTGAATACCTGCATGTTGACCATCTGTGTTTTTGTGGGTTGTTTAAACATAGGCTACATTTGCTATGAAGAATTCAAGAACAAGTGATTTATTCATGAACAAAAACATGCTCGAAAGGAAAACTTGAAAGCACTAATTCTGTCAAAGGATTGCAATACACAGTGCTTATAGTGTGGAGAGCAGAGAGACGTAATCAGAAACAGTGTGAAGTGTTGGCATCCATCAGTCTCGTAAGACTTCAGAGTTGCGCTCTAGGCTCTTGAGTGCAAAGCCTTTGTAAGTATGGAGGACAAGCTGTTACCCATGCATTAGACTCCCCCCCCCCTCTCCACATCGCTGTAAGGGTCCATTGGTAAGGCAATCTCCTATACACATGGTTCCAGTGCCGTCGCAGGAGCCGCCAGAGCGTTGTCATGTACAGCCCTGAACCGCCCTGGGGACTCCAACTTCAACTCCCCAACCTTTCCTCAGGGATGGTGTCTAAACACGACACCTGTGTGCATGCTGGATTAAAAAAAAATCATCCGCTCCTACCGCTACATAATAGCCTGCTCTTCTGAAAGGTGGAGTAGTTTTTAACTGTGCATAAGATCTGCGTGTGTTCGCACACGGGGCATCGGTTTATAGTCTCATCCCAATGAACATTAGAAACAACAGAAAAAACCCTAGTGGTTAGAGTTATAACCTGATATAACAAAACATGCAGATTTGAGCCTCTTCTGAATTGAACTGAATAGGCCTACCACTTTCATTCACAACAGATTTATCTGTTTAAAAAAAATTCAAGGTGTTCTCCTGGAAAGAGCTTGTCCCCACAAGAGTAACATCATTCCCCCTTTCTTTTTTTTCCTTTTCCTGTCTGCATGGGTGTTCGTTTTCCTACCAGAGTGACTTTCTTCAACAGAATTTTGCCTGAGACAATTCTATTTTTGCCATGGGTTCTTTACATGCACTGAATTTCAGTGTATCTTCTCATCTCAAACACTAGCTCCCAGCCTATCATTCAAAATCTTGAAGATGGGGAAAGTGTTCAAGCTCAAACAAACCGTATCCACGCTTTTGAGGCAGGCATGTTGCCTCGAGAAAGAGGAATTTTTCTTGGAGTTAACATTAGCATTGACTACACACTGAAAACCCCTTTGTATGAGATCGAAAACTAAGGGTCCGGACTTTGATTATATGGATCCATCCAGAACACCTTCCCTCTTCACCTTCACCTGTCCCGCGGACCGTGGGGGCACAACTGAAGATTTTGCAACCAACTTCATCCACGCCTCATGGTTCTCCGCTCTCCGTAACAGATCGCTCCACCCAAGTCCTGTCCACTCTCTGGTGTTGTCTTCCAATAATTTCCTCTGTCTGCCTCCTCACTTCCCTCCTTTTACTGTTCCCTGTAGAACAACCTTGGCCAGTCCAGATTTCATGTGACAAGACATCTCGGGCACACATTACAAACAAACCCAAACAAACAAACAAAAACCATCCTTTCTGTCGTTTGTAGGAGATTAGAGCAGCAATGACTGGTGATCCTGGGATAGATGACATGATAAGAACATGTCCAGCATGCATCTTGCTCCACAGAGAGGGATGGGTTTGGCCAGGTTCAACTTAACCTGCAACACTCTAAAAGGTAAAGGTGTCCCATAACCTAGGTGGTCGTAGAGGAGCGAGGCATCAGAGACCTCAGTTTCTCTAGGGGCCAGCATATTGAGGACGGCGCCCATCTCCTCTCCCTCGCTGCTTTACCTTTTGACCCTAAAGAGGGCAGGTACCCATTTACAGCTGGGGGAACTGTACTGTAACCAAGGCCTGCAAACGGTCACCTATTCAACAGGCAACCACGCTCGACGCTGCTCAACTTGACTTAGGGAAACCGAGTGCTCTGACCACTTAGCTATCCCGCCCCCTTGCTACACTGCCTGGGAAAAAAATTAACTGCAGTGCATCGACAACTTACTACCAAAGGAGTTATCTGTTTATTTATTTATTTATTTGTTCTTTTATATCGAGGATAATGGAATAAACACTCATGTGCTTTTATTTTTACATCCAGTTTCCGTGTGTATGCAGTTTTGTAAATCTTGTCATCTGTTCCCACCGGCACACAATGGCCTACTCCTACGGAAAGCAGAACAGGATTGAACGTGTGCGCAAGATGTTCTGCATGCGTCCGCACACGGGAATGAACTAAGGAAGAAATCAGTCAGTCAGCTGAGAGGTCACTGACCAGAGGAAGCCTGCACTGCTGCTGGTTCTCTTCAGGGGCTTTATTTTATTTAATTTTATTTATTTATTCATTTTTGTTCCTCAGCTAGAGTTCCATTCAAGACTCACTCATGATGAAATTTTGCGTATGCAACCGTTTTTACTCACTGTTAAGAAAGCCACATTTCAACTTCGGATATGGTTATTTATTTTTAAATTTGATCTTCTACCTCAAAAAGTCAGAATGTGGCTAGCTTAATGGTGTGCACACAGCACAAGCAAACAAACAATCAAACAACAACAAACCCCAAATAAACTTCAAAGATTGAAAAAAAAAAACCAACTCAAAATCTCTTTACTGTAACTTATTGAATTTGATTTTCTCCCAATCACACATATGAAAAAAAGAAAAAAAACAAAAAACATTAACCCAGACACCCCCTCCCCCCCCCCCCCCCCCCTCCATACTATCTTTTCCCACGCCTCCTTGTTTCTTCAGAGCAGCGGTAGGCCTACTGCTCTTATCTGAGTATGCTGCCGGTATGTTTACTGTTGTACTCTGCCCAGCCCACAACAGACAGTCTGCATGGTGAGAACACCACACGCGGAATGGTACGCTACTTGGCAGCCCATTTCAGGCACTTTTACAACCTCTTTGTGCTCGCGAAGCGTCAAGTCATTCCCATTTCAGTCTTGTGTGGTCTGGTTCAAAACTCTGCCTCTCTCTGTCTCTCTGTCTCTCTCACAGATAGAGAGAGAGACAGAGAGAGAGAGAGAGACAGAGAGAGAGAGACAGAGACAGACAGAGACAGAGAGGGACAGACAGACAGACAAACAGAGACAGACAGAGAGAGACAGAGAGATCCATAGACTTTTAAACGACGACTGACTGTGTGATCAGTCAGGCCACATTGTCTGTGACACTTGCTCTGTTATGTAGCTCTAGTCTAAAAAAAAAAAAAAAAAAAAAAAAACCTCATCTTTTTTCTTTCTTTTATTTAATTTTTTTTTTTTTTTTTTTTTTTAGCTTTCTCTGGCAGTAACCT
>CM060325.1:58685532-58693032 GCA_030674155.1 Stramonita haemastoma | reverse complement strand
GCTTGATTGTCAGGCGCATAAAGGCAGCGCAACGCATTTTTGCACATATGGCAGACAACAATAACTATTGTCTGAGCGTTCCACAAAAGCAGAAGAAGAAGAAGAAGAAGAAGAAGAAGAAGAAGAAGAAGAAGAAGAAGAAGAAGAAGAAGAAGAAGAATGCAAAGAAGAAGAAGAATGCAAAGAATGTAAAGAAGAAGAAGAATGCAAAGAAGAATGCAAAGAAGAATGTAAAGAAGAATGCAAAGAAGAATGCAAAGAAGAATGCAAGAAGAATGCAAAGAAGAAGAAGAAGAAGAAGAAGAAGAAGAAGAAGAAGAAGAAGAAGAAGAAGAAGAAGAAGAAGAAGAATGCAAAGAAGAAGAAGAAGAAAAGAAGAAGAAGAAGAAGAAGAAGAAGAAGAAGAAGAAGAAGAAGAAGAAGAAGAAGAAAGAAGAAGAAGAAGAAGAAGAAGAGCAATGTTTTCAGTATTTAACAAAATGTTAAGTTCTATGTCCTACAGATTTTTATAGTGATTCTTTGAGATGAGTTTTTGTTTTCTTGATAAACAAAGAAAGTACATGAATTTAAACAAATAATGACACTCATATCATAAACTTCTGCCTATCTCATATCCCTAACTAACAAAGACTTTGATGATAACGAGAATAACAACCACCAGCAACAGCAGCAACAGCAGAAACATCGACAGCTGCTGCCGCTGCATCATAGAGGAATTCCCCTGTGATCTGCCTGTGGGTGGTTTGTTACTTCGATGTTCAAAGTACATTCTAGCCAGACCAATTAATATATCTTTGTCCGTTTGCCCCATTGGATGGACAGAATGTTTGGGTCAGGGGTTATTGTCGGTACGGTGGTAGTGTCATTAAGGAAGCCTGTGTTGATTGTGATGAAGAGAAGTAGAGATGTCATATAGGAAAAGATGACAAGGAAAAATTAAACAGCAGTTGTCAAAATTAAAGAATTTTTTTTATAAGAACACTGAAAAACAGGAAGCAAATGATTTATGATGAAAGTGGTGGCTGTATTTCTTTCAGGTCGCGGAATATCAAAGAACAAGATTGAAGACCATTTCTAGACAGCACGGCAACAATAACTGATATAATTCACGATAATTTACAAGAGTTCCCAATATATAAACAGGCAACACACCCACACACATGCACGTTCACGCACACACCCACACCCACATTGAAAAGCCTAATATTTTATGACAGGCAACAAAATATATTTATAACAACAACAGCAGCAACAATGACAACAATAACATTCAGAAGATGATTATCAATAAGCGAGAGTTATAAGGCTATTATGATATTCACCTAAGGCAATTGCTCAGTTTCTAATGCTTTTCCTTTCTAACACTGGCTACTTCTTCTTCTTCTTCTTTTTTTTAATCTCTGAAGCAACTATAATGAATACGAGATATAATTTTTGAGAAAAGCAAAACAAAACAACACAAATCATTAAATAATTGTTTTATTTGAAATTCTACGCATTATATATATAGTAAATGACAGTCTTTCCTGTTACATTATTCTTAGCTATTATTGTAAAGAACCTAGTAACTCTCATCTCTCAATGTTGCCTTTGTTAATCTAGTGTAATGACTAAACCATCTCAATATTAACATTGTTTTGAACTCTATACTGATGCTTTACCAGTAGAATTTGAAATACATATTGCAGGCTCTCACAGAGACCCTTTCATCTGGCTTCAGATTGCCCAAGTCAAGCCACTAAAGGCAAAAGTGTCCCATAACCTGTGTGGTCGTAGGGGAGCGAGGCGTCAGAGACCTCAGCTTCTCTAGAGGCCAGCATGTTGAGGGAGGCGCCCATCTCCTCCCCCTCGCTGCTTTACCTTCCCTGACCCTAACAAGAGCAGGTAACCATTTACAGCTGGGTGAACTGGGGGGACTGTACTGAAGCCAAGGCACCCAAATGGTCACCCATCCAACTGGCAACCACGCGCGATGCTGCTTAACATTGGCTAGGGGAAAGTGAGCCACTACAGTACCCAAAACATGGCTTTGTGGAAAAGTAAGTTTTGTTTAGGGATGAAATTACACACCATAACACTCTTTTACAAACGTCAAGAAAAAAATGTCAGACGTGACAAGCTTGTTATTGTTTTCCTTTTGCTCTTGATTTCAGCCCCATGTCTTGATACAATCTATCTATCTATCTATCTATCTATCTATCTATCTATCTATCTATCCATCTATCCATCTATCCATCCATCCATCCATCCATCCATCCATCCATCTATCTATCTATCTATCTATCTATCTATCTATCTATCTATCTATCTATCTATCTATCTATCTATCCCTTAGTCTTGCGACCGTGGGGGCACCCCTGAAGGCTTGACAACCAGTTCCCTCCATTCCTCTCTCTGTTCTGC
Source organism: Stramonita haemastoma (assembly GCA_030674155.1). Taxonomy (NCBI): domain Eukaryota; kingdom Metazoa; phylum Mollusca; class Gastropoda; order Neogastropoda; family Muricidae; genus Stramonita; species Stramonita haemastoma. Next base: position 58,690,629 of record CM060325.1, on the reverse strand, counting down.
CTTTCTCAAAATTTTGTTGAGTTCTAGGCCTTTCTATTCGCTGATGTTGTCCTCCCATCTCTACCTTGGTCTGCCTCTTTTTCTTCCTCCTTGGACAGTGCCTTGTAGTATTGTTTTGCCAGTCCTTTTGATACAGTAACAACACAAATGAAGTCAAAGTCAACAGAAAATATTTTATCATCTATTTTTTTTTTTATCATTTATTAATTCTTTAACATACTTTTGCGACTTTATGTCCCTGAATTTTTCAGTTTAGGTATTAACGTTTTAGCATCACTTTCTCGCAAGTCAATGTAAGGCTGAAGAACAAAGCAACAGAGACTACTCCCACCTGATTCTGTCGTTTAGAGGTAGCCAAAGAAAACCCAACAAACTGCAACGGTACTGATGGGCTCTACAGTATGTATTCCACCTGATCCACACAGAACAAAAAAAGACATCCACAGCCACTGCTTGGGGGACGTGTAGCCTAGTGGTCAGAACACTGCACTCGCAATTTGACGACCTGAGTTCGATTCCTGTTGGAGGGATTTTCCCCTGGAGTTAACATCAGTGCCGTCTCCACTCTCCCTAAAAGTCTTTCGGATGAGACTGTAAACTGAAGCCCCCGTGTGCGAATGCACGCAGAACATCTTGCACACATGTTAAATCCTGTTCCGCTTTTCGTAAGAGTAGGCCATTGTGTGCTGGTGGGAATAGATGACATTTACAAAACTGCATACACATGGGGACTGGATGTAAAAAAAAAAAAAAAAAAGCACAAGAGTGCTTATCCCATTATCCTCGATATAAAAGAATAAATCAATAAATCAGTCAATCAATCAATTCCACCTGATCCACGAAAAACAACAACGGTACTGATGTGCTCTACATGTCTTCCAGCTGATGCACAAAGACCCAAAAGAAAAAGGACACCACAGCCACTAGCACTGCTCAGAGAGGACCAGCCTGGACAACGAGCACTCTGAACTCATGGGCGGCATGCAGCACGTCCACCACTCTGTCCGCCATGTGCTGTACAGCAGTCACTGAGGGAACTGCAGGGCCGCGGTCTTGGTGGCCTTCACACACACCTTCAGACTCTCACACACCTGGTTAGAGCACCGCAACACCTGGTCACGCAGCGCCGAGTTCACCAGCCTGAGGAAGAGAGCGTCGCCCATGTAGATCAGCTTGTAGCCGTGACGATCACGAATTTCGTCCTGGGGATGAACACTCTGGGGGGCTCCTTGTTCTCGATGCACACCATGAAGGCGTCCACAGCTTTGGCCAGGAGGACACAGTGAGTCTCCAGCTGTCTGGAATAGTAACACAGCACCTGCTGGTCACAGCGCTGCAGAGGTATGTTGGTGATGCACACCCCGTTAGGGACAGCGGTTTGGACAGGCGGCTTGGATTCAGTCACGTCACACGTCTTAGCTCCAAGCTCTTGGGAACCTACTTCTGTTGTGAAGGATTATCAGGAGAGTTCTTGCACGTAGTAAATGATCTGGTGACCTTCTTTGCAGAAACTTTTTCAGCGTGTGGTTGTTTAGGCCCAAGCTGGGCAAACACCTTCCCTGCGTGATGAATGGCCTGTGTGACTATTCTAGCGTACTTCTCTTTTCGGTTTTCTTTTCCACCGCCACCACCACCGAATTTTGGTTCGTGTCTGTCATGGACAGGTTTGACACTTCAGGTTCTTTGTCGAGTTTTTCACTGGGAGATGGATGTGTTTAGATGGTTTTTGCTGCCGGTTCGTTCTCTGGGTCTCAGATTCACAGGCTTCTAACTGAACATAGTCATAGTCTTCGTGCACACCCCCATGATCCCCATTATCGTTGTTATGGTGATCAGTCACATTACACTGCTGCATACTCCTCTGTATTGCCTCCACACTGTCATTCAGATTGTTTTGGGAACTGGTCAGCTGCCTGCTTGGATATGTCTGGCCCGCTGATACAGGGGCTGGTAGGTTTTCAGACGAAGACGAGGGGAGAGAGAGGGAGAGGCCTCAACTGCAAAGGTGCTGATTGAGGGGTGGCTCTTCCTGACTGACATGGACTGGGTAGAGATTTGTCATGAAGAGCATGCACATCACCTGAAAGTCTTGTTTCACCAGGCGAACGTTTGAAATGTGGACTGTTGTTTGTATGGATGAGGGAGATCAGCTTGGTCACTTCAGGAACCAGGTCTGTGGTCAGGGAGGTGATTCTGTCCAAGTGATCTCGATGGTCGGGCTGACTGGCTCAGCCGACTGTGAAACCTGCACTTTCGAGTCCTCCAGACCAACCATGTCTCAGATATCACTTTCAGGTGCCTGTGGAGGCGATGAACCTGTTTCACAAACTGACTGACCAGCTTTTTATCGGACACATCACTCCAGTTGGCCAGCGTTCCTTGAGCAAATTCCACCAGCTGAGTCACGGCTTTCTTCAGTTCCCTGCAGGCAGCTTTAACACCACACAAATTAGACTGCGAGGACTTGACAGAGCCCTCTGAGGACGAAACGGACATGATGACTTGCAGGGCAGACTTGGAGACGTCGTCCTGGAGGCTGGTCAGCAGTTTGGTGGCTGAATCCTGATCGAGCTGTAGTTCTTCGTACATGTCCTCGCTGAGGCAGTAGTACTCTGCCCCTGAACCCACAGAGTCCATGCTGCAGGAGGACAGTCTGAAGCTGCTGTCCCCAGAGCACACAGAACTCGCTGACGTCATGGAGTGGCGGTTGACGCGGGGAGGAGTGTCGTACACTGGACAAGAGACAGCTGATGGAGAAACACAGCCTGGTTTTTCTAGTTCCATACTGACCATAGATGTGTACTGGCGATAGGTTTTCCATTTATTGTCTTCGTTATGCCTGGTTTTCTTCTTGTTGTCATGAAGCCTGTCTTCTGTGAAGCTGTCTGACAGGGGGCGGGGAGTGCCAGCATTCACAGGAGATGCAGCAGGACACAGTGCTGAGACAGGACGTCGGTTCTCTGATCTGGTGTTCAAGAACAGCTGGCGAGAAGGGCAGCTCTGTGAGGCAAACATCCAGAGATGTTGGGTAGCGAGGATCTGTGCTACACGCAGCTTTTCCTGACAAAGTAGCAGCGCTATTAGCACGGTATTGACTGAAAATGGGATGTGAGGAAATGTCCGAAATAGAGGACTCACTTGTTGATGCATGTAATCTTTTACCTGTCACTTTTCTGTCTGCACCAGCACAGGACAAACCCCGAGACAACAGATTTGGGACATCATAGATCCTATCTTCCAAATGATCTTGTGATGGCATGGGTGCAAACTTCTCTTCAGGAAGCATCTTTCTCACAAATCTCTGTGTTTGATTTGTGGAATTTGACGGTTAGTGCAATCTGAAGACTTCACAGTTTCTACATCCCTGGATAACCTCAAACGCCTCCTCTCTTCTCTAGGCGTCCTTGCCTCTCCCCTGTAGGACAGCATTAAGGTCCCACTCTCAGCTGACCATCGCTTTCGGTTAGGGGCAGCTTTACACACAAACTTCTCACGCTGGTTTCCCGATACAGACGCTTCTTCCTGGAACGAAGATGAAGCCAGCCTGTCCACCGAGGTGCAACTTTTCCACGGTGACCTTTCGGCCAGGGACGGCAGCTTGCTGTGCAGAGGGCTGTTGAGGGATGTGGGAGGGTGCAGCAGTAAGCGGGGGGTGCAGCGGGTGGGGGTGTCCCTGCAGGGTGCCGAGAGGTTGGAGGGGGTGTCATACAGGGAGGGAGGGGGTGAGGGCTGGGTAGGAGAAGGGGGGTGACGTGAGGGAGGGACGTCATAATCCTGCTGGTACTCAGTGAGTTGTCGGTACTGGGAGGTGTTGTTTTCCTCTCTGCTCCTGCCCACAGAAAAAAAAAATAATAATATTTTGTATTTTATACCGCTTTTATTACAGCATAATTTTTTCTCTGCGTGAAATTCGGGCTGCTCTTCCCGGGAGAGCGCGTCGCCACAAGTGCAGCGCCTACCCATTTTTTTTCCTCTTTCTCCTGCATGCAACTGTAATTTTATACCTGTCTGCAACTATATCAATGATGGGGTGCGCATACAACTATGAGATTTTTCATGTATGCAACCAATTTTGCCCACCATTAAGGTAGATGAACTCCAATATTGGGGATGAAAGGTTGCCAAAGCACCAGGCAGTTACCCATCCAAGTGACTAAACAGGCCCAAAGCTGCCTAATTTCAGTGATTGGATGGGTATCCGCGTTTTCAATGTGATGGGCCTTTATCCCGCTAAAGATATACACAGGAATGACCTGATTCAATTGCCATTTTCAGATGATTTTCAGCAATAGAAAACTTACTTAGGATTTTACTAGACATGCCACATTAAGAATAATTTAGGAGAGCAATGGGGACAGGATATTTGAAAAATTGAATCATCCCTCACAAAAAATCATGACTGCAATCTGTTACCTCAATTTGCCTTCTGAAACAGCTTTGGCACCCACCTGAAGTATTGACACGTTGGAGTCAGCTCTTTCCCCTTCTCCCTCCTCCTCCTCCTCTGTCTCCTCCATCATCATACCCGACAGGATCTTCAGGCGATTGGCGGGAACGATACCCTGGCGGCCCCGGAACGAGCATAGCCACCAGCCTCCCGCAGAGTGGGGCCCGGCATCCTGTGTAATGACAGTCACACGTCACCGCGACGAAAAGCCAGTTCCTCTGGTCTCTCGGCCACATTGTCCAGCAGAGCTTTAGCCAGGAACATTTTGAGGTCACTGCACAGTGTGAGAATAAACATGAGTGAAGTATATGAAGGGCAGTGACGTGATTATCTTTATATGTATAGTATTTTTGTTTGTTTGTTGTTGTTGTTGTTGTTTTTTGGGGGAGTTTTCGAAATTGTATTGATGTATCCATAAGAGCACGGTACGGGCATGTCACAAGATCAAAAGGACTTGCAAAAACAATACCGCAAGGCACTGTTCAGGGAGGAAGAAAAAGAGGCAGACCAAGGAAGAGATGGGGGGACAACATCAGCGAGTGGACAGGCCTAGAACTCTACAAAATTTTCAGAAAGGCAGAACAGAGAGAAGAATGGAGGGAACTGGTTGTCAAGTTTTCAGGGTGTCCCCTCGGTCGCCAGACTAAGGG
>CM060325.1:58678032-58680532 GCA_030674155.1 Stramonita haemastoma | reverse complement strand
TGAATGAATGAATGAATGAATGAACGAGTCTTAAAATTCTGTCCTTGAAAGCACTCAGACATCAAAACAATCAGTAAAATATGAAGAGAGAGAGAGAGAGAGAGAGAGAGAGAGAGAGAGAGAGGAGAGAGAGAGAAGAGAGAGAGAGAGAAAAGAGAGACAGAGACAGAGACAGAGACAGAGACAGAGACAGAGAGACAGCAGACAGAGACAGAGACAGACAGAGAGACAGACGAGAGACAGAGAGACAGAGAAGAGAGAATGAAAAAAACTACCCACCGTTACTCATGCGGAGATCCGGACACACTTGCAAGCCTGCAATGACATGTCTTCTTTCTGTCTCACTCCGCAAACAAACCCACCATCATACTACTACTAGATCTCTCTCTTGCATTATAAACTATAATATCATAAATAATAGGCCACATAATAGTTGCACTGCAAAAAACAAAACAACAACAAAAAACCACTGTCAATCTTGTGTCTCTTCACAGCATAGCCTACACTCATTCACACTGTAAAACCAACAATCATCATTGTGTTCATCTTTTCATAGTACAATCTTCCACATACTGCTGCTGCTGCAAACACTCGTTTGTTCTGGTGTAGGGGGCGAAAGCGTTTTGTTCTGCAGATCTCACAAAGCATAATGAAGCTAGCTGCTGCCTACTACACTGGTTAGGGATGGATGGATGGATGCTCTTCACTAGGAAAAGAGTAGGCATACAGTAGGCGTACAGTAGGTAGTAGCCTAGATCCTTGCATAGCAGCCGTGTCGGGAGGAGGGAGGCTTGCTTAGGCCTAGCACAGTAAGGCCTATACTACTAGGCCTTGCAGATTGCATCTACTCTTGCCCTGCGGCCGCAACTTGCTTTTTCTTTCTTTTTTTTTTCTCCCACCCCTCCCCCCCTTCTCTCTCTTCTCTCCTGATAAAACTCCTCTCTCTCTCTCTCTCTCTCTCTCTCTCTCTCTCCTCTAAAACTCTCTCTCTCTCTCCTCTCTCTCTCTCCTCCTCTCCTCCTCTCCCTCCTCTCCCTCTCTCTTCTCTCCCTCTCACCACACAAAAAGCGAAAAAGGCGATGCTGTCTCCGTTTCGTGTGTTATGTGTGTGTGGTTCGCGTGTCGGCTGGAATTTTTTTTTTGTCGGTGGGGTGGGTGGGGGTGGGGTTGCATAGCAGACACGCAGCCTAATGTCTGTTTAGGCCGTTGCATGAAACCTGGCCGTAGTTTGTGGGTAGAATTCCACACGTAAGTAACATTACTGAACTGAGTTAATGTAATTAATTAAAAGTGTGCTGCTAAACTTAATGGGATGGGATGGGATGGGGTGTGGTGGGGTGGGGGGAGGGTGTGAGTGTGTATGTGTGTGTATGTGTGGTGTGTGTGTGTGTGTGTGTGTGTGTGTGTGTGTTGGTGTGTGGGGGGAAGGGGTGGGGAGTGTGTGTGTGTGTGTGTGGTGTGTGTGTGTGTGTAAGAGGAGTGGAGGAGAGAGAGAGAGAGAGAGAGAGAGGAGAGAGAGAGAAGAGGAAGAGAGAGAGGTGTGTGTGTGTGTGTGTGTGTGTGAGAGGAGGGAGTGTGAGTGGATGTGAGATGAGATAGGAGAGTGTGTGTGTGTGTGTGTGTGTGTGAGGTAAGTGAGTGATGGAAGTGGTGTGTGTGTGTGGTGTGGGGTGTGGTTGGGTGTGGGTTGTGTGCTGAAGTCTTAGGATGGGATGGTCATCATCCCACGACAACTCCATGAAAGGAGGAGAGAAAACTCTTCCGATGTCGGAGTACTGATGCCTATATGGCTAGGGATTTGAACCCATACAGGCAAACTTCTTGTCCAGTGTGTGTGTTGTGCGCGCACGCGCGTGTGTCACGTGTGTATGTACGTGTGTGTACTCTCACAGTGATTCCCAGGTGAGATGAGTTAGACTAGCGTGCATAATCATTCTGGGTGATCCTCAGCGTAGGCTTGATTAAGTCAGAGAACGCTCAACTACAACACAACAACAACAGTGGGAAAAATGGTACGCGTGTGTTCACATACGGGACCACATTTAACAGGATGAGAGGAAAGAAAGAACTGAGAAAGAACATAAAAAGAAAGAAGAAGAGAAAGATAAATAGAAGAAAAGAAGAAAAGGAAAGAAAGAAAGAAAGAAATGCGTTTAAGAAAGACGTAAAAAAAATAAAAAAGGGCTGAAAGAAAGGAAAGAAGTAAAACAAGGAAAGAATATGTGTGTGTGTGTGTGTGTGTGTGTGTGTGTGTGTGTGGTGTGTGTGTGTGTGTGTGTTGTGTTAGTGTGTTAGTGGTGTGTATGTGTGTTGTGTGTGTGTGTGTGTGTGTGTGGTGTGTGTGTGTGTTGTGTGATGTTTTGTGTGTTGTGTGTGTGTGTGTGTGTGTGTGTGTGTGGTGTTGTGTGTGTGTGTGTTGTGTTTTTAGTGTGTGTGTGTGTGTGTTAGTGTGTGTTGTTGTGTGTGTGTGTGTGTGTGTGTGTGTGTGTGTTGTGTGTGG
>CM060325.1:58660532-58673032 GCA_030674155.1 Stramonita haemastoma | reverse complement strand
ACCCACTCCCACCCACTAACACACACGTATACCCACCCACCCACCCACCCCACACACACATACTAACACACCCCCACACCCACACACTAACCCCCCCCCCCCCCCCCCCCACCCCCCCCCCCACCCACACACTACTAACACACCCTACCAGCTTGTTCCGTTTTCGTCTGTCTCTCCACTTTTTCTTCCACTTGAAGCCTGAGGTGGCGGACTGGTGGATGACATAGAGGGTCTGACGCCGATGATGGTGGGGTTCTGCCGTCGCCAGTGCCGCAGTTTGTCGTAGCGCACCAAGTCCTCGTCCAGACCTTCATCATAGGACCCCACGCTCTCCAGACTGTCTCTGGCTCCCAGAGATAACCTGCACGCGCGCAGATATATATTATGCACGCACGTACGGATGCATGCATGCATGCAGCATGCACATGCATACACAGACATACAGACATACAGACACAGTACACATACACACACGCACACACACACAGGGAGACACACAGACACGCACACGCGCCCCACACACACACACACACACACACACACACACACACACAAGACATAGACACACAGACACAGACATACACACACAGAGGACAGGACCAGGTCTGACACAACACTACTTGCTTGCTTTTTTTTTTTTTTTGGGGGGGGGGGGGGGGGTGTTGTCGTTGTTTTGTTTGTTGTTGGTTTGTTTTGTTTGGGTTTTTTGTTTGTTTTTTGGGTGTTTTTTCTTGTTATTTTGTTTTTGTTTTTTTGTTGTTGTTGGGGTTTTTTTTGGTTTCGGTTTAGGCTCATCCGAAGGACTTTGGGGGGGGGGTGGAGTGCGCGCACGCGCGCGCGTGCGTGCGTGCGTGCGTGGTGTGTGTTTATTCTTTTCTTTCCAGGATAATGGAATAAGCACTCATGTGCTTCCTTTACATCAATTCCCCGTGTGTATGCAGTTTTGTCAATTTTGTTTTGTCACACAATGGCCCACTCTTCCGAAAAGCGGAACGGGTTTTAACGTGAGCACGAGATGTTCTGCCTGTGTTCACACACGGGACCTTGGTTTATAGTCTCATCTGAAAGACATTTGGGGGTAGTGGAGTCGGCACTGATGTTAACTCCAAAGGAAAAGTCTTGTCAACCGAGTATGTCAAAGTCAAAGTCAAAATTTTATTTTCAGATGGTACATTGAGTAAGCATCGATTTGCTTTTTTTCATTAAGCCATCTATCTAAAAATAAATAAAGAAAAAAAAAAAAAAAGAGAAAAACATGTCACCAAATTAATTAACCAACATGATTTCAACAAATCATATGTGTGTGTGTGTGTGTGTTGTGTGTGTGTGTGTGTGTGTGTGTGTGTGTGTGTGTGTGTGTGTGTGTGTGTGCCGCGCGCGCGGCGTGCGTGCGTGCGTGCGTGCGTGGTGTGTGTGCGTATGTGTGTGTGTGTGTGGTGTGTGTGTGTGTATGTGTGTGTATGTGTGCGTGCTTGTGCGCTGCGTGCACAAAACCACCTTAACCCCCTTCCCCCAATACAAGCAGTGATGTGATGACCTTATCGGTAGTTAGTTAGTGGTGGGTGATGCCCAGACTCACCACTTTATCCTGCACATGGTCCCACAGTTCTGCAGGCATCTCTGATGGCAGGGAAGCGAGCACACACTGCACTGGACAGAAACCTACCCCTCAAGACGCCGCTGGCCCTCCTGTTTCTGAACACACAGAACAAGCCCCGATGACTGTTGCAAGTGCCTACACACATAAGGCCACTGTTGTATGCCAATGTGCCAAACACACCTAACAAACTCCAATGAGTGTATGCCCAAAGTGCCAAACACACATAACAAACCATATAACTGCATGCCCACTGTGCCAAACATACATGTATAACAAACCACATGTATGCCCAATGTATCAAACACACATAACAAACCATATATTATGACTGTATGCCCAATGTGCCAAACGCACACAATAAACCACATGATTGTATGCCCAATGTGCCAAACACACACAATAAACCACATGATTGTATGCCCAATGTGCCATACATAACAAGCCACGTGTATGCCCAATGTGCCAAACACACACCACAAACCACATAATTGTATGCCCACTGTGCCATACACACGTAACAAGCCGCATAATTACATGCCCAATGTGCCAAACACACATAACCACATGTATGCCCAATATACCATAGACACATAGCAAATCACTATGTCAGTGCACCCAATGTGCCAATCACACACCCATAACAAACCCATGATTGTATGCCCAATTGCCAAAACACAGAACAAACCCCATATATGTATGCCCAATGTGCCAAAACACACATACCAAAACCGCATAATTACATGACCCAATGTGCCAAAACACATAACAAACCGCATATTACATGCCCAATGTGCCAAACACACATAACAAACCGCATAATTACATGCCAATGTGCCAAGCATGCATAACTACATGTATGCCCAAATACCAGACACATAACAAACCCATGTATGCCCATTGTGCCAAAACACATAACAAACTATATGTATGCCCAATGTGCCAAACACATAACAAACCCCATGATTGTATGCCCAATGTGCCAAAACATACAACTAATAACAAACCATACTAATGTATGCCCAATGTGCCCAACAACACACATAACAAACCACATGATTGTATGCCCAATGTGCCAAACACACATAACAAACCAATGTTGCCCAATGTCCAACACACATAACAAACCACACATGTATGCCCATGTGCCAAAAACATAACCCATGTGTCCATCAACACACATAACAAACACACGATTGTATGCCCAATGTGCCAAACACACATAACAAACCACATGTGTGCCCAATGTCCCAAACACACACAACAAACCACATGTAAGCCGATGTGTCAAAACACACAAAAAACTACATATATGCCCAATGTTTCAAACACACATAACAAATCACATGTAGACCTCAAATGTTTGAAAGTAGCGGGAATATGTGTGCGTATGTGTGCGCGCAACAACTAAAAACAACAAAAAACCAACAAAACAAAACAAAACAAAAACCTAACAAAGACTGAGAGAGAAAAAAACACATAGAAACCATACGATTAACAGCAATAACAGCTACAACAACAAACACACAATAGCAATAACAACAACAACAACAACAAACATAGCATGTCGAGACACCGCTACTTACGAAATGGTCATAAGCAGTGGAGTCAGCCCCAAGAGAATCCCCACTCCCCCCATCGTCAGCAACATGTAGAGGGGATACAGGTCTGCACACACACACGCGCACGCACGCACGCACGTACGGATAGCCTAGTGGTTAGAACATTGGCTTGCAATTTGACGATCCGGGTTCAATTCCGGTCGAGGAGATTTTTTCTCGTGGAGTTAACATCAGTGCTGACTCCACTCTCCCCAAAAGTCCTTCGGATGAGACTGTAAACCGAGGTCCCGTGTGCGAACGCACGCAGAACATCTTGCACACACGTTAAATCCGTGTTCCGCTTTCCGTAAGAGTAGGCCATCGTGTGCCGGTGGGAACAGATGACATTTACAAAAATGCATACACACGGGGACTGGATGTAAAAAAGCACAAGAGTGCTTATTCCATTATCCTCGATATAAAAAGAATAAATCAAATCAAATCAAATCAAACGCACGCACGTATGCACGTGCGCACCCACGCACGCACGCGAGTGCGCGCGCGCGCGCGCACACACACACACACACACACACACACACACACACACACACACACACACATACATACACACACACGCGCGCGCGCACACACGCTCCCAGTAGAGGGGTGGAGGCACAACAATGCCGAATGGCCGGACAAGAAAACCATCTTACAAACATTCAAGCATTAGCACACACACGTAAAACAATAATAAAAAAAATAATTAAAAAGGAAAAAAGGAATCAGTGTAGTGTCACAAACCCTTCTGAGGGAAGAAAATAAAAAAAAAGAGAGAAAAACAGAAAAGAGAATAATGAAAAAAAAACAATAATAAAGGAAACCAATAAACAATAAACCAATTTTTAAAAAAAAGGAATCTGTGTAGCGTTACAAATTCCCACAGGAAATAAAAGCGGAGAAAAAAGGAAAAAGAGAATAATAATTGATAAGTAATAGCCCCAAATACAAACCCTCTTCAGAAAATAAAAGTAAAAACAAAACAAAACAAAACAAAAAAACCCCAGAGAACTGTAAAACAAAAATGAATTTATTTTTTTTTTAAAAAGAAAAGAAAGAGAAAGACGAATAAGTGTAATGCTACAAACCCCTATTCAGAGAATAAAAGCAGCAAAAATGAAAAGAGAACGGTAAAAAAAAAATAATTCAGTTAAAAATTAAACAAATACAGAAAAAGAAAGAAAAAGACGAATAAGTGTATTGCTACAATCACTACTCAGAGAATAAAAGCAGCAGAAAAAAATGAAAAGAGAACGTAAAACAAAGTAAGAATTAAGTTAAAAATTAAATAAAGAAAAATAAAGGGGAAAACAATGGCAAGTAAGATAGTGCTACAATCCTCCTCAGAGAATACAAACAGCAAAAATGAAAAGAGAATGGTAAAACAAAAATGAATACAGTTTTTGAAAAATAAAGAAAAAGAAAGAAAGAAAAAGACAACTGTGTGTAGTGCTACAATTCAGAGAATAAATAAAAGCAGCAAAAATGAAAAGAGAACTGTAAAACAAAATATGAATTAAGAAAAACAAAAAAAGAGAAAAAAAAGAAAGAAAAAGACGAATAAGTGCAGTGCTACAAATACTCCTCAGAGAATAAAAGCAGCAAAAATGCAAAGAGAACGGTTAAAACAAAATATAAATTGGCTTTTTTTTAATTAAGAAAGAAGGGATCAGTGTAAAAGTGTAAACTCTCCTCAGGGAACAAGGATAAGAAACAAGAAAAAAGTTTTTTCTTTAAGGCTAGTACATGGGTCAGTAAAGGAAAAATTTTGTTTAAATAGTTTCAAGGGTTTTGTTGGTTTAAATATATCACATACCACTTGAGAATCACAAAAATCAGTTTGACTTTGTATTATGACCTTCCGTTTCTTTGAAAACAAATTCAAAATGGGCGACAAACAACTATTTTGAAAGAAGAAAACTAATAAGATATCAAACACATTGTAATTCATTTTTGCATTACACTTGATTTCTTGAACTGTTACAGATTTTCTAAGACATTGTACAATTTTAGACTAAAGGAATCAGTGTGGAGTCACAATCTCTCCTCAGGAAATAAACGTAGAAAAAAAATAGAAAAGTAAAAATAGGAGATAAATGATGATGACGAGACGACGACGACGACGACGACGCAATCAACACACACATCAACAAACAATATATAATAATACAAACAAAACAAACAACTAACTACAACAACACAATAATATAAAAATAAAAAGTAAAAGTAAAAAAAGGGCCCAGTGTATTTTCTTCTAGTCTTTCACAAACCCTCATCAAGGAATAAAGATACAAAAAAAGTTAAGAAAGATTACCCCCCCCAAAAAAAAAAGAATAGTAATGATAAATGCACTGATTAATTAATAAAGTAATTGATCAAACTTAGAAAAATTACCGTGCTGGTTGTCCTCCTGGGTTTTGATGTGTCAGCCATGTCGTGGTTGTGGTGTGGTGAAAGACGTACGTGCGCAGATGGTAAGGGTCTTGTGTGGAAGTCTAGGGTAGGGAGGAGACGTGTGTGAAGGGTAGGGTAGGGAAAGTGTGTGGAAGTAGACTTGTGTGGAGTGTAGGGTAGGAGGAGACTGTGTGGAAATCTAGGGGGAGGGAGGGGTCGTGTGTGGTAGGAGGGACGTGTGTGGAAGTAGACGTGTGAGGAGTAGACGTGTGGTGGAAGTTGTAGGGTAGGAGGAGTCTGTGTGGGAAGTAGACTTGTGTGGAAGTGTAGGGTAGGGAGGAGACGTGTGTGGAAGTGTAGGGGAGGGAGGGACGTGTGTGGAAGTGTAGTGTAGGGAGGAGACGTGTTGTGGAAGTCTAGGGTTGGGAGGAGACGTGTGTGGAAGTGTAGGGGAGGGAGGAGACGTGTGTGGAAGTGTTAGGGTGGGAGGAGACGTGTGTGGAAGTGTAGGGGAGGGAGGAGACGTGTGTGGAAGTGTAGGGTAGGGAGGAGTCTTGTGTGGAAGTGTAGGGTAGGGAGGAGACGTGTGTGGAAGTCTTGGGTAGGGAGGGGACGTGTGTGGAAGTTTTGGGTAGGGAGGGGACGTGTGTGGAAGTCTTGGGTAGGGAGGGGACGTGTGTGGAAGTCTAGGGTAAGGAAGAGACGTGTGTGGAAGGTAGGGAGGGGACGTGTGTGGAAGGGTAGGGTAGGGAGGAGACGTGTGTGGAAGTCTTGGGTAGGGAGGGGACGACGTGTGTGGAAGTCTAGGGTAAGGAAGAGACGTGTGTGGAAGTCTTGGGTAGGGAGGGGACGACGTGTGTGGAAGTCTAGGGTAAGGAGGAGACGTGTGTGGAAGTGGTAGGGAGGAGACGTGTGTGGAAGGGTAGGGAGGAGACGTGTGTGGAAGTGTAGGGTAGGGAGGAGACGTGTGTGGAAGTCTAGGGAGGAGACGTGTGTGGTAATCTTTGCCTTGACCTACTTCTGCCAAGGTCACGGGTTGCCCCTTCCCCTACTTGTGCCCTCTGATCTGGGGCACTACCCAGTCACTGGAGAGGACAGAGCTGTAAAGGCTGCACGTAGACATGCATGTGTCCATGAATTCACACACACACACACACACACACACACACACAACACACACACACACACACACACACACACAGCACACAGACAACACAGAAAAAAAGCAAACCAATGCTTATTCAATGTACCATCTGGAAATAAAAATTTGACTTGACTTGACAGACACACATAGACACAGACACACACAGACACAGACCGACAGACAGTCAGACAGACAGACAACACACACACACACACACACACACACACACACACACACACACACACACACACACACACACACAACACATTCACACACACACATACGCACACTCATTCACTCACACACAGAGGCACTGATCCACGCGCAGAGAGAGAGAGAGGAGAGAGAGAGAGAGAGAGAGAGAGAGAGAGAGAGAGAGAGAGAGAGAGAGAGAGAGAGAGAGAGAGAGAGAGAGGAGAGAGAGAGAGAAGTAAAATATAAATGCAAATAAAAGTTTTACACCCACAAACGTGATTGCAGCTTTCAAAGGGGTAAAAACAACAATAAAACAGAACAATCCCCCATCTCCCCCCGCTCCCCAAGAAAAAAAAACCCAAAGAAACAAAACGCAGATGATTGATACCATGAGAAAAAGATGAGAAAGAGAATAATTATGGAGGATCCAAAAAAAACAGAGGCAAGATCAGCAAAGAAAGATTGGAAAGAGAGAAATTGGAAGAGGAACTGGCCACACACACACACACACACACACACACACACACACACACACACACACACACACACACACACACATGACTGAAAGCATAATTATTAGTGGATGAAAACAAGCGCAGCGAATCAGCTAGATCTGTAATTTATATGTTTACTACAGAAGATTCAAAAAACAAAACAAAACAAAAAAAAACTTGGAGATGAAATGTTTAAATGGTAGCTCTGGGGACACTATAGTGTAAAGACGATGCCTATGGCCTGACCTGACTCGAGTTTCTGCTTCTAGATGTAGATCCATATAGTGGCCCTGTGATTTGGGCTATAGTATACTGTTCAGTATCATCACGCTATCAAGATGTGAACTTGAGTAGAGTAGGAGTAGGAGTTGGTCATCGTGTGCCGGTGGGATTTGTTTGTTTTTGTTTTGTTTTGTTTAATGTCCTTCACTACTTGGTGATATAGACACACCCGCATTCTCTCTCTCTCTCTCTCTCTCTCTCTCTCTCTCTCTCTCTCTCTCTCTCTCTCATATATATATATATATATATATATATATATATATATATATATATATATATATATATATATATATATATATATATATATAACTAAGAACTAACTACAGGAGAGATCTTACTGGGGAAGAATATATAACCTCAGCAACTGATGTTATGAACTGCTGAGAGTCATACAAAACTTCTTGAAAACAATATGTATGACGATCTATCACTTCGTGCCGGTGGGAACAGATGACAAGATTGACAAAACTGCATACACATGGGGACTGGATGTAAAAAAAAAAAAAAAAAAAGAAGCACACCGGTGCTTATTCCATTATCCTCGATATAAAAGAATAAATACATAATGAATAAATTAACTCACCAATGTATTACAAACAACGAAATTGCAACATTTTTTTCTTCACTACTGCAGAAACTAAGTAAGACTGATTGACACAAAACCCATATAGCACCATTCAAACAAGTCATCAGCAATATTACTGATTCCTGTTTCTTGTGAAGCCGATTCCATTTCACACAGCGTCAATACCATATCTTTCTGATGGATTTACTACAATCCAAAGTGCGATTTCCAGACCGTCTTTCCACTTTCGGCGTCTTTTATGGAGGGGTTCCTTTGCCCTAGTGACGTCAAAGTTACTATGATGTCATCTACTCGATGATGCATAGTCAGAGTAAGTCTACATTTGTTCTCAAAATCATGTAGGTCACACTAAGTGCCAAAAAATGTGAGCGGACGAAGTTTGATTGCAGTTTCCACTGTGCTTTCCCTTGCAGCATGTCCTGAGTCATTGACGTAGGATTAACCACCGTATGTATGACGATCATAGTTATTGTGAGTCGGAATAAATTCAAACTCTAATTAAGACTCCCTATCCTCCCTTGGGGATTCCGCGGGCTCTTTTACTATAATTATAAACAGCATCCCCACTTTTGTGGAAATGATGTGTCAGCAACTTCCCCATTTCTATCACTCCCTTTGTTTCTGCCTCTTCCCTGACCTCCCTATCCCCCTCCATCTATTGCTTATTTTCTGCCTACCCAGCTTATTCTCCTGCCTTTCTTGCAAGCAAATTTGAATTCTTTGTTTGATGAACTTTCTGATGAACCTCCCTGAAGTCAGAATATGTCAGTTTAGGCCAGTGGGCAGACCGCCTGCAGAGTTACATGCGCAGGAGAAGACCAGGCACTACGCATTCTACCCAATATGAGGGAATGCGGAAGGAGAGAAAGAAGAAGACAAAGAAGATTCTTTATTCCCTGTCGTCGCTTTAGGAACGTGAAGGATAAAGCTACACATTTATCAAGAAACGAGATGGCATGCACCATTCAGTCACAATATTTCAACACAATAATATCATCCGACAACAATGGTATAGTTCATCATCTGTTTTACCCGTTTTGGTTTCATTGACCGTACTTTACAGATTATTTAGACGGCATTTCCGAAGTCGGAATGTGGTTACCTGAGTGGTGGGCAAAAATGGCCGATATGCAAAAATGTGAGATTTTTTTGGTCAACTTCGATGCACTAGTCAAGCCGAGGAACAACACAGCAAAACAAAAGAAATACCGTAGATAATGGATTACTTGAAAAAGATAGGCTGGCAGCATGGTCAGGGAATAAAACCCCATTCCTATAGAGACGATTAGCTTCATCACCAGTCATCAATTTTTAGTCTGGTAGAACTGGGGGTACTTACTTAATCTCCTCGCTCCGAGTGGAGCAAAAGGCGCCAACAAGTCTCTCCAGCCATCTCTGTCTTGGGCAAGCAGCTGATTTCATTCCATGTTTTGCCATTATTTTCATTTCTTCTTCTATAGTTCTCCTCCATGTACCTAACGGCTGCCCCTCTTCCTTTTTCCAGGTGGTGCCATCTGAGTGCAGCATGTGGATGTCGGTCTTGTTCATCCTGAGGACATGGCCCAGCCACCTCTATCGCCTTTGTTTCACTTCTTCTATGATATTGTTGATGCCAGTCCTTTTGCTCACTTCTCTATTGGTAACATGTTGTTCCCAGTGGATCTTGAGGATGCGGCGAAAACACCTGCTTTCAAAGCCTCTGAGTCGGCTTTCAATCTTTTTGTTGGTTCTCCAGTCTCTGAGGCGTAGAGGAGGACTGAGCGGACGTTTGATTTGTACACTTTTAGTTTGTGTTGGTCTGCAAGACTGTGACTTCCAGATGTTTGCAGTCTGTTGAAGGCCTGTGCTGCAAGACCAATTCTAGTTGAGACCTCCTTCTCGGTGGATCTTGATAAAAATGAATGCTGCCTCACCATGTGTGCAGTTGAATGACTTTTTCCGTGTACATTTTTAGTTTTGAGCTATCATGAAAATCGCAATCCTCGAAGTCGGAATACGGCTACCTTAGAGGTAGGAAAGAAACTGTGGCATACGCAAAATCTCCCCATTGGTGAACCTGGGAGCTCTAGCCTAGGAACGGAATAAAACAAACATTGAAGCCCCGTATCACAGTGCAGGGAACATTGGTGTGGTGCTGTAAGGAGCCCCAACAGACTTGAAAGAAAAGTAAACTGAAGATCAGACACAAGGGCTATTTTTCCGTTTGATTTTGTCAAACAAAACTTCAGTTCCTTAGAGAGAGAGAGAGAGAGAGAGAGAGAGAGAGAGAGAGAGAGAGAGAGAGAGAGAGAGAGAGAGAGAGAGAGAGAGAGAGAGAGAGAAGGAAGGCAAGGCAAGGCAAGGCAAGGCAAGGCAAATTCTTTATTCGAGGTTAATAGATAAGCACTCATGTGCTTTTTTACATCCAGTCCCCGCCCTTTTCAGGGATAACATCAAGATAAAAGGAGAGAGAGACAGACAGACAGACAGACAGACAGACAGACAGGGTTATGGTATTTGCAGTATGTGCCCATTTGCTTGAATATGTATCTTTACTGTTTTGTGAATTTAAGGCATGTTCCACATAGGAACACTGACCAAATTATCAACAAACAAACAAAACCCCAAACTGCCTCTACACCACCATTGCAAATAAAGGTCGATTGGTTAGTTGGTGATTGATTGTTCGCGATTTCGAATGATTGGGTAGTTGGTTGGTTGGGATGATTAGGTGATCGATTGGGTCGGGATTTTAAATGATTGAATGATAGATTGGTCGGGGTTTTGAATGATTGGCTGATTGATTTGATCATGTGGATGGCTGACTGATCGATCGGTCATTGAATCCATCGATCTGTCTGTCTGTCTGTCTGTCTGTCTGTCTGTCTCTGTCTCTGTCTCTGTCTCTCTCCTCTCTCTCCTCTCTCTCTCTCTGTCTCTCTCTGTCTCTCTCTGTCTCTGTCTCTGTCTGTCTGTTCTGTCTGTCTGTCTGTCTGTCTGTCTGTCTTCTCTCTCTCTCTCTCTCTCTCTCTCTCTCTCTCTCTCTCTCTCTCTCTCTCTCTCTCTCTCTCTCTCTTGCTGATGGCTGTGATGCTGAAGGCAGGGTGCCGGGTCAAGCCCTCACGCAGCTAGGAGGAGGAGTGGCAGCTGTGTGTCACCTGCTGCATGGATGATGATCGATTGGTGTTGGACAACGGAGAGGGTGAGACTGCCCTCTGTGTCTTTTACAGAAATTTACATATCTTTAAAAAAAATGTCACGAGTCTTTGATATTGTTTGTTTATTATTTTGTGATGAATTCTTGCTTTTCAGTTTCTGTTGATATTGATAATACTTTTGGATGTATTGCTGTAAGGTTTCGTTTCTCCTGTTGAACTTGTTTGTTATCCACCATGCCCCAAAAGGGTGAAAGGAATTAAATCTTGAATCTTGAATCTTGAAAAACACTTCCTCCCCACCCCCACCCCCTCTCTGGTTTCGCATTGTTTGCTACTCTCCAGTCCTTATTTTTCTTTCGTTTCTTTTTTTCTTTTTTTTCTTCCTTTCTTTCTGTGCAGTTGTTGTTGTTGTTGTTGTTGTTGTTGTTGTTGTTGTTGTTGTGTTTTTCTTCTTCTTCTTCTTCTTCTTCTTCTTCTTCTTCTTCTTCTTCTTCTTCTTCTTCTTCTTCTTCTTGTCTTTGCAATTCTTCTTTTTTGCAATTCTTCTTTTTCGCAATTTTTCTTCTTCGCAATTCTTCTTCTTTGCATTCTTCTTCTTTGCATTCTTCTTCTTTGGAGTTCTTCTTCATTGCATTCTCCTTCTTTGCAATTCTTCTTCTTTGCAATTCTTCTTTGCATTCTTCTTCTTTGCAATTCTTCTTCTGCTTCTGCTTCTTCTTCCTCTTTGCATTCTTCTTCTTTTCATTCATTCATTCTTCTTCTTTTTCCTCTTTCTTCTTCTTCTTCTTCTTCTTCTTCTTCTTCTTCTTTTCTTCTTCTTCTTCTTTTTTCTTCTTCTTCTTCGTCGTCGTCGTCGTCGTCGTCGTCTCGTCATCGAACTTTCAGGTAGCCACTACTTTTGTCTGTCATATGAGCGTAAATGCGTCGCATTGCCTTTAAGCACCTGGCAAGGCAGGGCCAAGGGCATCCGACTTCAGCGTGGAAGATAATTAAATATGATCTTTTTGAGTCTTTCTGGGGGGAAAATTGCAGAATGGACCAAGAAGCAGAAAATAGACGAGAAGGAGGTGACA
>CM060325.1:58630532-58655532 GCA_030674155.1 Stramonita haemastoma | reverse complement strand
GTATACTTATAATAAATGATTTGAATACTGACAATGTAGATGATGTCGAACCTCAATTGTGCGTAAGTTTTGATCTATGTCCTTTTTCTTTCTGTGTAGTCGATAAAAAAAAATCACTTAGTTATGTTCCCATAGTAGAATCTGGGGAACCATTGATATGAATGTTATTTGCTATATCTATACAGTTTTTTTTTCTTTAAAGGTCTTTGGTGTGATTATGTAAAGGCTATAGAAAAGAGATTTCCCTAGCTCTTTTGGGGTATTCCTTTTGATTGATAAATATCTCATCATGCACGGAATTTGAGATAGCATGACTTCTAATAACATGTTTAGAAACAGATAACATTCTTTGCTCAGAAAGGGGAAGTGCATGAGGTTTCAAGTGTACTGGCATGAGTGTTTTCTAACCACTTGGAATGCTATTTAGTTCTAATTGAACCCATATGTTGGTGGATGAAACTCTTTTTTTTCGTTTTACTGACTTTCTTTCAAACTTTCTCTCAGTGTGTGTGTGTGTGTGTGTGTGTGTGTGTGTGTGTGTGTGTGTGTGTGTGTGTGTGTGTGTGTGTGAGAAAATAGCCAGTAAAGAGTACAAAAACATTTTGTATGGTATTTAATACCACTGGAAATGCATGTCGGAAAGCAGGGAACAATAGTGTCAACACTTGAAGACAATGAAAACAGCAATACTACAGATTTTTGGGAAGACTTAAAAGAGTTCTCTTTTGATGAATATCCATTTAGTTTATGTACTCTTTTTGAACCTTTTAAAACATTAAAAGATGTAAATCCAGTCAGTTCTGAATTTAAAGACGACAAGTACCTTTGTGGATGGGATAGCTCAGTGGTCAGAGCACTGGCTTTCCCCAAGCTAAGGTTAAGCAGCATCGAGCATGGTTATCAATTGGATAGGTGACCATTTGCATGCCTTGGCTTCAGTGAAAATCCTTTGACCACTCTGCTGTTAATGGGTACCTGCCCTCTTTAAGGTCAGGGAAGGTAAAGCAGTAAGGGAGAGGAGATGGGCACCGCCCTCAATATGCTGGCCTCTAGAGAAGTTGAGCTCTCTTATACCTTACTCCTCTTCGACCACATAGGTTATGTGACACCTTTCACCTTTTATAGTACCTTTGAATACCTTCCACATTTCAGTTCAGATGATCTTCACTGATCAATAACTGAGCAAGAAGTGGAAACTGCCATTGATTTAATGAAGTATGGTAAGGCAGCAGGTATAGATAATGTTTAGTCTGATTATGTCAATTATAGCAAACAAGTGCTTAAAATGTAGTGTTGCAAGCTGTTTAATAAAGCTTTAGATACAGGAAAGATACCAGATGTTTGGATGGTTGGCCTTATAAAACCTATTTGTAAAGGTAACAGAGACAAATACAACTGATAATTACAGAGGTATAACCTTGTTGAGTTGTGTTAGAAAGCTTTTCACTTCTGTATTAAATATTAGGTTGTCGATATTTTTTTGAACAAATAAGATACTTTTGGAAAATCAGCAGGCTTAAGAAAGTATCACTCTATTGTAGATAATTGTTTCATTTTTTAAATGTCACTTGGATATTTTTCTAAGTAAAAAAAAATAGCGTTACACTGTGCTTTTGCTGATTATCAGAAGGCTTTTGATTCTGTATGCCGTCGTGCTTTTGTGGTATAAACTGGCAATACAAAATGTAAACAGAAAAGTATTGAAAATCGTCATGAATATGTGTGAAAATGTAAAATCTTTTGTTTTTGTTAAAGATGGAACCTGTTCAGACTATTTCAAAAGCCTTACTGGGGTTCATCAAGGTGATAGTCTTTCTCTTGTTTTGTTTTCTATGTTTTTGAATGATTTGGGACTATATTTGAAAGAAATTGTTTGCCATTGAATGCTCAACTTTCATCTGATGGAGAACTGTTAGCCAATTTGTTAAACTTTAAATTTTGCTATATGCTGATGATACTACTTTATTCTCCAATACAAAAAAGGGGTAACAAGATGCTTTAGACAATTATATTGCTGTACTTGGTGGAAACTTGTGAATCCAGTCAAAACAAAATCATATTTGGCCACAATAAACCTCGTAACATGTTTACTTATGGTGTAAAAACTTTGGAAGATGTTAATAGTTTTTAACAGTTAGGAATTGTTTCAGTAAGTGTAATAACTTTTCAAATTTCAAGAAAAATGCTTGTGATAAAGCTACTAAATTAATGTTTAGTCTAATAAGGACTGCATGGCTAAAAGATCTACCTATACAAATGGAACTTGATTTATTCGATAAAATTGTTGTACCTGTTTTGTTGCATGGGTGTGAAATTTGGGGATATGAAAATCTAACAATACTTGATAAGTTTCAGTTAAAAGTTTTAAAGTATATTTTTTGTTTAATGCATATGACGTCAATTTTGTTAGTATATGGAGAAACAGGCAGACATCCCTGGTCAATTTTGCTTTCTGTTTAAATGGTTATTCTGGGTGCAGCTGCTTGACTTCAGCTTCAAAAGCTATTGTCAAATGTTCATCAGATGATGAAAGATTTACATGTCAAATCTTTGGTTTCATCATCATGGCTAAATAAGATACAAAACATTTTAGTACGAACTGGTTTGACTGCAGGACAGACAGTTTTGTTCAACTGTTAATTCTATCAGTTCACATATCAAAGCCTTCGAAAATCGATTTTGGAATGGAAAAATACATAACTTGTCTACCAGATGTATATGTCTACACTCTTATGAAATTTCGTTGCATTAGTCACAAGCTTCCTATTGCTGTTGTGCATTCCCCAGCTTAACACTCTGGGGGTCACCCAGAATGTAGACTCTGACTCAACTCACCCCACCTGGGATCATTGTGAGATTGAAATTGCACACTGAATGAGAAGTTTGTGTGTATGACTGTTTTCGAGTACCTCGCCATGTAGGCAGCAATACTCCGACTTCAGAGGATTTTTTTCTCCTTCAAAGCAGAGTGCAGGTTTGTAATATTAAGAGCTTTTCATGGCTGAAGGCAATCTCAACACAACATTTTCCAACATAACTACATTTTAGTGTAGGCCTTGGTAATTAGCTGACATCAATAACTGATACAGCTTTTGGCATGGGCCAGAAGCTTCCTGTTGAGGTTGGACGTTTCCATGATAGACCATGGGAAGAAAAAGTATGTTCAAAATGCAGTATGTCTGTTTTAGGTGATGAATTTCATTTCATCATGGATTTTCCTCACTTTACACATTTACGTGTAAGGTGATGGGTGTGAGGTCTGGTGCCACAATGTCCTGTTCACCTAAAGGAAAGTGATGCTTTGTATGCCTCTCCTTTCCAGGTGAAGTGATCGCCATAGGGCCACTGTCTGGCTTGCCAGGCAGGAGGTCTCTTATATATGGCCTCTCCTACACAACTGGATGAGGTCAGACAGTTACAGGGTATGGGGAGCTCTGGTCCTTGGCTGGAAGTCCCCCTAGGAGAAGGATACTCCAAAGAAGAAACCTGCACCTGCTGGAGCCGTTCTACATGTGGCAGTCATCTGCACCTGTGGGACTTTGAGCGTCAGTAAGCGAGAGGGTGGAGATGGGACTGCACAACCCCTCTTCCCTTTCAAAACTCCCCTGTGCTGGTCAGGCAAAAAGGGGTGCCGGAATACATAGGCACCTTCCCTTTCACCAGCTACACCTTAGTCCTGCAGCAATGGAGAAGTGGTGATGGGGGCAGGTAGAGGATGCTACTGGAAGCTTCTAGCCATGACTCTGTGCGTAGGCGGCTGTGAGATGACGCTTGTCCATTTGTATACCAGGGGCAGATGCAACACCCGTATCCACTCACAGTGTCAGAGCAACCTTCGTCAAGAGCAGCACTGCTCTCCCCACATGGGGAAGGGGAGATAATAGGATCCCTAAAGAAAGCCTGCCCCACCCTGCGCCTGCCCGGGCATCCAACCATGCAGTCAGAAAGAAAGAACAAAAAAACAACACAAGCCCCTTACTTTTGGGGCATGGAACGTGAGAACTGTGTTGGACACAGCTGACAGACCAGAGTGACGAACTGCCCTTTCGCCAGATTGCTGGGCAGCTACAGCATAGACATTGCAGCCCTGAGGGAGATGAGACTTGCAGGTAAAACACAGCTGGAGGAGAGTGGTGGCGGCTACACCTTCTATTGCACTGGGAAACCCGAAGGTGCTCCAAGAACATCAAGCATTGGATTTGCCATACGCACAAAGTTTGCGAGACAACTAGACAGTCTGCCCCGTGGCATCAACGATCGTCCCATGACACTCCGCCTGAAGCCCACCAGGGCAGCTTTGCAGCCATCATTAGCGCCTAAAGCTCTAACCATGACAAACCCAGATGAAGTGAAAGAAACCTTCTACGAGGACCTGAACCAGCTCATCTCGGGAGTCAACCACAGAGACAAGATCCTCCTCCTTGGGGATTTCAACGTACGAGTAGGAGTAGACTACACCTCCTGGCCAAACGTCCTTGGGCGTCATGGCACCGGCAAGTGCAACTCCAATGGCCTGATGTTGCCGTCCCTGTGTGTTCAGCATGAACCCTCCATCACCAACTCCCTCCTTCCAGCAAACAGAGAAGTTCAAGATTACTTGGGTAGCACTGTCACTAGCCATGGATCTCTGGATGGAGAGGTGACTCTGCACATCTCAAAAGCCGGAGCTGCTTTTGGCAGACTGAACAAGAGACTTTGGCAAGAGCACGGCATCAAACTATCCACCAAACTTGCCGTATACAGAGCTGTTGTCCTGAGCGCTTTGCTCTACTGCTGTGAAACCTGGACAACCTACCGTCGCCACATTCAACAGCTGGAACAGTTCCATCAGCGTTGCCTGAGAAACATCTGCAACATCAGGTGGCAGGACAGAGTTTCCAACCTTCAGGTCCTGGGAAAGTGCAGACTTCCTAGCATTGAGTACCTGCTCATCAGGGCCCAACGTTGCTGGACTGGACATGTTGTCAGAATGGACAACAACAGGATCCCAAAGATGCTCATGTAGGACAACTGAAGCAAGGGCAACGTACTCAAAGAAGGCCCTGTAAAAGATACAGGGGTAACCTGAAGGCCAACCTCAAAAACTGTGACATTGACACTGGCTGATGGGAAAGCCTTGCTACAGACAGGGCACAGTGGAAACACCAGTGCTCTCTGGGAGCAAAGACCTCTGAGGCCAAAAGACCAGCTGCCATCCTAGCTAAAGAAAAAGAACAGACGGAAACAGCGTCCAGTCACATTGTACTTCTATCCCTGCACTGTCTGCACGCTAACCTGCGCATCCAAGATTGGTCTTCATTCCCACATGAGGACCCATTCCGGCAACTGACCTGTCTGCCTACTCATCTGTCGTACCGACAGGAGAGTCCATCACACATTTACGACAAGATTTTATTCCTCAGCACTTTCTTCAACCCATGTCCAGTTATAATTTGTGCAGGCTGATGAAATGTAAATCTCGAAAAAGTTCCCCAGGCTCTCTCAAAATTCATAAGATTTGCAGGTTGTTCTTGAAATTTCATTTGTTGCCGTTCACAAGTTTTCATTTGTTGCCTTTCACAAGTGTAGATTGTGTCTTTTACAGAAATTGATATATTTAAGAAAAAATTCTTGAGTCTTTTATATTGTTTGTTTATCATTTTGCGATGGATTCTCGATTTTCAGTTCCTGTTAGTATTAATGATACTTTTAGGTGTATTGCTGTACCGTTTTTTTTTTCTTTCTGGGTGAATTCATTTGTTATCTTCCATGCCCCAGAAGGGGTGAAAAGAATTAAATTGTGTGTGTGTGTGTGTGTGTGTGAGTGTGAGTGTGTGTGTCTGTGTGTGTGTCTGTGTGTCTCTGTATGTGTGTGTGTGTGTTGTGTGTGTGTGGTGTGTGTGTGTGTGGTGGAGAGAGAGAGAGAGAGAGAGAGAGAGAGAGAGAGAGGTGGTGTGTGGTGTGTGTGTGTGTGTGTGTGTGTGTTTTCCACAATCCTTTTCTTCATTCAGTATCAAATACCATAAAAAAAATCTTCCAAAACTTTCTCAACCAGCCAACGCTAACTGTGATCTCTTAAACTCTTTTTTGTTGCATTAAACTCTAGGCTTTTCATATATTATAGTTTCTCTCTAATAAACCATATAGGCCTATGCAATTTGTCAACGCTAACTTGTTAAGGAGAAGAAAATAAAGCTGAATTGGTTGATACCTTGCATATATTCCCAGTGAAAGGCTGAGGATGCGACGAGACAGTCTGGACGATTTGGAAGAAGACCCAGTAGAAATGTTTAAGAAGGGGTCCTATACGAGAGATCGGAAACCAAAGGCGGTGGTAGGGGTCAAGTCTGCACGGATCATGACCAAATCGGGCGCATCTGGGTACCGTTGGAAAAGAAAATGGCGGGATCGGAAGGCGAGGAGCAAGGAGGTAAATGGGATTTTTAACCTGTTTTCTATTTTTTTCTCAATTCACTTTATTATTTTTATTCTTTGACGTGACTGCCAAGGTCCATGAATGGGTGAGATTTTGCGTATGCGATTAGATGCCCACCAATCGACTTTGCATTCCAACTTTGCAGTTGCCGCATTCCTACTTTGGGAATCATGTCTAAACAGGACACCAGTGTGCACTCATTTAAAAAAAAAAAAATTGTCACCTGTATCAACCATCGGGTGGAACAGGTTTTAACGTGTGTGCAAGATGCCCTGCATGCTGTGGCAGTTTATAGTCTCATTCCAAGGACAGTTGGAGGAGTAGAGTCAGCTCTGGTTTAAACTACAGGGGTGAAATTTCATCTCCTTGAACAGATGGCTCGGTGAAACAAGATCAATAGCAACAACAACTACTAATAGCACAACAGCAACATGTGTAAAGAACAGCTGATTCTGAAACAGTCTAAAACAGCAGTAACAACAACAACGACAGTAACAGCAATAACATGTGTAAAGAGCCTCTGATTCTGACTCAGAGTTGGGTGCTTTTTTTTTTTTTCAGAAACGGAGGCTGAAACACATAGAGCGAAAGAAGCGGCGACAGCAGATTGCTGCCAAGAAACAGCAAGAATCAGAAGGAGAGGAGTCTTCCTCAGATTCCTCCAGCTCTGATGAAACATCATCAGGTGAGAAAGGTCACCCCAAGCCTGCACCCAAAAGCTTTGTCAGTGATGCCTGATTTTATCATGGTTATCAGCACACTCTGAGGCCGGGTTTTTTTTTTACATCTTAAAAAGTTTTCTTGACGTTGTCTTCATTCAGCCATGACAAACTGTTAGCACAACAACCTACATTCTCCTTTTTGAAAAGGAGCATTATTCTCTGGAGTAAGGCTATCTCTATGCATATGCAAGGTACTTTGAAAGACCCATACAAGCTATCTTAGTACCTGGTTTGTGCTTACTATCTCATAGTGATTTCCAGGTAGGTGGGATGCGTGAATCAGAGTGCGTCTTACCCGTGACCCCCCCCCCCCCCCCCCCTTTTAGGTGCTAAACAGGGGGAACGTGCCAACAACAACACTGGCTTTGGTAGTTCTTCGGGGTATTGTTGTTATTGTTTGTGTGTTTTTTTAAAAATAAAGTTGATAAGTTTTGCAGTATACAGTTGGAGGGGGGGGGGGGGGGGGGGGGATAAGTGAGCATGAAATAGGCAGAACACTTTTGCGGACTTGTCTGTTTGTTACCTGTAATAAATTTCTCAATGCTGTGCAAGGCGAATGAGGTTACAGAAAGGATCCCTTGCCTTTGAACTGCTCTGTTCATGGAAGGTGAGAAGTACTGCGTTTTCATGACCAATATATCACAGTGGACATCTCTGTTTGGTTTCTGTCCAGCTTTTGGTGTTCATTTTTCAATTAATGATTAGTGTTGTATACAGCAGAAAGGGCCATAGTGAAATGCCCTCGGTGGATTCTTCATAATCCTGTTTATTGATATTGATGTGGAAAGGTTGTCTAGGGAAAACAGACTTGCCTAGAAAGCAAGAAGTTCGTTCAGTCCCCGTTGAAGCCTTCACTTTTTTCCCAATCAAAGCCTTTGAGTCTCGGTCCGGGTGCTAGTCTTTTGGATGAGCTGCCCTTAAGTCTGAGTGCCTCAGCAGGTGGCGCTGCTCTGGTGATGCTGCACTTTCTCCAGAGGGAGCAGACACAAATGTCACGCAGAGAAATCTGCTGTGACTGAAAGCTGAATACAATGCAATGTTTTGCAGCTCAGTGTATAAACCAATGCAGGGCCGGGCAGTTAAAGCGTCAGTTTTATGATCTGATGATGCTGGAGAATACCAGTTGAGACCAGAGCGACCGGGGCCACAGAATCAGAGTCAATTTTGTTTGATTGCAACATGATCAATTAATAAGGATGATGATATGCTGCTGCTATGGAAGTGTATGTACTTTAAGACTACTCGACAGGGCTGTACCCTACGCTTACCATCATAAACCGGTCCAGAAAGAGCCAAATACCTGCAGTATTGGTCAGAGTAAAGCTGAAAATCTCATCCGCAAAATGGATGAAGCTCGATTGCGTGGTCCCAGCTTCCCAGTACGCCCATAGCAAACACGCTCTGAGTAGGAGACAGTCATAGTAAGAAAAAACCCCTCCGATATGGGATTCGAACCCACGACCTTCCAGTCCGTATCCCAAGGCGCTAACGAACTGTGCAGAGGCCGCTAGTCTATGGTAGTATTTCTGTGTATCAAAAATGACAGTTAAAAACAAAATTTAATTGCTACGCAGTAAAAACAAAACCAAACAAAAAAGTAAGGTAGAATAGCCTGTTACAACTGCCTTGTTCGACTGAAGTTTGACCAGCGTGTTTTGTACCAGAAAAACACGAGACTGAAATTGTTAGATGATAATTCTCTGGGAATGGAACAGCTCAGTGCTCAAAGCACACACTTTCCTCTGCCAAGATTAACCCATTATGCAGTGACTTCACCAGTTGCTACCACATGCCAAATTTCTATCAGGTCACATGCACAAATCATACTGTGAGAGCTTGGAAGTAATTATATATATTTTTTATTTATTTATTTATTTTTTTTTTAAAATTCTTTTATGTCGAGGATAATGGAATAAGCACTCATGTGCTTTTTACATCCAGTCCCCGTGTGTATGCAGTTTTTGTAAATCGTGTCATCTGTTCCCAAACGGCACACGATGGCCTACTCTTACGAAAAGCGGAACAGGATTTAACGTGTGCACAGATCTTCTGCGTGCGTTCGCACACGGGGCCTCTGTTTATGGTCTCATCCGAAGGACTTTTGGGGGGAGTGGAGTCAGCACTGATGTTAACTCCAGAGGAAAAATCTGAGCTGCTGGTAGCTACTTAGGAGGAAAAGGCAAGCGAGCATGTGTGCCTGACCTGATTTCATGATAGAATGTGAAATCTAGGGGAAAGTGTGTGTTCAGAGAATCCGAATGTAAGAGGGTTAAGCAGCATTGAGCATGGTTACCGAGTGGATGGGTAACTGTTTGCACACCTTGGCTTCAGTAAAGTCCTCAGACTTGAGATTGTTTTCGCAGTTCACCCAGCTGTCAGTAGGTACTGCCCTCTATAGGGACAGGGAAGGTAAAGCAGCGAGGGAGAGGAGATGGGCGCCCCCTCAATATGCTGGCCCCTGGAGAAATTGAGGTATGTGACATCTCGCTCCCCATGACCACATAAGTTATGGGAACGCCTTTACCTTTACTTTAAAAAAAATATTTCTCTTGTTGCAGCAAGCAAATAATACATTCTCAAGGACGCCATCAAGGCCAAGCTTTTGAAGAGCGTGAAGATCAGCCTGAGCACCTGGAGTTGACCATGGACCCCTGACCTGACTCTGATGTGACATGGCTGACTGATGTGCTGGGAAGAAGCAGCAGCCAGATCACTGCACTGCTGACACCCACCACTAACTTTACCAACACTGAAAATGATTTTTGAAAATGTTGATATTGCCTTTAGCCTGGCTGAGTTTTTCCTTCTTTATTTTGTTGTTTTCCTTCCTCTCCCTAGTGCTCAGAGGGTCACCCATGATGAGTTTTGTGAAGGTGATCGCGACCTTTCCTGCCCACCAGTAGAGTAGCTGCATTCCGCATTCCGACTTACGGGATGAGGTTTTACAAATTCCACATAGGTTTCTTTTTTGGCCACTCACAACTTTTTTTCAGGTTTGTATTTATTTGTGAAAAATTATCCTTTGTCCTTTTACTTTAAACCACTGTTCTCCTTCTTCCTCTCAGTTTGCCGGCAGTTGTCATTCTTCGTAATTATTGAGTTGTACTGAAGTCACAGAACTTGAATACATTTTATCAAGAGTATATAATTCCTATCTGTGGAAAAGTCATAGTAACAGTTCGATCCATTTTTGAAGATTCTTCAATTTTACTTCAGTAGTGAGAGAAAAAATTTAATGATCTGTCCAACTTGCAGGACAGATGGTTGTTTTTTTCTTTGTATAGAACAAGAATAGCTTGTCGTTATTTCACTCATACTGGGTTATGGTTGAATAAGATCAAGAGCAAGCCAAGAACACTTTGGAAATGAGGTTTTATCTGTTCCTCGGCCAGAGCTCCAAGGTTCAACAATACTGAGACTTTTATGCACGCTACGCTTTAACCCACCATTATGGACAACCGCATTCCAATTTCGGGGATGAATGATTTTTAGAACGTAATTTACAGAAAAGCCGTATCATTGAAAGAAAAGACGTATATAACTGACAAGAAAAGACTATATAATGGAAAAGCATTAATTGACAAGAAAAGACTATATAATTGACAAGAAAAGTAATCATGACAGAAGACGTATATCATTGACAAATGTAGTCACATGGATGATGGTTTTGAGGAAGGAATATTGTGAAAGGGAGTATGACCATGGGTTCATGGTTTTGATTCTTGAACATGGTGAAATGGAAGGCCGCACTCCTGGCAGCTGTGGTGGAGAAATGACACAGTGTTGAAGCAAGTGTCAGAATTGACCATGATTTTGATTTTTTTTTTCGTTCACCGGCTAGAGCTCCGAGGTTCACCATTAGTGAGATTTTTGCGTATGCACCGTTTTTGCCCACAATTTAGGTAGCTGTATTCCGACTTCTGTAAAGACGTCTTTACAAGGGTGTATGTTGGTTTATATATATATATATATATATATATATATATATATATATATTTTATATATATATATATATATATATATATATATATATATATATATATATATATAATGTATTATCTATTCTTACCAACACGAATGGCTTACTCTTACGAAAGGTAGAACAGATTTACAACGAGTTTTTTGCGTGTGTTTGGACATGGGGCCTCGGTTTACAGTCTCATTTCAAGACTTCCAGCGAAAGTGGAGTCAGTACTGATGTTAACTCCAAGGGAAAACTTCCCCTTAAATGGGCAGCGTCTTGGTGGCTGCTCAAAGCCAGTCTCAATCCCTGGCGTCAATGGCGAGGTCAAGGCTCTAACCACTCGGCTTTCCTGCCTCCTCCCCCTTCCTCTTTTTAAGAGAATAGGGTGTTGCTAAAGGCAGTGTTATAGCTGCTTAGTGATAATGAGAGAAAATAAAGAATTGTTAAAAGAAGTGTCATGACTGACAATGGTTTTGAAAAAAAGGCGTTTTTTAAAGAAATGTCAGGATAAGATTGTGGTTTTAAGAAAAGAAAAAAAAAGCATTGTTTAAAGAAGTGGTATGATTGACATTAAATTAAAGGAGTTGTGGAAAGGGATGTCACGCTTTGATAGTAGTTTTGAGAAAAAGACACGTTAAAGGAAGCGTCACAATCAACAAGGGTTTTGAAACGTGGGGCATTGTTGTACAAAGAGTCATTATTCCAACAGGATTTTTGTTGTTGGTTTGTTGTTGTTTTTTTTAAGAAAAAGAGGTATTGTTTGGAAGTAAATGTCCAGATCGGACATTGATTTTGAGAAAACAGTGCTGCTAGAAGGGAGTGTTATAATTACACAGTACCTTTAAAAAAGGGACATTTGTTAAAAGGAGTGTTTCACACAGGGGACCGTAGTTTTAACAAAATGGCTTTGAAAGAGACAATAGTTGGTGGACCTAATTTGCTTGTTTGTATGACTTCGGTGACAAAAACTAACGAGAGAGAGAGAGAGAGAGAGAGAGAGAGAGAGAGAGAGAGAGAGAGAGAGAGAGAGAGAGAGAGAGAGAGAGAGGAGTTGACGCTTACTAAATACTAACAACAATCAAGAATTATTGTTACATCGACTTTTTGACATTATTACAAAGAATTTTTCAGGGAGTTATGACTGTTTGGGGGCAGTGTTTGTGTCTCAGAATAGAAAAGCTGTTGACAGATTCCAGATTAATCGTTTTCTGGGCTGGATTTATTATGATGATATAAATAATGATCGGACATAGATATTATTGTAAACAGTTCGTTATTTTGTGGTATACATTCCTCGTCGATTTTCCAACACAGAAACAAGAGCCAATTTTCTCCATATCAGCTGTAGGAGATCAGTTCTTTAGTGTGTGTTTGCAAAAACAGCACCGAGTTGTTCCATGTATTCAACTTTTTGTTTTTAAATTTTGAAAGTGTGAGGTTTTGTAATCTTGTGTAGTGATGGTCGAAAGGTAACACACCCATCTGGACAGTGAGAGGTCGCAGGTTCGATCCCCTTTTGAATCCGACCCCCCCCCCCCCCCTTTTAATCAATAGACCTGTGCTGGTGATCTGGGTGCTAACCTGTCAGATGAGATGATGAACTGATGTCCAGAGTTAAACACATATTTCTCGCGCGTAACAGAACCCAGGGCAACAAAGGAGTGGCAAATATTCTGTTAAGAATTTTATTTTTTAAGTTATAAAAGTGACGCGCCTGCATAGAAAGCGAAAAGTCCAGGTCTGAGTGTGCGGTGGTTTAAATCCCGTTTAGGTCCAAAATTTCCCCCCCATTTATTAGACTATTAGCGGTGGTCTGGGAGCTAGTCTTCCGGATGAGATGATAAACCAAGGCCCCGTGTGTTACCATTATTTATCGCACGTAAAAGAACCCACGGCAACAAGAGGGTTGTCCTTGGCAAAATTCTGTAGAAAAAAGCCCGTCTGATAGGGAAACAAATACAGTTGTAGACAGGAACAAGAAAAATAATGATAGGTGGTGCTGCACTTGTGGCAACGCGCTCTCCCTGGGAAGAACAGCTCGAATTTCACGCAGAGGGATAGGGTTATACACACAAAATCCACAAGAATTTCCTGACATCTGTATTCTATTTCCTTCGATTGGTTGTTTTGTTTGTGCTGTGGCACTCTTGAGTATGGTTATGCGTTGAACTCCTAGGGAGCTCTGTGTGTGTGTGTGTGTGTGTGTGTGTGTGTGTGTGTGTGTGTGTGTGTGTGTGTGTGTGTGTGTGTGTGAAGGAAGGGAGGTACGTGTGTGAGCCTGCACACGTGCATGCACTTCAGGGATCTAATTATTTCCCTACAAGTGTTTTTAATGACAGTAATCTCGAGTACAAGGTTCATGTGTGGGAGCAGAGGAATTAAAGTGGCGCATGTGTCCCTTTTTTGAGTCTTTGTGTGTGTTGAATTTTCTTTTTTTTATGCAACATGTTTCAGGTTTGTTTTTTTTAAATCTTTACAAAAGCTAACTTCATGTAAACACGTTTCTTTCTTTGTACATGTAACATGTGTTTGGTATTATGAGGCTGTGTACAAAGAAAATTCCGTGTGGACAAAAATAAATCAGTTTGCATATTTGGCATTTATTTTGTTTGGGGTGTTTGTTATTGTTGGTTTTGTTCTTTTTTCTGGAGGGGGGGGGGGGGGGGATTGTTAAACGGCAGTCTTCTGTAAAATCTTTAGCGTATGTAGATTTATATAAAGCTATATTGATATTTTTTATTTGAAGTCAGTTTTGTTGTTATATATTTTTAGGATGTGATTCTTGTGATTTGGTATGACCTGCTTTTTTCATGCCTGAAATCACATTTCAGAGGTTGTCACAGAGTAAAGGGGAGAGAGAGAGAGAGAAGAGAGAGAGAGAGAGAGAGAGAGAGAGAGAGAGAGAGAGAGAGAGAGAGAGAGAGAGAGAGGTTTAGAACTATATCTGAACTCTGCCTCTTTTTTTTAATGCTGCCAGTTGCCAGGACAAACTGTGCAGACTTGGCAGAACAAAGGAGAAAAACAAGGGGTCAGTGCCGTCTTTAAAAATGATAGCAGGCAGTGGAATGGACAGGGAAAGCTGAAAACATGCCAGAAAACAATGAGAGATGTGACAAGAAGACCAGAAACATGCCAAAAGAAAGTGATAAAAATGAGGACATTTCAGCACAGAATTTCCATTAAAGTAGCGTGTGGGGGAGGGGGGGAGATTTTTTCTTCCATGGTTTCAGATTTTCGGGCTTGACCATGGCTACAGCCTAACTACTGATCAGCGTCTTTCTTTATTATTATTATTATTATTATTATTATTATTATTATTATTATTATTATTATCTCCTACACGACTAGGAGTGGGAAAATTAAAAGAAAAAAACTCTCGACACTTATGTAATAAGGTAAAAAGGTAAAGGTGTCCCATAACCTGTGTGGTCGTAGAGGAGCGAGGCGTCAGAGACCTCAGTTTCTCTAGGAGCCAGCATGTTGAGGGCGGCGCCCATCACTATCCCTCGCTGCTTTACCTTCCCTGACCCTAAAGAGGGCAGGTACCCATCTACAGCTGGGGGAACTGTACTGTAGCCAAGGCGCGCGAACAGTCACCCATCCAATTGGTAACCACGCTCGACGCTGCTTAACCTTGGCTGGGGGAAAGCGAGCGCTCTGACCATTGAGCTATCCCGTACCCGATGTATGTAATAAAGCAACAGAAATCAGAGGTAATCTGGAATCAGTCCTTTGTTCATGTTGCCTCGTGCGCATGGCTTCCAAATACACCTCCACCATCACCTATCCCACAGTCTGGTCCACGGTTAGGCATCACTGAACGTTGTGCACCCAACATCTTCAGCACTCTTTAACCCCCCCCCCCTTTCGCCTTTAAGAAGAGTAGGCCATTTCATGCGGGTAAGAATGGATGACAAAATTATGTACCAAAACCCCCTCAACAAAAACAAAAATATGGACACTGTGTTTAGATGACACCCTCTAAACCTGGGATGCGGTTATCTTCATGATGGGGAAATACCGTTGTTGCATGCACAAAATCTCACCAGTGGTTTACCTTGGAGCTCTGCCGAGGAACAAAATCTTTGCTACAATTGTGGGCAGGGAGGGAGGGGGGAGGAGAGATTCTGTGATAGCTCACCAAGTGGCAGATGTCTGTCCATACAGAAGTCCAGGTCACTGATGTTGACGGGTTGGATTGAGATTGTCACAATCTGTGGTGTTGTGTTGATGAATGAACATTGCTGGTTTTCATGTGTATCATGAACGTTGCTGTTTTCATGTGTATCATGAACATTGCTGGTTTTCATGTGTATCGTGAGCATTGCTGGTTTTCATGTGTATCATGAACATTGCTGGTTTTCATGTGTATCATGAACGTCGCTGTTTTCATGTGTATGTATGAACATTGCTGGTTTCCATGTGTATCATGAACATTGCTGGTTTTCATGTGTGTGTATGAGACCAACTGTTGAGCACCACGAAACTGATGTGGTGGCAGTCACATTGTATTGTAGTGGCAGGCTGAAGGATAAGGAACACACGAACATTTCACACTCCAGTACATAATCACTCCCGCTCACAGGCACTCAGAACAAAAGCACAGTTCTCGTAAAATTTTAAGCATTTTATTCATCGCAAATATTTTTTTCAGAAACTGCTAAAACTTCTAGTTATGGACTTAAGACTTTCCGTGTTCAACTGGACAGTATAAAAACCACTGTATTTAAATAAAACAATACACCTGGAGCTAAAATGGGGAACCACAATTATGTCATCGTAACGCTTTCTAATACACCTACATGGAAAAAAACAACTGCAATTGTAACATTGATCTGATATCAGCTACCTGGAGTATATTGAAACATTGCTACAAATAATATGAGAGTTTCGCGAGATACTTTGTTATATTGCTTGAACAGTAAATCCTTACAAAATCATATTGTAGGCAGTAATTGAGAAAAATCATTCAAACTCGTCTCTTTGTCTTATGTTTGCATAATATTCCTTACAAAAGATAACGGTAGCAACGGCTGCAAACTGAAGACAAAGAAAGCATGCCTAGTGAAGTCACCAAAGCCTACTACTGGCTGTTCTCTTGCATACATGTGAACAGAATGTACGGAAAACGGGACGAGAATCAAAACTACGGGGTACTTCATGTACTTTTCATCTGACAGACAAAGGAAATAAATTATTGTTTTTGCAACATTCACATGGCAAACATAACTATGCTACTATTTACACAGGCCAGTTACAATCACTTGGTGAATGTCATATTTTAGTTGTGGGTCTTTAGAAACTGCCATCTGTTATTTGGGAACATTAATTTCATGGTAAATCAAACCAAAGGCTATAAAACAATATCCTGCTTTCACTTTACTCACTGCTTTAAAAAATATATTCTCAATCAGTACAGTCATGTTTGCATTGAAATTGTTTTGGGGGCAAGGAGGTATCTATTTGTTTTCCTCAGCTTTGTAACGTTTTACACAAATATACATTTATTTATCATTCGTGTGATTATTTCTAAATTATAAAGGAGGACGGATAAGAAAATAACAGAATTCCATTATGGTAACATCTTGTTTTACTTACACCTTCCAATGTCCTTACTTGGGTCAGATGACTACTTGGCTCCGGTCTTCTGGGACTTCCGCTTTTAGGAGTGTCACTTTAGGCTCTTATTCAGCTGTATTAAATCTTTAAAACGACAAGGATTCACCTGTTATCGAAAAAATAATTGCAGAAAGAGCAACAGGGGAGCGTTTTTAAAAAAAAATTCTCACCATTACCTTGTAAGCATTTTGTTCTAAAAATAACTTTGTACACAATACTCTGGTGATTTTTGTCTTGGTGTCACGTTTGCTTCTTTTTGTGTTCATGGGTTTTGTAACGTTACCTTACCATCTGTACAGTAAGAGTTGTGTTGGTGAGATGCATGCAACGCTTATTTCAATGTTTCTGTCAGAACGGTTTTCTTTCTTTCTTTTTTTTTTTAACAAGAACTGTTGGTGCATGAGACTTGTTTTCATCTTAGTTTTCCTTAGTTTAAAAAAAAAAGATTTTGTAACGTTACCTTACCATTATTAGTTGTAAATGTTGCAATGCATGCAACATTATTCCAATGTTTAAAACATTCCAGTTATTTACATAAACAGACTGTGTCATAATGGTAAGTCAAAATGACGACTCATTGACATATGATCATCTGAATGCATTGCTCTCTTCCACAGCCGAGTTCTGCATTTTTCTCTTCCTTTCGCTGCTTATAGTGTTCTCTCTTTACATGTACATCCATATGTGCACAGAGTGTTTCCAAGATATTTTTTAATTCTGTTTTTAAACCACCAACGGACTCAAAAGCAAAACAATTTTGAAAAACTTGAAAGGCTTGTCTGAAGATTCTGCTGCTATTTTTCAATCTTTTTAAACAAAACAAATAATCCAATCAAAGCCATGAACAGGATACAGCTGTCACACTTCTCCCAGGCTATCTGCAGTTTCTCACGCAACTAATCTCTTTTTTCAAAGTCTGTCTTCATACTTCAGGTATTTTAAAGAAAAAAAGACATTCTGGGTCTGTGACCTATATAAAGGTAACGTGGATGGTGTGTACCCAATATGTGGATGGTGTGTACCTTATACCTGTATCGCATAGCGCCAAAAGCTGAAGTGGATAATGTGCACCAAATACCTGTATTACGAAGAACTGAAAGGATTTCTAACCATATCCCGCACCCTTTTATAAACCGCTCGGGTAGGCGTCCCTATGGCACGCAAGGAAGGAGCCCTTGAAATTTCAGACACGCGGTGTTTCCCGGCAGAATACACTTTGCGCGCTTCGTGAGCGATCCTCGGGCGGTTGAGCACACGGGGCGCCTCTCGCGGAGGTGTGTCTGGTGGCTCGGCTGCTTCTGGGGAGATCGCGGGTTCTTTGGGCGAGTCTGCATCGTGGCTGCTTCTCTGCGAGGACAGGTGGTGGGTTGAGGGCAGAGTGTCAAACACGATGATGTAGCCGGCTTGGCTGAAGGAGTCCAGGCGCTGGCCGTTCTGCACGTCCACCAGGCGGTGCTGCAGGTGACCCAGGCTTCTGTTGACCGCCTCACTGTGCAGCAGCACACAGGCCAGCAGCTGTCAGTCAGAGAAGACAGATCAGTTAGCAAATCACTGCACCATTAGCTTGTGTAGCATAAATTGAGCCTGTATTATTAGACAGTGTACCTAAAACAGCAATGAAGTCTTACCTGACAGCCAAAACTTGCTTTTATAAAATGTATTTCGTGTCAGACTCCTTGGCATATCCTACAGAGACCACATAACAAAAAGTGCATTCTTTTATATTATTCTTTTCTTTTATTCTTTTCTTTTATATCGAGGATAACAGAATAAGCAATCATGACAGAATCCAGCGAACCATTGGTCCCTACGAAAACCTATCTGTCGTAAAGAAGCGTAAACTTAAATGGTACGGTCATGTCACAAGATCAAAAGGACTTGCAAAAACAATACCGCAAGGCACTGTCCAGGGAGGAAGAAAACGAGGCAGGCCAAGGAAGAGATGGGAGGACAACATCAGCGAAATGGACAGGCCTAGCACTCAACCAAATTTTGAGACGGGCAGAGCAGAGAGAAAGGGAGGGAACTGGTTGTCAAGTCTTCAGGGTGCCCCCACGGTCGCCAGACTAAGGGATGGATTAGATAGATAAAAGATAGATAGATTAGGATAGATCGATAGATAGTAGATAGATAGATAGATAGATAGATAGTAGAATAGAATAGATAGAATAGATAAAAAAGAATATGACAGACAAGTGTCATGTTGTGAATCAGTTTATATAGCCATAAAGAAGGCTTATAGAAAGTGTACATAAAACACCAATGAAGTACCTGACAGCCCCAAATTGCCTTTTTTATAACGTATTGTCATGCTGTGAATCTTCAACATCCAAGCCAATCAACCAGAAATGACTATCACGAAACGTAACCATTGTCATTGTTCTACCTCGTCGAGTGTGTCCAAACCACACAACCAACCAATAATACATATTCTAGTATATATTAATATTCCAACTCTTCGGTTGCATCTAAACCAATCCGCCAATAATCGTGACTCAATGAAATATGTTTTTGTAATGTAACGCATCGACTTCACCCACGCTAATCAACCAATAACTATTATGAAACATTGTCACGTTTGTCTTGTCAGGCCAGGTGGTGGTCTAGAGGTAAGACACCTGCCTAGAAAGCGAGAGGTGCAGGTTCAATCCTCCTTTGTGCCTGACCTTTTCCCCATCCAGTACACATGGAGTGGTGCTCCAGATGAGAATAAGCACTGGCCCGCGTACAACAATGTATTCATCGCACATAGGCTAAAAGAACCCACTGCAACAAGACAGTTGTGTCTGGACAGGCAGGCCTACTATAGAATAAAGCCACCTCCATAGGGAAACAAAAACATTCGTAAATGCAATATGAAAACAACACGGGTGGCGCTGCTCTTGTGGCGACACTTTCTCTTCAGGAGAGTAGCCCGATTTTCATGCAGAGAAATCCGCCGTGTCTGAAATCTGTGTTCAGTTTAATTCAGTGTTTTAATTCATGGATTACATTCAAACTAGTGAGCCAATCAACCAACCAAACAAGCAACAAACCAATCCACCAACTAACACGCCAACAACCATAAATAATTTTTTTTAAAGGGATCGTAGCAATACATGTAGTCTGGTGGCAAGCATCCAGAGCTGTCTACACATTGGGAAAAGGAGACAGCTGAACAAATGTGCTGAATCCAAAACGGAGGAAGCCTTGTAACGAGTTAATCCACAACATGCCTGTTTGATCCCTAGACTTATGCACACCTACATGTGTGTGGTGTGTGTGTGTGTGTGTGTGTGTGTGTGTGTGTGTGTGTGTGTGTGTGTGTGTGTGTGTGTGTGTGTGTGTGTGAGAGAGACAGAAGACAGACAGACAGACAGAGACAGACAGACAAACAGACAGACAGACAGACAGACAGAGAGAGTGTACATGCACACACATGCCCATGCATATATTAATTATGTGTGGGTATTTGAGCCTACCCACATGCCAGTATATCTAGATGAGTAGTGAGCACCTCGGTTTTGTTTTGTTAAAAAGTCGGGAGGCTGAATAGCCTAGTGGTTAAGAGCCTTGTGATCACAGACCTGAATCCACCCACCCCCCACCCCCCGCCCCTCAAGTTACTACTAACTCCTCTCCAACTAAGTCCTTCAGATGAGACTACAAACCAAGCTCCTGGATGCGGACACACGCAGAACAACTTGTGCACATCACACGCTAAACCTGTTCAGCCTTTGAGAGGGTCATTACTTGCCAATAAGAAGGGAAGACAAAATATTACAACCAAAAACAAAAAGCCGGCACACTGGCGTTTTGTTAAGACATCATCCCTTAAGTTGGGATATAGCTATTTTAATAAATAGTTAAGGTAAAGGTAAAGGTGTCCCATAACCTAGGCGGTCGGAGGGGAGCGAGGCATCAGAGACCTCAGCTTCTCTAGGGGCCAGCATCTTGAGAGCGGCGCCCATCTCCTCTCCCTCGCTGCTTTATCTTCCATGTCCCTAAAGAGGGCAGGTACCCATTTACAGCTGGGTGATTTGGCGGGACTGTACTGAAGCCAAGGCGCGCATTAATAATGGGCAAAAAAAACCCCAAAACAATCGTGCATGCAGACATATAATTTGTTAATTTTATTTGTGAACGGTTGCATGTGCATGACTGGTTTGAATGCAAGGGCTTTGATTTGTGTGCTTTACAAGATTCATGGCTATATAAATCCCATTTATCATCATCATTATCATCATCATCATCATCATTTATTATTATTATTACTATACCACAAGATCTCACCATTGGTGAACTGGAGTTCTGGCAGAGGAGTGGAATAAAAGATAGGAGAACGAGAGAGAGAGAGAGAGAGAGAGAGAGAGAGAGAGAGAGAGAGAGAGAGAGAGAGAGAGAGAGAGAGAAGAGAAGAGACAGAGACAGAGACGCCAGATCAGAGACAGAAACACGAGAAGCACTGTACCGGTCAGGACAGACAGACACTACAAAACGACGAGAGAGAGAGAGAAGAGAGAGAGAGAGAGATGAGTAGAGAGAGAGCAGAGTAGAGAGCCGCGCCAATCCAAATCCTGTCTACCAACTCACCTGGAAGCCACTGTTTACCGGTTTGCAGTTGCAGGGTCTGGTTGGCACCACCTTCACAAACACACCTCCTTGAACTCTCTGTCCCGGCACAATTCTTTCTACCACCGCACAGGCGCCTGACCTTGGTTCTCTTGTTCATGCCCACAACCAGCGTAGAGAATAGTAATAATGGTGGTGGTGGTGGATGGTGATGATGGTGATGATGATGATGGATGATGATGATGATGATGATGTGTGTGATGAAAGATGGTGGATGGTGATGATGATGAGTGATGATGGTGATGATGATGATGATGGTGGTGATGATGATGATGATGAGTGGTGGATGGTGGAATGGATGATGATGATGGAGGATAATGAGTGATGATCAAAAAAGAGAAGAGAAAGAAGAAAGAGAAGATAGGAGAAGGAAGAAGAAAGAAGAAGAAGAAGAAGAAGAAAAGAGAAGAAGAAAGAAGAAGAAGAAGAAGAAGAAGAAAGAAGAAGAAGAAGAAGAAGAAAAGAAGAAGAAGAAGAAGAAGAAGAAGAAGAGAAGAAAGAAGAAGAAGAAGAAGAAGAAGAAAGAAGAAGAGACAACAACAACATCATCATCAACAACAGCAACAACAGCAGCAACAACAACAACAACAACTACGTAACGTTCAGAACAGCAACAAAAAATAATGGCGGTACAAAAATTTGGGCATGTACGCACAGTCTAACTTTAGAGCAAGCAGTACATACATGGTCTGCTTTATCATGTAGGCTGAAGCTGTGCTCTTGCCTGTACTTCAGAAAACTTTCCATCAATGGCTCTGGCCAGCTCATCACCCTCAACAGAGAAGCACACTACAGAGAAGGAACAGGGAGGTGGCCTGTATTTCTATGTCAATAAAAGATGGTGTAAAACTAAGGATACCAGCATCCCTATGAATGGAGGACATTGAACCATTGTCTTGTTTCGCTCTGGCCCTTCTATCTACCGCGGTTTGTCCCACGTCACTTTTTTAAAAAAACTGTAGTCTATTATTTCTTCGAAAGCCAGTGTGGCCAGAGCATTGGAGCACATTTCAAATCACCTCCTTGAGCTGAATTCAATATCCCCTTGTGCTGAATTCAATATCCTCTTCTATGCTGAATCCGATATCCTCTTATGCTGAATCCGATATCCCCTTGTGCTGAATTTGATATCCCCTTGTGCTGAATTCAATATCCCCTTGTGCTGAATCCAATATCCCCTTGTGCTGAATCCAATATCCCCTTGTGCTGAATCCAATACCCCTTGTGCTGAATCCAATATCCCCTTGTGCTGAATCCAATATCCCCTTGTGCTGAATCCAATACCCCCTTGTGCTGAATCCAATATCCCCTTGTGCTGAATCCAATATCCCCTTGTGCTGAATCCAATACCCCCTTGTGCTGAATCCAGTATCCCCTTGTGCTCCTAAGTTCATTCTGGGTGACTGGGATAAACTTCAGTAAAAAACGCTGAATGAAGTAAAAATTAATGTGACTATGACCCTGACCAACAAGAGCAGAAGAGCACAGCTGTCAATTTCCTCCAAGTTTCAACTCCTCTCAGCTGCTAATTATCCCATCCCATCCCAGCCCAGCCCAGCTCTGGCCAGCAGGTGCTATTTATTAGCAGAAGCTGACCACACATGGAACAGGCAAAAAGGAAGGAGTGCGCTAAATTTAGCTAGCACTCTTGACAAGGCCTTCCTGAGTGATGCTGGATTTGTGCTGCACTGTGAGAGGCCTCACCTGCCACACCGTTCTGCCCACCAGGTGCAGACAGTCGCGGTCATCCACAAAGGCCAGGTCCTGGGTGGGCCACCAGTCCTCCTCTCTCACCACCTGCCACCGGCCCCCGCCCCCACTGCCCCTGCTGCTGCTGCCTCCCACCAGCTTTCTGCGGGGCCCCAGACCGCTGTTCTGCACGTACAGCGCGCCGGGTTTGTGTCTGGGGTCTGCCGTCAGGTACTTGCTGTCGTTCTTCGTGTCTGTCACCCGCACCTGCACAGTCCATAGAAACGGATAACATTTTTTTTCTTTATGGGGGGGGGGGGGGGGGGGGGGGGGGGGGGGGAGTTGTAGGGTCTGTGTTTGTTGTTTTTTGTCTTTTGGTATGTTTCTTTTTTTTTTGATGGTACATTGAATAAGCATTGATTTGGGTGTTTTTTTTTCATCAAGCCATCTATTTAAAGAAAAAAAACAAAAACGAAAAACAACCAACAACAAAAAGACAAAAGCAGAAAAAACATTTCACCAACAATTAACTAATTATGATTTCAACAGCCTTAAAAATAAAATATGCCTATAGAAAATACAAGCAACAGCACTTACAACAAAAACAGAAAAAAAACACTCAAAAGTCACACACACACACACACACACACACACACACACACACACACACACACACACACACACACACACATTTTTTTTTAGGGGGAGGGGGTGCAGGGTAGGGAGGGGTCTGTGTTTGCTGCTTTTTGTCTATGTTTATTTTGTGTGTGTGTGTGTGTGGGGGGGGGGGGGTGTCACCCAGCTTGAGCACCTTGGGTGCCATCTGAAACATGCACTGTATGTACCTTACCCATCATCCCCAGGAATCCATGCGAGACCACATGTACACACTGGATGAGAAGTTTTTTGTGTAGGTACAACTTTTGGCCATTCAGAGCTCTCTCTCTCTCTCTCTCTCTCTCTCTCTCTCTCTCTCTCTCTCTCTCTCTCTCTCTCTCTCTCTCTCTCTCTCTCTCTCTCTCTCACACACACACACACACACACCACACACACACACACACACACATATACACACACACACCACACTCACCCCCCTCACCCCCCCCCCCACACACACACACCTCCACACCTCCCCCCACCCCCTTTTTACCTGAACTCCCCTCAGCAGAGTCCCGACATTGCTGACATCAAACTCCTCGGCTCTGGGCGGGGAGTGTTTGCTGATGACGCCCATCTCCACGCTGTCGTACGTCACGATAATCTTGGTGGCCAGTCTCCAGTAGTTCCTCAACACCTCCGGGGTGGCCGCCACCCCGCTCAGGACCAGGGTGGTGAACTGCACCCCGGGCCCCATCTGCACCCTGCTGCTGAAGCCCTCCAGGGTCCGCCTCCTCCTCAGCTGCTCCACGGCCGCGCTGTCGAACCAGCCCACGAGCGCGTGCTGGCTTCCCTCCAGGCGAATCCAGTCCCACTTGAAGGATAGCACCTGATGGGCGGGCAGGTAGGACATTCCTGCCGTGCCGGACTCGTCTCTCACAGGCTGAGGCAGCAGGTGGTTGGTGCACACCGTGGTCACCCCGAAGTACAGGTAAACCAGC
This sequence comes from Stramonita haemastoma, assembly GCA_030674155.1. Lineage (NCBI taxonomy): Eukaryota > Metazoa > Mollusca > Gastropoda > Neogastropoda > Muricidae > Stramonita > Stramonita haemastoma. The sequence goes on along the minus strand of CM060325.1, from coordinate 58,630,914 downwards.
GGGAAACCCCAGGGCACTGCCGGGTCACAGGGGTTGATGAGCGTTTGGCGGGCACGGTCCAGTCTTAGGAGCTCGAACATTTGGCGCGACACCTCTACCAGCCCTCGCCGTTGGTAACCTATTAACTCTTGCGCGTTTTCGTCTGTAAGAGTACAGATACACTTCGTTTAAAATGGTGGGGGAGGGGGGGGGGGGGGGGGGGGGGGGCAGGAGGGGAGGGGGGGGGGGGGTAAAGACTTAACGAAACAATTCTTTGTTGGAGTGTTTTGATGATCGTTCTAACCTGTGGTTAAATCTAGGTTCACCTTCACCTATGGCCCTGAATCTTGTAAAAGCAAATAAATCAAAGGGCTTGTATTTTAAATAAGTCACATGCTTACCA
>CM060325.1:58590532-58628032 GCA_030674155.1 Stramonita haemastoma | reverse complement strand
ACACACACACACACACACACACACACACACACACACACACACACACACACACACACACACACACACACCCCCTCTTCTCTCTCTCTCTCTCTCTCTCTCTCACACACACACACACACACACACACACACACACACACACACACACACACCACTAAGCACACTCCCACACCATCCCCCCACACACCCTCACCCCCACCCCCCACACCCCCATCCCAACCCCCCATCCCCCAACCCCCCACACCCCCTCCCCCACCCTACCTTAGAGAGGCCTCTCAACTCCAACACCTTGGAGACCAGCCTGAAGGCGAAGCGTTTGGCCAGGGTGTACACCTCCCTTCGACTCAGTGCCATAGCGGGACCGTTCCCAGTGGGGGGCAGGAAGACGTAGGCCGGCTTGTGCTGCAGGCTGCTTTCCTCCGCCCACCGCCTCAACAGTCCGGAGACGGTCACCACCTTCAGTCACAATACACCATCCAATCCAATCCAATCCAATCCAACAAGATGTTGCTTAGAGCCCCGCCGACCACACAGGCCATATCGCGCGCGCGGCGCGCCGCGTGTGTGTGTGTGTGTGTGTGTGTGTGTGTGTGTGTGTGTGTGTGGTGTGTGTGTGTGCGTGCGCGTGTGTGTGTGCGTGCGCGTGTGCGTGTGGTGTACATTCGAATTTGCTAAAGCTATAAATGGTTATTGATTGATTGTGTGTTGTATAGGTCGAATGCAAGCGCTTTGATTTGTTTTTTTAACAAGATACAGCGCTATATAAATTCCATGTATTATTATTATTATTTGGGGCTGTCACCTCGTCACATTTTAAAACGCGTATTAAAAGTGTGCGACTATGTACAGCTTAAAACGGGATATAAATCCAACTCGACTGTCCTTGCTTGTATCGACGCCCTGGTCAATCATAATAAGGGTCAGCCCAGGACGGCCACTGCGTCGTGGGAAAACCCACATCGATCACACATAAAAAGAGATAAAACCAAAACCAGATTCCTTAAAACAACCTTGTCCTCACAGAGCAACAATACACAAATCAGCTTATATGCAGAACATCTGTGGTGCTTTTTTTTTTTTGTTAATGCTTTTTCTTTTGTTTTAACAATGCATGTGGTGTAACTGTAATTTTAGAAAAATGCCACTCATAATTTTTCAAAGTTGAGACATTAAAGTATTCTTAAGCCTGGAGTCTTGGGTCTTGAGTCTTGCGCACACGTTTAAATCCTGTTCCGCTTTTTTTGTAAGAGTAGGGCATTGTGTGCCGGTGGGAACCGGTGACAAGATTTACAAAAACTGCATACAAACGAGGATTGGATTTTAAAAAAAAATTTAAAAAAAAGGACACGAATACTTACTCCATTATCCTCGATATAAAAGAATAAAAATCTGATAAATAAAGAAGTGAATAAAAAAAATATTTTTAAAAATATGCATGCTCCAAACAATATATTTATCTGACTTCATTTTGGCAGGATAATGAGTATAATCGAACTAGCATAGCAACAAGGTAGTGCTTTCCAAGCACCATTTTTAGATCACACAATTGAGAACTGTTGTTTTTTTTTAACGTGTTCTTCCTGTTGCAATCATGTTCATATAGAAAAATAAGATGAAGAAAGAATTTTGAACACACTGCCAACACCACCACCACCCCAACACACACACACACACACACACACACACACACACACACACACACACACACACACACACCACACACACACACTACAAAACAAAACAAAACAAAAAAATTATCAAGAACAAAAACGAAACATGCATTTTATACAGGGAGAAAAACAAAAGACACTGGAAAAGAATAGATTATTCTGCAAAGCTTCTGTCCCTCTTTCACAACTTATCTAGGAAATAACGTGTAATATTAAGTGTAACTAAGTGTAATATAAACAAACCTCATTACTTCTGTCCAATTCAATAATTATGTCATGCCTGCTAGTCAAATGTATCACGATATTTTTTTATATTTTATTTTATACTTGGATAGTTAATTCAAAAGGGATGTGAATTTGAAAGTAATTTGTGAATAGTCTGAAATATCCATACATTTGTATCTATGGGAAACTTTGACTCCATTTGTATGAGAAAATCAACTTTGGTGTTAATTCTAGAAAGTGGACTGCGTTGTAAGGGGAACAGCAGAATGAATGAATGATTGATTGATTGATGATTGAATGATTGATTGATGATGGATTGATTGAATGAATGATTATTGTTGATGATTGATTGATGATGATGGATGACAGTATCTGTATGCAAGGACTCAGGAGGAGGCCTATCAGGAGGAGGCTGACTTGGCCGTTGATTACCACACCACCACCGCCACCACCACCGCCACCACCGCCGCCGCCACCGCCGCCCCACCACCACCACCCCTTTTGTCCCAGGCCTCTGAAACACACACACACACACACACACACACACACACACACACACACACACACACACACACACACACACACACACACATACACACACAGGTTTTAATATCAGTTTTAGACCAGCCTCTGTGTATGAAACTGCGATGGATGTCAATGGAGCTGCTGAAAATGAATAAGGTGACAGGTCCCCGAACAAACATTATTTATTGTTGGTATCACTCTTGTCAGAAGGCCTTCATACATCCTTTCCAAAACCCAAAAAAACACAAAAAACATTTGCCTCTACTATGCAACACCTTAGCTGCTCGAGAAATTGAGTACAGGAAATCAGGACAGATTTCCACCTTATACCCCACCAATTTACTTTTACCCCTTACTTAAAAAACAAAACAGAACAACCCCTCCCTCCCCCCCCCCCCCCCCCAAAAAAAAAGAAGAATAAACAGCGTCTATTTATGCATAAAAACCGCTGAGTTTACATTATAACATCGAAAATTTCTCAATTTACCAAAACAGAAATAAGCCTGCAATTCACCAGACGATTTTTTGCAATCATTTTGTTATGGCCAACGTTCTGGCGGCTCCTGCAACCACACTGGAACCATGCGTATCGGCGATTGCCTTCCTATTGGACCATTCCAGCGATGTGGAGAGGGGTGGGGGGTCTGCTGCATGGGTAACAGCTTGCCCTCCATACTTATCCAGGCTTTGCGCTCTAGAGCGCAACTCCATTGTTTTCCGAAGCTGACTGAAGCCCACTCTTATTCTCTAACAGGAACTGAAAACTTTTAAAATGCCAGGAAGGGGCTTCAGTATAGCAATCTAGCCCAGCAGGGAAAAAAATTGAACAGTTCAGATTTTAAGGACTAAGCTTCCTTTTCAAGTTTTGGTGCGTAGTTTGGATCACTGGATATGGGGAAGATTTGTTTGCCAAAAAAAACTAGGCATGAAAAAACTAAATCTGATGGAAATTGATGGACAACTCCTGCATCCTCTAGTTGTAGCATGAACAATGTGGGGCTATAATTTTTCTTTCCCGTCAGGCATACAAGAAACAGAAGGAAATTTAATAGATTCTACCATCAGTGTAGCCTATACTTATTACAAGAATGTTTTCCCTGTAAAACGTTTCAATGTTCATCTAAAGCTTTTGTAGATGCAGCGTTAAAAGGTGAGGGGAAACTCTGTTTAAAAACAATCATGTTTACTTTTTCTCCATGACTACAGAAAAAAATAGCACCTCTTCAGATAGAAATGAGGAGTTGATGTACCCTATCCAAGCTTTGTCTATGGATGCCAACAAAAAAAAAGCTATTGCAGACAAGAAATCAACAGCCAAATTTAACTAACCGCTCAGCAAACCAAACAACCAACCAGATTTTAAAAAAAACACCAACATAGCCAAGTGATTAGTTAACCAACCAGCCAACCAATCAAGGCAGCAACCAAAGCTACCAACTAAAAGGAAAACAAGCAAACAAAAAGCAAAAGCAGTGTTTTCACTAGTGTCTTACTTTGCACGGTTGACCTGGGAGTGGCTACTGGTACACCCGGATAACTTCTGGGGGCTGCTGGGTTCTCCATCTTCTTTCGTTCCTGATCAGTTATTTTGAAAGCAACCAATGAAGACTGTCCACTTCTTCTTCAGGTTCAGACAAGTTTTCCTTGTTGCAAGTAGCAAAATAACTTCAACAATCTTGTTTATAAAATGTATATTGTAAGATTCCGATAGTAGCAGACCGCAGACAAATAAATGCCCCTTTGGTATAGGCAGGTAGGTTTAAAAACAAAATATTCCAAGTAAAATTAGAAACAGAACACAAACACGCCAGTGTTCTCGCTGGTGTTTGTGTTGGTCTGGGGGACCCTTTGCACTGCAGAGGAAAACAAGTGTTGGAAAGTGAGCAGTGTGGGGTGAAAAGTGCTCTAGTTGCCATGATGAGCACGCGTTTTTTACCTCTTTGTGGGATGGTGTGCTTTTCTTAGGGGGGTTCCTCTTTCTGTTTGTGGTTGACTCTGTCTCTGTCTCTGACTATCTCTCTCACAACACACACACAACAGAGAGAGAGAGAGAGAGAGAGAGAGAGAGGAGGAGAGAGAGAGAGAGAGAGGAGAGAGAGGAGGAGAGAGAGAGAGAGAGAGAATTATTTGTCCAGTTCTTTGTCCAGCAAGAAAAGATCAAACTGTAGTATTTTTTATATATTTTAGGGATTTTTTGTCCCTAACTGGATCAACACATTCAACTGCACCAACATGCTCTAAGCAGCGGGAACTATGTGGTACAAAGATGAAAACGCAACCCAAAATAACGGCAAAAGACAAAAAAAAAATCTTTATGCAATTAATTAATGTATAATCAATATAAAACTGTGTGCTAAGCGCTTTCGTTTAACAGTTTCCAGTTACCTTTAGAGCTGCTTCACACGGTTGAACGTCTTGATCCAGTTACGGACAAAAAACCAGTTAAAGACACCGCATAGAATTCTGCCATCACAATACTGATCTCTGTGTCCTTAATTGAGGTGAACTATTCCATCCATTATACCCATGGGTACTGGCTGAGACTGTCATGGCACATTGGTTATTAATTTTGTTGTTTGTTTTGTTTTGTTTTTGTACCTCAGTTAGAGCACTGAAGTTCAGGCTGGTGACATTGAGGGTATACAACTATTTCAGCCTACCATTCAGGTAGCTACAATCCGACTTCGGGGATGATGTTTTGATAGGACACCAGTGTACAAGTCTTTCTTTTTTTAATTTTATCTATTCCTGCTGGTACTCAACGACCTACTACTCTTCTGAAAGGCACAACAGGTTTTAACGTGAGCCAGCGCAAGATTAAGATGTTCTGCGTGCGTTCACACTCGGGACCTTGGTTTACAGTCTCATCTGAAGGACGTGTGTGGAAGTAGAGTTAGTACATGACGTTAACTCCAGGGGAAAAAACTCCTTTGAACAGGTGCATCGGTGGTGGCTCAATCCCAGGCCGTCAGATCACGAACACATGTTCTAACCACAAGGCCATCCTGCCAAGCCCCCCTATCCCCTCCCTTCCCCCCTTACACGGTTATCAGCAAGAGGATCCTGATGGTGCTTTTTCTTCTCCGGATTTTAGATTCTTGGATAAACTGATAGGGAAACAAATACAGTTGCATGCAGGAAAAAGAAAAAAAATGGGTAGGCGCTGCACATGGGGCGACGCGCTCTCCCCGGGGAGAGCAAACCGAATTTCACGCAGAGAAATCTGCTGTGATATAAAGTGGTACAAAATACAAAAACTGTAAAATACAAACTGTGTTTCTGTGTCAGCCACTAGTCTATTCCTAGCCAAAGATAGGAAGGATGGAATTTTCTCCTTTTTCTTTTTGTTGTTGTTGTTTGTTTTGTTTATTGTTTTGCGTTGGTTGTATGAACAGTGCAGTCTCTGCCAGCTGTCAATGGGTACCTGCCCTCTTTAGGGTCAGGGAAGGTAAAGCAGCGAGGCAGAGGAGATGGGCGCCGCCCTCAACATGCTGGCCCCTAGAGAAGCTGAGGTCTCTGATGCCTCGCTCCCCTCTGACCGCCTAGGTTATGGGACACCTTTAAAGTTTCTGCAATGATGGCAGCAGTGCACTGCAGGTCCTTCCAGTCACCCTAGAGCTTCTTGTCCACTGTGCCGGGGTGGGGTCAGGCCAGATCCTCTTTCAGAGCAACAGTGTAGCAGGCAGGACTGTATACAGCACATGTTCCGTTGTGGTCTGGCTGCCAGTCTCCTAACGCATCAGTGAAGTTTCATATCTATCTATCTATCTATCTATCTTCTATCTATCTATCTATCTATCTATCTATCTATCTATTATCTAACTTACTATCTATCTTAGTCTGGGACGTGGGGCACCCCTGAAGACTTGACAACCAGTTCCCTCCATGTCTCTCTCTGTTCTGCCTTCTCAAAGTTTTGTGAGTTCTAAGCCTGTCCATTCGCTGATGTTGTCCTCCCATCTCTTCTTAATGTGTTATTGCATGTGGAGTACGTGTAACGTATGTGTAGATGCATTTGAACGTACATTATAAAACATTGAAACACACAGACACACACACAGACACAAGCACACAAATGAATACTGTGTATAACAGACTGTAGCAGACAGATAAACAGCAATAAATCAATCACACAAAATGTAAGGAAAAGAGGAATGAAAGAAAGAATGACAACAAAGAATGAAGACAAAGAAAGATTAGGAGTAGAAGAAGAAGAAGAAGAAGAAGAAGAAGAAGAAGAGAAGAAGAAGAAGAAGAAGAAGAAGAAGAAGAGAGAAAGATGGATGGATGGATGGATGGATGGATGGATGGATGGAATAGATGGACAGAAGGAAAAGGAGAATTACTTGAGACCACAAACACAACAACCATCCATATCAAAACCGCAGATGCCATTTACAATTGTAGATGTTATATTTCTCAGCTGTTCTATTCACACATTTCTTCCAAAAAAGAAAAATAATGTCAATCAAATTTTGGAAAGATTTTAACAAAATAAAAAGAGAAAAACCTCCATCTTTCCCCTCTATCTCCACACCCCTTCCCCCCTTCCCCTGCACCTCCCACCCACCATCAGCACTCCCCCTTTGCCCCACCACCCTCCCCTGCACCCTACAACCACCATTTACATACTTTCCCTTTTACCCCCTTCTTCCCCCACCCATACACCCACACCCACCCATCAGACACATATTATGTATGTATGTATGTATGTATGTATGTATGTATGTATGTATGTATGTATGTATGTATGTATGTATGTATGTATGTGTATTATTATTTTATATATATATATATATATATATATACATATACATATATATATATATATATATATATATGAAGAAAAGTATTGAATGAAAAAAGAAGAAATAAGATAATGTGCAGAAACGAGCAAAAAATGTGAGAGAAATAAAAAGCATTAATGAATAAATAACTGAGTAAATATACAGTCGAATGAACAAAAGGATGAGTAAATAAATAAATGAATAAATAAATAAATGAATAAATAAGTAAATAGACAAAGAAAGAAAAAAAGAAATGAAGAACTGTATACACAGACAAATAAAAAAAAAATTTTCACCATAAATATTTTTGTTAATTCTCCAGCAGTATGAACTATGGACAGAATGCATCACATGTTCATATTTTAGTATGTATGACACATCAAAAAATGAATCCAAAACAAAAAAAACAACAACCGCAAAACCTTCCTTTTCTTCATTTAAAACACTTCCTCTCAAAACAAAAAAACACAACACCAAATAAAATAATACTAAACCCAGAAAAAAAACACACTGAAAACAGCAATATTTAGATGCACATTCCTTAAAAAGCTGGATTTTAAAAATCTTAAATGATTCACAACATTTTGTGTAAAACTGCAAGACATTAAATGTTATCCAAAAAAAAGATGCAGAATACACTTTTTCGTCTTTTGAAGTATACTAGCACACAAATGCAATCAAACCTGCACACAAACAAACACACATGCAATATGCGGATCTATACATGCATATTGACATGTTCACATGAATAAGAGCATCACATTATCATTCACCTTTAGTCACAAACACATCAGATGAAAAATAAGGCTCCGTTTGAGATTCTTTTCTTGGAACATGTACATGTGTGTGTACATGTGTGTACATGCGTGTGCATGCACACACACACACAAACACAAACACACACACACAAACACATGCATACACACATACATTGGAAGATGATGATTTAGACATGCGGGTTCAAAATTGTTAGGAAATAATATTACTGTAGACCTTTTATTTTTTTACCCCTATCTCGTTCCCACATGAGCATTCCTCACATGAGACAGGGAAGACTGGGGTCACCTAGGTCACTGTTTCTCTTTCCATATAATGTCAATGAAAGAGAGTGTTTCCACAGCCTATGCATTTGTTAGGGAGCAAAGTGTCAGAGAAGTCGCAGCTGTAGTCTAGTGGTTAGGGCGTTGGACTCGTAATCTAAAGGTTGCGGGTTCGATCCCAGCTTTCGGCTATGGCGTTGTGCCCTTGGAAAAGGCACTTTACGGCTATTTTCTCACCCCACCCAGGTGTAAAAGGGGGTACCAACCTTGTGTTGGGGGTTAACTCTGCGATAGACTGGCGTCCTATCCAGGGGGGAGTCTATGACTCTCAGTCGTTTAACGCCACAGAAACCGGGATAAGCACCGGCCTGATGAGCCTTAGGCTTGGGACAGACTTTAACTTTAAAGTGTCAGAGACCTGTCTTCTAGCATATTGAGAGCGGCGTCCATCTCCTCTCTCTTGTTGCTTTACCTTTCCCTGACCCTAAAGAGGGCAGGTACCCATTTACAGCTGGGTGAACTGGGGGACTGAACTGAAGCCAAGGTGCATGAATGGTCACCCATCCAAGAGGCAACAATGCTCAAAATGCTTAAGCTTAGGTTGGGGAGAGAGAGTGCTCTGACCACTGCGCTATTTGTCTTACAATGAAAGAGTTGTCAAAAATGTCTTAATATACAACTGTGTGAGTATTTCTTGGATCTGATGCTGAATCTTTTTCAAGAAAGACAATGCTCCATTATCTAAGTCAGAATTTGTCTTTTTCTTTCAAAAAACCACAACCCCAAAAGAAACATGCATACACAAACTCTCTCTCTCTCTCTCTCTCTCTCTCTCTCTCTCTCTCTCTCTCTTTGCACACAGACAAATCTGTTTTAAAAAAAAAAAAAAAAAAAAGTTTAGACAGTAGTGACTATGATATTCGTTGTGATGAACGAAATGCAAACAGAATCGGTTTTGACTATGCCTGTTTTGTCTCTCTCCGGGCACACAGTTGAACAATGTCTGCATACAGTACAATGATATTTTGATGGGTGTTCCCCAGCTTAATACCTTGGATGTACATTACAACAAAAACCAAAACAGATACAACTTAACACACTACGAGTACAGCACAGCAACTGCTGCCCATTCTCCAGCTTAACACACTGGGGGGGGGGGGGGGGTCATCCAGAATGTTCACTCTGACTCACTCATCCCACCTGGGAATCACTGTTTTTTAATTTAAATTTTATTTTATTCTTTTATATCGAGGATAATGGGAGATTATGAGACTGTGAGATGATGAGTACACACTGGAAGAGAAGTTTGTGTGTAGGACTCTTTTCAATGCCTCACCACACTGGCAGCTATACTCAGACTTCAGAGGATGTAGTCAATGAAAATATAGAATACTTAACATACATTGGCAAAACTAATTCATGGGCAGTTCTCTTGTTATGGACAAAGAGATCTATCCAGAACATTTGTCACAATTAAATCCTGTTTTTCTTTTCTCTAAGAGTAGGCCATTGTGTGACGGTGGGAACAGATGACGAAAATTTACAAAACTGCATACACATGGGGACTCGATGAAAAATAAAGCACATGAGTGTTTTTCCATTATCCTCGGTATAAAAGAATAAATAAATAAATAAATAAAATCAAATGGCTGATATCTAACTTTTTTTATATTGAAATTTGACTTGCAGCCCCTGTCTAAAGTATAGTTAGTCATAATTACAGTTAGGCAGCATCCATATTGAACTAGCAACACATCCACAAGAGTCTTCAAAAACTGTACATCAAAGCACACAGTCGACTACAACTAAACTGTCTGATATATACATTTTGAACAAGAAGCTGGCTACTTTTATAAACACGTAAAATTATATACATCATCATCTATCTGCAGCCATCTTGACTCAGCTTCACAACACATCAAAATACACAATTAGTTGACAATAGCAAAGAGAGACATAGAGATACAACATTCTGAATGTACATATGTAAATACGTAGTGTGTGGTGTGATGTCTGGTGAGGTGTGTGTGTGTGTGTGTGTGTGTGTGTGTGTGTGTGAGTGTGTGTAGGAGTGTGATAGGGTGCTCAATGATATGTTTATGGAATATGCCCACTTGTATGTGCACAATTATAGGACATGTGTGTGTGTGTGTGTGTGGTGTGGTGTTGTGTGTGGTGGGTGGGGGGGGGGTGGGTGGTGTAAAGACAAGAACCTGACTATCCTTCCTTAACAAATTTTTTTTGGGGAAATAACAACATTCCTTTCTTTCAAACAGCAGTCCCATTCCAATGCAGACGGCAATAATCATATATATATATATATATATATATATATATATATATATATATATATATATATATATATATATATATATATCACACACATAATATATATCTATCTATATCTCTCTCTCTATATATATCCTAACAGAGTGGACAATTTTGATGTCCCATTTCTGCAAAGCATCTCAGGTGGGCACAGCCAGACAGTTAGGATGTGACCTCTAAAAAGAAGTTGCATAAATTCTACCTTCACCATGAAGCAAAGTGTATGCGATGGAGGGCTTTCGACCACCACCCAAGGAAACAGCTTCACACAATTCACAGGTGTGTCCCAAAATAGAAACAACATTGCTATTTGCGGTGTTCCAAGCCCATGGAAAATAATCTACTTACTTACCACCCCATCACATCAGCTGTAACAGAGTGCAGATATTTGACTGCCGTGTCTCTGCACGTCAGACGTGGGAATGTGGCCTCTGAAAAGAGGCTGTTTAAATACTCATTTTACCGTGAAGGGCAAAGTGTATGCAACAAACGTTTTTCAACCACCCCCAACAAAACAGAATATCGCACAATTCGCAGGTGTTTTCTAAATATAGAAACATGACACTGCTATTGGTGGAGGTAATCTGATTACCGCCCTGTCAGACATATATATATAAAATGATATTTATACATACAAAATTTACACAATTATCACTTGGCATACTGTACTGACCTTCAGTTTGGCATATACACACAAAACCTTTTTTTCCCCTAAAATAGCTCACTTTAAAAAAAAAAAAACAAAATATATGTATATGTGATGCTCCACCACAAAATAAGTCGCATTGCACCAGAGGTCAATTTTTAGTTATTGACAAGTTATTAATCTGCAATAAAAAGGCTATTCAATACAAAAAGGAGATTGAAAATCAGACAATTCTGTGCAAAGTTATTATAAAATGAAATGATAGACTGCAGGATGTGACAAAATGAGAAACGGGCAAGTTTATTTTCATAACAGGTGGTCAGAATGAGAGGTTGGGTATGTTCAAAACACATTTACAAGCAAAAGGAATAAAATTGATGCCTTGATATTTCATTACAAGGTAGAATAATGGATATAGTTTAAGAATCAGTCAAAATCTCTAAATTGACAACTTGACACCCACCTGCCTTTAATGGCTCCTAGCGCAAAATTAGGTAATGTGCTAAGCGACTCATTTCATGGTGGAGCGCCACACACACACACAAAACACACACAAACACACACACACACACACACACACACACACACACACACACACACACACACACACATATATAAATATATATATATATATATATATATATATATATTATATATATATATATAAAGCATTTATAGAATCAGAATCACATATCTATTTCTGAAAAGAAAAATTGCTCCAAAACAAGTGGAATGGACAACATTAAGCTTACTGAGCTGAATTAAAAAATTTGGGCCTTGATGATGGGAAAGAGATACAAAATACATTTATTGTGTGAAATACAAAACAAAACAAAAAATTAGAACTAGTGGTACAAAAACCCAATTTCCCAAAATTTGCATGCGGGTCATTAAGTGAGTGAGTGAGTTTTTTTTTGTTTTTTTAATTAATTCTTTTATTTCGAGGATAATGGGATAAGCGCTCATATGAGTTTTTACATCTAGTCCTGTGTGTATGCAGTTTTGTCAATTTTGTCATCCATTCCCACCGGCACACAATGGCCTACTCTTTAAAAAGGTGGAACAGGTTTCAATGTGTGCACAAGATATTCTGTGAGTAAATGAGAGAGTGAGTGAGTGAGTGAGTGAGTGAGTGAGTGATGTGTGTGTGTGTGTGTGTGTGTGTGTGTGTGTGTGTGTGTGTGTGTGTGTGTGTGTGTGTGTGTGTGTGTGTGTGTGTGTGTAAGTGTGTGTTAAGTGGTGTGTGTGTGTGTTGTGTGAGTGCGTGAGTGCTTGTGTCTGTGTGCACGCATGTTGGGTGCGTACGTGCATGTATGTGTGGGTGTGAATGTGTACATGTTCATACTCATGCATGAGGAGCATAAATGTATGTACTGGCATGTGTGTTCATGCATACTTATGTCTATTTATTTATTCATTTATGTTGCTGAAATTTATTCAAAGATAATGAATAAGCGCTCATGTGCTATGTACATCCCGCCCCTGTGTGTGTGGGTACCTTATCTCCTTAGCTAGCTCAATCTAGAGGACGAGTTACTGTTCAGTCAGCATTCAAGTCATTTCCAGTTGAACACATCTGTAATATGTCACCTGTACTGGTTTGTTCTGGTGGTGAGATTGTATTCAATGGGATTGCCACAGTTTGAGATTGTATGCAGTGGGATTGCTACCATATCATTATTCAGCAATTTCTTCTTTCTTTTTTTTTTTTACATATGTGTTTTTTATATATAACATTTAATACTTTTAAATATTTCAAAAACACTGGAACAGAACTGCTAGCATCCTCAATACTGCCTGGTCTTTTTTTTGCCGTGAGGAATGAAATGATGAGGAGAATATGTGATCCAATTAAATAATTGCCCCCTTCTGAATCCCCAACCGAGATTTGCCAGGATTTACACAAAGTAGATTTCCATCATGCTGTGACCATCACTAATTGCTACAACATGTCAAAGCTCTATCAGGCTAGAGGTAGAAACCCTGCTGAATGTCTGGAAGTAATTATAACTGCTGGTATGTACTTAGAAGGAGGAAAAGGTGAGTGAGCATAGCGTGCTGACCTGATTTTGTGATGGAATGCGAAATCTTGGGGCAATTTGAGTTCAGAGAATCCCAATGCAAAGGGTAATTAAACCAATCCAGGTCAGTTTCTGCTCTAATCAGCACTGGCTGGCCTTAGCTGGAGTGGAAAGGGATGGAATGGACAGCAGCTGAGGACAGTTGACAGTGGGGAAACTGATTGCAGTGGGATGCACTTCTGCTGTTGCTTTTTTTCTGGACACAAACCTGATCGTTTGGAATTTGGGTACTTCAAGATGAAGCCTTTGCAGCCAGGTGATTTCACCAGTGTGTCATGAAGATAGGTGTTGTTGGCTGAACTGATAACTAGGATTCTTTTTTTTTTTTTTTTTTGCATTTTGAAATAGCAGTTACATAAAAAGAAAGCCTGCATACAAGCATGTACAGACACATGCACACACATACACATTTCCGTATCATATATATATATATATATATATATACACACACACACATTTCTGTATCATATATATATATATGCAATAAAAACAATAAATGCGACAATTTTTTAAAAATGTCATGGAAAAACTTCTAAAATGGAATTTGTTTTAAATCAAAAAGAACTATAAATCGATGTCTCACAAAATGGTGATGTACACATTCCTTTTTAACATGCAACATAGATTACAATATGAATATAATCAGATCTTTCCAAAAAATACTGCTAAAAGAAAATGCGAAAAACCCCAAACCCTAACATTCCAAAATTGCATATATGCTTGAATATATATTCACATATCCCTTCAATCACACCAATTCATATTTTTTTTTACACATATGTACATCTACACACACACACACACACACACACATTACACACACACACACTTACACACACACACACTACACACCACACACACACACACAACACACACAACACACAACACAAACATTTACATACACACACTAACACACACAAACACAACACATTCAGACACATCAACCACACACTAACACACACAACACAACCACACTCAGACACACACACACACACAACACTTACATATTAACACACACTAACACACACACACAACACACACACACAACACTTACACACACACACACACACACACACACACCACACACACACACACACACACACACACTTTCTTTCTCTCCCTTCCCTTTCCTACCCTCTCTCCCAAAACCTCACACACCACTCACACTATAACCCCCCCTTCCCTGTCTATGCATTGTTGTCACAAAAGTCTGTCCCCACATCTCCCTCGCCTTGTCATACAAGGGAAGTCTGTCTGACGCTGTCACCGTTACTGCTGCTGCCGCCCTGCGTTGTCTCCCCTGGTGACGGAAAAGGGAGGTAAGCAGGGGCTGCCTCTTGGGCGGGAGCTGTTGGGCGTACATCAGGCGGTATTCCTTAGGGGCGGACCCCATGTGGGGTCGGGCTGTAGGGACTGCAGAAACCTCTGAAAAAACAGACAGTACCCAGCATTATTTGTTTGATTTTTAAATGATGATGATAAAGATGATGAAGATGATGATGATGATAATGATGGATGATGATGATGATGATGGATAAGGATGATGAAATTGGACCCCAAATGGGGTCCGGTTGTAGGGACACAAAAATCTCTACAAGAAAAAAAATGAGCACACAGACACACACACACAGTGACATTTTAATGCACACATAGATTCAAGATTCAAGATTTAATTCACCTTTGACCCCTCTTGGGCCATGGAGGATTTCAGAAAACAAAATCAACTGTAACATATATAATATGCATTATTAGAATACGTTCATACACACGAGATTCAAGATTTATTTTGCCTTTGACCCCTCTTGGGACATGGAGGATTTCAAACAAAACATACATACACCCACACAAACACCCCCCCCCCCACACACACACACATGTATCCTACACCACCACCGCTACTACCTACATGTTTGAGGGAGCCGCGATGACTGAACATCTCCTTGACCATGAAGTAGGGGATGGGGATGATGGGGATCATGGAGATGACGAACCCCAGACCATTGGCCTCTGCAGGGTACACGTAGCCATCGTACACCGGCAGCTTGTAGGTCACCAGCGTGAAGATGAAGGCCATCTGCACAGTGTGGGTGTTTATGTACAGACTGGTATAGTATGGACTGTATGATGTAGTGTGCTGTGTGGGTGGGGGTGGGGGTGTGGGGGGGTGGTGGTGGAGGTGGGCTGGGGTGGGGTGTGGGTTGTGGGTGGTTGGGTGTGTGTGTGTGTGTGGGGGGGGGTGTTGTGTGTGTGTGTGTGGGGTGGCGCGTGTTTTGATGTGTGTGTTGAGCATGTGCGTGCAATACAAAGATGTGGACACAGAATAAATACACACACATGCACTCACACATGCACACACACACACACACACACACATATGCGGTGTGCACACAAACACACACACAATGTGCGAGCATGCGCACACAACACACACACACAAACACACCATACACACACACACCACACACTATCGTGCTCTTTTATACTATGTCTTGCTGTTGTATAAAGAATCTCCTGCTTTCTTATACAATGTTTTGCAGTTATTAGAAATAATGTCCTGTACTTTTTATATACAATCACAATGTTCTGTAGTTATTATATACAATCACAATGTCCTGAAGTTATTTATATACAATCACAATGTCCTGTAGTTTATTATATACAATCACAATGTTCTGTAGTTATTACATACAATCACAATGTTCTGTAGTTATTTATACAATCACAATACTCTGTAGTTATTTATATAAAATCACAATGCCCTGTAGTTATAACATACAATCACAATGTTGTGAATTTTTTATACACAATCACACCATCCTATAGTTGTTATACATCATGTTCTGCAGTTATGATTTACCCACATCTAACCAGGTAAACAGAAAGTTCAGTAATAAAATGACCACCATAAAGCGCCATTGTTACTCTACTGTCATAAAATGACCAACATTAAGTGCCATTAATAAAATAATATATATGGAATTTGTATAGCTCTATATCTTGTAAAAAACAAATCAAAGCGCTTGCATTCGACCTATACAACGCACAAGCAATCAATAACATTGATTGTTACTCTACTGTCATAAAATGACCAACAAAAAGTGCCATTGTCACTCTACTGTGATAAAATGACCACCATAGAGTACCTTTGTCACTGTACTGTCATAAAACACACAAAGTGCATGTCACTGTACTGCATAATGACCAATAAGTGCCATTGTCACTGTACTGTCAGCTCACCAGCATGAGGAAAGGGGTGATGAAACACCAGCACAGCTTCATGAAGATTCCAGGGGGGTGCCCCAGCATCAGCTCAATGTCCCTGCTGAACCTGTCCACACCTGCACACAACACAGTCATGATTATGTGTTAATATTTCTCTTATAGGAATACTGGACAGCTGATGCGGGTGATATGATATTTGACCCCGATAAGTTCTAGTTGTGTGTGTGTGGTGTGTGCGTGTGTTTTGTGTGTGTGTGTGTGTGTGTGGTGTGTGTGTTGTGTGTGTGTGTGTGTGTGGTGCGTGCGTGTGCGTGCGTGCGTGCGTGTGCGTGCGTGGTGTGTGTGTCGTTGGTGTGTGTGTTGTTTTTTCTTTTTGTGTTTGTTTTGTTTTCAGATTTTGCTCTTTTCTGTTTTTTTTGTTTGTTTTGGGTGCTTTTTTTTTTTTTTTTTTTGGGGGGGGGGGGGGGGGGGGTTGTTGCTGCTGTCTTGTGTGTGTGTGTGTGTGTTGTGTGTGTGTGGTGTGATTTTGTTTTTGATTTTTTTTCTTTACAGATGGATTGCTTTATGAAAAATAGCAACTGCACTGTTTATGCAATGTACCATCTGGAAAGAAAAGTTTGACTCAGACTTTGACATAGTCACTCACACACACACACACACACACACACACACACACACACACACACACACACACACACACACACCACAACACTACACACACACACACACGCACTAACACACACACACACACAAACACACACACCACACACACACACACACACACACACAATAAACACACACACTAACACACACACATTCTCAATGAAAAACACAATACATCAACACACACTACCACAAAATACAACACCAACACAACATAAAAAAAAACACCACACTACCCATACCTCAAATAAAACAATAAAAAAAAAAAATACACACACACACCACACACAACAACACACACACACACACGACACACACAACACACACACCACACACACACACACACAACACACACCAACACACACACAAACACACACCACACACACACACACACACACACACACACACACACACACACACACACACACAACAACACAGAAGACAGACACACACACAGACACAAACACACACACATCTCACCATAAATCCAGCCGATGATGACGCACTCTATCAGGGATGTTAACACCACACAGAAAGCAGCCACGTACCAATCTAACAACTGGAAGACATATATACCTCCCTGCACAGAACAACATTTGGTGTGATTTGATTTGATTTATTCTTTTATAACGAGGATAATGGAATAAGCACTCTGTGCTTTTTTACATCCAGCCCCGTGTGTATGCAGTTTTGTAAACGTCATCTGTTCCCACTGGCACACGATAGGCCTACTCTTACGAAAAGCGGAACAGTATTTAATGTGTGCGCAAGATGTTCTGCGAACAGAATGCTATGCAGTGCACCCCCCACCCACACACATAATGTGATCCTAGGGTTTTATATGGGGAATGCCCAACATCATAAACCTAAAAAAAAAAAAACATACAAAGAGATTCTTTGAAGTTGGAATGCGGCTACCTTAATGGTGGGTTAAAAAACATGTCGCATTAAGAAAAATCTGACCATTGGTGAACCTAGGACTCTAGCCAAGGAAAGAAAAGCAAAAACAAAAACAACAACAACAAAAAAAGAAACATAGGGAACCTGTCACAACCTTTGCTTTACTCATACCTGCGCACATGACACCACATATATCTTCATCTCTTTTATCTCGTACTTCTTTTAAAAAAAATACAGAAGCAATAATGTAGCAGACAGAGATGAAAGAGGAGATAGACACAGATGTGTTGGAAAATGATGAGAGGGAGAGAGGGGGGGAGGGGAATGGAGAGACAGACAGACAAAGAGAGATGAGGAGAGAAGAGAAGAGAGAGATCAATTGAGAGAGAACGAAGAGAGAGAGATATGAGAGAAGAGAGAAGAGTGACAGAGAGAGTGGAGAGAGATGAGAGAGGAGAGAGAGAGAGGAGAGACAGAAGCAGACAGACAGACAGAGAGACAGAGAGACAGAGACAGAGACAGAAAGACAGAGACAGAGACAGAGAAGAGAGACAGAGTAGAGAGAGACCGAGACTGAGACCGAGACCAAGAGAGAAAGAGAGAGAGAGAGAGCCAAAGCCAGACGAGACAAGAGAGACAGACAGTAGACAAGAGACAGAAAGAAGAGAGACAGACAGACTGAAACAGAGAGAAGACAGACAGACAGAGACAGAAGACATAGACAGAGACAGAAAGAAGAGAGACAGACAGAGAACAGAGAGACAGACAGACATAGACAGACAGAGGGACAGACAGATGAGACAGAACAGAGACAGACAGATAGATAGAAAGGAAAAAAAGAAAACTTCTCAAGCCTACATCAACCAAAAAACATACACATCATTTGTGTTTAATGAGATGATTTGAAAAAATCAAAGTTCCAAAGTGTTTGTCTTCTTGTTCAATCCTCTGAAGACAAATTGTGTATTGGATAAGTTTTCTTTGTGCCGATGGACTGAACAGTCATCATTCTGTCAATTTCCCATGGATTTAGCAGTCAACACTTTTTCTATATTCTCTATGGATTAAGCATTCACACACTTTCTACAATCTCATGGGATTTAGCAGTCAACATTCTTTTTATATTTCCAATGGATTAGGCAATCAACATTTTAATTCTTAATGGATTGGCTGAATAGTAAACACTTGTTCAATATTCCCCACAGACTTAACAGTCAACACTCTTTCAATATTCTCAATGGATTTATTGGTCAACATTCAGTATTACCAATGGATTGACAAAGCCGACAACACTCTTTAAATATTCACAATAAATAATATAAAAAAATAATAATACATGGAATTTATATAGCGCTAAATCTTGCAAAAACAAATCAAAGAGTTTAAGCAGTCAACACTCTTTCAATATTCACAATGAGTTATAAGCCATCAATATTCTTTTAATATTCTCAACGGATTTAAACGGTCAACATTCTGTCAATATTCCTAACGAATTAAACAGTCAACATTCTGTCAATATTCCCAATGGACTGATGATACAGTAAACACTCTTTCAGTAAATATTCCCAATTCCCAGCACCTTTCAACACCCATGATGTATACATACCCTGGTGGCCACAGGTAAGGAGATGAGGTAACTGGCTATGGACAAGGTGAAGGTCAGCAGGGGTCGTTTTTTGGACAGCTGCCGAGGAAAGGCGTCCACCAGACCACTGACCACCGTTTCAAACATCCCGAACTGGAACCACAACCACATGAGCAGGTTTCACCCTCTTGCATCCGGATTCTCTCAACACAAACTGCCCCTAGATTTTGCATTCCATCATGAAATCAGGTCAAGCACACATGCTCCTTTGCCTTTTCCTCCTTCTAAGTACATACCAGCAGCTATAATTACTTCTAGACTCTCAGCAGGGTCTGTGCCTCTAGCCTGATAGAGCTTTGGCATGTGGCAGCAATTAGTGATGGTCACAGCATGATGGAAATCTACTGTACGTAAATCCTGGCAAATCAGGGGGATCTGGGATTCAGGGGGGGGGGGGGCAATTATTCAATCCCTGCAAATCCTGGTTCGGGACTAAGAGGGTTAATCGCTTCTGTGATGATCATTCCTGTTGACTTATCTATTAAATTTTTTCTACTGAGTAACACTCCTGTTGACATTCTCACTATCCGAAATAACTGAGGCGAGAAACAAGAACAGATACATTACATCTGAACACGCTGAACATGTTTGAAAAAAAAATTGGGGATGGGTGGGGATGGGGGGTGGGAGTTGGGGAGGGGGGTATGAAGGAGAATATAGGCCAGTCATGGCCATCTGTAAGCTATTATGGTGTAAAAAAATATATAGACAGTAAGCACTGAGGGTAACATCATACCCAAGACCAACTACCATTGCTACATTCATCTTCATTGTCTTTTTTATCGTTCTTTCAACATTGTCAGTACTGCACCTTTTATCACAAGAGCAAACCAGTAACAACTGCACTACAGTCGTAAAGCCTCATACATTGAGATGGAGGGGGGGAGAGAGAGAGAGAGAGGAGAGAGAGAGAGAGAGAGAGAGAGAGAGAGAGAGAATGGTTGAATGAATGAATAATCTTTATTTTTCAAGGGTTACAGAGAGAGAGAGAGAGAGGAGAGAGAGAGAGAGAGAGAGAGAGAGAGAGAGGAGAGAGAGAGAGAGAGAGATGAGAGAGAGAAGAGAGACGAGTAGAGAAGAAGAGAGAGACAGAGAGAGAGACAGAGAGAGAGACAGAGAGAGACAGAGAGAGAGACAGAGAGACAGACAGAGACAGACAGAGACAGAGACAGAGAGAGAACAGAACAATACATTACAATACAATGCAGTACAATGTAATACAATACAGTACAATACAATACTATATGATACTATACAACACAATACCTACAGGCCTCTACAAGCTCTGACCTGGCTGTCCAGCCCCAGTGCGAGGAGCATGGTGAAGAACAGGATGGCCCACAGAGGAGGGGCCGGCAGCTTGGAGATCGTCTCTGGGTATGCCACCAGTGCCAAACCTGGACCTGTGACACACACACACATGCGCACGCACACACGCATGCACACATACACACATGCACACACATACACACACACACACTCACACACACACACATACGCAGACATACACATACACACACACATGCACACACACACATATATATACGCATATACACACACATACATACGCATACACACACATACATACGCATACACACACACACACACCACATGCACATACACACGCGCACACACACACATACATACACACACACATGCACACACAAGCGCGCACATGCACACACAAGCGCGCGCGCACACCACACACACACACACACACACACACACACACACACACACACACACACACACACACACACACACACACACACAGGTTTTGAAAAGGGATGTCAGTTTAAGAGACTATATACTTGTATATAAAATGCATGGGGGATTTTTTTCAGTTTATACAGATGCAAAAATACATTTGATTTATGAGCATGTGCATGCACGCTGGTGGTATATTTGCTAAAAGTGTCTAGTCTTTCACAGACCTAACCAGTCATTTGAAGCAGGTAGTACTGGGTTACATGGTTACCAGTAGCAGAGGAAGCCTCTGACCTGACTCGCAGGGAGACTATATACATATAAAATGTATGGGGGATTTTTTTTTTTCAGTCTATACAGGTGCAGAAATACAGTTGATTTATGAGTATGTGCATGCACGCTGGTGGTGTATTTGCTCAATATGTCTTGTCTTTCACAGACCTAACCATTCATTTGAAGACTTCTTCCCTTCATCACAGACGGACTTTTAATGTCCATTCTTTTTGACAGTTTGAATTTATTCTACGAATTTTTTGTTTGTTTGATTTTTTTGGTAAAAGTATTGTCACAAAACCAATAATGAGCAACACTATTTGATATTCTTTTTTTCAGTTTGAGTTTATATTTCATCTGATCTATATACCCTTTTTTCTTACATCTTTTCTTGTCATAATAATTTGATTGATTGTGTCTGCAAAAACACAAACAAAACTGTCACAAAAACGATATAAAAGAATAAATAAATAAATAAATAAATAAATAACAAACAAAGGTTTTTGTTCATACATACAACAAAAGATTCACACACACCAGCAAATATAATATTGAAAGACACAAGGATGCAGGACTGCATTAATTAGTGCAACCAGATATGTACACACCCACATGCTCTAACACTTATGCACATACACGCCAATCAATAATGTAACATACAAACCCCTAACACAGGCCATAAACTTTCTTTATTTCTGATGCAAGGAAAAATGCCAATGCCTACATTAAAATGTCATAAAATTATTTTGAAATGAAGATGCTGAAAACATGCACTCTTGTCTCACTCATCACATCTGGCAATCACTGTGAAACTATGAATACACACAGGATGAGAAGACATCAAAACCTGTTCTGCTTTTCGGAAGAGTAGACCATTGTGTGCTGGTGGGAACGGAAGACAACATTTACAAAACTGCATACACAAGAGGACTGGAAGTAACAAAGCACATGAGTGCTTATTCCATTACCCCTGAAATTAGAGAAGAAAAAAAAAAGACTGTGAATGTATCTCTTTTTTTTTTTCCAAGTACCTCACTATGTAAGCAGCCATACTCCAACTTCAGAGGATTTTTTTTTCCTTCTTGAATGGAGAGAACAGGTTGTTATGCTAAGAGTTTTTCATGGCTGAAGACAATCTCCTCATTATAGCAGCATTTCAAAGCGTGGTTAATAATAATAATAATAATAATAATAATAATAATAATAATATATAATAATAATAATAATAATAATATGATGATGATGATGATGATGATGATGATGATGATGATGATGATGATAATACATGGAATTTATCATTATTTTTTTAACTTATTTTAAAAAAATATTCCTCCCCCCCTCTTGGTATCACTGTATGTGGAAGGATGTAAAATTGAAGACTACTATTACTACTACACACGCCACACACACACAGACACACACACACAACCACACAGAGTACACAACTCACCCTGGGTGGCCACTTTATCCACAGTGGTATTGGCCTCGTTGGCCATGAAGCCCACCACACTGAAGATGACAAACCCTCCGTAAAAGCTCGTCAGACCATCTGCCATCGCTCCAATCAACGCATCCCTGAAAACATGCCACACACAACATCCATGTGGTCACTGCCTCACTCACTTTTTGTTGAAGACGACCCGGGTTTGATTCTCCACAGTGCACAAATCCAACAAAGCATGCAGTGGATTGAATCCTGTTTGGGCCAAAAACTTTTCCCCCATCCATTAGATCATGAGTGGTGGTCAGGGCGCTAGTCTTTCAGATGAGACGATAAACCGAGGTCCCATGTGTTACACATCATTACTTGGCGCACATTAAAGAACCCACAGCAAAAGGGGGTTGTCCCAGGCAAAATTCTGCAGAAAAAAGCCACTCTGATAAGGGAAACAAATACAGCTGCAGTCAGGAAAAGGAAAAAAAAATAATGGACAGGCGCTGCACTTGTGTCAACGCGCTCATCACGTGGAGAGCAGCCTGAATATCATGCAGAGAAATATGCTGTGACATAAAGTGGTATAAAATAAGATAAAAGGTAAAGGAGTCCCATATCCTGTGTGGTCATAGGGGAGCGAGGTGTCAGAGACCTCAGCTTCTCTAGGGGCCAGCATGTTGAGGGCGGCGCCCATCTCCTCTCCCTCGCTGCTTTACCTTTCCTGACCTAAAGAGGGCAGGTACCCATTTACAGCTGGGTGAACTGGGGGACTGTACTGTAGCCAAGGCAAGTAAATGGTCACCCATCCAATTGACAATCACGCTCGACGCTGCTTAACTTGACTGGGGGAAAGCGAGCGCTCTGACCACTGAGCTATCCCGATCCCCCAATATAATAAAAAAAGGAAATTTAAAAAAAAGATAAAAATAAATAACTAAATAACTAAATGTGTACCTGAAGCAGTTGTTGTGGAACTGGTTGAAGGAGGCCATGGTGATCAGCCCTCCCCAGGCAGGGCCCAGAGAGTAGAACACCTGCAGACAGGCCTCTATCCACACCTGGCGTCACACAAACACAGGTGAATAAATAGGTAAATATATAAATAAATGAATAAATAATCATTCATTCATTCATTCATTCATTCATTCATTCATTCATTCAATGAATCAATCAATCAATCCATCAATCAATCATTCATTCAATCAATCATCATCCACCAAACCAACCAATCAATCAATCAAATAATTGATTCAATTATTAAATCAATCAATCAATCTAATCAATCATTCCTGGTATATTACCGAGAAGCTGGTGAGTCGTGAGAAGTCAGGTCTGATGAAGAAGAGGATGCCGTCAGCAGCTCCCGGCAACATGGCTCCCCGGATCAGAAACACCGTCAGCAACACATAGGGCAGCAAAGCCGTGACATACACCACCTGTGTCACAGTTCACACAGAAACACCGTCAGCAACACGTTAGGGCAGCAAAGCCGTGACATACACCACCTGTGTCACAGTTCACACAGAAACACCGTCAGCAACACGTAGGGCAGCAAAGCCGTGACATACACCACCTGTGTCACAGTTCACACAGAAACACCGTCAGCAACACATAGGGCAGCAAAGCCGTGACATACACCACCTGTGTCACAGTTCACACAGAAACACCGTCAGCAACACGTAGGGCAGCAAAGCCGTGACATACACCACCTGTGTCACAGTTCACACAGAAACACCGTCAGCAACACGTAGGGCAGCAAAGCTGTGACATACACCACCTGAGAGACAGTTCACACACATCTATTGAGGCCCTGTGTGCGAACGGTGATGGTTGAAACCTCTGGTCTGATAGATTATATATAAATATATATATATGCACATTCATGCAGGCATGGATGCATGTTGGCACAGATGTGTGTGCATTTGTGCATGCACACACACAGACACACGCACACATACACACAAACACACACACATATATATATATATATATATATATATTATATATATATATTACACACACACACACACACAAAGATGACAATATTTACAAAACTGTATACACACAGGGACTGGATGTAAAAAAAGAGTGCTTATTCCATTACTCTCGGTATAAAAGAAATAAAAATTGGACTTGACTACACACACTCACACACGCATGCAAGCACACACATACATACATACAAAACACAGCCATACACACAAATGCCACTACATCGTGATTAAATGTTACGACAAAATAAAGGCTGCTGCAGCACAAATGATATATCACCCTGTTTTCACATCCCCTTGTCAAGTATTTGAATTAGGGATATGGTGAAGGCATATGATGTTCTTTGTTCTTTGGGGTGGGGTTTGTTATTTTTTAGGGGAATGGGGGGGGGGGGGTGAGCTGCTTGGGGAATGCCAGCTATCCACCACACAAGTCGGAGAGTCCCAGCTATTTACATACAATGTAGAAAGGTGAGGCAGAAGAGGAAAAACAACAATTCTAATTAAGTTTGGAGCCAATAAAGTGTGTAGTGATAAAAAAAACCAAGAGATTGAAAAGAAATAACACACACGCACAGACACACAGACACACAACCGCACGCATGTATACACAGACACATGCATAAACACACACAAACATGCCTATATATATATATAGACAGACAGACAGACAGACAGACAGACAGACAGACAGGCAGACAAATATAGATATACCTATACATGTACCTGCGCACACATTGAGAGAACAGAAAAGAGAGACAGACAGACAGGCAGACAAACAGACAGAGAGAGACAGAGAGATGAAGAAAGACAGAGACAGAGAAACTCAGAGACAGCCAGAAAGTCAGACAAACAAAGAAAAATCAAGAGGCCAAATCTACATTTCTTTGGCAGGAAAATGAAACGGAATACTAGTATGATATCAAATGAAATAAAACTGAATCATGCTCAAATGCACCTTACCCCTAAAGTTGTATTCATATATATAACCCATTTGCCACACAGTGGCCTTACATCTAAAAAAAATATGATAATGTTCTTAACACTAACCACATCCAAAGCTGTCACGACACATACAAAAATATGGAAGAAACAGTCTGGATCAAGTTTACAGTCGATCAAATATGTCTACCCAATTTCGGCCCCTAAAAATGTAATACCTCAAGACCTTTCTCTCGCAACAGAAAAAAAATCATCCCTAAGATTCTAACTAAACTTTCTAAATATTAACAACCGCCAATTTTTTGACTGGCGGTACAATTAGAAATTGCAAAAGACATAAACTATAAACTACGATTTATCTATCATACGCACATCAGTGCCAGATAAATTTCTGAAATTTTCCCCATGACAATAAATAACCCATTTCTATGGAAACAAAAAGCAACAACAAAAAACCTCTTCAGTACAATACCTTGCCCAAAGATTTCACCCCGCGTATCAGACAAAGGGAGACAAGAAGCCATGCCACCAGGAGACAGAGGGCGCTATGGAGCTGTAAACCGCCCAGTTCATGCAACCCTGAGGATTTCCGAAGCACCTGATATCTGTAAAACAAAGAAGTGGAAAATAGAAGCCATCGTACCCCTATCAACAAGACAATGACCATTCCTTTCAACAACATTCCCCAAGGGAGGTAATTCTTTTTTTGTCTTATCAGATGTTCTCTCCCTTTGCTGAAATTACCTTTTAGAGCCCTGCATGCACACACGCGCGCGTGCACACACACACACACACACACACACACACACACACACACACACACACACACACACACACACACACCCTCCTAAACACACACACCCCCTCCTAAACACACACACATTCTAGAATGTAACTGTGAAATATTTCCTAGTGTCACATCCCTCTATTGAAGTGATTCCGACCTCCAGAGACTAACACTTCAAAACAGTATTAACAAATTGATTGCTTGGATTCAATTACACTTTATGTCCTTAGATGCACAAAACACTAAGTGTATGTATGTACTAGCAAGACAAAAGAGACGAAAAATGAAAAATCAATTCAGATCTCTGTTGATAGATAAAAGAGTTATAGAAGAAGTGGACTCCCACAAAATTCTGGATATAATTATGGACAAAAATCTTACTTAGACTGACCACGTGATAGCACTTGGAAAACATCTTGCTAACAAGGTACTTTATTTATCAAAAATAAAATACTTTCTGGATAATCATTCACACAAACTCTTTTTGGAGGCCATATTTTGTCTAAAGTTAACAATGCTTCATCTCTTTGGGACAGCTGCAGTAAAACAAATTTATAGTTCATTCATCAATCATATAAAAGAGCATAAAAACATGTCCTATTAAAATCAAACTCCCTACCCATCAACGATTATAAGCAAAATTATTCTCACATTCCAAGAGACTTGATTTCAATGAAGCCCTATTTGTACATAAAGTTGTCGAAGTAAATGCCCCTCCCAAGATCACCAACAGATTCAAAATTAATGAGCACAGACATAATGATCTACTAACATTTCCCAGACCCAGAAATAATCTTTACAAAGCAAGCATCTTATACTCAGGTAGTGATTTATGGAACAAGCTCCCAAAATGTTGAAAAGGTATCAAAAACAAAAATCAGTTCAAGACTCGGTTGAAAATTCATTTAATGTGCTTATTCACAAATGTTTGAGAATTTACTCATAAACCCAATCAGCCATGCTAGATTAAATACATCAGCACTTTCTGCATCCCCTAAATATCTCTCAGGTGTGATTTGCTGTGACTGGAAATATTTCATTTTGTATGCTATGTATGTATGTGAAGGAGAGAGGAGAAAAAAGAGGCATTTTTATTTAGCTATTTTAATGTTCATGAAACCATATAAGTGATTTACATAAGCAAGTGTACAATCTGCAAATTTAAAAACAACAGAAAAAGGGAAAAAAACCCAAATGGTTGACCTGATGGCTAGATACTGTGGGGTGTTTTTTCATGCACTTTCTCTTGTCCAGTTCAACAGTATATAATACATATGATGTCCAGTTCAACAGTACATAATATACAAAATTTATAAAACCCTAAACTTCAACTCACTGCCAAAACTCCTCAGCGGCAGTCTTAGGAGCTGCAGTACCGGCTGTAACAGCCGCCTGGCCAAGCGAAACATTCCTCGCCATGTCCAGACACAGCGAACCATTCACATCACCCGACCCAGATACGTTCCAAAAAGAACCGTTCTGCAGCAACACAGC
Source organism: Stramonita haemastoma (assembly GCA_030674155.1). NCBI lineage: Eukaryota > Metazoa > Mollusca > Gastropoda > Neogastropoda > Muricidae > Stramonita > Stramonita haemastoma. The sequence goes on along the minus strand of CM060325.1, from coordinate 58,599,674 downwards.
CACTGAAGAACCGTTGGCCCACACTGGTGCAGAACCACCGGTCAAAGAACAGTTGCTAGCCATGTCAGTCCAGGACGTATTGCCGCCATTAGCGCTGATGACGCCTTGAGTGTTGTTGGGGCCCTGTCGGGGGTCAGTGCAGGTGGGGTGTGTTCCAGGAATGGCCGCACGAGGCCCAGGGCAGGGTGCTGGTGAAGGAGGAGTACAGGTAGAAGATGATCCAGGAGAGAACCGCGTTGTAGTAGATGCACGCCATCCCCGATACCAGGATCATGCAGTAGCCCAGACCTGCAACATGCATGCATACATGCACGCACGCACGCGCGCACACAAACACACACACAAACATATATATGTATGTATGTATGTATGTATGTATGTATGTATGTATGTATGTATGTATGTATGTATGTATGTATGTATGTATTATATATATATATATATATATTGGTTTAGTTTGTTGTCCGTTTGAAATGCCAGTCTTGATGAAAGCAACCAATCACGTGTTGTTTAAATTCTTTTAAATAAAGCTTGTTCAGAGAGAGAGAGAGAGAGAGAGAGAGAGAGGGAGGGGGAGGGAGGGAGGGAGGGAGGGAGGAGAGAGAGAGAGAGAGAGAGAGAGAGAGAGAGAGAGAGAGAGAGAGAGAGAGAGAGAGAGAGAAGAGAGAGAGAGAGAGAGAGAGAGGAGAGAGAGAGAGAGAGAGAGAGAGAGGAGGGAGAGAGAGAGAAAAGAGAGAGAGAGAGAGAGAGAGAGAGAGAGAGAGAGAGAGAGAGAGAGAGAGAGAGAGAGAGAGAGAGAGAGAGAGAGACAGACAGACAGACAGACAGACAGACAGACAGACAGACAGACAGACAGACAGACAGACAGACAGACAGAGACAAAGACACAGAGAGAGACAGAGATAGAGAGAGAGTCAGAGAAGACAGACAGACAGACAGACAGACAGACAGACAGACAGACAGACAGGACAGGGCAGAGAGAGGGAGAGAGAGAGAGAGAGAGAGAGAGAGAGAGAGAGAGAGAGAGAGAGAGAGAGAGAGAGAGGGAGGGAGAGAGAGAGAAAAAAAGAGAGAGAGAGAGAGAGAGAGAGAGAGAGAGAGAAGAGAGAGAGAGAGAGAGAGAGAGAGAGAGAGAGGAGAGAGAGAGACAGACAGACAGACAGACAGACAGACAGACAGACAGACAGAGAGACAGAGACAAAGACACAGACAGAGATAGAGAGAGAGTCAGAGACAGACAGAGACTGACATCCAGTTAAAAGCTAAACAACCTTGATGACAAGGGTAATCGGCCTTTTCTTTCACCATTACCCAATAAAAAACAAACAAAAACATAAAACTGTAAACCACACGTCTATGTATTCCGCACACTGTAACCTATACATTTTACTACACTGCACTTTATGTTCACACATACACACACACACATTGTTTGTGCCCTTGTTATTGTAAGGTAGACAAGGATTTTTGTTGTCAACGATCTGAAATAAAACATTAATTATCTGAAGAGCAAAGTGCAATCAGTCTCAGAACAAACGCAATCTATAACAATGCTACATTTTGCTGCAAACAGATTGAAATTGCATAGAACAGAACAAAGGCAATCTAAAACAATCATAGAACAGTACAGAGGCAATCTACAACAATTCTACATTTTGCTGCAGATTGAAAATACATAAAAGTCATTACACCGTTTCTATCTAAAATACACAATGCTAACAATATGTCAAAGCTGTCTCTTAAAAAAAACAACAACAGGAAATCCTGCAATAGAAACAAAAGGAAGCAACTAGGATCATACTATCGCACTTTCTGTTGGGTTTTCTCGAACTTCGCCCTCAATAGTTTAGAGGGAAGTTAGGTAACTGCATCAAACGCATGCAAAAAAACATCTTACTCAAATGTTAATTTTCTCTGGGTTTTTTTTTTAATCATTCATCTTTAGTACAGAGCAAGGCAGCTATAACTGGTGGTATAAAAAAAAACCCAAAAAATCCATACCAAAAACACAATCCTTTATTTTGATCCTTGGCTGGATCTCTGAAGTTCACCAATACTGAAATTTTTGCATAATGTGCCTGCTTTGTTTACCATTAAGGTAGCCGCATTCCAATTCGGGGGTAACAAAGTCTGAAATCTGGGGATGGATGGGGTTTGCCAGGTTCAGCACATCCAAAACACATTGTGGGGATGGGATAGCCTAGTGGTCAGAACATTGCGCTCGCAATTTGATGATCTGGGTTCAATTCGCGTTCAAGGGGATTTTTCCCCTGGAGTTAACATCAGTGCTGACTCCATTCTCCCCAAAAGTCTTTTGGATGAGACTATAAACCGAGGCCCCGTGTGCGAACGCACGCAGAACATCTTGCGCATACTTTAAATCCTGTTCTGCTTTTTGTAAGAGTATACCATTGTGTGCCGGTGAGAACAGATGACAAGATTGACAAAACTGCATACACAAAGAGACTGGCTGTAAAAATGCACAAGAGTGCTTATTCCATTATTCTCGATACAAAATAAATAAATAAATAAAACTTTACTGTGGTGACCCAACACTCCTCAAGGAGTTAAGGAAAGTCAAGAAGTCTACAACCCAACACCCATGTTTTACCTTGGTGTGCATTATATATTCCTCCTACTTGTATTTGCAAGATATAACTGGCTGAATTTTTCTTTGACTTCACAATGGCTAAGACTCAGATGACAAAGAAAGACAGAGAGAGAGAGAGAGAGAGAGAGAGAGAGAGAGAGAGAGAGAGAGAGAGAGAGAGAGAGAGAGAGAGAGAGAGAGAGAGAGAGAGAGAGAGAGAGAGAGAGAGAGACAGACAGACAGACAGACAGACAGACAGACAGACAGACAGACAGACAGACAGACAGACAGACAGACAGACAGACAGACAGACAGACACACACACACACACACACACACACACACACACACACACACACACACACACACACACACAGGCATCAAAAAATAAAACCCGGATACACAGGAAAAGAGACACCGGTCAACACAGTCATAGAACCATACATAGACAGAAAGACACAGAGAGAGAGAGAGAGAGAGAGAGAGAGAGAGAGAGAGAGAGAGAGAGAGAGAGAGAGAGAGAGAGACAATGACAATGACAATGACAATGACAAATGATTTTATTGTTCAGACTCGGAGTGTCCATAAACAAGGGGGAATGGGTAGATCATGCAAGCAACTGCAGCAATTCATCAAGTTCACTATGTCATTTCAGATAAATAGTTTCCTAGGAAAAAAGAAAGAAAGAAAAAAGAAAAAGAAAAAAAAAGAAAAGAAAAAGAAACAACAAAAAGAAACAAGAAAACAAACAAACTGACAAACAAACAACATACACAGACGCTCATACAGACAGACAGACAGACAGACGGACAGACAGACAGGTCTTTGGCCGTTGCATAATTAGTACAACTTTCATGTCATATGCAGAAACGCCTAACTGAGGGGTATCTTACCTACTAAGTGGATTGAGATTTCCTGTTTTTAAAGGCATAAAATATAAACTTTGCAAGATCTACAACTTGTTCAGGTTTCTGTGACTCTAATAGAGATAACCTCTGGTTTCTGAAATATTCTAAATTAACCTTACTTAGATAAGTTTTGCGTAATTCAGTGTATGCTGGGCAGTAAAAAAGGAAGTGAATTTCATTTTCAGGTGCACGATTACAATTTGGACAAGCTAGGGAACAATTATCTGGCGTATATCTAAATTTATTGCTTTTTAATTCTGTTACCCCCCAATCTGAATCGTATAAACATTGTACGTATATACCTGGAAGTGATTAAGTCCATATACTTTTCCGGTTCTAATAAGCTTTTGAATGAACTATACAGATTAAAGCGTGGTCTACTGGTTATTTTTTCAGACCATTGCTGCATGAAGCAATCAATCATTCTTTGCTTGAATTCACGTAAAAAAGCTTTATGATTTCCGACTCCTTGAAAAAGCCATGCATAGCCAAAGCCAGAGGAGCAGAGAAGATTTCTGATGTGTGTTACCCAAGTTATACTACCTTTTTCATCTAACGATTTTGACATATGGTAAGCCATGTTAGCATATCTCTGACTTGGTAAGGAGCACAGACGTAACCAATAAGAAATACTTCTAACAGCTGACAGAACAAGGAGAGGGTAACGGCCTAATTCTCCATACACCATATAGTTTGGTGTATGCAGACTAACATTTAAAAAGCGTTTACATGCAAAGAGATGGACTTTTTCAATCTGGTTAAATTCCTGGACACCCCACACCTCAGCTGCATACAGTAGTATAGGAGCAACCCGTGCATCAAATAGTTTAAAGAATATCTTGAGGGAAGAGCAATCCAGTTTACGTAATGTCCTGCATATTTCTATCACACATTTTTTAGCTTTTGTTGTCAAGCTTTCAGTGGCAACATTCAAACTGAGACGTGTTGTGAAGGTAAGACCTAGGTATTTATATGAATTAACAACTTCTAACTTTTGTTGTCCAAAATGCCAGTGTTCATATTTTGATAAGTGTCCACCATTACGAAATACAATAATTTTTGTTTTTTCAAGATTTACTTTTAACCCAAATTTATCAGCAATATTATGTAAATTGTTAAGTTGATTTTGTAAGCCTACAGGAGAGTACGAGAAAAGTAACAGGTCGTCTGCAAACATCAGGAGGAACAATTCTGTTGCAGTTTGACCGAGCTGAATTCCGTGATGTCCATTGCTTATGATATATGTTGCAAGATCATTTATTAGAAGGGAAAATAAAGTAGGGGAAGCAAGACAACCCTGTTTGAGGCCCTGGAAGCATTCAAAATAATCAGAATATCCTGCGGATGAACGAATGCAACACAATACCGATGAGTACATAGCTTGTAGGGCCTTTAACATTTTACCATTTACACCTACCTTTATTAAGATTTTCCACAAGACATTTCTGTTAACTGTGTCGAAGGCTTTTTGAAAATCCACAAAAGCTACATATATTTTTTTCTTTTGGAGCAGATATTTTTGCACAATAGCATATAAAGTAAAAATATGGTCAGTAGTTCTATAGTCTTTCCGAAACCCTGCTTGGGATTCTGAAATTTTATTACTGCTTTCAGCCCATTGTGTTAGTCGGGAGTTAAGAATATGAGTGTATAATTTACTAACACAGCTTAGCAAGGTGATACCACGATAGTTTCCTGGATTTTCTGCATCTCCCTTTTTAAAGAGAGGGACAATCATAGCTTTACACCATTCTTTGGGATACAGTCCACTGGTAAACAAAGTGTTAAACAGTTTTGTGAGGAAAGGAACAATAACTTCTGTTGATTTAAGGACTTCATTTATTATCTTATCTGGGCCAGCAGCTTTTCTTGGTTTTGCATGCCTTATTGCATTCTTAACCTCTGTTTCACTTATTTCCTTGTTTATATTGTCAATGTTATCTTTATTGTTAAAATCAGGCATTTCATCAGATACTGCATTAGAAGTGACATCACTGGAAGTATCAGAGTTACTCTCATTCAATAATGATTTGAAATGGTTGAACCATGTTTCTTTAGATATATTGTTTACCACATTATTTTTATGTTTATAAACCTTCATTTCTTTCCAGAAATCCTGTGAGTTGTGAGCAGATTGAAGAATTTTGTTTACCTTCTCTTTCTTAAATAACCTCTCTTTTTGTCTTATCAGTGATTTGTATGAGTTTCTTTCTAAAGTATAGAGTGCTCGATTTGCATCTGTTCTTTTACGATTATACTTTCTGAGGGCTTGGAATACTTTCTTTTTTGACTCTTTGCATTCTGTATCATACCAGCAACTGTTAGTATTTTTCACACGTTTAGGTTTACCAAATTCTTTCTTCATACAAGATGCTGACTCTAGGATAGCCTGTGAAAAGGTCTCCAGAGCATCGTCACATGAGTAGTCTATCTGTGAGATTGCTAAGGAAATTTTGTTTCTGAAAGCTGTGCTCTCTAATCTTTCAATTAGTTGGTCATGCATTTTGGGATCCCATGTGTATTTAGTAACTGGGACATAATCTTCATTGTTTGTTACAACCTCACAGTTAGTACATACAGTTAAGGTTAGTTTCAAAGGCATGTGGTCAGATTCTATTCGCTCCTGTATTTCAAGTCTAGAACAAAGATGTAGAATGTCTGGTGAGCTCAAGAAGTAATCATTAGTGCTGCTTCCAGCTGATGATATATATGTAAACTTGTCAGACAAATCAGGTGTACATAAACCGTTTAAAATAAGTAGCTCTAAGCATGTGCACATTGACAACAGTGTCTTTCCAAAGTCATTCACAGTCCTATCTTCTGAGTGTCTGCATGATATAAATTCGTCCCAGTTACGTTTTGTTATGTCTTCAGGGTCAAGGCTGAACATGTCTGAATTAGGCTGAAGGTTTCCCGTTCTGGCGTTAAAGTCGCACAAACAAGGAAATTGTGAGCACTGTGTTCAAGAATAATATTAACTATACATTCTTCAATGGCATGTATGTGGCAATTTGTCTGTGCAGATTTATAAAAAGGGGAAGTAATAGGTGGACAATAACATTGAAAAAGGAAGACATCAGAATCAACACCAAAAAGATTCTTAGCAAATTTGACACAAACTACATTTTCACAATCTGTCTCTACTTCATTAGCAAATTCAGCAAACTGTTTTTTAACTAAAACTAAAACCCCACCGCTGCATCTTCCACGGTGGGAGAGCTTCACAGCTGGAGAAGAAAAGCAAATATAATCTGGAAAACTGTGTAAAGTTGTTATTTTTTCATGACAAAAAGTTTCTGAAAGACAAACTATATCAAAATTACATACAAAATTAATAAAGTCGGGGTCTGAAAGTTTTCCAAACAGCCCCCCAATGTTCCATGATAGTACAGACAAAGCCTTTTCCTCAATAGGGGTACATGTATCCTTTTCTGTTTCTAGTTCACTTAAAGGAGTCCTTGTGGCCAGACCTTCATGTCACATCACTTCATCAGTAGGTAGGTCAGGTTCAGTGTACTCGGCCTCTGGAGTGCTTGGGGGACGAGGTCTCTTTGAGGGGTTGGTTGTCCTGGTTTTGCTGGGAGTTGTCATTGCAGGCCACTCCCTGGTGTTGAGCAGAGCAGAGGCACCAGTGGGTACCACCTCTGAGGAGTGGGAGGCGTCACGCTGGGGATCCCGTCTCTTGCTGTTGATGTTGTTGCCCTTCTTGGCCCCCTCAGAAGGACGCCAGGTTCTGCTTTGGTTTTCTTGGGTTCTCAGAGGGCCTGTGACAACCAGCTTTCCTGCTTTGTAGTAGGCGTGTAGGCCCCTGTCCCTGTGCTCCTTCAGGACTGCTCTCTGGCGTGTGGTCAGGTCACCAGCTACTTTGATGCCCTTTTTCTTCAGGGCCTCCCTTCCGGAGTTGATGATGGCCATCTTATCCTTCCAGCGTGCCATTTTGACGATCATGGGGCGTGGGTTTGATAGTGATGCATTTGTGCGTGGTCCAAGGCGGTGGGCACGGTCGATGTCGTCAAGGGACCATACTTTGTCTGGAACTGTTCCTTGCAAGACGTTCAAAACCTTGTCTGTGCAAGACTCGTATGTCTCACCTGGGGACTCTGGGATGCCAAAGACTCTGACATTGTCTCGACGGGAGAAAGCCTCTAATTTGTCAATTTCTTCGTTCATTTTTCTTTTCACCTCGGCACACTCCTCCTGGAGATCGTCCACTGCTATCTGAAGCTCTTCATGTTTGTCTCTCACCTCTTCACACATGGCTTCAATGTTCATTGTTCGTTGCTTGAGTGCTGCAACATCACACGAAAGGTTCTGGAGGGCAGTCTTGAGGATTGACATATCTGTAGAGATGCCTATGAATTTATCATGAAAGATGGCAGTTTGATTGTCAATTATTCGCTGCACGTCTTGCAGTGTAACGGGCGTTGCAAGAGGAGGGCATGAAGAAGAATCTTCCTCCTTGCCTACTGCAGTACTGCTGGCCATATTCAGTGTTGGCTGTTCACTTGAGTGCTATAGATAGTACAGGTGTGTATGAGTTTTCCTTCTCTTCACAGCAGCAAGTCGTAATAAACGGTCAATATTCAGACCAGTACTAACATAACCAGCAAAAAAATTATACCGTTGTAATCAGAAGGTCTTACTGTATTACCTAAGTCAGATTTTAACCTGCTATTGAGCAATTTAACCAGGTTAATTAAGAAAATTAACAGAATTTTTCACGAGCTCTGAAATTTTGCTGCAGCCAAAAAGTGTGAGAAGCGCTCACCCCGAGAGAGAGAGAGAGAGAGAGAGAGAGAGAGAGAGAGAGAGAGAGAGAGAGAGAGAGAGAGAGAGAGAGAGAGAGAGAGAGAGACAGAGACAGAGACAGAGAGAGAGAGACAGAGAGAGAGAGAGACAGACAGACAGACAGACAGACAGACAGACAGACACAGAGACACAGAGACACAGAGACAGAGAGAGAGACAGACAGACAGACAGAGAGAGGGAGAGAGAGATAGAGACACGAAGTGAGAGACAGAGACAGAGAGACAGAGACAGACAGAGACAGACAGACAGACAGAGACAGACAGACAGACAGAAACACAGACAGAAACACAGACAGAAACACTCAGACAGAGACAGAGAGAGACAGAGAAGAGAGGGGCAGAGCCTCACCTCGGAAGAGCGGACAGAGTTTCCAGACGAAGAGCGAGGACGTGCCGGAGAACTGTCCCAGACACACCTCCATGTAGAACAGCGGGATCCCCGCCAGGATCAGGAAGAAGAAGAACGGGATCAGGAACGCTCCTGGCCCACAAAACAAAACAAAAACACATGCACTTCATTACATATGCACGTACGGACACACGCGCGTGCGTGCACGTCATTAGTCTAATAGGCTTTCGTCAGTCTCGGAAGACTAAGGAGTTTCACTCTAGGCTCCAGAGCGCAAAGCCTGGGTAAGTAAGTATGGAGGGCAAGCTGTTACCCATGCAGCAGACCCTCCCCCCTCTCCACGCCACTGGAATGGTCCATTGGAAAGGCAATCGCCGATCTGCATGGTTCCAGTGCCGTCGTAGCAGCCGGCAGAACGTTGCCATATACAGCCCCGAACCACCCCTGGGACTCCATCCAACTCCCAGATTTTTCCTCAGAGATGGTG
>CM060325.1:58578032-58585532 GCA_030674155.1 Stramonita haemastoma | reverse complement strand
GTCGTCATTGTGTGTGTGTGTGTGTGTGGTGTGCGTGCGTGCGTGCGTGTCGTGCGTGCGTGTGTGTGTGTGTGTGAAGGGTAATGGAATAAGCAATCATGTGCTTTTTTACATCCAGTCCCCGTGTGTATGCAGTTTCGTAAATGTCATCTGTTCCCACCGGCACACAATGCCGACTATTACGAAAAGTGGAACAGGATTTAACGTGTGCGCAGATGTTCTGCGTGCGTTCGGACACGGGGCCTCGGTTTATAGTCTCATCCAAAGGACTTTTGGGGAGAGTGGAGTCACCACTTTTGGGGAGAGTAGAGTCAGCACTCGTGTGTGTGTTGTGGTGTGTGTGTGTGTGGGGTGTGGTGGTGGTGTGTGTGTGTGTGTGCGTGTGTGTGTGTGTATGTGTATGTATGTGTGTGTGTGTGTGTGTGTGTGTGTGTGTGTGTGTGTGTGTGTGTGTGTGTGTCTGTGTCTGTGTGTGTGCACGCAAATCGTCTGTTCGTCCCTCTCGGTCTCTGTCTCTCTCTGTCTCTGTCTCTCTCTCTACCCCACCACTTTCCAATAATAAAAAAACCCAGCTATTTGTTGCCCTTGTAGACTTTAGGAAGGCCTTCGATTCTGAAAATCGAAATATACTTTGGAATATTATATATTACGCAAAAATGGAGTAAATGGTAAACTATATATATGGCCCTTAGAGCTGTCTATAATTCAGTATTAGCGTGTGTGCGTGCTGGAAATGAATATATATTCAGATTTCTTCGAATGCCCCAAGGGAGTGAAGCAGGGGTGTATTTTAAGCCCACAAATGTTCTCATTTTTAATGAATGAATTAGCTGTCGAACTGTCAAAAAAAGGTAAACACGGTATTCAGTTTATCCCTGGAGCAGTAGAAGTGTTTTTGTTACTTTTTGCTGACGATATCTTTTTTTTTTTGTCTGAGACGGTCATAGGTTTACAGAATCAGTTAAACGTCTTAAAGGAGAAAGCAGATCGGTTTGATCTAACTGTAAATATGGATAAGACAAACATTGTTTTCAGAATAGGTGGGCATTGATCAGTAAATGAAAAATGGTTCTATGGAAACGATGAAGTCAAAATAGTTAATACTTATAAATATTTAGGGATGATATTTTCAACAAGGCGTAGCCTCAATTTTGCATGGAAGAAATCTTGTAGGAAGGCGGGAAAAAGGTGTGATAGAAATACTTAAAACACTACGAAAGCTTAACTCGACAGACTGTTCTTTAATCTGGAAGATATTTGACACTCAAATAGAGCCTTTGTTAACTTATGCCTCAGAAATATGGGGATTATATGTAAATCCACAAATGGAAAAAGTCCATACATTTGCTATAAAACTTTTTGAATGTGCCAATTCACTCCTCCAATACTGTGCTATATGGAGAGACGGGAAGATATCCTCTCTATATAAGAACTTTTGTAAAAAGTATTAAGTATTGGCTAAAGTTGTTGAACATCCACAGACTCGTTTGTGTAGACAAGCATATGATATGATGATTATAAAGATGGAGTTAGGTAAAGACAACTGGGTATATCAAATTTTAAAAGTTTTGTCAGAGCATGGTTTTGGGATTGTACGGCTGCCTCAGGAAGTAGGAAATGAGCGCCATTTTCTCTCTGAATTCAAAGACAGGCTCTCATTTGTTCCTTTAAACAAAACTGGCACTCGAACATAAGAGAATAAAAGTAAATATAGCTGGTTCTTTTCGTTTAAATCTGTTTTCCAGACAGAAAAATATTTGAAAATAATTACCGATAAATGGCACAGATTTAATTATGCTAGATTCAGACTAAGAACGCTGAGGTTTAACGTAAACAAGAGACGGTTCCAGCCTGAGACATCCACGCAATTGCCGTGTCCACTATGTGGTCACGGTGTTGATGATGAAATCCACTGAGTATGTGAATGAGTGTCAACTGCTGTAGAATTCGTATATAATATGTATGTAAAATCAACAAGATAAATTGTAAGCAAAATAGATAATGTGAACCCGATCTAGACTGGAACTATGTGAGGGCCACAAGACTTGGGCCTCACAGTCCCTCCACAGAGCTGTGGCCAACAACAAAGGACGGCCCCATCCTGCAAACGGCCCATGATCTCCCCAAACACCTGAAGCCCTTCGACCTTGGGACAGCGTGCCTGAGTACAAAGCCCCTCCATGCCTGGGCGACTACATAAGCAATTCCCACCCCTTCCCTCAGCCCGAAAATTCAATGCCTGGAGGCACTCTAGGACCCACAAGCACAGGACAAACAAAAACTTCTCAAGGTCCTGCTAACCTCTGAAAAGGGTGAGTTTTACGTCCTCATGGCAATATAGCTGAGGATATATTATTATAGTTTTACTACTAGGTGATTTTAATATCGATCTAACAAAAGTAAATAATGCATAGACCATCATGGTTACGAAATGGCTATGAACGTGATTTTTATGACCATAATCATAAGATTGATTAAGGTATTTGAATATATATGTCCCAAAATATATACCTTACAGCGGATGGATTCCTCTTGTGTTCCGTTAAATGATTTTATTTAAAATCAGGCATATACTTTCTTTAGAATGAAGTTTATTGATGACATGCACGCGAACCTGTGTGTGTGTGTGTGTGTGTGTGTGTGTGTGTGTGGGTGTGTGTGTGTGTGTGTGTGTGTGTGTGTGTGTGGTGTGTGAGAGAGAGAGAGAGATGAGGAGAGAGAGGAGGAGAGGGTGTGTGTGTGTGTGTGTGTGGTGTGTGTGTGTGGGTGTGTGTGTGTGTGTGTGTGTGTGTGGTGTGCGCGCGCGCGAATTTTTTTCTCTTCGTCTCTCCCTTTTCTCCCTCCTCTTCTCTCTCCCCCCTCCCCCCCGCGCTCTCTCCCTTCCCTCCCCCCCCCCCCTCTCTCTCTGTCTCTCCCTCCCCCCTCTCTCTCTTTCTCTCTCCCTCCCCCCCCCTCTCTCTTTCCCTCCCCCCCTCTCTCTCTCTCTGTCTCTCCCCCCCCCTCTCTCTCTTTCTCTCTCCCTCCCCCCCTCTCTCTTTCCCTCCCCCCCTCTCTCTCTCCTTCCCTCCCTCCCTCATCACTCTCCCTGCCCCCTCTCTCTGTCTCTCCCTCCCTCTGTCTCTCCCTCCCTCCTCTCCCCCATCTCTCCCTCCTCTCTCTCTTCCCTCCCTCCCTCATCACTCTCCCTGCCCCCTCTCTCTGTCTCTCCTCCCTCTGTCTCTCCCTCCCTCTCTCCCCCATCTCTCCTCCTCTCTCCCCTCCCCTCCGGATCCCCCTCCCCCCTCTCTCTCCTCTCTCTTACCTCCTCCATTCTTCAGGCAGAGGTAGGGGAAGCGCCAGAGGTTGCTAACACCCACAGCATAGCCCACCAGGGACAGCACGAACTCGCAGCTGTGCGTCCACTTCGCCCTCTCCTCCTCCCTCTCCTCCGCCTCTTCCTCCTTCTTCTCCTCCTTCTTCTCCTCCGCGTTGTGGGTCATCAGTTGCTTCTTCGCTCCGTCTGAGGCCATCTACACAAAAGGTGAAAAAAGATACAATTATGCGTTACGGACTGACTGATGTGGAGTGCACTGTTGTGGAAGGTCGTTTTGGGTGTGGGGAGGAGGTTTCTGAGGCAAAGCGGGTTAGTTTGTGAACTGACACATCCAGGGGACTGGAAAATCCGTTATGGAGTTCTTTTAGTTTGTATGTATGTGTATGTATGTATATGTGGAGAGAGAGAGAGAGAGAGAGAGAGAGAGAGTAGGCAACCATCAGTCTTGGAAGACTATGGAGTTGCGCTCTAGTCTTTAGAGCGCAAAGCCTGGGTAAGCAAGTATGGAGGGTAAACTGTAACCCATGCAGCAGACCCCTCCCTCCCCACGCCACTGGAATGATCCATTGGAAAGGCAATGACGATACGAATGGTTCCAGTACCGTCGCAGGAGCCACCAGAACGTTGCCATATGCAGCCCTAGCCGCCCTGGGACTCCAACTCCCGACTTTTCCTCAGGGATGGTGTCTAAACACGACACTGTGTGCATGCTGGGTTAAAAAAAAAAATTTTTGTCATCTGCTCCTACCGGTACACGGTGCCTGCTCTTCCAAAGGCGGAACGGGGTTTTAACGTGTGCACAAGATGTTCTGCGTGCGTTCGCACACGGGGTTTATAGTTTCATCCGAATGACTTTGACATTCAGTTAGGTTTTTTCGTCAAACTGGAAGGTTGGGGGATTTTCAATGTTCTGCTAGCCTCTGTATAATTATCTGTAGGCCTATATGTGTAACAGAGCGCAGATATTTGATCTGCCGCGACTCTGTACAACTTCTCGGCACTGACAGCACAGTCAGACAGTGGGAATGTGGCCTTAAAGAGAGGCTGCATAAATACTACATTTTACCGCTACGGGCAAAGTGCATGCAGAGGACGGCTTTCGACCACCCCCAACGATACAGAACGTCGCACAATTCACAGGTGTGGATCCAAACGTTACACCCACGACGCTGCGATTGGCAGTTCCGATCGCAAGGGAAGTAATCTAATTACGCCCTGCCACATATGAAAGTGGGATAGCTTTGAAACAAAACGAACATCAAATGTCATATTGCTGTAAGTGATAGTTTTGGTTGGTGGTGTTGTTTTGTTGTTGTCTTTGTGAGAGGGTTTTTTTGTGGTGGTGGTGGTGGGTTTTTTGTTTGTTTGTGTGTGTGTGTTGTGTGTGTGTGTGTGTGTGTGTGTGTGTGTGTGTGTGTGTTGTGTGTGTGTGTTTTGGTTTTGTTTTTGTTTTAGTTTTGTTTGTTTTTTTATTTATTTATTTTTAATATATTTTTTACTAAGATACTAATGGCTGAAAGTAAAACACATGACAACTGTTTCAAAGTAAAAGGAATGAGTAAATGCTTGAAAAATTAAAAACATAAAATAATGGGCTACGATAGTAGATAAAACTTAGTGTTGTTAGAATGCTTTAAAATATAAGGCGCCGACAGGTACATGACAGTACACAGCCATGTGCGATGGACAAACTAGCCCAGGTGCGTGCTTGTTTTATTTGGTTGTATAGTAATTGTTTGTTGTTGTTGTTGTTGTTTTTTGTGAAATTAGGATATAAAAAAAACTCTGAAAGAACTGTGAAACTTAACTGCGATGCTAACCTTGGTATAATAGAACATGGTATCAAATGTGGGGTTTTAGGGGTTGTTTGTTATGTGTGTGTGTCAAAGTTAAAGTCAAAGTCAGACTTTTGTTCCCAGATGGTAGGCTGAATAGGCATTGCAATTTTTTTTCTTCCTGAAGCCATTCATCTAAGAAAAAAGAAATATAATATATGTGTATGCATATGTATGTATGCATATGTATGTATATGTATGTATACGTATGTGTGTGTTTATATATGTCTGTGTATGTGTGTATACATATGTGTGTGTATACGTATGTGTGTGTGTGTGGTATATATATATATATATATATATATATATATATATATATATATTATATATATATATATATGTGTGTGTGTGTGTGCGTGTGTGTGTGTGTGTGTGTGTGTGTGTGTGTGTGTGTGTGTGTGTGTATGTGTGTGTGTGTGTGTGAGTGTGTGGGTGTGGGTGTGTGTGTGTGTGCGTGCGAGCGCATGTGTAATTGTGTGTGTGTACATGCGGGTGTATGTGTGTGTGTGTGAGGGAGTGTGTGTGAGTGTGGGTGTGAGCGTGTGTGTGCGTATGTGTGTGCGCGATTGTGTGGGATATTATTTTTTATTGCGTCAACGTGGCAACCAGATATTAATACCAAGATGATAAAAGGGTTCACCTTGCTGTGTCTCTCGCCTTAAAAATATGTTCCATATTTGACTATTGAATTTTGTTGCTTTTTTGTTGTTGTTGTCTTTTGTTGTTGTTTTTTGCTGTCCTACTTAATTTTGGAATGAAATGATTGTTTTGCTTAATATGACTGGTGTATGGGTAACAGCCAAATACCGCTCATCATAGCCAACCCAATGACTGTGATGTTATACTATGCACTGTATCTTGGTGTGCACGTAGATGTGTATAGCTATTGAGAAGCTCTGTTACATTGAATGAAATATTAATATTAGGAGATGAGGAATTGAATATGTTGGGCTGAGAGTTTAAGTGAGTATAGTTGTTTTTCTAGGTACTTGGATTTATCATATCAATAGAAAGCTAGACTTTTCTGTTTGGAAATCGTGTGAGTGTGCGTGTGTGTGTGTGTGTGTGTGTGTGCGGGCGGGTGCGGGGGCAGTTGAGAGTCGCGTGCGCCCGCAGTGAAGGGAAGGTGATTTTCTTTTCTTTGAAGTGGGGGGGGGGGGGGGGGGAGGGGGAGAGCTCACTTGTTTGTTTGTGGTCATGCAGTTTCACAGGAAGAGTCTTCCCCCTTTCCCCCGGTAACTCTGGAGGACTCCATCAACTCTGGTTGGTTGCAGTGCATGCATGCATGCGCGCGTGCGCGCGCGCGTGCATGCGTGCGTGCGTGCGTGTGTGTGTGTATTTTTGTGGGGGTTCAGTTTAACGTGGCACAGTGTACTGGCGGGCTCAGGTTTCCCTTGCAGGGTATGTAGGACAGCCATGTAGTTTTTCTCTTTGAGTCGGAGGGGGTGGGTTGTTTGCGTTTTTGTTTGGTTTGGGTTTTTTTTTTTGGGGGGGGGGGTGTTGTTGCGGGTTTTTTTTTCTCCCCTTGGGTGGCAGCAGCTCATTTTAAGTAGGATTGATACATTCTGATGCATGCTATAAAAGGTGGCAGTTGTTCCATAGTTCCTCTCCTGTAGAAATCCATTATCTAGACCACAATAGGTTGGTCCTGGGTACTCTCTCTCTCTCTCTCTCTCTCTCTCTCTCTCTCTCTCTCTCTCTCTCTCTCTCTCTCTCTCCTCTCTCTCTCTTTCAGGAAGCAGTACTTCAAAAGCCGAAAGGCCTAAGAGGTATGTACGCCGATTTCTTTGACACTTGGCAATTAATTTTCTATCTGATCTACAAAAGTTCTCTCTCCCACCCCCTAGTGTTAATGCTACTGTTGTATTTTGTACAAAATGCTACTGCCAGTTGAGGCTGTTGAAGTCAGTATGTGGTAAAAGTGGGGGGCTCGTTTTATTAGTAGTAGTGGTAAAGGGGGTGGGGGAGGTAACAGTAGCAGTAGTTATGGTATAGTAATAGTAGTTGCAGTGGTTGTGGTAGTAGACATTTACAGAGATTGCAGGATGCTGTGTTGTGTACTGGTGGGAACCCGAGGACAACATTTATGTAACGAGTCACTGCAACCGAGAGATGATATGACTTTGGCATTCCTATTCAAGAGAAGTGTGGTAAGCTTGCTGGAGGATCCCCGGGTGTGCCCGATCCCATCTCCCCAACACGGGTGCTAGTAACCACCCCCTTTATCCCCGTCTCTTGTGTTTGCGTGTGCATGTGTAAGGGGACTGTGTTTTTGTTGGAGGGGGGGGGGGGGGGGAGGGGTTCCGGGTGATCTTTTCCCTTTCCCTTCCAGTTCGCACTTTCACGCCTGCA
>CM060325.1:58560532-58570532 GCA_030674155.1 Stramonita haemastoma | reverse complement strand
TCTAGGTTTATTCCTGTCAGGGAATCGAGATGGAGAAAAAGAGGTTTGTTTCTTTCCCTCTCTCTCTGGACCGTACTTGATGCACATTCGCTCTGTAGGGGGACGGGGTAGCCTGGTGGTCAGAACATTGCCCTCGCAATTTGACGACCCGGGTTTGATTCCCATTCGAGAGGATTTTTACCTCTGGAGTTAACATTAGTGCTGACTCCACTCCCCCAAAAGTCCTTCGGATGAGACTATAAATCGAGGCCCCGTGTGCGAACGCACGCAAAACATATTGCACACACGTTCAATCCTGTTCCGCTTTTTGTAAGAGTAGGCTATCTTGTGCCGGTGGGAACAGATGACAAGATTGACAAAACTGCATACACACGGGCACTGAATGTAAAAAAAGCACACGAGTGCTTACTCCATTATCCTTGATATAAAAGAAGAAGAAAATAATAAATAAATGGGGACACCACTGATGATTTTGGCAACCAGCTTCCTCCACTCCCTGTGGTCGGTCCTCTGCTTTCCGTAGCAAATCTTTCACCCAAGGCCAGTCCATCCTCTGTTGTTGTCTTCCCATTGTTTTCTCCGTCTATCTCTTTGTCCCATTCCTTATACTTGTTAAGCGGAGGTAAAGAAATTCAAAAACCTGAATGAATAAAAGTTGAGTTTATCAATGCGTGTGTTGTTATGTTGATGTGATGTGAAACTTTCCCCCCTGTGTTGTATCAAAGGTTTTAGATGGTGTTTAATGACTGATTTATTATTTAAAAAAAAACATACAAAGCAAACCTTATAATTATCATTATGGAGCTCTAAAGCAGCTTTGTGTAAATACTCGTGGAGTTAATGCATCAGATCGTGTGCACGTTTACAATTGATCAAAATTACCAACATTCACACAGACTTGCTCTCCCTCAGCTTTTTTTTTTTTTTTTTTACAATGTCTTGTTAGTCATTTTGTTGTTGTTGTTGTTGTTGTTTTCAAATGTTGCCCCTCATGATCCATCCTTCAGTTCAGGGAAAAAAAACAGGTAATGGAAATGTGATTATAATTGATTCGAATATTAATTTGTCAAGAATGTGGATGTAAATTTGCCAAGGTCGCCATTTTTGTAAACTTCAACAACAACAAAATCCCAATGAGGTGACTATCATTTTTGCAGCGACATCAAAAAAATGCACTGTTTGAAATGAAATCCCAATATAGCCGCTGTCTTGTTTGCTCATTAAACATATTTTGGGTGTATTTTGTTGTTTGATTCTGTTTTTCCTTTGTTCATAGCAAACCAAAAACACGATATCAATTGTCATATACGTGAGGCTTTTGACGAGAGAGAGAGAGAGAGAGGGGGGGGGGGGGGGAATTATTATTTTGTGTGAAGGTTGCATGCTGTAGATGAATTGAATGCAAGCCCTTTGATTTCTGTGCTTTACAAGATTCAGCGCGATATAAATTCCGTACATTATTATCATTATTGCTATTATCATAAAGCACGTTTGCAAATAGTGACTCACAATATTCTAATTTCTCCAGCAATAGACAGTTTTGGCCCGGAGTTACATTGTAGTTGAGTGTCAAGAGGCTTCCCCCTTTTTTGTTATTGTTCTTTTTCATTGGTACACACATAATGTATTTCACACCTGTTGTGGTCATGTTTTTGATCAAAGTACCGTTAAGGGATTAACAAACACCAAATCTCACACACCACACCATACAAACACCTGGATGCTTTTACGCTGTCTAGACAGTTGTTAAAAATCGCGTGTTTTAAAGCATACTGATGACGTTTCACATTGTGTTTGAGTTTCCATTATGTTTACATATGGAAGCCATTTAAAAACCAAAAAAATCTTTGAATTGCATATGCATTTTGTGCTCTAAGTTTTCTATTTATATTCTATTTTAATGCTTTCATTAACATATTGATAATAGGTTTAATGTCGTTAAGTCCACACGATGTATATACATAATTTCCCTTGTGCCAGTTTTATAGCTTTACCTGTTTTGCTTGATGTTAGATTGGGGATGGTCATGTGAATAAGGCAAAAGGCTTTTGACATTACAGGTGGTAACTTTCGGATTGTTAGTTCAAATCTCAGTGGCGAATGTGGATGAAAGGTTGGAAGTTTTACTAACGATTTTCTCAGTAAAGTGATGTTCAGATCTGCTGGTGTTTTACTCCCCTTGTGTTTATGTGACACAGGGACAGGAAAGCTCAGTGGTCAGAGCACTTGCTTTCCACAAGCTAAGGTAAAGTGGCCCTGAGCTTAGTTGCCTCTTGAATTGGTGACCATTCCTGTGCCTTGGCTTCAGAACAGCGGGACGGGATAGCCTAGTGGTCAGAACATTGCGCTCGCAATTCGACGACCCGGGTTCAATTCCCGTTCGAGGGGATTTTTCCTCTGGAGTTAACTTCAGTGTTGAATCACTCCCCCCCCCCCCCCCCCCCCCCCCCCCCCCCCCCCCCCCAGTCTTTCGGATGAGACTTTAAACCAACACTCCGTGTGCGAACGCACGCAGAACATCTTGCGCACACGTTAATCCTGTTCCGCTATTCGTAAGAGTAGGCCATCGTGTGCCGGTATGAACAGATGACAAGATTTACAAAACTGTACACACACGGGGAATGAATGAAAAAAGCTCCATTATCCTCCATTATCCTCGATATAAAAGAATAAATAAAATAAACAATAACAAGGTGCTCTATGTGCGTTTGTACACAGGGCCTTGGTTTACAGTCTCACCCAAAGGACTTCATGGGGAATTCAGTCAGCACTGATGTTAACTCCAGGAGAAAAATCCTCTTGAACAGGCATCTGGGTAGGTGGGCTCGGTCCGGGCCATCAAACTGCGAGTGCAATGCTCTGGCCACTACTCCCCCCCCCCCCCCCCCCCCCCCCCCCCCCACCCCCCTCCTTCCTTCCCGTCTTCTTGCACAGTGGGTTTGATTAGAATAATTTGATTTGACCACTGAGAGTGAATACTATTCCTGTCTTCTGCCAATATGTTGCATGGGGTATCTATCACTCTGAGTTTTTCTTTCTCTCGTCATCATCTCTACTTTGTTTATATTCTGCTGTTCTTGTCTATTCACCTGTCACTTTCAAAGAAGCCTTCGAAACTTTGTTGAAAATGGCAGTATGTGACATGACTGTAGCCTACAGTTTCATCTTGACAACGCAGGACTGTGCAGTGGCTGGGTATAAACACTGACACAGGGACAGGATTACACCTGTGCTCGTTTTCTAGTTTCATCTTACTTGGGTTTGGGTCCAAAACTTTTCCCGCTTCCATTAGACCATGAGTGGCGGTCTGGGTGCTAGTTTTTCGGATGAGACGATAAACCGAGGTCCCGTGTGTTAGACATTATTTAGCGCACGTAAAAGAACCCACGGCAACAAGTGGGTTGTCCCTGGCAAAATTCTGTAGAAAAAAGCCACTCGGGTAGGGAAACATATACAGTTGTAAGACAGAAAAAGAAAAAAAATAATGGGTAGGCGCTGCACTCGTGGCGACGCACTCTCCCTGGGAGGGCAGCCCGAATTTCACGCAGCGAAACCTGCTGTGACATAAAGTGGTATAAGATATAATATATATGTATAGATATAAGATACTTGCCGATGCAAGAGTTGCATTAAAAAAAAGTATAGTATGTATTTGTCGTGGCTTGGTCTTACGAACAAACAAAAGAAAATTTAATCCAGATATTTGAGTTCCTTTTACATAGAAGATTATCACACAACACAACACATAAAATAGTGTGGTCTCACTATTCAGGAACAAGCACACTGAAGAAAAAAATTGTCATGTATTTTGAGTACCGTGCTCCAACATTTCTAATCCATGACACACAGAACGTTCAGTGCTAAAACCATGAGCATGAGGAAAAATGACGATTTTTAGGAATATTTAATTCACTCGTGGAAATAAATGTGGTTCTTGAAATTAATGCAGTTGGGCCACATAGGTTTCAAAGAAATAGCTTACAAGATAAGTAACAGAAAACGCACACACACACGCGCGCGCGCGCGCGTGCGCGCGCACGCACGCACACACACACACACACACACACACTACACACACACACACACACACACACACACACACACACACACACACACACACACACACACACACACACACACCACACATAACGCGTTTACAGTTCTTTGTCTGATATCACTATTTAGTGGAAGGACATTAATTAAACTGAAAAAACAACAACAACACATAAGAAAAGCAGAGGAAAGATGGCGCAGTGATTATGCATGGCTGCGACAGAATCTTACCATTGTACCTAAGTTTCTTGCAACAGTATAAATCTATTGTTACATTATTATCTAAAACGAGTTTGTCATTGTCACCTCTTGTTTTGTCGTGTTGATACAAACGGCATAATACCATGTGGCAAGTAAAGCTGGAACTGAAAGAGGCATTGTGTTGTGTTGTATTGTATTGTGTGGTGCTGTTTTGTGTTGTGTTGCTTTGTGTTTTATTGTAGGCCTATTCTATTGTATACCACTTACAGTCACGGTCACAGACTCTGTGTGTGTGTGTGTGTGTGTGTGTGTGTGTGTGTGTGTGTGTGTGTGTGTGTGTGTGTGTGTGTGTGTGTGTGTGTGTGTGTGTGTGTGTGTGTGTATGTGTGCGTGCGTGCGTGCGTGCGAGGGGGGGGGACGTGCGTGCGTGCGTGGTAGTGACTTTTTAATTTTGTCATTCGTTCAAATGGCCTATTCCTCTAAAAGGCGGAAGCGGTTTTCAGCGTGTGCGCAAGATGTCCTGCGTGCGTTTGCACACATGATCGACCTCGGTTTATAGTCTTATCTGAGGGACCTTTTGGGGAGTGGAGGGGCTACTAATGATAATTCCAGACGAAAAATCATCTCGAACAGGTGTCTTGATGGTGGCTGGATCCCGGGCCGTCAAATCACGAGCGCAATGCTCTAACCACTAGGCTATCCCGCCCCCTAAGGATGTAGGTTTGATATTTTTAACAACCGTCTTGCTGTCTCCTGGTCTAAAGAAAAATATAGCTTTGTAGTTTAGGTAGTTTAGGATTTACGTTGTTTTTGTTTCTCTTGATTATATCATCAACTAGCACTATATTTGCTTTTATCATTTTTAAAACTGTCATGAATATTATGTAAAGGGCCATTACTTATGTGGTAAGGATTCTGTGTTTTCTTCTTCTTCATCCAACGCTCAGACAGCAAGCAACCATTGCTGTCTGTCATATGAGCAAAAATGCGTTGTGCTGCCGTTAAGCGCCTGACAAGTCAGGTCCAGCACATTTGACTTCGGCGTGGGAGAGAATTGTCTTTGAAGTCTTTCTGAGAAGAAACAGGCAGGAGAATGGACCCAGAAGGCAAAACAATAGACAAGAATGAAAGTAACGGGAAGAAAAGGAACAGGACGAAAACAACGGCAGGGATGGAAAAGAGGGAATTTATTTTTTTAGTTCTTTTTTTTTTTTTTAATCTCTCCTTTATATAAAAAATGTTCACTTAAATATTTTCAAGTTTTGCCATAAATGTGATTCTACTCAAAAGCGATTAATTGTATGCCCTTATTAATAACAGAGGATGAGAATTTGCACTTACAAATTGTTTGATAATGTTGTTAATCATAGTGGTTTTCTTTTTTTTGTTTGTTTTTTGTTTTGTTTTGGTTTGTTTTTTGGTGTTGTTTTTTTGTTTTGTTGTTGTTGTTGTTGTTGTTGTTGTTGTTGTTGTTGTTTGGGGGGTCAGTCATATTTCATTTGCACACCAATGTATGATGATGATGATGAGAGAGAGGAGGAGAGAGAGAGATGAGAGGAGAGGAGAGAGTGAGAGAGAGAGGAGAGAGAGAGAGAGAGATGAGAGAGAGAGAGAGAGAGAGGAGAGAGCATGGCAATGGTCCAGATTGTTGCTTCGATTTTCACACTATTTTGCGTTGTTCTGTTCTCTTTTGTTTTTGTTTTTTTTTTTTGTTTTTGGCTGTGAGTCTGCCGCTTCTCTCAGTTCATTTGTTCTGTCAGGCAGTGCCCCTCAACGCGGAAAGTGTGTTCAAGTCGATCATATTTTTTTGGTTGCTTTGTTTGGTTTGGTTTGGGCTCTGTGTCTGCTCTTTCTGTTAAATCTTCTGTTCTGAATTTAGAATACGGAAAGTGTGTCTTAACCTTGAAAGTGACCCTGGGTCAATCAGACTAATTGTTGTGTTGTTGTTGTTTATTGCTGCTGCTGTTGCTGATGCTAATGTTTGTTGTAATATCATCAAAAGAGCTTTGTGCCTAACCTTCTTTCACCCCCCACTTTTTCTTATTTTATTTTCCATTGGAGTTTTTTTTGCTTGGATTTTTAATGCTTGGTAAAAAGTCTTGCCCTGTCAAGTTGCACTGTAGTGTAAAATGCTAAACTCAGCGATGGAAAAATAAAGTGTTTGTGATAAATTGTTACAATTGCAATGCAGATTTATTTTATTTAGATTGGATACAGTAACTGTTGGCTTTGTCTCATTCTTATGGTAGGCAGTGAGGACGGGATAGCTCAGTGGTCAGAACACTCACTTTACCCTAGCTAGGGTTAAACAGCATTGAGTGTGGTTACCAAATGGACGGGTGACCGTTTGCACGCCTTGGCTTCAGTCCGTCCACCCAGCTGTAAATGGGTACATGCCTTCTTTAGGATCAGGACAGGTAAAGCAGCGAGGGAGAGGAGATGGGCACTGCCCTCAAAATGCTGGCTGCTAGAGAAGCTGAGGTCTCTGGCATCTCGCTTCCCAACGACCTGAAAGGTTATGGGACGAACACCTTCAAGGAGTAGGTTAATTGTCCATTGGGGCTTTAATACTCATGACTCCGCTCACCTGAAAATTCTCCGGAGATTGTACTGTGTGATCTTCGTATGAGAACGCCTGCAGAAACTAATGAGTCACATTGTGCCTGACCCACTTTTCTGCTAGAAGCTTTTTAGGTAGGTGAGGGTCAAGTTTTCGATTTTGAGATTTCCATTCATTATAAAATACAAGCTTTCTTCTACATTGTGCGAAGTATTAGGGCACACTTTTATGTCTTTTTGTCTGTTCAAAAACACCCGACAATGTAAACGATGAGGCATATGCAAAAACTCAACATTAGGAAACCTCGAAGCTCTAACCAAGGATAGGGGAAAGATGCTGCCGTTTCTCGGCTAGAGCTCCTACGTTCACCAATGGTGAGATTTTGCGTATGCGAGTGCGTTTTTGCCCACCATGAAGGTAGCCGCATCCCGACTTTGGGGATGTATGCTGGATATGAACGTGTTCCCAAAACCTACCCAACGCTTACGAATAACGGGTTCTTAGCAAAAAAACAAAAAACAAAAAACCCAACGAAAAACAACAAAACGCGAAAAAAGCCAAGCAACCTTGGCCCAAGTAGGAACACAATCTGATGATGTCAACAAAAGAAAAAACAACAAACAAAACCCCCACCGCCCTTGCATGCGCAGACTGCTATGGCACATAGTTAGGTGTGTGGTGTGTGTGTGTGTGTGTGTGTGTGTGTGTGTGTGTGTGTGTGTGTGTGTGGTGTGTGTGTGTGTGTGGTGTTGGTGTGTGTGTGTGTGTGTGTGTGTGTGTGTTCTATAGCCACAAGATGATGGTGTGGCAGGTAGAGAATGTGTCAATTCCTTATCTACTAGCTGGAACACTATGCATCACCAGGTCGTAAAGCACGATCCAGTAACAACTACATACCAGCAGAACAGATGCTAACTGTCATCCCATTAGCCTACAAGTCGTAAATCCGTAACTGGGTTTCTGCGCCTGTCTGAAATTTGGTTTCCTTCCTTCTTTTCTTTTTCTTGTCTGTTTCTTTTTCTTCATCATTTCTCTATGCCTAGTGCCAGGTAGTTTTCCTGTTATTGTCACCTCCACCTGCTTTATGTGTAATCACCCTTAATTAATAATTATGGGATAGAAGGGAAAGAGTAAAGGCAGGAATCTGGCGAAGGGGGAAATCCTCCTTTAAATGTGTGGGTGGGTGGGGGGTGCGGGGTTCCTAGCAGTGAGAGGGAATATTGATAGGAAGTTGGAGGAGAGAGAGAGAGAGAGGAGAGAGAGAGAGAGAGAGGAGAGAGAGAGAGAGAGAGAGAGAGAGAGAGAGAGAGAGAGAGAGAGAGAGACAGACAGACAGACAGACAGACAGACAGACAGACAGACAGACAGACAGACAGAGACAGAGACGAGAGAGAGAGAGAGAGAGAGAGATGTTCTCTGATAGGGAAACAAATACACACGGAGACAGGAAAATTATAGCTATAGAAAAATGGGTGGCCCTGCTCTTGTGGCAACGTTTTAGCCTGAATTTTACGCAGAGATATCTGTCGTGACTTAAAGTGGTATACAAATACAAATGATGCTCTCTCTCTCTCTCTCTCTCTCTCTCTCTCTCCTCTCTCTCTCTCTCTCTCTCTCTCTCTCTCTCTCTCTCTCTCTCTCTCTCGGATATGACTTACACATGGTTATGGATGTGGTCAGATTATTTCTGGGATAAGCAGGACTGGTTACTTTTTGACTAAGTGTGGAGTGTATAAGTCTGCATCATCTGAAGATCTTCCGGACACGTCCAGTAACCAGCCAGCGGTACAACCACGACAGTTCTTCGGTCCCTGCTTCGACATCCGTTAGCCGGTTATTACCAGTGACATTCACACACATGTGTAACCATGTATAAACAATACCGCGTTTTGGTTACCACTCGCGAAGAATCATTGATATTGTACAGTGTTCGATTTTGTTGTACTTTTCGGTTTTGGTCCCTTTCCCCAACTACCCGTTTGTGAATGGGCTGAAAAGCCTAACACAATAAATCATTGTCATTGTCATTGTCTCTTGGATATGTTTATTCCTATAGGCATTCATATAAATTGTATTTATGAGTGTTTTATAGAGGGGTGTGTGTGTGTGTGTGTGTGCGTGTGTGTGTGTGTGTGTGTGTGTGTGTGTGTGTGTGTGTGTGTGTGTGTGTGTGTGTGTGTGTGTGTGTGTTGTGTGTGTGTGTGTGTGTTATGTGTGTGTGTGTACGTGTGTACGTGTGTACGTGTGTGTATGTGTGTGATTTGAAAATATGATTGCTTTGAACTGTGTTTTCCGCCTTTTGTGTTATTGAAGTTGTGTAGGGATGTGTTTTGTCTTGTTACCTTAGAATAATTTTAATTTGTAATCTAGAGTGTCATGCTGGATAAGACTATTAGTAAGGGTATTGACTTGGAATAGTGTATGTTGTGATTTTGCTTGTGCCTGTAATTGTGAGTGTGTTTGGATAGTGGGTTATATAAATAACTAAGTGATTAAGTTTATCATTTCCTTCAGTATATCTGTATGTTATATAATTATTTATTATCGTTTGCCAGTGGGTTTGTTGTTGTTGTTGTTTTGTTTTTGCCTTTGCTTTTCTTTGGGTTTTTTTATGAGGATCTGGTGTAAAGAAGCCTCTGGCTTATCCATACTTCCTCAATAAAACATTCGAGTTCGGTCTGTAAAGAAGCCTCTGGCTTATCCATATTTCCTCAATAAAACATTTTCTCTCTCTCTCTCTCTCTCTCTCTCTCTCTCTCTCTCTCTCCTCTCTCTCTCTTCTCTCTCTCTCTCTCTCTCTGTCTCTCTGTCTCTGCTCTCTCTCTTCTCTCTCTCTCTCTCTCTCTCTCTCTCTCTCTCTCTCTTGATTGTTTGTGAGTAAAATACAACTGATAGATTTTCGTTCAAAGCAGGATATACAACAATGATATCGCTAGTTTATGCCCCACATTTATAGCTGGTGGTTTTTATTTTTGCCTTTTTTTTTAGGGGGGAGGGGAGTTTGTTTTATTAATTTTTTTAAAGATATAAAGTTCACTTTCAGTTATGACACCCAGGAACTTTTTAATGGTTGATAAGATACCCATCTTCTATACACGTTACACTATAACTTTCCTTTTTTTGATCACATTATTTTTGTTTTGCTCTCTTTTTCTGTCTTTTCTATCTGTCCTGCTTGTTTTCTGT
>CM060325.1:58523032-58555532 GCA_030674155.1 Stramonita haemastoma | reverse complement strand
TCCAACTCATCGATACATATTAAAGAAAAAAAGCACTAATGACAAGATACGTAAATTATTTCCTCCCTCACGACCAATAAAACCAAGCTGGGCTGATGATGCCAGCCATTTTGCTCAATTTATTTCTTATTTCTTATTACGGGCGAATACATGCGTATAGATGATTTGAATGTAAGCGCTTTGATTTATTGCTGCACAAGATTCAGCGCTATATCTAAACTGCATACGTTATCATCATCATCATCATCATCATCATCATCATCATCATATTTTATATCTTTCATTATTATTTTATTATTTATTATTTTGTTATTGTTGTTGTTGTTGTTGTTGTTGTTTGTTATTATTATTATTATTATTATTATTATTATTATTATTATTATTATTATTATTATTATTATCATTATATTATTATTATTATTGTCGTCGTCGTCATCATCATCATCATCATCATCATCATCATCATCATCATCAATTTATCATTCCCAGGTTACAAAAAAGGCAATGAGCACTTCAATGCACAAAAGAACAATATTTTTAAAATGCCATAAGATGGTTAGCCTAAGTATCACTGGAGAATGGACATCCTGTGCCCATTCCAGTGTTGACAATATCTCTACCCAGTCGCCAGAGTCAAATAAAATTAAAAATACAAGTAAAATGGCGTATTATAACATACAAAAAGAAAATATTTGTCTAATTTACTTCAGGGGAAAAAGTCAAGACAATGGGCTGGGAAGGCAAAATATAAACTAGAGAGATGATGGAAAAGTAAGGGAAAAGGACAGAAACAAAGAGAATGATTGAAAAGGGGTTATTTCTAACACATAATTTTCTGATGTGGGGATATGGATACTATTTACACTGCAAGAGCCCCTGGCATCTCCACTGGGGTCGAACAAGTTCTGTAAATAATTTCAGAATATTACCCCCTTTTTGGAAAATGGGTGATGGTTTGCGCCCCTTGGCTTCGGTACAATCACCCCAGTTCACCCAGCTGTAAATGGGTACCTGCCCTCTTTAGGGTCAGGGAAGGTAAAGCAGCAAGGGAGAGGAGATGGGCGCCGCCTTCAACATGCTGGCCCCTGGAGAAGCTGAGGTCTCTCATGCCTCCCTCCTTTACAACCGCCTAGGTTATGGGACACCTTTACCTTTTACCTTTGGAAAAAGCACGCTGGAAGCATGCCTGCAGTCCCCAGTACTCAAGTTATTCTGTATGTTTTACAGTGTGTCTTCGATTTTACGTCTGTTCTCTTAAAGGGATATTGGACAGAGGGGCCTGGGGAGGGGTAGAGATGAGATGAGGGCTTTACAGGAAAGAGATAAGTGGTGGTATTTAAATATTTTGAGTGTATCAAAATTCGGATTCCAAACAATGCAAACAACATGTTGCAAAAATGTGACAAAGAAAGCAAATAGAACAAAAACACAGAACAACTGAACAAAGTAAACACACACACACACACACACACACACACACACACACACACACACACACACACACACACACACACACACACACACATCTGCATCATCATTAACATCATCATCTATGGATTAAAAAAAAAAATGAAATATTAGGAAGAGAGGGGAAAAAAGCCAACAAACTGTTGTTAACATAACCCCAAAAGAAAGATAACATGATTACGCACAAAGACAAGTACAAATTTCACTTAGAGGAAAATAGGATAGTCGTGACAGGGAAATGACCTACTAAAGCAGTTTATTGACGTTTGTTTTAAAGTAAGTAGGCCCCTACATGACCCAGTACATAGACTGGGTGATTAAATGAAAATGTAATGGTGTGTGTGTGTGTGTGTGTGTGTGTGTGTGTGTGTGGTGAGTGAAGCAGTGTTAGCTAATAGATGCTGGCATTTTGAAACAGCTGGTGTATCATACATCAGTACCCACACTTCACAGTTTGTTATCTTTGCTTTAGATAACAGTGTACACATGCACTAGTTACCTCAGGGCTTCACTAATCAAAAACAAACAAACAAATACATTACTGTGGCCTATCCTACTGGGACTTTAATTTTCATTTTATTGCACGTTCAATGTTTACTGTTAGATTATTAATTAAAGTCTGTCCCGAGCCTAAGGCTCATCAGGCCGGTGCTTATCCCGGTTTCTGTGGCGTTAAGTGACTGAGAGTCATAGACTCCCCCCTGGATAGGATGCCAGTCTATCACAGGGTTAACCCCCAACACAAGGTTGGTACCCCTTTTTACACCTGGGTGGGGTGAGAAAATAGCAGTAAAGTGCCTTTTCCAAGGGCACAACGCCATAGCCGAAAGCTGGGATCGAACCCGCAACCTTTAGATTACGAGTCCAATGCCCTAACCACTAGACTACAGCGGGGGCAATGTTTACTGTAGCCATTCCTAAAGACACCTTCTTTTTTTCTTTCTTTAAACATACACACACACACACACACCACACACACACACAGAGGGGAGTTGCTTTTAATTTTATTTGTCTCCACTTTCTATCAAGGTAAAAGTAAGTCAATTCGTGTAGTTGATGGGCACTCCTTTTTAATGTTTTTTTTCTTTCTTGTTTTCAGTGTTGGATTCTACATTGACATTGAATTCAGGCCTTACGAAGACGTCCCACTTTTTGCCCTGTACCAGGATTAAGCCTCGCTATACAGAGAGGAAGAATACAAGGTATCTATCCCATGGCATGAAGAAACTAATCGCCAGATCGCTACTAGTGATCTTGAAGATAAATGTTTGTTGTATTTTTTTAGATCCTTTTTTTTTTTAACGAACATTGTCGTATGCCCACATGTTTCACTTTTTTTTTTTTTATAGTTTAGTTAAAAAACAAAAGGAAAAAAAAAACATTGCCCACAGTATTTTCAAAATTGGCATGTCGATTAACAGCAAATATTTTATTTTTATACCACTTTATGTCACAACAGATTTCTCTGCGTGAAATTCGGGCTGCTCTCCCCGGGGAAAGCGTGTCGTCACAAGTGCAGCGCCAACCCATTATTTGTTTTTTCTTTTTCCTGTCTGCAGCTGTATTTGTTTCCGTATCAGAGTGGCTTTTTTTTCTACAGAATTTTGCCAGGGAAAACGCTCTTGTTGCCGTGGTTCTTTTAGTGCACTAAATAATGATGTGTAACACACGGGACCTGGGTTTATCGTCTCATCCGAAAGACTAGCGCCCAGACCACCACTCATGGTCTAATGGATGGGGGAAACAAATCTCACAAAATAGATAACATACTTTAAAGAAATAATGCGGATATTTGAATTATCGAATTTGAAAATAGTCAGCTCTTTTAATTCAATGGCGGGAGGTGGGGGCTAGTCTAGTCGTTAGAGCGTTGTGCTGGTCATTTGACGTCCCCTTATTGAGCCCCCACGGAGGCGCCCGTTTTAGGGGAAGTTTACCCTGGAGTTAACACAATCACAAGATTTATAAAACTGCATACACACGCGGACTAGATGTAAAAAAGCACATGAGTGCTTATTCCATTATCCTCGAGATAAAAGAATAAATAAATAAATTAATTAATAAAAACCATACGCCCCCAAAAGCCCTTCAGATGAGTTTATCCGAAGTTTCATGTACTAATGCATGCAAAACATCTTGCCTATACATTAAAAACCCATTCTGCTTTTCGAAAGAGTTGGCCATTGGGTATCAGTAGAAACGGATGACTTTTATTTTTAAACAACAAAAAACAAAACAAAAAAACAGTATGTACACAGATGTCGCGTTTAGACACTCTCCATAAGTTGGAATGCAGCTACCGAAATGGTGGGTGAAAACAACAACAGCAACAACAACAACAAGGATTGCATACTCACAGTCTAACCATGGGTGAACCTCAGAGCTCTAACCAAGGAACCAAAAAGAAACGAATCTCGATTTAAAAATGACAACTTCTGTAACTCAATGTGTGTAGGGTGTATGGGGGACGAGACAGCTCAGTGGTCAGAGCACTGGCTTTCCCCAAGCTAAGGTTAAGCAGCATTGAGGCTGATTACCAAGGGGATGGGTAATTATATGCGTGCCTTGGCTTCAGTACAGTCCCCCAGTTCACCCAGCTTGCTGTAAGTGTGTACCTGCCCTGTTTAGGATCAGGAAAGGTAAAGCAGCGAGGAGATGAGGGCCTCTCTCAATAAAACGATAACCCCTAGAGAAGCTGAGGTCTCTAACCCCTGGCTCTGCAATGACCGCATAGGTTATGGGAACACCTTTTCCATTTTACCTTCTTGTTGTATCATGCTGCGAACAGTTATTTGGATGTTTTGTCGTTGTGTGATGACTTGTTGTCAGTTTTTATGCGAATGCAAAATGACTGCTTGGCCCCTAAGCACTAATTAATCACCACTCTGCTGAGGAATACCTACTGGCAAGTGCGTTATAGCCCCCCCCCCCCCCCCCCCCCCTTCCACACACATTTTGTACCTTGTATCCTGTATAGGTAAAGGTGTTCCCACAACTACAGTCGTTGGGGAGCAAGGTGTCAAAGACCTCAGCTTTTCTAGAGGCCAGTATTTTGAGGGCAGCGCCTATCTCCTGTCCCTCGCTTCTTTACCTAAAAAGGGCAGATACCCATTTACAGCTGGGTGAATTGGGGGACTATACTGAAAGCAAGGCACACCAACAGTCACCCACTTGTAAAGCAACCATGCACGACACACCTTAATTACCACTGGCTTGGGGAAAGCATGGGATCTGACCACTGCCTATCTATCGCGTTTCCTATTTCTAGTTTTAAAAAAAAGTAAAAGTTGAACATGCTACATGGGTGGCTCATTGGGTAATACGCTGGACATTGTTTTTATCCACAACGGGGTCGCAGATCCAGATGACAAAAAATGGTTTACAAAACTGCATACACAGAAGGGGGAGAGGCACTCTGTAAAAAAAGAAATCACAAGTCCTTATTCCATTATTCTCAAAATGAAAGATTAAAAAAAAGAAAAAGACATTCATTCCTCGGCTAGAGCTCTGAGGTTCACTAATGGAGAGATTTATACCTATGTGACCGTTTTTCTCCCACCATTGAGGTGATGCATTTCGACTTCGATGATGGGGTCTAAACACGAGACGTGTGTGCATACTGGTGTTGTGTGTGTGTGTGTGTGTGTGTGTTTTCTTGATCTGACATGGGTGGTGCTCAAGAAGGCGGAACGGGTTTTTAGCGTCGGCTGGCTTCCAGCTGAGTTTGACGCCATTCCCTTTGTGGCCACTATCAATTTCTGCAAGTTTTCAGTCTATCTAATGCTCCTCCCAGTCCTATGAAGAAAACTTTGTTTGACCCCATTGCAAATATACTCTCTGTCTCACTCACCCCATCTGGAAATCACTGTGAGTAGACCTACACGCTGTGAGGGACTTCTGTGGTTATGGCTGTTTTCATCAACCTCACCATTATAGGCAACCATACTCTGATTTCAATTTGTTGCTGTTTTGTTGTTGTTGTTGTTGTTGTTTTTTTTTTGGGGGGGGGTTGTTTGTTTGTTGTTGTTTGTTTTGATTTTGTTTTTTTTTTTTGGGGGGGGGGGGGGGGGGGTTCTGATCTTGCTACCTTAATGGAGAGTACTGATGTTAACTCCAGGAAAAAACATCCTCTTGAACGGGATTGGAACCAAGGTCAGTAGATTATGAATGCAGCTAAAACCAGCCAGGCCCGTGAGACCTTACAATACACAGTGGACGAGAAGTTTATGCATACAGCTGTTTCCAAATTTTAAGGTTGAGAGGAATATGATTTGATTTGAATTCTAGATGTCACATTATAATATAATGCTCTAAAGCTGAGTATACAAAACTGAATGAGAGTGTTACCCCAGTGTCCTCTTTTTAAGGGGAGAAGATATCTGAGTGATACGTCATTCATCCTTAAAGTTGGAATGCAGCTATCTTCATGGTGGGTAAAAAAAACGGTTGCATATGGAAAATTTCATCATTGGTGAACCTTGGACTCTAGGGGATGAATGACAAAAAAAACAAACATTGTAACTCGTGTTCTGACAACAGCTGATGGTGTTGAGTTCAAACTTTTAATTTTGTGTCAGTTCTTGAGGGGAGGGGGGGGGGGGGGGGGGGGAGGCAGGGGGTTTCCTCCTGAGTTAACATTGATAACTGATACCATTTCCTCCAAAGTCCTTTGAATGAGACTATAATGATGTATGGTAAGCTAAGGTTATGAGTGCAAATTTATGCAGAACAATGTTTGTTGTGTACACTTTAAAATCCCATGTCTGTGATTTCTTATTAAGAAGTTGGTAGGGTAGGCATGGTCAGTGGCATGGATGACATGTGTGTATATTTCATTTTATATACATTATATAATACATATTATATATTATATATATTATATATATATATATATATATATATATATATATATTATACACCCTGCAACATGGAGAAGGATGGGTTCAGCCAGACCCAGCTTGCCCACGGCACACTACCTAAAAACTTCAGTGCAGTGCTCCAACCCTTAAGGAATTAACCAAGGGAAAAGCCCAGTTAGACTGATATTTTAAACATGATCTTTTGTACACAAAGTTCTGGTTTTTTGTACAAAAGGTTAAAAGAAAAACAAAACAAAAACCCCTCTCCGTAAAGCAAAGCAACACACTTACGCAGGTGCAAACATTAAACTAGGACCTGATCATTGCATTGAATACAAGATTTATCTATCCCAACCACACACACACACACACACACAGAGCAATAACAAACATGACAGTATTTTTTTGTGGGTTGTTTCAATCCAAGGTCACTGTACTCTAGGCCCAATAAAGTGGCACTAAAACTAGCGATTGTTTTGCAATATAAAAAATTTAAACGAACAAACAAGCGAAAACAACCATGTATGATAGGCGTACTGGATATTTTTTTTTTTGGTCTATCAAAGTCATTGTACTCAGATAAAAGTTATCTTTTTCAAGTGCCTTCGCATGTTGCTATTTTAAAAGATTGGGTCAACGCACATGCGCATAACTATTTTATGACTAATTTGATCTTTTTCGTCGATTTTGGAATCAATTTAGATAACTGGCGCAAATAATGAACAGTTCTGTAGCCCACTGTTTTTCTCCTTTGAAATGAAACTCCGGTTTTGCGGTGCAATTCGTTTTTTAGTGCCTGCCTTCCCTGTTCGACCTACTTCCGCCTCAGTAACTACATGCCGCCATCTTGAATTCCGATTAACTGACATGAAGCGCATCAAAAATGTGTAGACTGTATGGATCAACAACCAGGGACCACTAATTATATTCTTCTCTTATTGGTGTTATCATCCAGTCCATCCCAACAACAACAACAAGGTAAGTGTTGCCTGTTCTTAGTTTCGTGCTTCGAACTCGTGATCATCGACGACAGCGCCACTCAGATATCACAGAGGGCGCTTGTCTTTTGGGGGCGCTGAAAGTCAACTGTGCCCCTCCTAGCGGCAAGTTTCACCTGTCCTACGGATTGCCTACCTTACGAATCATTTGAGATTTCTCTTCTCAAAACATTGACCTTATTACAGTCGAAAACCCCACAATGTTAACACCAAGAGACAAATGCAAGCTGACTAATCAATCGCACATAAATGTACAAATTCTGTGGTGGATGAACATTCTTTCGGTCTATGACTAACAACATCGACAGACAGCTTGCGACTTGTTTTCTTTTGCAGACATGAGATAGGGGCCTAAGTGGCATAGTAATATGTAAATGGGTGGCCTTAGTCTATCAAGAACATCACAGGAACTATGATTAGACAGAATACAGTGACCAAATATCTGGTGAGGCCGAGGATTAAAATTTACCTAACAGGCGGTGGCCGAACTTCATAGTTCAGATCTTTCGTGGGTAGGCCCTAGCTTTCTTAGTTTCTAACCACAACACAACGCTGAAGCCTAAGTGTAGCCTATGACAGTAGCAGAGATAGCTGCGATAATTTTGGCTTATTGCAGCAGGCCAGAGCATTACCTTGTAATGTTAGCTTTGGATAGTTTGAAAATGAATAGTCTATTGGTTTTCATCTCAAGTAGATGTCCATGACATGATGGTAGAACTTTAAAACCAGAATGATTTTCATGTTCATCAGGACAAATTCATGAATAGTAACTAAGGTGGACAGTGACTTTAAGTTAGGCTAACTGAAGAAAATAGCCTACTGTAGGCTGTGCAGCCCAGATGAAGTGATCTTGGAAAAAAAAAAAGCATTATCTACTAGACCAAAAGGGAAATTACAATGAATCTTTCAATTTAACAGAACTGAAGAAGTGAGTGTTTTGTTGGCTTGCTTTGCCACAGTCAAATAAAAAAAAAAAAGACTTT
This sequence comes from Stramonita haemastoma, assembly GCA_030674155.1. Lineage (NCBI taxonomy): Eukaryota > Metazoa > Mollusca > Gastropoda > Neogastropoda > Muricidae > Stramonita > Stramonita haemastoma. Next base: position 58,547,225 of record CM060325.1, on the reverse strand, counting down.
CCATCACAGACCTGTTCACATCAGTTCATCAGTACCATCACAGTCATTACCATTGATTAAGAGATCTAGAAATGTAGTCTAAATGGGGATTTAACAATGTTCAAGAAAAAGTCTCAACAGACTATGTGTGTGTGTGTGTGTGTGTGTGTGTGTGTGTGTGTGTGTGTGTGTGTGTTGTGTGTGTGTGTGTTGTGTGTGTCACTGTGTGTGTGTGTGTTATGTGTGTGTACTGTGTGTGTGTGTGTGTGTGTGTTGTGTGTGTGTTGTGTGTTGGTGTTGTGTGGTGTGTGTGTGTGTCGCATTGTCTGTCACTCTGTGTGTGAAGTGTGTGTGTGTGTGTGTTACTGTGTGTTACTGTGTGTTACTGTGTGTTAATATTGTATGTTAGTGTTACTGTGTGTCACTCTTGTGTGTAATTGTTTTTTTAAATTTTATTTCAATCCAGTCCCTATGTCAGTGTGTGTATGCAGTTTTGTAAAATTTTGTCTTGTTTTTCACTGGCACAGAATGGCCTACTTTTCAGAAGAGCAGCTTTCCTTCCTACAGAGAATTGAAACTTTCCCACGCCACCAGTTAGCCAGACACAGTCATGCTGTTTCAGTTAAGACCTAGCAAGTCAGTGAGCATATCATAATCATATTTCACTCTACAATCAGCTTCCAAAGATATGTAATGATGTATGTGGAAACAAAGACTTTGAGCCGCAGGATTCTTAGTGTGTGTGTTTGTGTGTGGCAGGCAAATTGAGTTCCCGAGTAGCTAAGTGGTTTTACCTTCAAGCAAATTATGCTTCTTATATTGTTAATTAATCTTACTCTGCAGAAATGGCAATTGGCATGCCAGACATTTAGAAATTAGAGTAAATAAAGTAATGTGTTTGTTCAATACATGTTGCAAGTACATCAATGGTTATCATAAGCATGTATGGTGGGGTCAAGGTCACGCTCATAATTAATGCAGTCTAAATATGTATATATAATTGCTTAAAAGTTGGGTTGTTTTTTTTTTAACAAGATATTAAATTAATTTACCCAAAACTGCCAGTTTCCAAACAAGACTTTTGACATTACAGATAATTTTTTTTTCATTTGGAAAAGTGCTAAAATTGCTACATTGGCAATGTTTGTGCAAATGTGAACATAATATACTGGGAAAGAGGGATTCTCTCCTAAGTATAGTGTTAAAACCAGAGGAATGGGAAACTATAAAATATTATTATTATAGCTTTATGAATTCAAGGGAAGTAATCATGACATGTACTTTCCTTGGAAATAAAAAGTATGGGTGCTCTCCCTTGAGTTTGGTCAGCACTCTTTGAAACTTTCAGTAAAAAAAAAGCTGTGTGTTTTCATTTTTCAGAAAAAAACACACACACATTCATACATACATACATACATACATTACATACATACAATACATACATGCATACAGCATTACATGCAAATCCTCATATAACTGATGCACAGCATTTGCAGTTTTGAGCTCAAGACATGCACATGTTTTCATTAACCACTTAGAGCCAGACTCAGAATCCCATTCAGAAGTCTAGAAGATGGGAAAAGTACTGGGGACCATGGAAATAAAAACCATTACTGGCCTGAGAAACACAGTATAGCTGTGAATAGGTGGACACAGCAAAATAAGTTGATAAAACCAGCTGACGAAACTGATAAGTCATCACCCCACTTCACCCTATTTTCTCCCCTCCCCCTTTTCTCTCTCTACTTTCATTTTCAGAAACACACTGTGACACAGTGACAGTCTCACACACACACACACCTAACACACACACACACACTACACACACACACACACACACTAACACACACACACACACACACACACACACACACACACTTTTCGTAAGTGTAGGGGTTTTCGTGCCGGTGGGAATGTATTTAACAAATTTTGCAAAACAGCAATCACTTAGGGGCTGGATGTAAAAAAGTACACAAGTGCTTGTCCATTATAATCCTCGAAATAATCAGATTTAGATGTATAGTCTAAAGATTTATACACACACACACGCACGCACGCGCGCGCACACACACACGCACGCATACACACAGACACACAGAGTGACAGACACACACACACACAGACACAGACAGACAGACAGACAACACACACACAACACACACACACAACACACACACACACACACACACACACACACACACACACACACACACACACACACATGTTGAGCAAGAGCCTAGCTTGTAATAAACCCAAAAGCTTGTGAAAAGCTAGCAATATTAATTAGCACCTGTAGGTGTGAATACTTCATTTTGTTTTTAAAAGTAATGTCGGAGAACAGTATCATCTATGTATACATGTTCAAATGCTTATCTGATCTACTGTTGTATAATTGCAATATTTTGCATGCTGAATGTACTGTCTACTTCATATACTATGGAGACCAAATTGATTTTGTACAGGAAGGGACCTTGTAATTTATACAGATGCAACTTCTGAATCTGATTCTTATCATGATAATATCAGTGAGTATATCAATCACATTTCTGCTTTTTTTTGTAATTTTGTCCTTGCCGCATCTTAAACACTAGTTGTTTTTAAAATGATTTTTAAAAAGTAATTTGTATGCAGTTTTTCAAAATTGGTCATCCATGTTTGTGACATATTGTGCAGGACTCAAGTTTCCAGTTCAGCCAACACCTGAGGATGGACCCGAGTGAGGTGGTGGGCACTGTGGTCTCCAGCCACAACCTTGCCGACATCCAGAACTACCTGGTCAACTTCAACAAGGAGATTGACCCCTCGTCTCTGCCCGTCATCTCTGACCCTGATGGGTCTGACTCTGTCAACGACATTCTGTCCTCAGTGTCGGCGGCTCAGTCGCTTCAGTCTGGAACAGAGGCGCCCAACACCAGTCACTTCAGCACGGCCTTCTACAGTGAGCAGTCTTTGCTGGACTCGGGCTTGGGAGAGGATTCCTCCCAGAACATCCATTCCCTGGTCGCTGGGGAGGATGGGGATGACCTGGTAGCACAAATCAAACAGGTCAGTTTCTTTTTTCTTTTTTCCCCTCGGTATTTTATATTTATCATGATGTACAGAATATTAAGTGCATTATTACTGTTTGTTGATTCATATACTTGAAGTTGTTTATGAATAAAAGAAAAAAACTCAAGTACGATCTAGACAGCAGAAGGCCTCAAGAAAAGAAACCTACAGTTCTAGCAAGTGTATCAGATGCATACATATATTATATGTACACAGTACAGGCCTGATTAGAATTACACATGCCTTGAAAAGAAAATAGCTGATAATGATATGGGTTTTCTGTGGACATACTTGCTGCATTCTTCACATAGAGTACATGTATGAAAGGATGAAAATCTTGCATCCTACATAAATTATTTGTTGCATTTAGACTACAGGTACATATTGAGTTGACTTTGTGACAAGTTGTCAACTTACTCAGGTCTGACTGTTTCAAAAACGAAGTTGCTAAGTGTAATTTTAAAGAAGAAAAAAGGCCTTGTGTGGTTCTGAATCTGCTTATTGGTCATGTAGGCCAACGTAAAACAAAAAAATCCTTCAATATTTATGGTATCTTTTAATACCTATTTCTTTTGTATTCATTCAATAAATGAATGATCATTGTTCTTCATTTTCTCAGGATTTTTTGTTATCATTGGTCTCTCTTCTATCTGTTTTGTGGTCATTTGTTTCTGTTAATTATTCTCATCCTTTCTTCCTGTCCGTATTCAGTGTATTGGGATTGTCATTGTTCAGCCTTTTTTTGAATAATTGTCCCGTGCCCTTCCTGTTTCTATTCTTATCATCATATTGTACTGTACTGAGTTTCTTGTTGTTACTGTTCACTTCTCCATTTGTGTTTTTGCACCACTGTTTTCTAACCTTCTGTCTGTTATCATCATTGTTCTCTTTTGTCACCAGTTCCTTGATATCATTAATAATACTATTTCTTTTTTTTTTTCCTTTGAGTTTGACATGATTGAATTTTCGTTTGAATTGAAGTTTCCTTATTTCTCTTGTAATCATTCTTATTCGCCCTCTTCGTGTGATAATCATGATTCTGTGCATGTTTTTCCAGGAGTCAGTGGGCATTGACCTTGATGATGCCAGTATGGCAGCAGTTCATAATCATGACTTTGTGTGTTTCTCCAGGAGTCAATCATGACTCTGTGTGTTTTTCCAGGAGTCAGTGGGCATTGACCTGGATGACGCCAGCATGGCAGCAGTTCAAGCTCAGCTGGCCAACCTGACGGGCAGCATCTCTGACCTGGCTGGGTCCTCTCAGGAGCTGATCATGACCTCCGTCAACGACGGACTGGACGCCAACGAAGGCAAGGTCATCCGCATCCTGTCACTGAACCAAGATGGGAAGTTCCTGTCCCTGGGCGAGACCAGCCAGATGCACATCCTGGGGGAAGACGGGCTGCAAGTGGGCGGGGAAGGAAAGGTAGGTAGGCAGGTTCTGTTTCATGAAGATTGTGGCTAGCTCAGGCTGAAGTACAGTCAGTTTATGTGCCCCAGACTGTAGGGGAGCTTTTATGAATGGGCTGCTGCTGAAGTACAGTCAGTTATGACACAGTGGTTTCTTAGTTTCATGAAATTGTGGCTAGCTCAGGCTGAAGTACAGTCAGTTTATGTGCACACAGACTGTATGGGTGTGTTCATTTATAGGTTTGTTTCATGAATTGTGGCTAGCTCAGGCTGAAGTACAGTCAGTTTGTGCACACAGACTGTATGGGTGTGTTCAGTATAAGGTTCTGTTTCATGAAATTGTGGCTAGCTCAGGCTGAAGTACAGTCAGTTTCTGTGTGCACACAGACTGTATGGGTGTGTTTCAGTTATAACGGTTCTGTTTCATGAAATTGTGGCTAGCTCAGGCTAAAGTACAATCAGCTTATGTGCACAGACTTCAGATGAGACTATAAACCGAGGCCCCGTGTGTGAACACATGCAGAACATCTTGCTGCACACGTTAAAACCTGTTCCACTTTTTGTAAGAGTAGGCCATTGTGTGCCAGTGGGAACAGATAAGATTTACAAAACTGCAAACACACGGGTCTGGATGTATAAAAGCACATGATAGCTTATTCCATTATCCTCGATATAAAAGTATAAATAACACACACACACACACACACACACACACACACACACACACACACACACACACACACACACACACAATGTACCATCTTGACATAAAAATTTGATTGATTGATTGATTGATTGAACACACACACACACACACACACACACACACACACACACACACACACACACACACACACACAACAACCAATTAAACAACACCGCCAAATCTGAGTGTGTCTGTCTGTGAAATAATTAGCTACTGAGAGGAGCTGAAAGTGGGTTAAACTGACAGCTGTGTTGTGTGTGTGTGTGGTGAAGGACCTTCCCGTGACCCTGGAGTCTCTAGGCCAGTCTCTGGTGCTGCCCTCCAGCAGCCAGGATCTGCTGGACGCCACCTCCTCCACCGCCTCCACCACCAGTGCCACCGTCACCAGCAGCGGCACGGATCTGCTGGTGCCGGACAGCCTGTCTGACGACGCTGCCACCGACCAGTCCATGGAGATGGGCGACGTTGTTCAGCCACAGCTCATCTCCGTGCAGCCCGGCATTGAGGGCATCAACGCAGAGGGTCTGCAGGTACGTGTGTGTGGGGCTTTAGTGTTTAGTAGCGATGAATCCTGTCAAGTAGTCTCTAAGCGGATCCCATTCACAGCAGCATCACTCCATCATCCTCATCACCATTGTTCATTATGCAATAATAAAGCAGTGCTCTATCAGGCAAGAAGGAGAAACCCTGTTGAGAGTCTGGAAGTAATTATAGCTGCTGGTATATATATATATATATATATATATATATATATATATATATATATATATATATTATACATGTACTTAGAAGGAGGAAAAGGCCAGCGAGCATGTGTGCCTGACCTGATTTCGTGATGGAATGCGAAATCTAGGGGCAGTTTGTGTTCAGAAAGTCTGAATGCAAGAGGGTTAATGGCAGCAGTGCTCAGTGCTGCTGGGCTGGTGGCATTATCATCGGCCAGTGTTGTGTTGAAGCAGGGTGGGGTCAAACAACCCTTGATGTTGATATGTAAAAGTGAACTAAGTATGTAAAGTTATAAATCACTGGAAAGCTTAGGTAACAAGCTTTTAAATGAATGTAGTTTTACAGCTGCATGTGGTGTTTATGATCATGTAAAAAATTGATAAATAAAAAAAGTTGCGTGTGCACTACAAAAAGTATGTTGATGTCATATTTTTAAGAAAATAACCAGGTGACAGAAAAAGGGAAAAATACATGTAAAAAAAGCCCAAACCCAAACAAACAAAACCATCACGAAGAAAGTGACTGTTGAAGTAATGCTCGTTGCAGGCTTTGACCCTGGAAGGGGATGGCACTGCAGGCGCCAGTCCGTCATTCTGAATGCTGCCAACGCGCTGCAGACGCTGGCCATCCTGCCCTCTGAGGGTCAGAACGGGGAGATGAACTACGTGCTGATCGTCACTCAGCCCGACGGCTCCAACAAGGAGCTGGCGGCTCAGGGCATCTCTCTAGACACCAACTCCGTCATCGGACTGAAGGAAGAGGCCAACGAGCTGACGGAGGAGTACATTGAGATAGACGGCACTGTGAAGCGGATTCTGAAGATAACGCCCAAGAAGATTTTCCCAACCTGAACTCGGACTTGACCTGCACTTACTGCAACTACACCAGCCCCAAGCGCTACCTGCTCTCCCGGCACATGAAGTCCCACTCCGAGGACAGGCCACACAATGTGTAAATTTGCAACCGCGGCTTCAAGACTCTGGCGTCCCTGACCAACCATGTGAACACTCACACAGGCACCAGGCCCCACAAGTGCAAAGAGTGTGACGCCGCTTTCACCACCTCAGGGGAGCTGGTGAGACACGTGCGGTACAGGCACACCTTTGAGAAGCCCCACAAGTGTCCGGAGTGTGACTACGCCAGTGTGGAGCTCAGCAAGCTGAAACGCCACATGCGGTCACACACAGGTGAGTCTCTTCACCTGTGTGTGTGAAAGGAAAGAGAGTGGGTCTCAAAAGCGTAGAAAGGTTGACTAGTTTGTAACACGTTTTCTGGTTTTAAAGATTAAAAAGTGAATCAAGCGGAATATGACATTTATGCCATACCACATCTGCCAAGAAACTCACTTGTCATATAGGTTACCAGCCGTGTAATTCAATATTTTGATGAAGCTGTGGGTGCATGCTGGATATTTGTGTGCCATCTTCTCACTGGCCTACTTTTCAGTGAGCAATGGATGTGCTTTGCTTTATGTGTGTGTGGGTTGTTTTTTTTGTAAAGTATATGCAAGATCCTGTGCAAAAGACCCTAGTTTATGGCCTTATTCAAAAGACTTGCAGAGCAATGGAGTCAGAACCGATGATGTTTTGTTTGTTTTTTGTTTGTTGTTTTTTTTTTGGGGGGTAGGGGTCTTAGCTGAACCACTCAGCAGTGACATGGAAATGGATTAGATTTTAAGCCTCTTATCAAACCAATAAGGTTGTCAGAAAATGGTGGAAGGTTTCAACTGACTTTTTAACCCTTTTCAGATAAAAAATCACTAGCTCAGTCATTGTCTGTATCATTTGGGGGGGCTTTTTCTGTTTTTGTCAAGTCAGAAAAACATAATGTTTGTTATTTAGTGTTTTGTTTATCCCCTATCATGGCTGTTTACCATGTTAAAATGATTTTTTTGGACAGGTGAAAGACCATACCAGTGTTCAACATGTTCCTATGCTAGCCCAGACACCTACAAACTGAAGCGGCATATGAGGATCCACACGGGAGAGAAGCCTTATGTCTGTGACATTTGCAATGCTAGGTAGGTGTTTGTTGCCTTGTTTGAGCTTCATGTTATCTTGTGCTCTTCACAATTATGTGTGATTGTTTCTCTACAAAATCCATCAAAACAAGTAATTATTCATTGCTTAAAATCAGTTTGCACTGTGTTGTCTGGCCTGCAATTTAGAATGGATAGATTTAGCATGTTTTAACATGAGATTGACACTTTTCAGATTTACTGACAGTATGGAACACTGAACTTATCCGGGGCTGTGCTGGGAGTGGTTTACATCTAGAGGTTTTAACAAACAATTGTTGAACACTCAGCAACTATTGACTGTCACTTGAGCCAAAATGCATCACGCTGCCGCTTAGCACCTGGCAAGTTAGGGCCAGCGCATCCGACTTCGGCATGGGAGAAAATTGTTATTCTTAAGTCTTTCTGGAAAAAAGGCAAGAAAATGGACCAAGAAGGCAGAAAATAAACAAGAAGGAGGTGACAGGAATAAAAGAAATAAATCAGAAACAGAGAGGGATAGAAAAGAGGAAATTTCTAACACATAATTTTCAGGTGGAGATGCTGTTTATACTGACAGGCCCCCAGCATCCTTACTGGAGATCTAGTCTTTACAACTCTGTCCCCCCTCACACAACTGCTTGCTACAGCAGATGAAAAGAAAATACCTGTGGATTTTTTTCCCCAGGTTCACTCAGTCTAACAGCCTGAAAGCACACAAGCTGATCCACTCAGGGAACAAGCCAGTGTTTCCAGTGCCCCTACTGCCCCACAACCTGCGGCCGTAAAACAGACCTGAAGATCCACACCCAGAAACTGCACAACAGTGAGGAGCCTGTCACCTGCCGCAAATGTGGGGTCAACTTTCCAGACAGGTGAGGGGGGAGTTACCTTGTCTGGTCATGAGTGAGCATTTCAGTTTGTGGATGATGGTTTTGTGCTGGATATGTTGGTTTTAATTAAAAGTAGGTTCTGCCCATCGGGTGAAAAAAATATTTCTGATGTTTAGTTTTGTCAGGTGGAGGAGGTTGCTTGTTGAAGGACTTCCATAAAATACCTGTTGTAATTCCTGTTGTTTTTTTAAGGGGGGGGAGGAGGTAGGGGTGGTGTTGGCTTGTTTTTTAGATTCTAAAAGCTTAGTTGTTATTCTTATTTTTTATTTTTTATTTTTTCTTTCTTTTATATCGAGGATAATGGAATAAGCACTCATGTGCTTTTTTTCGTCCAGTCCCCGTGTTATAAGTGCCTCACATGGCTGTATTCATTTGAACCTTACTCCCAACTTCCTGCTAAGCTTTTTTCATATAAGCGGGTGGGTAGTTTTTGTTTGTTGGTTTTTGGGTTCGTTTTTTTAATTCTTTTAGAGTCTGCATTTGCTGTGATGTGGAATATTTCTTTGCAGGTACAATTTCAAGCTTCACTGGAAGACCCATGAAGGGGAGAAGTGTTACAAATGTGAAAAATGTGACTATGCCGCCTGCTCACAACGACACCTGGAATCTCACATCCTCACCCACTCAGGAGAAAAGCCGTTTGAATGTGATGAATGCAGTCACGCGTTCCGACAAAAGCAGTTGTTGCGCCGACACAAGAACCACCACCACACGTCTGATTATCACCCCCCCACACCGCGGGACAAGAACCATGACTGCTCCGCCTGTGACAAGTCCTATGCCAACAAAGGGAATCTGATGCGTCACCTGGCTCAGCATGGGGACATGTCTGAGGACGACACCACCACCTCTGCTGCCTCAGGAGAGGGTGGGTACTGTTCTTGTGCAATGTGGCTCTGTGTTGTCAGATGCCTGAAGGAATAGGAGTCAGATGACATGATTTGTTGGAGGAAAAGGCTTTACCCTTTCACTGCTATCATATTTTGCTCAGGCATATGCTGGACGAAACAGAACGTTGAATCATGACTAACAGCGATCAACTGAGCATCGCTGGTGCCAGTTTATATGACGAACACTGTTCATCAGCAGCACAGTAAAGAGGTTAAAGGAGTCTCTGTTACACTGTGCGTTGTGTGTTATGAAAAAGAAATCACTTTGGCATGCTATTTTTCCACAGCCGAGCAAACTCTTAATGGAGGATGTTCATTTGTGCTGATTGCTTAGGATTTTGTTTTTGAATTTTCTTGGATTGATTAACTTAACAAGGTGGCATCTCAGACTGATTTTGATCAGGCCATGGGAAAAGATAATAAACATATGGGTGTGTCAAGTATGCATACATAAAGGGGTGTCCATGTTTTGTGCAGGAATAGTTCACTCTTTATCAGTGCTTTTTGTATGTATAGTGAATGCTATGCGATCTTTAGCAAGTGTGCAGGTACAAAACTGCAAAACATTTTGTCGGTTTAAAAATAGTACAATAAGAAAATTCTGTACTTTCACTGCAATTTAATGCGCATATTTTGTGAAGAGTTGTTGCAAAGCCATTGTAAATCTTTTTGAACTGTTAGCAGTTTTGTACAGGATGTTGGATGATGTGGTGTCATGAGTGCACAAGGGGTTCAGAATGCTGCCACTGATAAAACGATAAATCTGTGTGTGTGTATGTGTGTGTTTATTTATTTTTTTATTCTTTTATATAAGAGGATAATGGAATAAGCACTTGTGCTATTTTTCATCCAGTCCCCGTGTGTATGCAGTTTTATATATATTGTCATCTCTTCCCACCGGCACACAATGGCGTACTCTTACGAAAAGCGGAACAGAATTTAACATGTGCGCAAGATGTTCTGCATGCGTTTGCACACGGGGCATCGGTTTATAGTCCCATCTGAAAGACTTTTGGGGAGAGAGGAGTCAGCACTGATATACAGTGTGTGTGTGTGTGTGTGTGCGCGTGCATGTGTGTGTTTAGGTGAGGGTGGTCTGCGGACCATCACAGCTGACCACATTCTGCATGGAGACCTGATGCAGGAGTGGCGGGAGGGGAAGCTGGGCAACGCTCCCCAGGTGGTCATCGTCCACCCTGACGGCCGCATCGAAGAGGTCACCCCAAAACTGCAGGTGCGTCCTTCCTAGCACATTGGAATCTGTGCCTTGTGTTATCATCTCTCTCTCTTTTTTTAATTAATTAATTAATTTATTTATTCTTTTCTATCTATCTGTCTTATCTCTGTCTATCTCTCTATCTATCCATCTATCTATCCCTTAGTCTGGCGACTGTGGGGGCACTCCTGAAGACTTGACAACTTGTTCCCTTGATGCCTTGTTTTGTCATTTCTCTCTTTTTTAATTTTTTTATCTATCTATTTATTTATTTATTTATTCTTTTCTATCTATCTGTCTATCTCTATCTATCTCTCTATCTATCCATCTATCTATCCCTTAGTCTGGCGACTGTGGGGGCACTCCTGAAGACTTGACAACTTGTTCCCTTGATGCCTTGTTTTGTCATTTCTCTCTTTTTTTTTTTATTTATCTATATTTATTTATTTATTTATTCTTTTCTATCTATCTGTCTATCTCTATCTATCTCTCTATCTATCCATCTATCTATCCCTTAGTCTGGCGACTGTGGGGCACTCCTGAAGACTTGACAACTTGTTCCCTTGATGCCTTGTTTTGTCATTTCTCTCTTTTTAAAAATTTTTTATCTATCTATTTATTTATTCATTTATTCTTTTCTATCTATCTATCTATCTATCTGTCTATCTACCTACCTACCTACCTACCTGTCTGTCCCTTAGTCTGGTGACTGTGGGGGCACCCCTGAAGACTTGACAACCAGTTCCCTCCATTCCTGTCTCTGTTCTGCCTTCCTCAAAATTTGGTTGAGTTCTAGGCCTGTCCATTCGCTGATAAATAATTTCAGCAAATTTGTTCTTTAATATATATTTTATTTTTTTATATCGAGGATAATGGAATAAGCACTCGTGTGCTTTTTTCATTCACTCCCGTGTGTTATGCAGTTGTTTTTTTTATTTGTGTGTGTGTGCATGCTCGCATGTACATTTTGTTGGTTGGTTGGTTTGCTGTTCAGTTCTGTCCATCCACTAAAGTGTTACATCAGACGTCAAAATGTGAAGTGTGAAAGAGAGAGAGTTCTAACAGTCACACCCCTGTCCTCTTCCAAGCCTTTTCTCTTTTCTTTGCAAACATCACACACACTGGTTGCATCTTTTAACTTTTCATTGGATCAGGAACAAACAGAAATAAAAGGGAAAAAATTCTGGTCTGGTTAATACTTCACTTTCCTTATACCAAGTCCAAGTGTGATCTGTTCCTGCTATAAATAGCACCAGCTAGCCCTAACTAGGCTGGGATGGGATGGAATAATTATCAGCTGAGAGGAGCTGAAAGTGGAGGAAACTGACAGCTGTGCCTACCTTGGTTTGAATGTCCCTGAAGTTGAAGCTTTTTTGTGTGGTACAGATCCCTCCAGACCGTTCAGCAGACGATGAGGTATCAGTGGATGAGGAGGAGGAGGAGAAAAGCAGCAAGGAGCGTGGACCCGAGTTGTCCAGGAGCCAGAAGAAGGCAGCAGCATCAGCATCAGGCAGCAGCAGCAGCAGCAGCAAGTTTCAGAAACAACGCATCATCGTCACTGTGCCTGGAGACCAAGATGTCGATGAGGATGGAAACGTGAGTTGGTACATCAGGAAGGAATATGTTGGGTTTTTTTTTTTAACCCTTTCATTGCTATCCTATATTGCTCAGGCACATGCTGGATGAAACAGAGAGAGCGTTGAATCATGATGAACAATCGTCAACAGAGCATTGCTGGCAACGGTTTCTATGACGAACGCTGTTCGTCGGCAGCACAGTAAAGAGGTTAAGTTGCTTGACAGAATTTTTTGTCAACAAGATAGTATTGAACAAACAAAATTGACAAATGTATTTTGTGAAAATAGGACCAAGTATTGCAGTCATTTCCAAGTATGTTTGTGTAGGTAGAAATAATTTCTGAAATTTGATTATAAATGTTTATTCTTGATGAATATTCCTTACTGAATCACTAGATCAGTCATTTAGCACTTTCCATTTTCAGTCAGTGTCTTGACTCGTTCATGTTACACTGTAGCTCAAGCTACAACACTTACCACTACTCCATAAAGCACTGTGTCGTACAGCTATTCATACAACATGAAAATAAACATTTTTAACACTAAATCGTGTTCAATCTAAGGGAAACTGCACATGCTGTTAGCTGATTCAGTCTCCTTTATTCATTAGGACTGATGTGAAGGTATTCTAGGTCTCCATATCAGAATTTTTTTTTTTTTTAATTGATTTTGTTTGGTAATCTGTGACAGTAAATCCTCTTCTCATTTCTCTATGGAATACATATATATATATATATATATATTATAAATTTTTTTGCTTATTGATCTACTATAGTCTGTTTCTTTATTTGTTTATTCCTTCATTTATTCTTCCTTCTATCTCATAACCCACTTTTTGGGGGGGGAGGGGGGGGGGGGCGTCGAAGGAAAGTCTGTAATCTCTGCCAGATTCCCTTAAGCTGTTGAAGGCTTTACAGTTGGGCTAGTCTTCCCAGCGAAAGAGATAATTTGTGCCTGTGTAGACATACTTCATCATGGGTTGCTTTGAAGAGACAACAGATTTTTATACCTCTGTCTGTGACTTGATGCCCAAGTTGTATGCCTGCTTTACAGAAAGAAGCGGGCACTCAGGTAGAGCTGGTATCTGACATGAGTGACGAGGACAACGAAGAGGAGGAAGATGAAGAGGACGAAGAGGAGGAGTCGGTGATGGGGGGAGAGCAATACCTGAACAAACTGACCCCTGTGAACAAAAGTGGCGGGGAAGGGGGCAGTGGCAACAAGGGACTGGGTTCAAGCACAGTGACCCTTGACCCTTCCTCCTCGGCTGACCTGGAGAGCATGATAGCGTCCTTGCCTGTGGTGGCCACGCCCATCACCTTTGATCAGCCCTCAGGGTCACAGGACCAGTCCCAGGTGAGTGAGTGAGCCTTGGTTCAGTTTTCTTCTCACAGTCCTGGGATGAATGAATGCCATTCAAGCACTTTTCTGTGGTCAGCTCAATTTATTTGTTTTGTGATTGATGTAGGAAGTTTTGTTAAAATGTTACTATGATCTTTGTCTATCCGTGAGCTGAAGAAAACGTGCTTTTGTGACTGTTGGTCAGCTCTTTTTATTTGTTTTGTGATTGGTGTAGGAAGTTTTGTTTGTTTCTTTTAAAATATTACTATGATTTTTGTCTTTTCATAATAATGATAATAATACATGGAATTTATATAGCGCTATATCTTGTAAAAACAAATCAAAGCGCTTGCACTCGACCCTCACAACAAACAATCAATGACAATAAATAATTCTAGCAAATTCGAAAGCACACACACGCTGAAGAAAATGTGCATGTGTGACTTTTGGAAAAGTTTTTCTCTCAGTTGATTTCAGTGCCCCCAGCCTTTCGAGCAAATCTCAGTTCACTGGGAACATATTTTAAGGTGGGACATGGGGGTTAAAACTGATGAAATTTTGTTTACAAGCCCATGTTAAAATTTATGCCATATCATAAAAGGGCATCACTTGTAAAGCATAAAAATCAAATAATTACTCAGTTTACTGCACTGTTGCCATGGAAACAATCCAATATGGCCACCAAAACTGTTTCAAACTCCTAAACCTTTTTATCTATAACAAGTAGAAGTAATCTGTTTATACAACCTGAATTCTTTAAATTCACACAGGGAGATCCCCATAAATACATCCAGCAATATCTAATTCTAAAAAAAAAACCCACATGATTTAGGGCACTTTAAGACCTGTGTCTACCTGTAACTAAACCCACACTGCATGACGCTGGTGCAGATCCCCACCATCGACGCCCCTGAGATCCTGGCCCACCTGGACTTCACCACCAAGCTGATCAAGCAGGAGAAGGGGGACTCTGACTCCGACACCTTGTCCATCTCCCTCCTGCCCGACCCCGCCACCACCTCCGTGCTGCAGTCTGTCAGCACAGCACAGCTCAGAGCAGCAACAGCAGGGAGGCAGCCCAGCCACCAGTCAGAGGGGGGGGTCGTGTCTGCTGGGGGAACTAAGAGGGCGGCTGCTGACTCCGCGCCTGCCTTGACCTCGGTGCCCAAAACTGTGACCGTCGTTGTGGGGAGTGGTGTGGAGGCCAAGGAGAAGAAGACCACCACGAGGTGAGGATGTGGTTTTGTTAGTGGGAGTGTGGTTGAGTGTGGATAAGGTGCTATAATTCAGTGTTTTTTTTCTATCACCTCCATCTTGTCTATTTTCTGCCATCATGGTCCATTTTCCTGTGTTTTAAAAAAAAAGAAAAAAAAAAAAAGATAACAGTTCTCTCTTATGTCGTCATATGCGATGGGCCTGACTTGTCAGGCGCTTAACGGCAGCGTGACTTATTTTCACACATATAACACATCAATAATTGCTGTCAGAGCGTTCGAAGAAGAAGACTAATATCCATTCTGCAAAAAAAAAAAAAAAGGAAGATTTATGGACACTGCATTTCTACAAAACACAATACCACAAATAATATGCTCATCTTACAATTTGCTCATCTCAGTCATTTCTTGTGCAGCTCGCCTTCTTTGGAGACTTTTTCTGGTGAAATCAAAATATGGCGGTCTCTCTTGTTGGCATTCATTATTAGACGTGACCACATTCTATCGCCTGGTTTCTTTTGTCTCCACCGATTTTGGCCTAACAGGAGAACTTTGTGATGAGCACTGCAGGCAAGAACCTTTAGTAATGTCCCACACTGAATGAATATATATCCAGAACTGTGTCCGTTGTTTCTCCCCTTGATGTATGTGTATTTCCAGTGAGGCATGATCAGTCAGTGAAATCGTGTGACCCTTAAACGAACTGTTGTAACTGTGTTTCAGGAGCATGAAAAAGAGAGAGGATGAAGAGCAAGCCTCCCCAGCCAAGCGAACAAGGAGATCCCTAGCTGAACAGGCGTATACCTATATCTAGACAGCAACTCTACCTCTGCAAGGTAACTAGCCAAAAAGAATGGTCATGGTGTGACTGACACAAATTAAAAACTGACAGGACAACCCTTGAAAAGACTGGATGCACGTATCTGTTGGGTGTGAAAAGCATTTTTTTCAGAACTGATTACGATATCAGTTTTCACTTTCTGAAGGGGCCTCCTTGATAATATGTTGCATGAATTGGCAAAAAAGTTGTGTGGCAGTGTATTACATTGAAAAAAATCATCACTATGTACAGTAATCCATTGACTGTAAGCTTATTTTTATTTATTATTGTAAATGATTCTGCAGCTTGTTATGGCTGTATGTGTTATTGAAAGTGAAGTCAGCATTTCTCCAGGTTTTTTTTTTATTGAAACAACAAGAAAAACTTGCCCTCGTTTTCAAAGCACGCACCGCGCACGCACACACACACAACACACACACACACACACACACACACACACACACACACACACACACACACACACACACACACACACACTCAGAGGAGGGGGATGCATGAGTGTGTACCAGCTACAAGGGTTGGTGATAGTGGTTTTTGAGGTGAAATAAACCACAACTAAGATAGGGCTATACATACTATTAGTGTTAAGACTTAATCAGAGTTATTACTGACTGTGGGTTTGACTGAACAGTATGGAAAAAAAATTACAGAGATGTATAATTGGGCACACATTACATGACAAAACAATTTGAATATGCAATAAAGTGTCCTTGCTTTTCTTTTATACAGGTATGTAGTTTGGGGTGGGGAGTCTTTTTGCTCTTAGGGACCTTCTGTCCCTTTTCTTGACATCCTAGAATCAAATTGAATTAAATTCTTTTATTTCAAAGATAACGAATAAGCTCTTATGAGCTTTTTAATGTTCACACTGAGAGAGTGGTCGAAGGCTCATCTGTTACATTACAAGGTACTCATCAGATCAGTGAACTTGTGTACTTTTAAAAGTGAATATGAAAGTGATTATGCTGGCGTATCGGCTTATGCCATACAGAAACTGAACCTCTCATCAGCAGTTCAGAACACATGCTATCAAGCACTATATTGCCTTTTTTATGAAGAAAAAATACAGCTAGTCTCACTGTCTTGTTTCATGACAACAGTGTGGGCTACAGAGTGCATGCAGTACAGCATTTCCATAATGTGTTTCAGGTTTCAGTGCATTTCATTCCTGAAGTGGAGGGGGCAAGTGCTGACCACAAGGCTGATGGTGATGTGAGGTGGCGACAAGAAAAAGATGATGTACTGAACCTTTTTTTTACTGTGATCAACCTTTTCCTTCTCACTTCTTCTTCCTTTTTGTTCACCGAGAGGAGAGGGGAGGGCTTGTGTAAATTACAGAGACGTTATACATTAATTTATTGTTTTCCTTCTTGGAGCTGAATCAGTTTGTTGACTTGGTATTCACCTCATGTTGATGTCATGTTTTACCGTCTTTGTTTCTTTCCTGGTTACTGTGGTTGCTCTGGCGGTTTCAATGAACATGGTTAGTCTTTGTCATACAGACATGAGATTTCTTTCTGCCTTTTGGTGGAATTCTGCCTCTTTTAACAGCAGGCTTGAGGACCATTTTTTAGATCAGTTCAAATCCATGGAGAAAATGTTAGGGTGTACATGTGTGTGTGTTGCTTGATTCTCTGGCAGCTTGAATCCCAATGAGGCTGTCCTCATTTAGATGATTCTCACATAGATTGATTCTAATCCTACGTCTTATTTGAATTTGCAAGTGAGTCGAATCTGCTTTGTTGATTTGCTCGCCAGCTGTCAGAGGTGCCTGAACATGAGCTCTTATTGTCTTAAAAAAAAAAAGATAAATAAATTAAATTTAAAAAAAGAAAAGCTCTGATTTGTCTGTTCCACTGAAATGATAGGTTAGCTAACACCCACTGCAATGTGTTCAAGACTATCCTATAAAGAGAATTATCCGCATGGTTTTTTTTTTTTAAATCGTACCGTTTTAAGATTGCAGTGTCAGCCATCTGAATTAGCAATGCACGAGAATCTGACAGCTTGTGAAAAGGCTCTTGTCACCAATAATATTGTTAAAGAATTGAAATAAGAATACTCTCTCTGTCTCTCTCGCTCTCGTCTGCTCTTGCTCTCTTCTCTCTTTCTCTCTCTGTCTCTCTCTGTCTCTCTGTCTCTCTCCTGTCTCTCTCTCTCTCTCTCTCATATATATATCAAAACAGAAGCAGCAGAAGTGTAGTGGTTTGGACCTTTATAAATATAGTCCAGTGCAGATGGCTGAAGAGGTCAGCCACATGTGATGCTCATGCACACAGAATTATTTATCGGCAGTAAGTTTTAGCAGTATGAGTCTCTGTATCGTGTTTTGGTAACAGTTTTCATAACTTACAACAGTTAAGAAATGCATTTTCACAAATTTTGTAATTTTGAAATCAAGCAGAGAAGAATCCTATTTTTCATCAGTTCTTTGTCACAGAAGCTACTATTCAAAATGGGGGTTTCCAGTGTCATTTTCAGATGTCACAATTCTAAAGCTCTTCAGCTTCAGGGGCAAAGCCCCTGACCCCTACCTCACACAGAAAAAAGCCTAGGTGGCTCCCCGACCCAGGCCACATTTTCCTCTTTTGATTTTTTTTTTTCATTCTCATCTCTGATCATAAGCTATAAATAATATTCCTTGGTAAACCAGCAACAGATTGATTTCATTTATCCTTTTCTTTGATTGTTATTGTTATTATCAATATTACTATTTTACAGAGTCTGTTTGGTTTTTTTGGTTTACATTTTTCTCTCACTAGCAGGACATTTTCTGCATATTGTGGGTGTAACCTTTCTCTTCTGCATGTGTGGCTGTACTTGATTAAAAAAAAAAAAAGGTATGTTTAAGTGTATGGGAATTGATTTTGCACATGTGTATTATATGTGTATTTTATATATATATATATTAATTAATAATATAAATTAAATTTATATTATATATATATTGTATGTATTATGTGTGGAAGTGGTCCTGAATGAGATGTATTTGGAAGAGTTTACAGGAATTTGGGCTGCTTTTTTTGTTTTTTGTTTGGTGAGAGATTCCATTATTATGGGGAAAAGAAAGAGGGTGCATGTTTTAGAATATTTGAGTATGTGGGTTGACTCAAGTTTGTGTGCAGTGCGTGCATTGTGTGTGTGTGTGTGTGTGTGGTGTGTGTGTGTGTGCGTGCTGCGGACATGCTTGAATCAGCAGTGAGTGAATGTAGATGTTCAAGTAGGAACCACTGCATGAGAAGTCCATCTCTCACTGTTGCTATCTGTAGTTTTGCCATCATCAGAAGCTGTCCTTCTCAGTCCTGGGATCTTACTCAAGCCTTGTGTTGGAAGTTGCCACTGTTCAGAGTGTTGATACACTGTCTCTGCTTCAACTTGATCTGAGGTTAGCCTTAGTCTTTCAGATGTCTGTGTGTGTGTGTGTGTATGTATCACACTTCTCCCTACAGTGGTAGAACCTTTTGCATTGCTGCCATCTTGGGGTCAGAATAATCAGTAGTTCCAGGTCCTACCTCATGACCCTGAGAAAGCAGAGTTCAATCCTGACATTGCATGATTACTCAAGGCTTCTCCCCAAAGTCGGAATACAGCTAACTTCATGGTGGGCAAAAACGGTCACATATGCAGAATCTCACCATTGGTGAACCCTGGAGCTGTAGCCAAGGAACAAAAACTGACAACTGCACAGAAAGTAACTCACAAGCATAAAACAGATTCTCGATAACAAGCAGTTTTAGAAACTGTGCACATAAAAAAATGTCTTATTACAGTGTGAAATCTCTGTTATATCAACTGACAACTCCACGAAAAGATCTGGAAAAAAAAAAAAAGAAGTGAAGGAGGTTATCAATTTCTGTGAAGGGGCTCATCATTGAACTTTGAAACTGAAGATGAAGCAGAGAATATTTGCAGGGGAAGAGTTCTGAAACTGAAGATGAAGCAGAGAATATTTGCAGGGGAAGAGTTCTGAACACAGAAACTGAAGATGAAGCACAGGATATTTGCGGGGAAGAGTTCTGAACACAGAAACTGAAGATGAAGCAGAGAATATTTGCAGGGAAGAGTTCTGAACACAGAAACTGAAGATGAAGCAGAGAATATTTGCAGGGGAAGAGTTCTGAACACAGAAACTGAAGATGAAGCACAGAGTATTTGCAGGGAAGAGTTCTGAACACTGAAACTGAAGATGAAGCACAGGATATTTGCAGGGGAAGAGTTTCATTGTTTAGAGGCAAGGGATGGACCTGTGAAGCCTCTGGATTTGTTCAGCTCCATGCGTGAAGATCCCAGGACAAAGTTGGAAAGCTTGTGACATGGCTCACACTGTAGATATGCTGATGGTTACAGATGCTTCTCATGGTTTGTTTCGGGGGAGTGTTTGGGGGGGGGGTTTTGTGTGTTTTTTTCTGATACTAAGAGTGGTTAGGTGTGTGCCAGTTTGAATGCAATGATGATCCAGTTGGTTGGTGTGAATACACATGGTGTTAATCTATGATACGTTTGCCAAGAATCAAGCCCTGTGTGCAGAGTGGGGATTTGAATAAGAAGGGGGTTTTATTGTTGTTTTGAGGCTTTGTTTTAAAAGTTCATCAAAATCTTTAAAAGCACATGAAATTTGCATTTATTCTTAAGTCTTACCTTTGATGTCCATGCATCTGTTTTCAAGATGTAGGAGACTTGATTGATAACTGTACCTTTTAATGAAATTATGTTATACACAGTGCACTGAATATACTGAAAACATTAGCAGTCTGGTAATTTTAAATCCAGCTTTTATTTTCCCAAGTTGTTTCACTGTATGGGGAACGCTCTGTATACACTATGCGACATCTACCGAGAAATCTACTGAGCTGATGTTTGCCCTGCTGCTGCTGCTGCTACACTGGCCAGTATGCTGGTGAAGCCAGAACATCTTGCGCACACATTAAACCCTGTTCCGCTTTTCGTAAGAGTAGGCCATTGTGTGCTGGTGGGAACAGATGACATTTACAAAACTGCTTACACACAGGGACTGGATATAAAAAAGCATATGAATGCTTATTCCATTATCCTCGATATAAAAGAATAGAGAAATAAATAAATGGTGCATAATGAGTTGGGATGGTTTTAGGTGTGTTTTCCTAAGTCCCTTAACTCTGACGTGGATTACGTGGTTTTAAATGTGCATGCGTTATCTTTTGCCTGTGTGTGTAATTGAAGGAAAGCAAAGCATTTGTTAACTGAAAAGATTTTGAATAGTTCCTCATCTTTAGTTATTTATTCAAGTGGGCGCCAGCAAGTCTGCTCGTAACTGGACTTGAAAGATTGTCAACAAATCTGTAGCTTTAATTCACTGTGTGCCTCCAAGGTGGGATAGCCTGGTGGTCAGAGCATCGCACTCATAGTGGCTCTGGTTCAAACACCACTGAGATGCCCGTTCTAAAAGATTTTTCCTCTGCAGTTACATCAGTGCTGACCCCCACTCCCCCTAAAGTTCTTCGGCTTAGACTATGAGGTCCCTTGTGCGAATGCAGAGCATCTTGCACATGCTAAAACCCATTCTGCCTTTCAGAAGAGTAGGCCATTGTGCACCATTGAGAGCAGATAACAAAATGTACAAAACCGCATGCACATGGGGACTGCATGTAAAAAAAAAAGTACATTAGTGCTTATTACACTATTCTTAAAATGTAAATTTTGTAATGAAAATAAAAAAGACAGAAGAGTGAATAAAAAGATTCAATGACAATGATTCCAGGGTCATTGCTTGGGAAAAAAGGTCATTGTTTTATCATTGTGGCTATACAGACCATCACTTTAGCGTCTTGAACAAAGCAATTTTAAGGAATGGCTGACTGGCTTGGTTTAATCAACTGTGTCCATAGATGAAAAGCATTATATTAGACTATCCATAAGTGAACTTTTACATGGTAAGATTGAGATTTCTACCAGTGTTAGCATTTAAAATTTTTTTTAGGGTTCATGCTACTGAAACCATATAATAATAATCATACATGGAATTTATATAGTGCTTTATCTTGCAAAAACAAATCAAAGCGCTTGCATTCGTCCTATGCAACACACAAGCAATCAATGACGATTAATAGTTTTAGCAAATTCAACCGTACACACACACACACGCACGCATACGCCATACAGTGTGCTGTGGCAATCATGCCATTTTGAGAGCTTGGTTGAGTGGGAATAGTGATGATATATACTCAGTGATAATATCGTGTAACATTAGAAATGTGTGTTTGCTGGGGGTTTTGTTTTTAAATGAAGAACTGTATTGTTGACTGTATGATTACTTACAAAACGTATGTGTGTGGGGAAGGAAACTATACAAAGAATGTGTCTAAAATGAGTAATAAAAAGCGTTACCAGAGGATAGACAAGTTCCTTGTTGTTTTCTAGTGTGGATGTGGAAGACTTTCTGTTTATTGAACTTTGTCTTGTGTTTCTCCTCCTACATTGTATGTATACACTGAAATGCATACGTTCATACGCCCATACCATGCACACACATGCACACACTCAGACACACAAGTGGAAGCATACGCATAAACACATGCATGCATCCGCTCACACACAGTGACACGCATCCACACACACACACACACACACACACACAACACACACAAGATTCAAAAGTCATCCATTCTGCCCAAGGAAGCTTCAGGATAGAAGTAAAAATCTGCTGATGTTTCTAGTAAAAGAAGAGACGAAGCTGAACACAGTGGTGTTTTTATTACTATTTTACTGTTTTACCTCAGCTGTGTGCTTTGAAGGAGTGACGCCCAGCAGAGTTGTGGGGTTTTATCAAGACAGGTATATATATATATATATATATATATATATGTATATTATATATACCAAATATTGGTATATTATAGACATTATATATTATATATATATATATTATATAAATTTTATATATAAATTTTTGTGACCTCCAGAATGTGCATGCAGACAGATGAACAAGAATTGTTATCATAGACTTCAGAAAGGCTCTTAGTTTTTAAGAGTCTAAAAGGGTAAAGGTGTCCTATAACCTATGTGGTTGTAGGGGAGCAAGGTGTCAGAGACCTCAGCTTCTCTAGGGCCAGCATATTGAGGGGCGCCCATCTCCTCTCCCTCGTTGCTTTACCTTCCCTGACCCTAAAGAGGGCAGGTACCCATTGACAGCTGGGGGGACTGTCCTGAAACCAAGGCGCGCAAATGGTGACCCATCCACTTAGTAACCAATCTCAACATTCCCAAACCTACCACTGGACTGAACTTTCCTCAATCGCTCTAAGGAGCGCCGTCAGGGCATCTCCATGTTCGTCTGGAGCAAGACCAGTCTGCTGGCCATCTAACATTAAATCCTGTTCCTTCGTAAGAAGGCATTGTACAACTACATGCACCGGACTGATTAAAAAAGCACAGTCTTATTCATTACCCGATAAGATAATAAAATGACTGCACGTCACACATTGCTTGCTGGGTATCTTTGTGTGGGGCCTGTCAGTGTAAATAGTATCCCCACCTTCTGGAAACTTTGTGTTAGAATCCCTCTTTTCTATCTTTTCTCTTTGTGTCTGCTTTGTTACTTTTCTTTCTGTCACCATCCTTCTTGTTTTATTTTCTGCCTTCTTGGTCCCATTCTCCTGCTTTTTTTCTCCCCAGAAAACTTAAAAGATACTACTTACTTACTACTTCTTCTTCTTCTTCTTCAGTGTTCCTTACTTAAAAAGATAACAATTGTCTCTCATGCTGGAATTAGATGCACTGGAGCTGACTTGTGAGGCAGGCACTAACAACAGCACAACACCTTTGCTCATATGACAGACAACAATTCCATAGTTTCACCAGGACTTACCCTTTGCTCATGTGACAGACAGGTTTCAAAGTCTCACCAGGACTTTTTTGTGCATGGGGAGGGATGCGGTGTTAATTCTAAAGTGAAATTCTCTTCAAAGTGACAGCCGAGTGAGGATTCAAACCCCGACCCTTAGATTTTTTCCAGAACAGGAGTCCAGCTGTCGAACCACTAGCTATCCCCCCCCCCCCAAAAAAAAAAAAAAAAAAAATCTTCTGACATTATTGTTATCAGAATCATGTATTCCTGTACTTTGTTGTTGACGTTTGGTTGGTTAGTTGTAGAAATTGATTTCTGTATTGCAGACAGAAAACTGGATTGACATTAAATTGATCAGATGGTGGGTTGAGCACTTGCACGCATGCATTCTCATACGCACAAAATACACAAAGAACGTGATGGTCATCAACATGAATATAATTATTCTGGTATGGTTCACTGTGAGAATATTATGCTCATTACCCTGACATGGAAGACACACAAGTAGAAAGTAGGAAAACCACCGTAGGACGT
>CM060325.1:58485532-58518032 GCA_030674155.1 Stramonita haemastoma | reverse complement strand
CCGGAGGTTCCGTTAGCGGCACAGATGACCCCTTGGCCTAGGAAGCGAGAGACATTAAAGTTGGTGGTCCGCTGGAAAATCTCTTCACACTGAGAGCTGGTGTAGGTGTCTAGGTCAACCTCTTGCAGTGATGAGGGCACGCTTCTACTGTAATCTGCACAGTGTAGTGTTAGTGTTAGTGTTAGTGTGGTGTGGGTGTGGTTGTGGTTTGGTGTGGTGTGGTGTGGTGTGGTGTGGTGGGTGGGGTGGTGTGGTGTGGTGGTTAGTGTTAGTGGGTGTGGTGTGGTGTGGTGCGGTGTGTTGTGTTGTGTTGTGTTGCGTTGCGTTGTGTTGCGTTGCGTTGCGTTGCGTTGCGTTGCGTTGCGGTGCGGTGCGGTGCGGTGCGGTGCGGTGCGGTGCGGTGCGGTGCGGTGCGTTTGGTGTGGTGTGGTGTGGTGTTTGTGTTTTGTTTTGTTGTGGTGTGGTGTGGTGTGGTGTGTTGTGGTGTGGTGTGTGTGTGTTGTGTTGTGTTGTGGTGTGTTGTGGTGTGTTGTGTTGTGTTGTTTGTGTTGTGGTGTGTTGTGTGTGTTGTGGTGTGGTGTGGTGTGGTGTGGTGTAGTGTAGTGTAATCCCCAGGCAATGCAGACGTCCTTCACTTCTTCATGGTTCTAGTGTGTAAAAAGGTAAATGTGTCCCATAACCTGTGTGGTCATCGGGGAGTGAGGCATCAGAGACCTCAGCTTCTCTAGGGGCCAGCATATTGAGGGCGGCGCCCATCTCCTCTCCCTCGCTGCTTCACCTTCCCTGACCCTAAAGAGGGCAGGTACCCATTTACAGCTGGGTAAACTGGGGTGACTGTACTATAGCCAAGGTGCGCAAACGGTCACCCATCCAACTGGTAACCATGCTCGACGCTGCTTAACTTGACTGGGGGAAAGCGAGCGCTCTGATCACTTGTGCTTGCATGCTTTTATGCATGTGCATGCATTTCACATGTGTTGGTAGGCCCCCTAGGATGGCCAGGGTTTAAATAAGTGGCAGACATGTTTCCTAAAAGGTAAAAGGTGTCCCAAAACCCTCTGCGGTCATCGGGGAGCGAAGCATCAGAGGCCTCAGCTTCTCTAGGGGCCAGCATATTGAGAGCGCGCCCATCTCCTCTCCTTCGCTGCTTTACCTTCCATATCTCTATAAAGAGGGCTGGTAGGCTACCCATTTACAGCTGGGTGAACTGGGGGACGGACTATACTGAAGCCAGTGATAACAGTTTTCTGATAACTGAACAAAAAACAAAAGAGAGAGAAGAGAGAGAGAGAGGAGAGAGAGAGAGAGAGAGAGAGAGAGAGAGAGAGGAGAGAGAGAGAGAGAGAGAGAGAGAGAGAGGAGAGGGGGGAGGAGGGGGGAGAGAGAGAGAGGAGAGGAGAGAGAGAGAGGGAGAGAGGGGGGGGGGGGAGCAGAGAGAGAGAGGGAGGAGAGAGACAGAGACAGAGACAGAAAGAGACAGAGAAAGAGAGACAGACAGACAGACAGACAGAGACAGAGAGACACTGAAAAGAGACAGAACAGACACAGAGACAGAGACAGACAGACAGAGAGATGGAAACCAGCTCTTACATTCCAGAGCCCCCCAGCCAGCCACGTGCATCGTGCGGGCAGCGCGGCATTGGGGGCGGGCAGACACACTGTGGACACGTTGTCGTTGAACACCAGGGGCCGCGCCAGACGTAACACAGCCACGTCATTTTCTGTTCACAACACAAAACCATTTCATTTTCTTTTTTTCTTTTTTTCTTTTATTCTTTTATATCGAGGATAATGGAATAAACACTCTTTGTGCTTTTTTTTTTTTTTACATCCAGTTCCCGTGTGTATGCAGTTGTACGTAAATGTCATCTGTTCCCACCGGCACACGATGGCCTACTATACTCTTACGAAAAGCGGAACAGGATTTAACGTGTGCGCAAGATGTTCTGCGTAACCCTCCAACAAACATCAGCAACCAACAGGCCGTATTGTGACACAGATTATTATCATTGTCAGCATTGTTTGTCGTTAGATTGTCGTCGTTTGTTGTCGTTTTTGTCGTTGTCATTATCATCGTTATGCTAGTCGCTACCGTCGTTGCAGTCTTCGTTATCATCAATAGCTACCTGTGGCTAGAATATGTTGAGGCCACGGAAAGCGAGAATCATGTGGACTGACTGTCACCGCAGCCTACCTACCAGTGGCTTTGTTTGTCTGCCTATCCCAAGATGCTGCTGTCTGTCTTCTCACTCTTTGGTGCCAGTTTCTTCGTCGTCGTCGTCGTCGTCGTCGTCGTCGAACGCTCAGACAGCAAGCCCAGAGGCCCTGACAAATGCCGTAGTACACCAAAGACCCTCTCCAGGGGTCCAAAGAGTTTGTCCCTCATCGGCAGGTCAGTAGGCCAGATATCGGCCTTCACTCAGGTTTTGGTGTGTTGGACAGGCTGGAGGAAGTGTTCCACTGTCATGGGAGAAATGCCACAGGGCACACCTCAGAATCTCCAATGTGGAACTTGTGAACATGCGATGTTTGAGTCTGCAGTGTCCAGTCCTCAGCCTCACAATTCTTACTTGGTCTTCTCTAGGCAGGAGGTAGTAGTCATCCTTACTGTTGAAATCAGGGTGCTGCTGAAGCCATCAACTCTTTTGCTTTTCTTCACAATTATTGTCTTTGCCTCTTCATACATCACCTCCTGCTCCTTTTGAGGCATCTGACCTCCTGCCTTTGCCAGTAGGTCAGCTTCCTTCACTGCCATGGATGACTGCATGGTCAGTGGACTGCTGCAGGGCAACAAGAGCGAAGGCAAGGGCGTGAAGTTCCTTGTCCTGTGTCAGCTTGTAAGTGAGATGAAAGCAAGCACACTGCTGATCTTGAACGTAACTGAGATACATGCAGGGCACTCCTGTGATCCTAACTTCAAATCCACTGTACCGTCAGTGGCAGAATAGTGAATCTGAAACGACTGTCGCAGAGCAGCCATACTCAGCACTACGAGAGTTGTCGAGTCTTGGCTGCTTTGGGGCAACCTGCAGGGAAAAGCTCTGGGTTACTGTCAAAACTAAAACATTTTGATGCTTTTTTGTGGTGCCTGTTCTGTTGTTGTCGTCTCTCATATGAGCAAAATTTATGTTGCACTGCCTAATGTTAAGAACCTGTAGCCTGTTTGACTCTGTAGAGAATGCTCCAAACACGAATGAAGATAACTTGCAACGCAGGGAAAGGAACCGATTTTGTTTCAAGAAAATGTATCCTTGAAATTGACTTGATATTATCCATGACTGCGTTGGGATAGAAGCCTAAACGTTTCCAGCAGAGCATCATTTCTTTCATTTAACTTTAGATTTCAGCTTTTTGGGGGAAATTCTGAGATCAAATCAACGTCTACTTGTAATAAACTATCTTGCAGAAAGCTTGATGTTTTGGGAAAGACAATTAGGATGATAGAGAAACAAATACACATATAGATGTCAAAAGATAAAAATGATAATAGGTGGCACGGCTCTTGTGGCGACGCGCTCTCCCCGGGGAGGCAGCCCGAATTAACGCAGAAAACTGCTGTGACTTAAAAAGTGGTATACGATATACCATAGGCTTTAAAATGAATTTACAAAATTTTTGTAAATTATATGAGTAGAACATTACATCAAGTTCTGTCATATATATAATTCCTTCATGCAATGTGTCATATTCTCCTCTTTTTTAATTGCCTTGAAAAAGAAAATGCAAAAAATCCCTCTCTGGTGCAAACAAAAGAATGAGAAACATTCGCTCGTGCGAAACAAATGCCTGCGCATGCGCTGCGCGAACAAACTCTTGGTGTGCTAGTGTAACGATTGCGTCACTTCCGACTGCGAGGAATGCATGCACTTTGCGTTTCGCCCCCTGCTAATCCTCCACACCTGGCCATATTTAAAACGGGATTACCCCGTGTTTGCAGCTGAGCGATTTACCTGCCTGCCTATCTGCAGGTTCACACTGCTCGTTTGTGGCTGCAGGTAGTGGTGGTGTTGATACCTGTGCCTTTTACATTGCTGCTAGCTGTCAACATTACACGAAAAGTATTCTTTTTAATTAGAAGCACATTCGTAAAATATCAATAATGTTTTTTTTGCTGTATATTTTCTAGTCGTCTCTGCTTTGCACACTGTGGTGTATTCATATTATTGTTGCTGTGGATATAATTTGAAGTAAAAGTCCCCCTGTGGGGGATACCAGGGGCCTGTCAGAATAAACAGCGTCCACACAGTCTGGAAAATCTGTGCTAGATATTTCCCTCTTTTCTATCACTCTCTTTGTTCCTGTCCTGTTCTTTTTCCTCCTGTCACACCCTTCTTGTCTGTTTTCTTCCTTCTTGGTCCAATTCTCCTGCCTTTTTTTCCGGAAGACTTAAAAGATAACAATTCTCTCTTAGTCGGATGCGCTGGGCCTGACTTGTCAGGCGCTTAACAGCAGCGTGACGCATTGTTGCTCATGTAACAGAAAATAGTTGCTGTCTGAGCGTTCGAAGAAGAAGAAGAGTAAAATATTTGGAATATATCGAGATTTTCTCAGTTGTTTTTTTCCTTTTGATTATTTCAAACTGCTTTAATTGCTCTGGTATTCGCTGTTTCCCTGGCCTCCACCTCACCTAGCTCGTAGTGTAGTAAACCAGTTGGGGCACCACTGAAGATTTTGCTTCTACCTTCCTCCACCTTCCTGGCCTTGTTAAACTCAATGCTGAAACTAATTTAAACCTTATTTCCTTAGTGTTTTTGTCAATAAGCCACAGGTCAGAAGCTTTGTCCATTTTTTTTTTAGTGATGAAGGCAATGTACAAAATGCCTGCATTAAAAATACTGTTATGCTTTGAAATGTTATGTTGAAGTTGTCTTCAGCCCTGAAAAGCTCTTAGCATACCGATGAAAATATAAGCCTAGGTCCCAAGTGCAAACGCACGCAGAACAATCTTGCGGACACGTTAATCTGTACTAAAGCCAAGGTGCACGAACGGTCACCCATCCACTTGGTAACCACAGCTCGATGCTGCTTAACCTTAGCTTGGGGAGAGCGAGGGCTCTGACCACTGAGCTGTCCCGTCCCCTGAGCTATCCCGTCCCCTGAGCTATCCCACTGAGCTATCCCGTCCCCTGAGCTATCCCGTCCACTGAGCTATCCCACTGAGCTATCCCGTCCACTGAGCTATCCCACTGAGCTATCCCGTCCACTGAGCTATCCCACTGAGCTATCCCGTCCCCTGAGCTATCCCGTCCACTGAGCTATCCCGTCCACTGAGCTATCCCACTGAGCTATCCCGTCCACTGAGCTATCCCACTGAGCTATCCCGTCCACTGAGCTATCCCACTGAGCTATCCCACTGAGCTATCCCGTCCACTGAGCTATCCCACTGAGCTATCCCGTCCACTGAGCTATCCCACTGAGCTATCCCACTGAGCTATCCCGTCCCCTGAGCTATCCCGTCCCCTGAGCTATCCCGTCCACTGAGCTATCCCACTGAGCTATCCCACTGAGCTATCCCGTCCACTGAGCTATCCCACTGAGCTATCCCGTCCCCTGAGCTATCCCGTCCCCTGAGCTATCCCGTCCCCTGAGCTATCCCGTCCCCTGAGCTATCCCGTCCACTGAGCTATCCCACTGAGCTATCCCGTCCACTGAGCTATCCCGTCCCCTGAGCTATCCCGTCCACTGAGCTATCCCGTCCCCTGAGCTATCCCACTGAGCTATCCCGTCCCCTGAGCTATCCCGTCCACTGAGCTATCCCGTCCACTGAGCTATCCCACTGAGCTATCCCGTCCACTGAGCTATCCCACTGAGCTATCCCGTCCACTGAGCTATCCCACTGAGCTATCCCGTCCACTGAGCTATCCCGTCCCCTGAGCTATCCCACTGAGCTATCCCGTCCACTGAGCTATCCCACTGAGCTATCCCGTCCACTGAGCTATCCCACTGAGCTATCCCGTCCCCTGAGCTATCCCGTCCACTGAGCTATCCCGTCCCCTGAGCTATCCCGTCCACTGAGCTATCCCGTCCACTGAGCTATCCCGTCCACTGAGCTACTGAGCTATCCCGTCCCCTGAGCTATCCCGTCCCCTGAGCTATCCCGTCCACTGAGCTATCCCGTCCACTGAGCTATCCCGTCCACTGAGCTATCCCGTCCACTGAGCTATCCCGTCCACTAATGTATTCCTTAGTCCCCTAAGGTCCCCTGGTCTATCCCGTCCCCTGTCAGCTTGCACACAATGACGTAAACACACAATAACGTAAACACACAATGACGTAAGGGAACTTACGAAAGAAGTATTTGTTGTAGTTGGGATGACGTAGGCCGCTGACGACGAACACTCTCTGGGCTCCCATCTCCAGGTTTTCGAACTGACGACTGAACTGACCGGCCACCACCTCGAAAGTGTTGCTGTTGAGCCTGTTGTTCTTCACCATTCTGAAACCACCACCACCACCAGTAGTAGGCACCCATCAGTCTCGGAAGACTGGAGTTGAGCTCTTATCTTTAGAGCGCAAAGCCTGGGTAAGTAAGTATGGAGGGCAAGCTGTTACCCATGCAGCAGACCCCCCCCCCCCCCCCCTCTCCACGGCACTGGAATGATCCATTGGAAAGGCAATGACCGATACGAATGGTTCCAATACTGTCGCAGGAGCCACCAAAACGTTGCCATATACAGCCCCGAGCCGCCCTGGGACTCCCAACTCCCCGATTTTTCCTCAGGGATGGTGTCTAAACACGACACCTGTGTGCATGCTGGTTTTTTTTTTTATATAATTTTGTCATCCGCTCCTACCGGCACACGATGGCCTGCTCTTCTTAAAGGTGGAACGGGGTTTTAATGTGTGCGCAAGATGTTCTGCGTGCGTTCACACACGGGGCCTCGGTTTATAGTCTCATCCGAATGACTTTGACATTCAGTTCGATTTTCTCGTCAAACTGGGAAGAAAGGGAGATCCTGGGTACGAACCCAGAAACTCACGGTTTACATATTGGCAGGCAAACGTCTTGACCATCCTGCCACCTTCCTTCCCACCACCACCACCACCACAACAATCAGTGACTGATTGACACTGATGGTAAATGTAAAGGTAAAGGTGGCCCATAACCTATGCGGTGGTTGGGGAGCGAGGCATCAGGGACCTCAGCTTCTCAAGGGGCCAGCGTATTGAAAGCCACAACTGATGGACGCTGTAGCGCAGTGGTAAAGGCCGATCAACTCCAACCTCATGGGTCCATGAAGTCGTGGGTTCGAATCTCGGGGGCTGCGTCTGGTGAATGAAGGGGTGGGGATTTTTTTTTTTTACGATCTTCCAGGTTTACCTCCAAGTGCAGAGCTGCTAGTGCATTCATTCCGTTTTGTGGATATATACACATGCAGAAAATCAAATATACACGTCAAAGATCCCGTACTCCATGTCAGTGTTCGGTGGGTTATGGAAACATGAATATATAGCCTATACCAAGCATACATCCCTGAAATCGGAATGCAGCTACCTTCATGGTGGGCCAAAAACCGGTTACTTACGCAAAATCTCACCATTGGTGGACATCGGAACTCCATAGGGGAACGAAGACAACACACACACACACACACACACACACACACACACACACACACACACACACACACACACACACACACCCCCCACCACCACCACCACCACCACCACCACCACCATCCACCACTATCCTCCACCTCCCCCCACTCCCCCCCCCCCCAAACACCACACCACACACACCACACACACACACACACACACCACACCACACCACACACACACACAACACAACCCCCCTCCCACCCCCCCCCCCCCCCCCCCCCCCCACAACCCAACCCAACCCAACACACACAAACACACTCCCTCTGCCCCCCCTCCCCCCCCCCCCCACACACACACCTCCACACTCACACCCCCAGCCCCTCACTACCCTTACTTATCGAGGCAGTGACCGGCGGTCAGGACGTGAGAGCTGTCCACTATGACGCAGCCGCACTGCAGCTTGCCACTGGATACACACACACAACACACACACACAACCCCCCCTCCCCCCTCCCCCTACCCCCCCCCCCCCCCACACCTCCACACTCACACCCCCAGCCCCTCACTACCCTTACTTATCGAGGCAGTGGCCAGCGGTCAGGACGTGGGAGCTGTCCACTATGACGCAGCCACATTGCAGCTTGCCACTGGACAGCAGCATGGCCACCCAGGGGTAGCGGCCAGGCTCCGACTGGTCCCCGCCCAGGATCTTGGCCCTGGGTTTGTAGCGGCCACACCGGCCCTGCACAGAGGCTGAAACACACCGGGGACTGGATGTAAAGAAGCACTGGTTGTAATGAAAGCACACGAGTGCTTATTCCATTATCCTTTATATATAATATCCATTATTAAGGGAGACCGGATAGCCTAGTGGTCAGAACACTGCGCTCGCAATTTGACGACCCGGGTTCGATTCTCGTTCGAGGGGATTTTCCCCCTGGAGTTAACATCAGTGCTGACTCCACTCTCCCCCAAAAGTCTTTCGGATGAGACTACACACCGAGGCCCCGTGTGCGAACGCACGCAGATCTTGCGCACACGTTAAATCCTGTTCCGCTTTTTGTAAGAGTAGGCCATTGTGTGCTGGTGAGAACAGATGATAAGATTGACAAAACTGCATACACACGGGGACTGGATGTAAAAAAGCACACGAGTGCTTATTCCATTATCCTCGATATAAAAGAATAAATAAATAAATAAAGGCAGAACGTGGTACACAGCGTTCAGTTATGGTTATATATATATAATATAGTCAGTGTGTTTGGGGGTTGGGGGTGGGGGGTGGGTGGAAACCAGCAAAGAATTCTTTTAAATGGATTATTTAGTTAGTTATTTACTTTATGTCTTACTTTTTTATTTATTTATTTATTTAATATCTTTATTCATTTATTCATTTATTTATTTATTTATTTATTTATTTATTTATTTATTTATTTATTTATGTGTGAGTGAGTGAGTGAGTGAGTGAGTAAGTGAGTGAGTGAGTATAGACATACATACACACATACGTACATACATGTATTATATACATACATACATACATACATACATACATACATACATACATACATACATACATACATACATACATACATACACAACAACAACAACAACAACAACAACAACAGCAACAATCACTGCTGAAGATGCTGCTACAACTCTTGCTGCAACCATTAATTGTCACCAGAACCAAAAATCACCACCACAACCACTACACCTGCCTAGTGCCAGGCTGAAACTGTCCTCGGACTAGCAAGCCTACCACTTTACTCGAGCTATTACTACCACTGTCATTTCCACCTCTGCAGCCACCAACCTCTCCCATTCCCCCCATTCCTACCCAATCCTGATCCACCACCATAACCACAATAACACAACAGTAACGATACCGTCCACGACAAAGACAATGCTGGAAAATATAAAAAGGTAAAGGTGTCCCATAACCTAGGCGGTCATAGGGGAGCGAGGCATCAGAGACTTCAGCTTCTCTAGGGGCCAGCATGTTGAGGGCGGCGCCCATCTCCTCTCCCTCGCTGCTTTACCTTCCCTGATCCTAAAGAGGGCAGGTACCCATTTACAGCTGGGTGAACTGGGGGGACCGAACTGAAGCCGAGGCGCATAAACGGTCACCCATCCAACTGGTAACCACGCTCGATGCTGCTTAACTTGACTTGGGGAAAGCAAGAGCTCTGACCACTTAGCTATCCCGCCCCCCAAATATAATAACAATAAAATGATAATGCCGACGACTGATAACAACTATGAATAACACTCGAACCAGCAAACAAACCCCCAAAACCCACAAAAAATAAGTATTAAAGCGTATACTCACTACAAGGTTGAAAATAGCAGCTCGTGGTTTGAACCGCAGACCCCATACATGTTGACCCTCCATTTGAGGGGGAGGGCTGTTGCAGGCACGGTCCCGCCGGCGGGTTCCACTGCCGCAGGAGACGCTGCATGAACTCCAGGCACCCCAGGAGCCCCAACTGCCGTCCACTCGCGGTCCTGAAAACAATGTGCGTAGGTTGTCACAGACAGAGGCAGACAGGGGAAACGATGGGAAGACAACATCAGAGTGGACAGGCCTTGGGTGGAACGATCCACTACACACACACACACACACACACACACACACACACACACACACACAC
This sequence comes from Stramonita haemastoma, assembly GCA_030674155.1. Lineage (NCBI taxonomy): Eukaryota > Metazoa > Mollusca > Gastropoda > Neogastropoda > Muricidae > Stramonita > Stramonita haemastoma. The sequence goes on along the minus strand of CM060325.1, from coordinate 58,507,836 downwards.
ACACACACACACACACACACACACACACACAACATATATATATATATATATATATATATATATATATATATATATATACATACACATACATTGGTACAAATAATATCTTGAGCGCATGCACTATCCACACTTACATGCATGCAAACACTTGAACTCACGCATATAATGTACCCATACACTCAACATTATGTCTAATATCACTTTTTGTGAAGAGACGTAAAATTGAAGACCACCACCACCATCACTACGGAGGGCGGAGGACAGTGGGGAGTGGAGGAAGCTGGTTGCAAAATCTTTAGTTGCGCCCCCACGGTCCACTGTACTGCGGAACAGGTGAAGATGAAGGGTGAGTTTGTCACTGACTTTGCAACAACAGGGCAGGGTAGGGTAGGGTAGGGCAGGGCAGGGTAATATGGAGCAGTATAGAATAACAAAACGGAGCACAAGTACAAAAACAAAAACAACAACAACAAAACAATGATGATGATGATGATGATGATGATGATGATGATGATGATGATGATGATGGTGATGGTGATGATGGTGATGATGATGATGATGGTGATGATGGTGATGATGATGATGATGATGGTGATGGTGATGATGATGACAACAACAACGACGACAACAATGGTCATCACTACCACGACCAACAACAACATCAACACCAACAACACCAACACCAACACCACTAACACCAAGAACGACAACAACATCAACACCACCACCACCGACAACAATAACACCACCATCAAAACCACCACCATCACCAACAACAAGAACAACAATACTACCACCATCACCACCACCACCACCACCACCATCACCACCACCAACATCACCACCACCACCACCAACAACAACAATACTACCACCACCACCACCACCCTCACTCATGGCTTGGCTTCGCGAACGAAGATTAAAGGCACTGTCCACGTCTGGTGCAGGCTCGCTGGTGGCTGTTCAGTCCAATGCGTGGCAAACAAACCCGGCCGCAGCGGCTGCAGGGGAAAGTCGATTCTGGGGTTGATGTAGAGGGGACGCGGTTCTTCCTCCTCATTCGCCTCTCCTCAAGGGCTGCTCTGCGATTGTCCTCAAAGGAGGAGACCGATTGATGCACAGTGTGTCGCCAGGCCTGCCGGTCAGCAGCAAGGACTGACCACTGGTTATGGTCTATGAGGCAGGCTGACAGAGATTTCTTCAGAGTCTTTAAATCTCTTCTTTGGTGCGCCTCTGTAGCGGTGTCCGGTGGAAAGTTCACCGTAGAGAACCATCTTCGGTAGGCGATGGTCCTCCATTCTAGAGACATGCCCTGCCCAGCGTAGCTGCGTTTTCAGCAACATGGCCTCAATGCTGGTGATCCCTGCTTGCTGCAGCACCTCAGCATTCGTGGTGAAGTCGCTCCAGTGGATGTCGAGGATGGAGCGGAGACAGCGTTGGTGGAAGCGTTCCAGAATTCGCAGGTGGTGTCTGTATGTGACCCATGACTCAGAGCCGTACAGGAGGATGGTCAGTACCACGGCTCTGTAGACACTGATCTCGGTGTCTTTCTTCAGGTGTTTGTTTTTCCAGACACGGTGGTAGAGTCTGCCGAAAGCACTGTTTGCCTTTGCCAGTCTGTTGTCTACATCTTTATCAATCTTTGCGTCAGAGGAGATTGTGCATCCCAGATAGGTAAACTGCTGGACTGTCTTCAGTTCTGTCTCACCAATTGTAATGTGAGGTGGGTGGTACGCTTCCTGAGGTGCGGGCTGGTAGAGAACCTCTGTCTTCTTCAGGCTGACTTCGAGTCCAAAGAGCTGGGCTGCCTCTGCAAAACAGGATGTTACATACTGCAGGGCGGTTTCTGTGTGGGCTACAAGGGCAGCATCATCAGCAAAAAGTAGCTCTCGAATTTGTTGCTCCAGTGTTTTGGTGTGGGCCTGAAGACGCCGCAGGTTGAATAGGCTGCCATCTGTGCGGTAGCGTATGAAAACTCCGTCTTCGTCATCAAGATCTTCTGTGGCCCGCTGAAGCATCATGCTGAAGAAGATAGTGAAGAGGGTTGGTGCAAGAACGCAGCCCTGCTTCACCCCGTTTGTGATTGGGAAAGGCTCTGAGAGGTCGTTGCTGTTTCTGACCTGGCCAAGCTGGTCTTCGTGTAGCTGAATCACCATGTTGAGAAACTTTGAGGGACAGCCAAGACGCTCCATGATCTGCCACAGGCCCTTCCTGCTCACAGTGTCAAATGCCTTGGTTAGATCAACGAAGGTGATGTACAGTCCCTTGTTCTGTTCGCGGCACTTTTCTTGAAGTTGTCTGAGCACGAAGACCATGTCAGTGGTACCCCTTTTAGCTCTGAAGCCGCACTGGCTCTCAGGGAGGTGGTGTTCTGCAACAGCAGGTACTAGTCTGTTGAGGAGAACTCTTGCAAGGATTTTGCCAGCGATGGAGAGAAGAGTTATCCCCCTGTAGTTGAAGCAATCTGATTTTTCCCCTTTGTTTTTGTAAAGGGTGATTATGATTGCATCACGAAGGTTTTGGGTAGCTTTCCCTGCTCCCAGCAGCAACCAAAAAATTCATGGAGCTTGTTCTATGGCTTTAGTTACCTCTTCCAGGGTTGGGGCTTCGTCCAGTTCTTCTTTCACTGGTTGCTGTGGGATCTGTTGGATCACTGCGTCATCAACAGTGCGATCAGCGCTGAAGAGGGTTTGAAAGTGTTCAGCCCAGCGGTTCAATATCACCAGCACCATCACCAACAACAACAATACCACCACCACCACCACCACCACCACCACCACCACCACCACCACCACCACCACCACCACCACCAAAAACAACATCCCCACCAACGACAACACTACCCACACCATCACCACCACTCCGGGTCGGAGTGTGCGGTGGTTCGAATCCCGTTTGGGCCCAAAACTTTCCCCCATCCATTAGACCATCAGTGGTGGTCTGGGTGCTAGTCTTTCGGATGAGACAATAAACCGAGGTCCCGTGTGTTACACATCATTGTTTAGCGCACGTAAAAGAACCCACGGTAACAAGAGGGTTGTCCATGGCAAACTTCTGTAGAAAAAAGCCACTCTGATAGGGAAGCAAATACAGTTGCATGCAGGAAAAAGAAAAAAAAGAGGGTGGCGCTGCATTTGTGGCAATGCGCTCTTCCCGGGGAGAGCACCCCGAATTTCACGCAGAGAAATCTGCTGTGCCATAAAGAAAGAAAGAAACAAATAAATAAATAAGAACAACATCACCAACACCCCCCCCCAGCACCCCCACCACCACCACCCTCACTCACCTGTCTGGCAGCACATCGTGTTGAGGTAAGCCACCAGCAGCACGGTCTCTGTGTGGTCCTGGCTGGGACGTGCTCTTGGGGCACTGAGGGGGGGAGCGAGGCACGTACTGACACACTGCAAACACACAGAAATCAGCAGTAGTCAGTAGTAGTCAGTAGTGGTCAGCAGCAGTCAGCAGGCTTAAGTGTGACCTCAGCTGTATCTAGTTCTACCTGTATTAGATTTTACTTTAAAAGCAATACTGAGTTAGGCGTATTATTGGGATGCCAGGGCCTGTCGGTATATAATTAGCATCCCCACCTTCTGGAAACTCTGTGCTAAGAATATTTTCTTTCCAATCCGTCTCTTTGTTTCTTCTGCCTTGTTCCATTTCTTCCTGGTATCTTGTCTATTTTCTGCCTTATTGGTCCATTATCCTGCCTTTTCCCCCTAACAAATACTGTAAAGATAGCAAGTCTCTCCCAGGCAGAAGTCGGCTGTGCTGGGTCTGACTTGTCAGACGCTTAGCGGCAGCACCACGCATTTTCGCTAAGACAGACAGCAGTATTTTCTGAGTGTTCGACGAAGAAGAAGAAGAATCATGTGAGGGCATTTTGCAGCTTCAAGTCTCTCAGAATGTTGCACTTCTGATGTATTTTGCACTATTTCATTGTCTGATGTATTTTGCACTATTTCATTGTCTGATGTATTTTGCACTATTTCATTGTCTGATGTATTTTGCACTATTTTATTGTCTGATGTATTTTGCACTATTTCATTGTCTGATGTATTTTGCACTATTTTATAGTCTAGAGGCTGGTGGAAGGAGCTCTGGAACAGATCAGGTTATGGGGTCCGATTAAGTTTAGTGGTCTTCTTTTCTTGTCATTGAATTTGATGTTCAACTGGTTAGCCTATACACTTAGTTCTTCGATGTTTGAATTCATAATTTCTGCACGAAAACTTGAGTTAACCAGAGTTTGGAAGTATTTAAATCGTCTGTAAAAAGTTTGATGTTTTGGACAAAATATCAGCAACAATAACATTAATAAGAATGAGGAACAAAAATGCATCCAGTACGTTGCCCTGTGAAATACCAGAAGATGATGCTCAGATTTTTCATTTCTGATTACTGCTGACTGGGTACAATTTGAAAGATCATCAGCAAACCAATGCAGCAACTTGCCTTGCATACCACACACTTCCGTTATGCAAATGAACTAGTCCGCGTGCTACACAGGATCAAAGCCTTTAATAAGTCTAAGTTTATCAAATATATTTGGAGTTTAGTGAAATTCAGAAACACGAAACTACAGTGCCCGGCACGTACCAACACTTTCCCAGTCAGTACAATCATACAGTTGATAAAATAAATATCTGCTGTGTGGATTTTTCAGCTGATGTGGTGGAGTGTATGTAGAAGATCTGCAACATGCTATGATGTCACCGTGGGAGAACAACCTAAAACTAAAACACACAATGTGTGCTACATCTAGAGCACTCCTGTGAATCATGTGAAACCCCATTATGCCTGGATAGAGATAGATGATTCTCTCTCTCTCTCTCTCTCTCTCTCTCTCTCTCTCTCTCTCTCTCTCTCTCTCTCTCTCTCTCTCTCTGGATAGAGATAGATGACTCTCCTCTCTCTCTCTCTCTCTCTCTCTCTCTCCTCTCTCTCTCTCTCTCTCTCTCTCTCTCTCTCTCTCTCTCTCTCTCTCTCTCCTTGTACACTGGTTTTGGAGACAAACTGCAGAATTCTGAGACAGTGTTTTAAGTACGGGTGTATTACTGACAGTGCTCATCACACCGAAGCTTCAAGTGTGCGCGGGACCGGAGGTTCAAACATCTCCACACAGTGATAATTAAATATACAAACGCACGGAGAAGTGGACCTGATTTCAAATGAAACCCTCTAGTCTACACTAGTCTACATCTAGAATACACCAGACATACATATCAAAAACATATTTGTCATTATGTTGTAGTCTACCATGTCTTCTGTTTTGTTTGCAGCAACAATAATAATGATACTACTGCAAGTTTACGAACCCTCCTCCTCCAACTACTACTACTACTACTGCTAGTGCTACTGCTACTACTACTACTGCTACTGCTACTACTACTACTACTACTACTGTACAAATTCCATGTATTAATTAATTAATTACTACTACTACTTCTATTACTACTACTACTACTTCTATTACTATTACTACTACTACTGCTGCTGCTGCTGTTGCTGCTGCTGCTGAGAAGAAGCAGAATACGAAGAAGAACTGCGAAGAAGAATTTGCAAAGAAGAAGAAGAAGAAGAAGAAGAAGAAGAAGAAGAAGAAGAAGAAGAAGAAGAAGAAGAATGATGACGATGATGATGATAATGATGAAGATGATAAGGATGAAGATGAAGATGATGATGATGAGAAGGAGGAGGAGGAGGAGGATGAAAGGGATAGAAGAAGAAGAAGAAGAAGAAGAAGAAGAAGAAGAAGAAGAAGAAGAAGAAGAAGAAGAAGAAGAACAACAACAACAACAACAACAACAACAACAACAACATGATGATGATGATGATGATGATGATGATGATGATGATGATGATGATGATGATGATGATGATAGAAGAAGAAGAAGAAGAAGAAGAAGAAGAAGAAGAAGAAGAAGAAGAAGAAGAAGAAGAAGAAGAAGAACAACAACAACAACAACAAAAACAACAACAACAACAACAGCAGCAGCAGCAGCAGCAACAACAACAACAACAACAACAACAACAACAACAACAACAACAACAACAACAAGATCATGATGATGACGATAGAAGAAGAAGAAGAAGAAGAAGAAGAAGAAGAAGAAGAAGAAGAAGAAGAAGAAGAAGAAGAAGAAGAAGAAGAAGAAGAAGAAGAAGAAGAACAACAACAACAACAACAACAACAACAACAACAACAACAACAACAGTAACGTTTCTTCCTCATGTAATGCTGAGCACGGCAGATTAAAATTGCTGACAGGTTTGGGATTCTTCCCCCCCCCCCTTACCCCCCCCCCCCCCCTCTCCCAAAGAAATGTCACCCCGAGTGGACTGCTGCCTAAAGTCTACACGCTACATCACACCCACTGCCTGACAGATGCCTTGCCTCAGCAACTATGTAACCTGGTTCAATACTCCAGGACTTTTTTTTTCCGTTCCTCGGCGAGAGCTCCCAGATTCAGCAACGGTGAGAGTTTGCTCGCATTTGCTACAGGTTTTTTTTTTTTGGGGGGGGGGGGGGGGGTTGCCTATCATTAAGGTAGCCGCGTTCCGACTTCGGGGATGGTGTTTAAATACACGTGTGTATGCATCATTTACTGTTTTGTTTGGTGGGGTTTTTTTGTTTTACTTTTTTGTTGTTGTTTGGGTTGGGGGGGGGGGGGGGGGGTTGTTTTGTCATCCGTTCTTAAAGGTCCAGGAAAAGGTGTCCCATAATCTATGTGGTCGTAGAGGAGCGAAGCACCAGAGACCTCAGCTTCTCCAGGGGCCAGCATATTGAGGGCGGCGCCCATCTCCTCTTCCTCACTGCTTTACCTTCCCTGATCCTAAAGAGGGCAGGTACCCAATTTACAGCTGGGTGAACTGGGGGAGACTGTACTGAAGCCAAGGTGGCAAACGGTCACCCATCCATTTAGTAACCACGCTCGATGCTGCTTATAACCTTGGCTGGGGGAAAGCAGTGCTCTACCGTTCTTACTGGCACGAAATAGCCTACTCTACCGAAAGGCCCAAGAGGTATGCGCAAGATGTTCTGCTGCGTTTGCACGAAGGGCCTTGGTTTCATAGTTTCATCAAGGATTTGGTGGGGGGGGAGGGGGGGGGAGTGAAGTCAGATTGATGTGACTCCAGGGTAAAATTCCCTGAACTGGATGCCTCAGTGGTGGCTATATCCCGGGCCGTCAGATCACGAGCGTAAGGCTTCTAACCACTAGACTATCCCTTCCACCGCCTCCCCCCCCCTCTCCGGTCTGTTTTTGTTTTAAATATGGCCCACTACCACTCCCAACTGACCTGCTCTTCCACAGTGGATGGCTTTTAAACAGTGTGCCCGTAAAATGTTTTCATACAGAACCTCGGTTTACAGCTTGGTCAGTGTCAATGTCTTATGTCCATCCTAGATTGATGCCCGTTCTATAGTGAACTGGACCTATTGCTCTCTCCCTCAAAGGGATGCCGGGGACATGTCAGTATAAACAGTATCCCCACCTTCTGGAAATTCTGTGCTAAGAATTCTCTCTCTCTCTCTCTCTCTCTCTCTCTTCTCTCTCTCTCTCTCTCTCTCTCTCTCTCTCTCTCTCTCTCTCTCTCTCTCTTCTTCTTGCTTTTTGTTGTCTGTCTTGGTCTCTCTCTTTCTTGTCCCTCGTTCTTGTGTCCAGGTTGTCCCTATTCTTGTCGTCTGTCACTTGATGTTCCTGAAAGCGGTGCTGATGTCATAAGTCTTCCTGTCGTGCTTCATCTTTTCCTCATTATCTTCTCTCCTTCCTTGCCTTCCTTCTTGCTTGTTCTCTCCTCTCTCTCTCTCTCTCTCTCTCCTCTCTCTCTCTCTCCTTCTCTCTCTCTCTTCCTTCCTGTGCTGTCTGTCTTCCTGTCTTCTGTGTCTCTTTTCTGTGTCTCTGTCTGTCTGTCTGTCTGCTGTCTGTCTGTCTGTTGTCTGTCTGTCTGTCTGTCTGTCTGTCTCTCTCTCTTTTCCTCTCTCTCTCTCTCATTCTCTTCTCTCCTCTTGTTTCTGCTCTTCCTTCCCTTTTGTCACTTTGTTCTTGCTACGTCATCTTCTTGACCATTCTCTGCCGCTTTCTTCAAAAGACATACAAGATACAACCTCTCCAGCCGGTCTGATGTGTGGCTGACTGTCAGCGCTTAACGCAGCGCGACGCATTGTCGCCATAACAAGGAAATAGACTGTACTGAGTGTTCGACGACGACGACGAAGACGAGACGAAGAAGAAGAAGAAGAAGAAGAAGAAGAAGAAGAAGAAGAGAAGAAGAAGAAGAAGATCCTGCTTAGGCCTCTTCCTCACTGAATCCAACTATAATGAACGCAACAGAATGATATGCAACAGTATAGCCTACTGGGGGTGGGGTAGCTCAGTGGTCAGAGCACTTGCTTTCCCCAAGTCAAGTTAAGCAGCGTTGAGCGTGGTTACCAATTAGATGGCTGACCGTTTACGCGCCTTGGCTTCAGTACAGTCCCTCCAGGTCACCCATCTGTCAATGGGTACCTGCCCTCTTTAGGGTCAGGGAAGGTAAAGCAGCGAGGGAGAGGAGATGGGCGCCGCCCTCTACATGCTGGCCCCTAGAGAAGCTGAGGTCTCTGATGCCTCGCTCCCCTACGACCGCCTAGATTATGGGACACCATATCCTACTGACAAATGTCCATGGCGTTAACGTTTCGTCTTTTTGGCTTGTTTTAAACGTGATCTCCCTATGTAATTGGCAAAGGAAGTTGTCTTAGTGCATTATGCAGATGACATATGTATGTGGATGAACAGAGCGTTAAACTAAATTAAAAAGTATACAAGAACCAACTTAACACATTCGATAATTATATACTCGAAAATGGATAAACTTTATCCACAGAAAAAAACCGTACACTGTGGTTTTTAACCGTAGCAGTACTTCAGATGAGCAACAAGCATTTACAATTTGGACCGACATGATTGAGTATAATAACACCATAAAGTTCCTGGGTGTTGTTCTCACTTCTAAGCTAACTTGGAATGCATATCGAACACAATTTAACTAAAGCAAAAGAATGCTTAAACTTCCTGAAGATGGTAAGTAAACAGTTCTGGGGCCAAGACACATTAAATCTAAAATGTTTAGGTACATCTCTTAGTCGTTCGAAATTATCATATGGCCAAGAGGTCTTTTTCGGTGCTCCTAAGTATTTACTTCAAAAGTTACAAAGTATACACTGCAAAGCATACAGGCTTGCTCTTGGTGTGCCTTATCACGCCTCAGCCCTGGGAACGTATAACGAAGTCGACATAATTATTACCTTGAGATGACTACCGTCAACTAGCATGTGCTAAGTATGTGCTTAGACACAGAACGACTAGAAACTTTATTTCAGAAGAAATAGAAGTAAAATCAGAATCGAATTTTCCTAAAAGAGCAAAAGCTATAGCCTCTCCAATGCCAATAAGTATATATGTGTCTGAACTTGTAGAAAATTCTGAAGTCAATCAACACAGTATGGGCACAAGAGAAGCAATCTTACCTTGTCCATTTTGGGAGATGAATAAAGCACACTTCGACATAGAGGTATTTAGTGTAAACAAGAATGACAATCTAAACATTATGGTTCCCGATGTTCGATCCCACATCCATCATAAATATTTCGATCATTTACAAATTTACACAGACGGATCATGTCTAGATAATCAAGAAACAGGTTCTGCTTTTGTTATACCAGCGTTAAAAATTGAAAAGTCATATCATGTTGGTAAACATCACTCGATATTTACAGCAGAACTAGTAGCAATATTGATGGGTTTTACTTATATTCTTTATTTGCCATTGTGTGTATTTCAAATCCTTCTCTGCGTTGATTCTAAGTCGGGTCTGTATGCTTTAAAATCCCCATGTTACAAGAAAACTTTGAAAATTATATTAGAGATTAAGCATGTCATACATCTCTTGACCTTAAAGGGGACACGTGTCAATTTTTGTTGGGTGCCTTCACACTCTGGATTCTTTCCAAATGTGTGGGCAGATAGAGCTTCTAAGAAGGGTGCAAAACATGGACGGGATTCAAAAAAATTGCATGTGCCTTTATCCTTCCAAGAGGGGTGCAGCTTCCTAGAACAGAAACAACAGAGAAAGGTCACCAAAACTAATCAGCAAAATAAGATATTTTTTAATAGAACTGCGATCAATACCGATAAATTAACAATCGTCAACCATTCAAAGACTTGTATAAATGTTTTCACATCAAGAAGAATTAATACACAGTTTTATAGAATGGAACTAAACGCACTGATAACCTAGTTCAGCAAAAAAAAATGGTAAAAATGTCTGTGTGTTGAGAATATCACTAATACTCGTATACTTTTTGACTGCAAGAGTGTAAAGCCTTTCATGCCCCATTTTTCTGAAAACTCCCTCACCAGCATATTCAGTAATTTAAAATTGGCTTTTGAAATTGTTAAAGGTCCTTCTCATAGTCCCATAGAACATTTGATATAGTTACATTAACGTTATTGAGTTTTTATATATCTGTTGATTCTATTGTATTACCAAGTTTCTTTGTGGGCTGTATTTCTCTCTCTTTTTTAGGGGGTGCAGGGGTGACACGTGTTTTTGAATGATTTTTTAAAATCTTCTTCTTCTCCATTGTCTAATATCATTAGAAGTGAACAGTCGTAACATTGAAGACAACAACTACAACAACAAGAACAACAACACACACACACAACACACACAAACAAACACATATAAACACACACACACACACACACACACACACACACACACACACACACACACACACACACACACACACACACACACTCTCTCTCTCTCTCTCTCTCTCTCTCTCTCTCTCTCTCTCTCTCTCTCTCTCTCTCTCTCTCTCTCTCTCTCTCTCTCTCTCTCTCTCTTCTCTATAGGCGCTTGAAAAAGAAAAAAATGTCCCAAGGCGAAATGTTTACATCACCAGCAAATTTAATGCATATGATGAACTGGCGCTTTTCTCAGATTCAGCAGGGACTCATTTTACATTCTGATGGAATAAAAAGCAGTATAGAAGATAAGTTTAAAGTTTTAGATGGAAGAATTTCTCATTTCATTGAAGAAATTATTTCACTGAAAGAGGGTGTGACACAAAACAGGGATGACATCAATGACCTACAAGAAGACAGGCAAGTGATGTTTGACAGACTAGAAAAACTGGAGAGAAAAATAGAATATATGGAGCAAAGTGCTAAAGCCAATAATGTAAAGTTCATCAATGTGGAAGAACATGAAGGGGAAACTGAGTACACCATTACTCAGTATATTGTTGGCATTCTCAATGACCACGCCCCTTACTTGGACTGGCGCCATGAGGACCTCGCAAGAGCTTACCGGATTGGAAAGCCACGTTCCTGGAAGGATGAACCACGACCCATCATCGTGCATTTTTGCCGATGGTCTGACAAGATGGCGGTGATGGGAGACAGGGAACTACGGGACAGGCTGAGAAGGAGTGGTATTAAGGTTTCTTCTGACCTTACCACTCATCAGAGGGAAACCATCAACTTCCATCGAGGCCAGGGAAAATTAGCATACTTCCACCATGGAAAACTGCAAGTGAAGGACAAGCAGCAATCCAGTCCATGGCGTGAAGATCAGAGGGTAAACTTCAGTCGGCGACCTCATTACCAGCAAGAAGAGGACTGGCCCCCAATTCCAGACAGAAGGAGTGGCTCACACCACAGAGGTGTACGTCAGGTGTATCCAGACAAACATCAGTCTGGGAAGCAGAGGGCTCAGCAGAACTACGGTCCTCTGCAGGTTGAAGAGGACCACCACCAGCGTGACGACTTCCAGTTACCAATGTACACCAGATCCTGGCAGAGGAGCTTCAGACCTTCCCGTCAGCATGAGGCTCAACAGGATGTCCAGGAAGCAGCCAGAGGACAGCCTGCCAGCCACTTCCACACTGTCAGCAGGGATGACAGTAGACAAGCTCAATGGAAGACTGCTCACCAGGACAGGAGAGGTGGCAGGGTTGTGCCGCTTGTCCCAGGACCACATTCCTATAGTGGGGCAGGCAGTCAGGAAAAACATGCAGAGACCAAGAGAACAATTTTTGTGAAAGAAAAAATACAAAACACTAACTTCTCAGGACAAAACACAGTCCCACCTGGTCAAAAGCAAAACTCTGCAACTCATACATGCAGATTTCAGCAAAACAAAAGAAAAGTTGTGACCAGTGTACATGACAACAGTGACTGTGACAGGGACGAGTATGAAAACTGTAGCCAACAAGACAGTGGTAGATATCTTTACCTTGATTCAGAAGGTTTAAACAGACAACTGACTGATGACAACCTTGAAGTCACAGATGACGGTATTAATGATGTTGAGATGGAAGAGAAGGACGACGACCACCTACCTGACAAAACTGAAACTGTTGATGACATATTTGACAAAGTAAATGATCATAAAGCTGACAGAGAAGAAAACAGAGACAGTGATACAATTGACAATAACACTACGACTATCAACAACAGAACACAGATGACAGAATCTGTTAACATTGAACCAGGGTATGACATAACAGGCGATGATGAAAGCACTGGCAGCAAAATAGAAAATACAGATGGCATCTTACAAAGCAGAATGTGTACTAATATTAAAAGACCTTGCAGGAAAGATGTTACAGGTATTGCAGGTGAACCGATGAATCCACAGAGCAGTGACCCACCACAGAAACAGAGAGGCAGGCAGACCAGACAGTCTGTGAGCATGAAGCAGGCTCCACGACCCAGACGTGCTGCTTCTCAAGCAGGTCCTACAAAGCCAGGCTGCCGTAAAGTGCCAGCAAGGTCTGGCAGCCAAAGCAGCATCACCGAGTCTTTTCATAGACTACACTCAGGTGATAGGGAAAATGGCAAAGACATGACCCTAACGTCAACAGCCAAATCTAATGAGGATAGCCCATGCATGTCCAAATAGGGATTCGGCCGGGCCAGAGAATCTCATTGTCAATGGCAGAAGGTCTCTGCAGCTACAACTGGTATTAAGGATTTAGAGGCAGGACCTGATCAAGGTGCTAATGCTTCCGGCATACATTTTTTAAATTATAATGTAAATGGTCTTTTACCTAAAGTTGACAACATGGATTTTGTTAATTTTTTGCTTAGATTTGATATAATTTGTTTAACAGAAACCTTTGTTGCTTCTAATGTTGACTTTCCCATTTTCAGGGATTATGTAATGTTCATTTCAGGGGCAATAAAACTGTCTCATCAAGGAAGATATTCAGGAGGGGTCATTCTTTTAGTCAGAAAATCCATTGGAACCTTTGTGGAAAAAATTGAGGTTGGTTTTGACAATACTATTGTTGTAAAGCTGCACAGAGACTTATTGGGTACTAGTAAAGATATTATGTTAGTTTGTACATATATTCCTCCTTGTGATTCTGTATTCTGGAAAACCAAACAAGGGGTATATGGTATGGAAGATTTGGAACAGTGTATACTTGAGCTTCAAAGTTCCTACGATGACTTTAATCTGTTGATAACAGGGGATTTTAATGCTCGAACAGCTAACCAAAATTACAATGTGGGGGATGACTTTGATGATTTTGAAAACCTGTACTCTTTTTCAAATCTTCAACTGCCTAGGAAATCACATGATACTGAAACTAATGTATTTGGTAACCAGTTAATCGAAGTTTGTAATATGTTTGATTGTGTTATTTTAAATGGGCTTTGTAATGCAGGATTTGATGATAGTTATACTTTCATAGCATCTTCTGGGTCTAGTACAGTTGACTATTTTATTGCTTCTCTGGATCTATTAGCATCTGTTCAAATACCTTCACTGATTATAGAAAGTTTAACAGAATCTGATCATCTTCCGGTTTGTATGAAGATGAAACCTGTTAATAATGTTGCCGTAAATTTTTACAATCAGGCATCCAAAACTGAAGTGACTTACGAAAAACTTATTTGGAATGAGACTAAGAAAGATGACTTTCTTAAGACTTTAAGCACTAATGACATACAGACTAAATTTACAAAGGCTATAAGTACTATTGAGCACAATATAGAAGATGCCTTAAGTATATTTGTTGAAAGTTTGAAAGAGGCTAGTAGATGCATGTTTAAAAAAATTTCACAGCATAAAAATAAAAAGTCTGAATGGTTTGATGATGAATGTAAAGCTGCTAAAAAAGAAAGTAGATCAAAGTTAAATGATTTCAGAAAAACCAGAAATGAAGAGGACAGACAAAGTTATGTTCAGAAAAGAAAAATCTATAAGCGTTTGTTAAAGATAAAAAAACAAGGTTACAGAAGAATGAAAGCAGAATCTTTAGCGAATAATATTTCAGATTCTTCTCATTTTTGGAAAGAAGTAAGGAGCATGGGGTGTGGAAATCGTGCAGTTATTTACAACAATATTAGTACTGAAGACTGGTTTAATCATTTCAAAAATGTTTTTCAGAACCGTGAAGAAACTGTGGAAGAAACCGATGTAGATATAGATTTAAAGGAAGGAACAGAACATAGCTTAAACAAAGACATATCGGAAACTGAAGTAGTACAGGCAATATCTAAACTTAAAATAGGGAAAGCAAGTGGAATTGACAATATATCAGCTGAAATGTTGAAGAATGGAGACAAAGCTGTACTGGAGTTCATGGTAAAATTTTTTAACGCTATTTTTGCTTCAGGTGTGTATCCCAAAGACTGGTCAAAAGCCATAATAATACCCATTTACAAAAAAGGGGATCCTGATAATACAGATAACTACAGAGGAGTGTCTTTGTTAAGTATCCTTTCTAAATGTTATACAACGATATTAAATTCAAGACTTTATAACTGGTTAGAAGATAATAATATGATTTCTGAGAATCAGGCAGGTTTTCGTAGAGGATATTCAACTGTTGATCAAATATTCAATCTCTATGCAATTGTCCAGAAATGTATGATGAAGAAAGGCAGAAAATTATATGTAGCGTTTGTTGATTTTAAAAAAGCTTTTGATTCTGTACATCATGACAAACTTCTTCAATGCATGAGAAATCAAGGTGTAAATGGAAGGTTTTTGGCTTCTTTGAAAGCAATGTATTTTTCTTTAGTCTCATGCGTACGTGCAAATTGTGAACTTACTGATTATTTTGAGTGTCCTGTTGGTGTAAGACAAGGTTGTGTTTTAAGTCCTACTTTATTCTCTGTTTTCATAAATCAGCTTGCTACTCACATGAATGTGAAAGGAAGACATGGTATACAGGTTTTGCCAGGTATTATGGAATTGTTTGTATTACTTTTTGCAGATGATGTGGCTTTATTATCTTCAACAGTACATGGTTTACAAAACCAGTTAAATATCCTTCAGAACTGTTGTAAGGACATGAAATTAAATGTGAACACTGAGAAAACAAAAATTATGGTATTTAGAAAGGGAGGCTATTTAGGACGACATGAACAGTGGGTTTTTAATGGTAAGAAATTAGACGTGGTAAACAGTTATTGTTATTTAGGATTCCTTTTCACAACAATGATTAGTATGAAGAGAGGTACGGAACATTTAGCAGCTAAGGGTAAGAAAGCAGTAGTCCAATTGAATAAGGTTTTAAAAAAATATAAGGAAATGACCGCCAAAGCATTTTTCAAGATTTTTGACATTAAAATTCAACCGATTCTTCTGTATGCCTCTGAAATATGGGGTTTAACCAAATTAGATCATTTAGAAAAGGTCCACTCTATGGCTTGCAAAAGGTTTTTAGGTGTTCCAGTTAGAACTCCAAATAAAATGGTTTATGGTGATTTAGGAAGATTTCCTCTTTATGTTAATTCTTGTGTCTCTGTCTTAAGGTATTGGTTTAGATTACTACAAATGCAGAATGAAAGATTGCCACATGTAGCTTACCAGATGTTATTGGAATTAGATAAAATGGGTAAAGATTGTTGGGTGTCGAAAATTAGGGAAATCTTATGTAAGACAGGATTTAGTTTTGTTTGGCTGCAGCAGGGTGTGGGTCAGGTAAAAATGTTTCTCAGACTATTTAAGCAGAGACTTGTTGATTTGTATATTCAAGAATGGTCAGGCACTATAAGAGACCGTGATAGATATGACAACTATAGATCTTTTAAGGTTATTTTTGAAAAGGAGAAATATGTGTCTGATATGGATACATACTGTTTCAGAGTTGCCATCTCACAAGCCAGATTTAATGTTCTCCCCCTTAATGCAAACATGCATCGCTTTAGCAATGTACTTCAGAAGAAATCATGTCCATTTTGCAAGTCAGTTGTGGAAGACGAACAGCATTTTCTTTTTGTGTGTCCCATGTATTCTGACTTAAGAACTAAGTTTCTGGGGGATTTAGTTAGAACCCCAATCCACGTGTTGTTAGAAGTGTCTAATAACAATCAAATGCACAATGTTTCAAGGTATATTTTTCACTCTGTGAACAAAAGAAAGAAAGAGCTGACTGGAATTTGATGTTGCTTTGATGAGAGTTGTCAATGTATTTCAGGGTAAGGGTGTCTCCATGATATTAAGTACCGCTTTTGTAACATTTAAAATGGTGTGTGTGTGTGTGTGTGTGTGTGTGTGTGTGTGTGTGTGTGTGTGTGTGTGTGTGTGTGTGTGTGTGTGTGCTAGCGCGCGAGTGTGTTTGTCGTGTGTGTGTGTGTGTGTGTGTGTGTGTGTGTGTGTGTGTGTGTGTGTGTGTGTGTGTGTGTGTGTGCGCGTGTGTGTGTGTGTGTATGTGTGTGTGTGTGTGTGTGTGTGTGTGTGTGTGTGTGTGTGTGTGTGTGTGTGTGTGTGGCGTGTTGGTTATTGCATTGTGAAATACGATTTGTTGGAAAGTATTATGTCTATATGGATGCAACTTGAGAGGAGACAGTGATTTCAAGTTTATGGGTGTTAACTTATAACATAAAGATGATGTTTGAGGATGATGAAGATAATGGTGATGAGTGATGTAACTGTAGTTACCATTAGGGATGAGGCGCTTTAATCATGACTCAGATGAGAAGGAGGATGATAATGATGACGATTTCAGTCATGAAATGACTGCGCTGATGATGATGATAACAATGATTACTTAGTAATGACTGTGCTGATTGGATGTTAAGGATGAAGCTTTAGTCGTATGTAATATATTTGAATGTGTTGCATTACTGGAGAATTGATTGAAATATTTGGTCATATATTACTATTCCCCTTCGTCCCTTTCATTTGTATTGTGGCCCAAGGCCGAAGTACAATTAAAATGTTCAGTGTTCAGTGTTCAGTGTTCAGTGTTCTCTCTCTCTCTCTCTCTCTCTCTCTCTCTCTCTCTCTCTCTCTCTGTCATGAAGCCATAAAGACCTATAAAAAACAACAACAAGAACAACAACAAAACCAGTAACCAACAAGCAAGCAACTTTCCTTAAGCTCCAAAACCATATCAACCTAATATAATATACATATACATATATATATACATATATATATATATATATATATATATATATATATATATATATATATATATATATATATATATAAATTTTTAATCACCGTCCATTTCTTTTTATAGACGAGTCGGGAAGAGAGAAGGGACATCACAAAAAACTGATCACACAACTGCACTAGAGATAGAGGTAGGGGGGAGGAGGAAGGGGTTAGAGGGTTTTTTTCTTATTAAATAACAAGTTAAGGGGGTGGAAGAAGGGGAGAGAAGGAAGAATTGTGTCCCCTGTGTCAGTTTTCTGCACACCCTGGCTCTCAAAACTGTCGCCAGCAGCACCCTCAGTGTACAAAGATAACAAAGGCACGCGAAATCTGTGTCCTAGTGCCGTGGTGTCTTTAATTGCTCTGAAGGAGAGTGTATTCCTTCTCCCCCCTCCCCTCCACCCTCCCCCATATCCCCCCCCCCCCCACTCTCCTGTGTCGTTTCTTATTACAGCCCTTTACATATCCTTTTTTTTTTTTTTTTTAAAGATGACACACGTTTCGAAAATGTGGTAATTGTCTTTTATTTCTGGGTATGTATTGTTTTAAGGACGTAGACGTGCCTAGCAAGGTTAAATTGTGGGGATTTTGAAAAGTTTGAAATCGTGTCAGAGTCAAAACTTGGATTCCAGATGGCGAATTGAGTAAGAAAAACTTTGTGATGTTGTTGTTTTTGTTGAAGATGATGATCAAGTCACCTCACGCGCGCACGCGGGCGCACGTGTATCTATGTGTGTATGTATGTATGTATGTATGTATGTATGTATGTATGTATGTATGTATGTATGTATGTATGTATGTATGTATGTATGTATGTATGTATGTATGTATGTATGTATGTATGTGTGTATGTATGTATGTATGTATGTATGTAAGTATGTATGTGTGTATGTGTGTATGTTTGGATTGTTTTGATAACGATGTCACCTGAAGATGCTCTCTCTCTCTCTCTCTCTCTCTCTCTCTCTCTCTCTCTCTCTCTCTCTCTCTCTCTCTCTCTCTCTCTCTCTCTCTCTCTCTCTTCATTCCTTCCTTTTCTTCCACCTATCTTCGACTTTCAAATAATCTATCATAAACTGATCATTAGACAGAAATATGTTGGTTCCTATGTTGAATTTGAAATTGTTTTCTTATCACCTGAATAAGGACAATATATTTTTTTCAAGTACATAGGAGCCGTTGTATCAGACAAGGGGTCCAAGCCAGAGGTAGTATGCAGGATTACACAGACAATAACAGTACTGTCAAAACTGAACATCATCTGGAAAGATAGAAATATTTCACTCAACTCCAAGATCAGACTAATACGCTCCCTTATCATAGCCATATTCCTGTATGCCTGTGAATCGTGGACCCTGACTGCTGATTTGGAGAGAAGAGTACAGGCAGTAGAGATGAGATGCTTCCGGAGACTCCTTGGCATCTCCTACAGAGACCACATAAGCAACAAAGAAGTGCATAACAGAAACCATCAAACCATTGGTCCCTACGAAAACCGTCTATCAATCGTAAAGCTTCTATCAATCGTAAAGCTTCTATCAATCGTAAAGAAGCAGCGTAAACTTAAATGGTACAGGCATGTAACAACATCAAAAGAACTTACAAAAACAATACTGCAAGGCACTGTCCAAGGAGGAAGAAAAAGAGGCAGACCAAGGAGGAGATGGGAGGACAACATCAGCGAATGGACAGGCCTAGAACTCAACAAAACCATGAGAAAGGCAGAACAGAGAGAGGAATGGAGGGAACTGGTTGTCAAGTCTTCACGGGTGCCCCCACGGTCGCCAGACTAAGGGATAGATAGATAGATAGATAGATAGATAGATAGATAGATAGATAGATAGATAGATAGATAGATAGATAGATAGATAGATAGATAGATAGACAGACAGACAGACAGACAGACAGACAGAGAGAGATAGATAGATAGATAGATAGATAGATAGATAGATAGATAGATAGATAGATAGATAGATAGATAGATAGATAGATAGATAGATAGATAGATAGATAGAGTTTTTAAATTGTTTGTTGTTGCTTTTCCTCTCATATAATTACATGCTACGCATCAGTGTATCTGTTTAAGCATTAATGCTCGGGTCAGTTGTGGATTATTAGTTTATTGAATACATATCTACCTCTCATTTTTGTTTAGGTAATTATCAATGTATCCATTTGGATATTATGTGGTTGAATATTATATCTATCTCCTTTCTTTAAATCATAATTATGTTGAACTTTTGTTGTTCGAGGTGGTGGTTTTTAAGGGGGAGGGGGATGCTATTGTATGTTTTTGATTTTGGTTTGTTTCGCTTTTAGGTTTTGTGTGTGTGTTTTCTTTATAATTGTTGTTGTTTTTAAGGGGTTTTGCTTTTGTTTTGATAGTTCCTAATCAGGGCAATGGCCAGATTAAATTAAAAAGTATGTGAATGCTTATCTGTCATCCTTGAAAAATAAGGATCATTCATTCATTCATTCATTCATTCATTCATTCATTCATTCATTCATTCATTCATTCATTCACTTATTCATTCTCTCTTCTCTCTCTCTCTCTCTCTCTCTCTCTCTCTCTCTCTCTCTCTCTCTCTCTCTCTCTCTCTCACAACACACACACACACACACACACACAAAACACACACACACACACACACACACACACAAACACACACACACACATACACACACACGCACGCACGCACTCACACAAACACACACACACACAAACACAACACACACACACGCACACACACACGCACACACACACAAACAAACACACACACACTACACACACACTTCACACACACACTCCTCTTTGCCACAAATGCCCACATCCTTATGCACACAGAAGTGTAAAGAGGGAATTAAAAGCGCGTGGTTTGAAACAGCTCAATCCCTTCATCCACACAACTCCTTTGTATTCATGAGTCCACTCCGTCCAAGGCCGCCACATCTACTCTCCTCTGTCGGTGTGTGTGTGTGTGTGTGTGTGTGTGTGTGTGTGTGTGTGTGTGTGTGTGTGTGTGTGTGTGTGTGTGTGTGTGTGTGTGTGTGTGTGTGTGTTGTGTGTGTGTCTGTCTGTCTGTCTGTCTGTCTGTCTATCTGTGTGGCTGTCTCTGTTAAGTCTGTCTGTCTGTCTGTCTGTCTGTCTGTCTGTCTGTCTGTCTGTCTGTCTATCTATCTATCTATCTATCTATCTATCTATCTATCTATCTATCTCCCTCTGTTATATCTATATATGTATCTATCTATGTATCTATCTATGTATAATCTATCTCTCTCTCTGTTTATGTATCTATCTGTTTATCTATCTGTCCTTTCTCCTTGTCTGTCTGTCTATCTGTCTGTCTGTCTCTGTTTCTCTCTCTCACCTCCTCCTGCCCTCTCTCTTCCCTCTACTGTCCCTTCTGTCCCTCCCCGTTCCTATCCTCTTCTTCCCCCCTTACCCCCTACCCCCACCCCCTGTCCACCCTGGCCATACCCTTTTGCACACACACACACACACACACACACACACACACACACACACACACACACACACACACACACACACACACACACACACACACACAGCGTAAATAGCAAAGTAAAAGTGCGTGGTTCTCAAACAGCTACCCCCTCCTCCCGACCCCCCCCCCCTCCCACCTCCACCTCTTTCCACATTCCCCTTGGAGTTTAATCATCGTAGAAGCCCTCAACACAGGTACATCATCATTAGTGGATCAGTGGTCTACAGGTAACACACCTGCCTACAAAACAGAAGGTTGTGGGTTCGAACCCAGCCAACCATTAGATCTAAACCTTGATTGGTGGTGGTCTAGGTGCTAGTGGTGATTTTTGTTGTCTTTTTTGTGGATAAGGTGATAACCTGAGGTCTCGTGGTGTGCAACTTATTTTTTATGCACGTTAAAGAACCTCACAGCGAGAAGGGAGGTGCCCTTGGAAAAATTCTGTAGGAAAAAGGTATTCTCGTTAAAATGGGAAACAAACACGATTAAACACAGGAAATTTTGATTTAGAGATGGGTGGCACTGCTCTTGTGGCGACAGGACGCGCTTTATCCGGGGACAGCTGCTAGAGTTTGACGCTTGAGAAATGACTAATGAAAGTGACTGAAAGTGGTATATGATGCAATATAAAGCAAAACAATACAATGCAAATCAATACTGTGCAATGCCATGCAATGCAGTATGATACAATACAATGCAATGAAATATAATATAATGCAATGTAATACGATACGATACAATACCGCACAGTACTGTACCACACAATTTATTTCAACACAGCACAACACAAAACAGCACAATACAACACAGTACAATGCAATATAACACATTATAATACAGTACAATACAACACAACACTATACAACACAACACAATACAATGCAATGCAATACAATACGATAGTCAATGCAATAGAATTCAATACTATGGATGTCATTGATGTTTGAATGCTCTTTGTCTTTAAGTAAGCGCTTTGATTTGTTTTTGCAAGATATAGCGCTATATAAATTCCATGTATTATTATCATTATTATTATTATTATTATTATTATTATTATTATTATTATTATTATTATTATTATTATTATATACTACTATACTTCAACAACTACAAGGAAAAGAACAAGAAGAACAAACAGAATTTGTGCCCTTTTATATTATTAATGTTTGTGAGGTGCTTTTAGTTATGTTTGTAACCCGCGTGATTTTTTTGAAATGATAAAGTGTTCGCATTCACATTCGTATTAAAATACAGCGCAATGCAATACAAAACAATCTGACAAGACTGAGTGTCACATCCATACCACAAAGCCTTCATCCTACCAACTTTGATGGAAAAGAGCTGACTTAG
>CM060325.1:58473032-58483032 GCA_030674155.1 Stramonita haemastoma | reverse complement strand
TTTTTTTGTCTGTTATTTTTCCAACTTTTGTTTTTAAAATTGTATGAATTCGTGGTATTTGGCTGCATTTATGTCAATTTTTGAGACAAAAAAAGACGTAGCAATCTGTTCAGTCAAAATGCATTCATTCATACTCTCTCTCTGTCTCTCTCTGTCTCTCTCTGTCTGTCTCTGTCTCTGTCTGTCTGTCTGTCTGTTACTGTCTTCTGTCATGTCTGTCTGTCTGTCATGTCTGTCTCTATCTCTCTCTCTCTCTCAGTTCCTCTGCTAGAGCTCCGAGGTTTACCAATGGTGAGATTTTGCGGATGCGACCGTTTGCCCGCCATTAATAAGGTAACCGTATTCTGGCTTGGGAGAATTCATAATCTAGTGGCCGGCGGGAAGGTTTGCCAAAATTTGATTATCAAAGAAACAAAGGCTCTACACATTGAACGCAAAGACCTGAAACAATCAAGGGATCATAATAATAAGATTACTACTACTACTACTACTACTACTATACTACTACTACTACTACTACTACTACTTCTACTACTACTACTACTCTACTACTACTACTGCTACTGCTACTACTACTACTGCTACTGCTACTGCTACTACTACTACTACTACTACTACTACTACTAAAATGCTCTGTAAAATATGTTAAAGACTTTGAATATCAGTCTTAAGCTCTGTCAAGATTGGTGACGGAACTTGCTTTAGGAAATCTTCTTCATCAATCGCACTGACAGCAATTAGTTCTGTTCTTATGAGCGAAAACATGTTGCACTAGCCTACAATTACATGCCTGAAGATGAGGCCCAGCACATTCGACTTCAGCGAATTGTTTTTTTAAGTCTTTCTGGAAGTAAATATGGAGCACAATGGACCAAGAAGGCAGACGAGAAGATGACAGGGGAAAAAGGAACGACGCAGAAACAAAGCAGGGGACAGAAAAAATAGAATTCCTAGCACAGAATTTCCAGAAGGGGTGGGGTGCTGTTTATATTGACAGGCCCTGGCATTCTTGAAGGGAAAGGGGCTCCTCAACAACATATGGAAAAACAGTTGCAGACCAAAGAGTTGAAATAAATCCTTCAAAATATTTAGTCTGACCAGTTATCTTTTATGATTGTGAACCCAGAACTAAAACAAACGATTAAAAAAAACAACACAGAAAACACACTAAAGCAATGCAGGAGGACGTGGTTCTATCAGAGACTGCTACACATCAAATGGTCAGACAGAAACAGCAATAAAAGCATCTTGGAAGAATTTGGCACCCCCTAGAAAATTGCCTGCAGACATGAAATAGACAAACCGAAAACTCAGTGGCCATGTGTCTTGCCAAAATTGAATACAGACTTTATAGCAGGGATTTTTTTTCAAGAAAAAAAACAGTGGCAAAAGGAGAGAAAACAGACCCTCCCCAGTTTTGTACATGGAGAACATAACCGACATTACTCGCCTGAGTTGGCCACAAAAAAGAACCCACGGCAACAAAACAGTTGTCATTGGCAAAATTCTGCAGAAAAAGTAACTCTCAAAGGAAAACAAATATTTAAACAGACAGAAAACGAAAAAATAAGGATGGTGCTGCTCTTGTGGCAACGCGCTGTCCCCAGAGAGAGAGCAGCCCGAATTTCACGCAGAGAACTCTGCTATCACTTGAGGAGGTATACAATGCAATAATTATACAGTAAATATACAATACAATACAATACAATAAAATACAGTACAATATGCAAGACAGTGCACTACAAAAGTCAGGTAAGAGCCATGTGGAGGTGCATTGCGGTATCATAGGGTTGCAGTGACCTTCCCCGAACTCAGTCACACCCATACTGAGGTGAGACAATCCTGAGGTGAGAGGGGCAGAGTAATCTATCTAACGGCAGATATGTGCAAATGATTACTTTGTACTTCTTCGGGTAGCAACAGTGGTCCAGCTTACCTCTACACAGCATTCTAACACACACACACACACACACACACACACACACACACACACACACACACACACACACACACACACACACACGCACACGCACACACACAATTAGATAGATAGATAGACAGACAGACAGACAGACAGACAGACAGACAGACAGACAGACAGACAGATAGATAGATAGATAGATAGATAGATAGATAGATAGATAGATAGATAGATAGATAGATAGATAGATAGATAGATAGATAGATAGATAGATAGATAGACCGTATCACTTTAAGCCACAGTAGTTCTCTGTGTGAAATTCGGGCTGCTCTCCCTTCCCCACCCCTACCCCTGGGGAGTGCGTGGCCACAACAGCAATGTCACTCATTTTCCCCCTGTTTAATATGTCTTCTTGTGTATTTCATGTCCCTGTCAGTGTGGCTTTTTTCAACATAATTTTGCCAGGGACAACTCCCTTGTTGCTATGGGTTCTTTCACGTGTGCTAAATGCGTGTTACACACGGGACCTCGGCTTATCATCTCATCCGAAAGACTAGCACCTAGACCACCACTCATGGTCAAGCGGAGGGGGTGGGTGGGTGGGGGGGTGCGCAAACAGGGATCAAACCACCACACACCCAGAACCTGGACTTTTTCCGTTCCAGTTAAGGTGCTTTACCTATAGACCCCCAAGGGGGGCGGGATAGCTAAATGGTCAGAGAACTCATTTCTCCCAAGTCAAGTTAAGCAGCATCCAGCGTGGTTACCAGTTGGATGGGTGACCGTTTGCGCGCCTTGGCTTCAGTATAGTCCCCCCAGTTCACCCAGCTGTAAATGGTTACCTGCCCTCTTTTAGGGTCAGGGAAGGTAAAGCAGCGAAGGAGAGGAGATGGGCACTGTCCTCAATTACATACTGGTCCCTAGAGAAGCTGAGGTCTCTGATGCCTCGCTCCCCTACGACCACAAAGGTTATGGGACAATGATGCCTCGCTCCCCTACGACCACAAAGGTTATGGGACACTGATGCCTCGCTCCCCTACGACCACAAAGGTTATGGAACACCTTTACTTTTACACCTATTTTTCACCTATAGACAATGATCCAAAAACTGCACGTGCAAACTCATAAGAAAGGTTCCACTCACATGACTGGAGCTGACCGTTGGTCCTCATCATCTGCAGACGTCGCTGCAGCGCCTCGGGTTTTCCCAGGTAGAGGAAGAAGTGGAAGATGAGGTAGCCGGCACTGTAGCCATACTTCTCGTACAGTTCGCTGGTCACACTACCGCTGTAGGTCGGTGCTCCTTTGGTAGTGATCACTAACAGCAGCAGTAGCAGTAGTAACAGCATCCACAAGAGCTGAGAGTTTGGAGTCTGAAACATCTTCATGTTGCTGAAGTTTGTCTGTTTTTGTTTGTTTTTTTTTCCACTGATGTGGTAGGTAGGGGGATGAGTGTTCTCTGGATAGGAGTCTTGTGGAAAATGTGTTTCTTATTGACTGAGGGAAGAAATTGGTTCCAGTTTTACTGTGTTGTTGTTGTTGTTGCTGTTTTCGTTCCTTCCTGTTCCACGTGATTGTTTTTGTTGTTATTTCTTGCTGTTGATCCGTTTTTTGATCTACTCTCTTTCTTCCCTTTTTGTCTTTTTTTTTCTCCTCTTTCTGTGTTGAGAACCTCTTCTAGGAATCAAATTCTTGTTACCACACCTGTTGGGAAATGCCAGACATTGATATCTCAGAAAAAAGCTGCCAACAGAATAAACTTCCTTCACGCAATGAAAGCACTCTGAACTTGGTAATCCCCCTCAAAGGGCACTGAAAGTCCTGAACCAAGTTTGATCAAATGATATTACCCTATGATGAACTGCAACAGTCAAATCCAATTCTTCCAGTAGAGAAGAGTTTTATACCCAGTTAAGGCGTACAGCGTTGAAAAAAAAACACCAAAACACTACAACCAGAGGTAAGAAAACCTTGCTGGATAATTATACCTTCCAACAAGCTGTAGCAACCACCAAAGCTTTAGAAGAAAAAAAAAACCCAAGACAATTTACACCAACAATGTACAAAGCACAAAATGAAAAAAATGTAATGTACAAACTACCCGTATAGTAATGAACACATAAAAAACAAAACAACAATACTTTTTTTGTATCAAGGAAAAACTGTTCTACCTAAACACAAGCAGCTGCTAGAGGGAGTCAAGAAAATGACCACTGAACACACACAGGCTTGCAGGGAAAGATGACAAACATGTGCACATCCCACCCGACGAAAGAGCCTTGCTGCAGAGCAACAGCTGTTGTGTCGAAACACGGGTGAGGAAGACAGTGCAGTGCAGAACAGCGGCTGTCTGATCAACTCAAGGCTGCAGGACAGGGCGGCTGGTGATGACTGATGCGCCCTGTGCGTAGCCTACGTAAGTCCCACCCGGAAAGGACCCACTGAGAAAGCGGGAGGGATATATAAATCTTACAGAGAGAGAGAGAGAGAGAGAGAGAGAGAGAGAGAGAGAGGCGAAAAGGGGGCAGAATTAGAAAAGAAAGACAACTGGGCGATTAACCAAACGGTACTTCAATGAAGAAGAGTATACACAGGGGTAGTAAGAAGGCGGGATTGCACTCCACAACAAAGGGAGAAGACTTTTTTTTAAAAAGAAAAAAGAAAACCAACTAAGTTTAGACTCATGACGTGGACAAATTGTGCTCTGCCCCCTTTAAAAACAACACTGACGTTACACTGTGAAGAACATCAGGTACCCAGGTTATGTTTTATGTGGTTCATAGTTTTATTCGAAGGTAAAAAAAAATGAGGGTTTAGTTTTTCTTATTTTGTTTGATTGGTTGGTTTGGATTTGGGTGATTTTTGTTTGTTTGTTGGGTTCTTTTTGCCTTTCAAACTTTTTTTTCCAAAGGGAGATATGAAGCTAATTTTTTTTTTTTTAGTTTTAAACAAAACCTAAAATGACGCCAAGAAAAGGGAAATTACTGAAGGTAGATTCCTTTCACGTACAGGGTGAACACACATACATTTTATATTGAATAGAGCTGGCAGGGTGAGCATATAAAGGGACATCCTGTTACGTAAAGGAAAAAGCAGTGTGTGTGTGTGTGTGTGTGTGTGTGTGTGTGTGTGTGTGTGTGTGTGTGTGTGTGTGTGTGTGTGTGAGAGAGAGAGAGAGAGAGAGAGAGAGAGAGAGAGAGAGAGAGAGAGAGAGAGAGAGAGAGAGAGAGAGAGAGAGAGACAGACAGACAGACAGACAGACAGACAGACACTCGCCTACCATCTGTCTCACCAGTCATTTGGCTACTGCATTCCCTGACACCCTCATACCCCCCATACCCCCACCTCCCCTTTCTCCTTATGGTTCTTCCCTGACTTTGTGGACAATTTCTCGACCATCCATGATGCCCGTTAATGTTCTCCATGCTACTGACCAGGAGTCTGACTTTTCTTTTGGTCTCTGTTTTTGTTTTGTTTTTTTTTCTTTTAAAAACAGGCCCACCATGTTTTTCAAAAAATATTTATTTATCTATTCTTTTATTTTAATGATAATGGAATAAGTGTTCATGCCTGTTTTACATTCAGTTCCTGTGTGTGTGCAGTTTTTAAAAAAAAATGTCATCTGTGTCCACCGACACACCATGGCCTACTCTTCCGAAAAACAGAACAGATTTTAGCGTTCACACACCAGACTTTGGTTTTATA
The DNA here is from genome assembly GCA_030674155.1 of Stramonita haemastoma. NCBI lineage: Eukaryota > Metazoa > Mollusca > Gastropoda > Neogastropoda > Muricidae > Stramonita > Stramonita haemastoma. The sequence continues at coordinate 58,477,406 of CM060325.1, read as the reverse complement.
GTCTCATCCAAAGTTTGTATGTTTTCGAGGGGGGGGGGGGGAGGTTGAGGCACTGATGTTAACTCCACGAGGATAAAATTAATATCATCTTGAACAAGTGGGTAAACGGAGAGAGGACGGGATAGCTCAGTGGTCAGAGCACTCGCTTTCCACATGCCAATGTTAAGCAGCATCGAACGTTGTTACCAAGCTGATGGGGAACCGTTTGAGCGCCTCGGCTTCAGTACAGTCCCCCGGTTCACCCAGCTGTAAATGGGTACCTGCCCTCTTCAGGGTCAGGGAAGGCAAAGCAGCGAGGGAGAGGAGACGAGCGCCGCCCTTAATATGCTGGCCCCCTAGAGAAGCTGAGGTCTCTGACACCTCGCTTCCCTACGACCATACGGGTTATGGGACACCTTTACCTTTTTACCTTTGAAATGGTGTCATACACAAAAATCTCACCATTGGTAAACTTCAGGGCTCTAGCAGAGGAACGGATAGTGTGTGTGTGTGGGGGGGGGGGAGGGGGGGGGATTGAGGAGGGATGATATACAGGGGAGAATAGGTTGTGTGAGCATGGAAACATAATTTATGTTTGGGAAAAGTACAGATGCTTGGTTAAGTGACACGATTTGAGAGCATTAGGCGTGTGAGCTTCTGTACCTACATTTTGGGCGTATAATGCAATATCTGTATCAATATTATTGCTGCTTGTGGTGAAGAAGACGCAGAAGAAGGAAGAAGAAGAGAAGGAAGAGGAGGAAAAGGAGGAGGAGGAGAACGAGGAGGAGGAGGAGGAGAAGAAAGGGACGAGGAGGACGAAGGAGGAGAATTATGTAAACACTCACCGCAAACAAGGAGTAGAGTCCTGTACAATGTGTGACTCCCTCTGTCCCTCTGTCTGTCTGTCTGTCCGTCTGTCTGTCTGTCTGTGTCTCTCTGTCTCTGTCTCTGTCTCTCTGTCTGTCTTTCTGTCTCTGTCTCTGTCTCTGTGCAAGAGCAGAGACACATTTGAGTGGTTTTATCAGGAATACACTGCACACACCAAAATGTAGGGGTGGGGAGATAGACAGACAGACAGACAGACAGACAGACAGAGGGAGAGAGAGAATCAGACAGACAGACAAAGAGACAGACAGAGAGACAGACAGAGAGACAGACAGGCACACACACAGACACAGACACAGACACAGACACACACACACACACACACACACACACACACACACACACACACACACACACACACACACACACACACACACACACACAAAGATACAGACAGACAGACAAAAGCAGACACACAGACAGTCAGTCATTCAGATAGACAGATGGTCAGACAGATAGACAAACAGGTAGACATACATAGAGGCAGACAGATTTGCGAACACCACTATACAAAGCACCAGGGGAGGAGGAGGAGGAAGGAGGAGGAGGGTAGATAAGAGATATATATATATATAAAAATCCCCAGAAAAGTAAGTAAAAAGTTTTTTTTTAAAAGAAAGGAAGCAGAATACAACTAAGTCGAAGTAAAAAAAAAACTGACATCATGCACACATCATACACAATACTGAAATATTACGCTGTAAAAACTCCACCCATCTTTCTCCTTGATCTTACACCCCCCAAAAAAAACTGAAAAAAATACCTCTCGAGTCCCATACTCCTACCACCCTCCACATACGGAACATCCTCAAGGAAAGACAACTCATTACCCGCCTTCGTCCTTACCCAACCATAACACCTTTTTAAAGGGTCCCACCAATTTAGAAACACGGCCTAAAAGGCTGCTAAAGCTTGGGGATGCTGATAGTGATGAGTTTCCCCAACGATTGCTTTTTTTCTTTTTTTCTTTTTTCTTTCTTTATTTTTTTGTGGATGCCCACAAAACTTATTTCAGCTTGCATCACGTCGTCAAATATTGAATCAAGGACCAGTGAAACGAATGAATTGACAAACACATAAAATTATTCGCCGCTAGGTCCAGATCAAACAGATATCGTCTTCGTGTGGCGGGGCTGCTTTGTGAATAGCGCGTTGTGCCAACAGCCTGGCAAAAATCCCTCCCTTGATCCACAGCCGCCTGACAAAGGATGGGAGTTCCACAGAGGCTTGGGACAGAGAGAGAGAGAGAGAGAGAGAGAGGAGAGAGAGAGAGAGAGAGAGAGAGAGAGAGAGAGAAGAGAGAGAGAGAGAGAGATTCAGAGAGACATAGAGAGACACAGAGAAACACAGAGAAACACAGAGAGAGACAGAGAGAGACAGAGAGAGAGATTCAGAGACAGAGACAGAGACACAGAGAGACAGAGACAGACAGAGAGAGACAGAGAGAGATTGAGATTCGGAGACAGACAGACAAACAGACAGACACAGACACAGACAGACAGACACACAGACACAGACACACAGACAGACAGACAGACAGACAGACAGACAGACAGACAGACACACACACACACACACACACACACACACACACACACACACACACACACACACACACACACACACACACACACACACACACACACACACACACAGCTCGGAGCTCTGACATTGTTTACTGTACGTCGTCCTTTTGGCCACAGTACACTTTCATGGGGCAAGGATGGAGACAAAAATAAAGAAGAAGAAAATGAAATCTACATTCTCACAATGTGTGATCAGACCTGGCATATACACACCTTGGCATATACCCCCCAAAAACGTACTCTTGCATATACATATTCCAAAATCACGAAAAAAAGTGCTGACTATGAGAAAAAAGAGAACGAAGCACATCTCCAAGTTTTAGTTCGTTTACCTTGCTCATTATACCTCTACATCTATATAATAGGCCTGGAAACAGTGTTGATAATGGAATTATACATGACAATGTCAACATTTTATCATATTATACAAAATATGAACATCGAGTAACGCATACACCATGGTAGCTGAAATCAACTGTACTCACAAACTACTGTACACTATTGTATTTACAGAACAGTTACCATACTTGAAAACTTGCTACTAAGTACGGTTATGCCAGCCTTAAGTGACTGCTATGCAAATATGAGTGCTGTATGCAATGGCATAGTAACATTGTGCTCGTTCATAGCTTATAACACTTGATGCCATTAAAAGAGAGAGGAGAGAGAGAGAGAGAGAGAGAGAGAGGAGAGAGAGAGAGAGAGAGAGAGAGAGAGAGAGAGAGAGAGAGAGAGAGAGAGAGAGAGAGAGAGGAGTTTACCTATCATCGAAAAAGAGGGGGGGGGGGGGGGGGGGGGAGCCTTTCCCCTAAAAAAAAAGGAAACAAAAGAAAGAAAATTAAAAGTAAAAAAAAAAAGAAGAAAAACATATTTTGACTTTTGTCGCGCCTTTTCCGTGGACGTGTTAAAGCTTCGAGGGGAAAGGCTTTTATCTATGGGAAAAAAGAAAGCAAGAAAGAAAGAAAGAAAGAAAAGAAGAAGAAGAAGAAGAAGAAGAAGAAGAAGAAGAAGAAGAAGAAGAAGAAGAAGAAGAAGAAAGAAAGAAAGAAAGAAAGAAAGAAAGAAAGAAACATATAAGAAATATAGAGCGTGTGTGCGCTCCCAGCCAAATAAGCAAGTCCCCTTAAGTCAGCATTTTGTCTCTTCCCCCGGGTTTGTGTATGTAGTGTGTCTAGTAATGTGTATCTTATAACATTCAGTCGATAGGATGTTTTCATTTAAAGTATTTTAAAATGTGGTAAATATATACTATGATATTGGATGAATAATCTGGGATGCATAGTGTTGGCATGGTATTTCTGCGATTTTAAAGTTTAATATTATGCAACAGAGAAAAGTTACTAAGGTACATATTATCTAACACACCTTATTATATAATTGAAAAAAACTACCCCCCTCCCCTCCCTTCCCCCCCCCCCCCCCCCCCCCCCCCATATTTTTCAAAATTCGCTGTTTGAGGTGTTACCAATGGTGCGTACCACACCGAGTTAACTTTTTGTTTTCAGCCATTAAAGCAAAATTTGTTAAAATAAACAGAATCCAGCAAACCATTAATCCCTATGAAAACCTTCTATCAATCGTAAAGAAGTGCAAACTTAAATGGTACGGCATGTAACAAGATCGAAAGGACTTGCAAAAACAATACTGCAAGGCACTGTCCAAGGAGGAAGAAAAGAGACAGACCAAGGAAGAGATGGGAGGACAATATCAGCGAATGGACAGGCCTAGAACTAAACAAAACCTCACAAAGGCAGAACAGAGAGAGGAATGGAGGGAACTGGTTGTCAAGTCTTCAGGGGTGCCCCCACGGTCGTCAGACTAAGGGATATAGATAGATAGATAGATAGATAGATAGATAGATAGATAGATAGACAGACAGACAGACAGACAGATAGATAGATAGATAGATAGATAGATAGAT
>CM060325.1:58420532-58468032 GCA_030674155.1 Stramonita haemastoma | reverse complement strand
CAATATGTTAAGATGTTTTTGCATGTGATCTATGTGCAGTTGCAATTCTTCAACCACAGGGGAGGTCAGAGAGAATCATGGATGTCCTTGTGGTGTTCTAATCTAACCTCAAGACACACTTGTTTCAAACCTAAGATTTTCGCCTTCTGTTTCCATCTCCTATCTGTCCCTGCCTTCAACATCTGAAATCCCCTTCACCCTGCCAAGGTGTATAACCTTTATAAGTGTGTGCAAGCGCCCCCACGCGCCTGTGTGTGTGTGTGTGTGTGTGTGTGTGTGTGTGTGTGTGTGTGTGTGTGTGTGTGTGTGTGTGTGTGTGTGTGTGTGTGTGTGTGTGTACATTAGAATTTGCTAAAAAAACAACAACCCAACAACCTATTAATTGTTATGGATTGTTTGTGCGTTGTGTAGGTCGAATGCAAGCGCTTTTTTTTTTGTGTGCAAATATAACGCTATATAAATTCTATGTATCATCATCATCATCATCATCATCATTTTATTTTTATTATTATTATTATAATTTTTTTTTTATTTTTTTTTTTTTATTTTTTTATTATTATTTTTTTTATTACCAACAACAACAAGGAATGCCAGAGAAAATCATGGATGTCCTTGTGACGTTCTACACTCTGTGCGTAAGTGGTGACAAACTTTGTAAAGGAGAGAAAATGAAGACTGATGGGGGGATGGAAGGGGGGGGGAAGAAGAAGGGGGGGAGGGGGGCAAGCAATGGACTAGAGAGGTCAGCCAGTGTAGGGTGACAGAGAAGGTAAAGTGGTTGGCATGATTATTGACACGTGAAGGCAGCAGTTGAAAAGAGGGCTCACATCTTGCTGAAAGAGTAGAGAGGGGGTGGGGGTGGGGGTGGGGGAGGGGAGGGTAGGTATAGGAGTGGTGGAATGGATGGGAGGTATGGAGGATTCAGTTGATGATGATGGTGGTGGCGTGTGAGAGAGGGTGTAGGTCACCACAATTAGTGGGGGAGGACAGAAGGTAGAGGAGAAATCTGGCTTTAGCTGGTAGCTGGTTTAGTGTGAAGTGCATTTGGCATTTCATACAGAGATCACATCACTAATGAAGAAGTGAAAACTTGAATAAAGAATGCCATCGGTCCATATGAAGAGCTCCTAACTACAGTAAAAAAACGCAAGTTTAAGTGGTACGGGCACGTCACACGATCATCTGGACTGGCCAAGACAGTCTTACAGGGAACAGTAAGGGGAGGGAGACGAAGAGGCAGACAGAGAAAACGATGGGAAGACATCATCAGAGAGTGGACCGGTCTTGGGTGGAACGACCTACTACAGAGGTCGGAGGACCGTGGGGAATGGAGGAAGGTGGTTGCAAAATCTTCAGTTGTGCCCCCACAGTCCACGGGACTATGGGACAGGTGAAGGTGAAGATGAAGGTTTAGTGTAGGTTTTATTTCTTTTATACCGCATCTCAATAAACTGTTTCCTTTTCAATTTCTAAACCGTCTCCTCAGTTTCATCATCACTATTCAAATTCAAACTACTTTATCATCTCTAAAACAGAGAATTCCAGGTTGGTTACAAGGCATATATAAAGACAGTAAACACGTAAAAATAATATCAAAGATATATATAGCACAACACAGGTTCTGAACATCAGCAGCACCCATCACAGTATAGAGAGCACCCACAAATCAGCCAGTTATAAACTCACCCACTATGTCCAGTCAATACAGATATGCTTTTTACCCACGGAAAGTTGTGTTGTTATTTGCTGAAGTAGTTTAGCGGTTGCTAGGAACACATTTTGGGGACACACTTTTTTTTTTTATAGCTAAACTTGCCTATGTTCAAAATCTTTGTCAGTTAATGTAATAAAGTGCCAAGACTACCAAAAAAAAAAGCTTTGAAATGTTTATATGGGGATTAAAATAAAAGTCCTGATGATAATTCTGAAAACAGTTTTTAAAAAACACAGAAAAAATCACAGAAAAAACAAAACAACAACAACAGCGTGGGATATAAATAATATATGAATATGTGTAGCAGACCACGTTTTGCTACTCTTCAGCAATAGGCAATGACATTGTGATTGACCTAGGATGTTTTCAATGGCTCTGAATTGCTGTGCAAATTCTTCTTCTTCTTCTTCTTCTTCTTCTTCTTCTTCTTCTTCTTCTTCTTCTTCTTCTTCTTCTTTTTCTTCTTCAAATGCTCAGATAGCAACTGTTGTCTGTCTTATCAGTGAAAATGCTTTACGCTGCTTTAAAGGGTCTGACTTCTCTGACTTCTCAGGCCCTTTAAAGCAGCGCAAAACATTTTCACTGATATGCTGTGTTTGAGAGAAATTATCTTTTAAGTCTATCTGGGCAAAAAAAGGCAAGAGAATTGACCAAGAAAGCAGAAAATAGACAAGAAAGAGGTGACAGGAAGAAAAGGAATTGGACAGAAACAAAGAGAGGGATAGAAAAGAAGGAATTCCTACCACAGAATTTCCAGAAGGTGGGGATGCTATTTTCACCAACAGGCCCACCGGCGTCCCTACGGGAGAACAATGCGAGTGGTGGAAGCCAGATATGAAAGAGAGGGGGAATATTTTTTAATTTATTTTAAAATTTTTATTTGGACCACTTTATGTCACAGCAGATTTCTCTGCGTGAAAGTCGGGCTGCTCTCCCCGGGGGAGAGCGCGTCGCCACAAGTGCAGGGCCTACCCTTTTTTTTTCCTTTTTCTGTCTGCAATTGTATTTGTTTCCCTATCAGAGTGGGCTTTTTTCTACAAAATTTTGCCAGGGACAACCCTCTTGTTGCCGTGGGTTCTTTTGCGCTAAATAGTGATATGTAACACACGGGACCTCGGTTTATCGTCTCATCCGAAAGACTAGTGCCCAGACCACCACTCGTGATCCAACGGATGGGCGAAAAGTTTTGGGCCCAAACGGGGATACAAACCACCGCACGCTCCGACCCGGACTTTTCGCTTTCTAGGCAGGAGCGTTACCTCTAGACCACCGATCCAAAATATCAGTGTGGCTGTGGACTGGAAAGGCCAGTCAGTGTATGGCAGCTTACCTGAAAAAGGCAGGAGGGTGCAGCAGCTGACATGTCACTAGGACAAAACTTGGAAAACAACTAAATTAATCTTGAGGATGAAGAGAAGAGCCAGTGGGAGGGGGAAAGGAGGGGAGAGATTCATTTTATTGACTGATATCGTCACTGTGACGCATAAGAGATGGAGGAGCATGGGACATGAGTGCTAGGTAGGTAAAAGGTACAGGTGTTCCCATATCCTATATAAGCGTGGGGAGCGGGTGAGGTGTCAGAGACCTCAGCTTCTCTAAGGGCTGGCATCTTGAGGGTGGTGCCCATCCCCTCTCCTCCTCGCTGCTTCACCTTTGTCCCTTAAAGAGAGCAAATACCCATGCACAACTGGGTAAACTGGTGGACTGACTGGGTTGAAGCCAAGGCGCACAAACCGTCACCCATCCACAAGACAGCCACGCCCAATGCTGTTTAATTAACCTTCGCTCGGAGAGAGAGAGAGAGAGAGAGGAGAGAGAGAGAGGAGAGAGAGAGAGAGAGAGAGAGAGAGAGAGAGAGAGAGAGATTTGATTTATTCTTTTATATCGAGGATAATGGAATAAGCACTCTTGTGCTTTTTTACATCAAGTCCCGTGTGTATGCAGTTTTGTAAATATCATCTGTTCCCACCGGCACACGATGGCCTACTCTTACGAAAAGCGGAACAGGATTTAACATGTGCGCAAGATGTTCTGCGTGCGTTCGCACACGGGCCTCGGTTCAAAGTCTCATCCGAAGGACTTTTGGGAAGAGTGGAGTCAGCACTGATGTTAACTCCAGGAGAAAAATCTCCTCGACCGGACTCGAACCCGGGTCGTCAAATTGCCAGCGCAATGTTCTGACCACTAGGCTATCCGTCCCCGAGAGAGAGAGAGAGAGACAAGGCAAGGCAAAGTATTTTATTCGAGGATAATAGATAAGCACTCGTGTGCTTTTTTACATCCAGTCCCCGCCCTTTTCAGGGATACATCAAGTTGAAAAGATACTAAACAATGAAACTTTACGCAGTACCAAACAACACACAAGAATAAAGACACTATACATGGTAAGGTACTAAAAATGCACTCGTTCAAAAGACAAAATCAGAAGTCACAATAAAAAGATTTTGATTATGGAAGAAAAGAAAAGTGTTAATAGGTAAGGAGTAAATAAGAGAACAAGATGAAATAAACAACTGAGAACATCAATCCACCACCATCCGTCAAAAGTTATACATGTAATATAAATCATACATTTGGATTTAAAAAAAAAAAAAAAAAAAAAAAAAGGGGGGGGGGGGGGGGGGGTAATTTAACTAATATCCTTATTGGAGGGGGGGGGGGGAGAGATACTACCAATAAAAACTAAAACTAAAATAAAATAAGATAAAAAGAAAGAAGAAAAAAAAAAGTTACGTAAAACATCCTAGATGTTTCAAAAGAATAGGGAGAGAGAGAGAGAGAGAGAGAGAGAGAGAGAGAGGAGAGAGAGAGAGAGAGAGAGAGAGGAGAGAGAGAGAGAGAGAGAGAGAGAGAGAGAGAGAGAGAGAGAGAGAGAGAGAGAAGAGAGAGAGAGAGAGAGAGAGAGAGAGGAGAGAGAGAGAGAGAGGAGGAGAGAGAGGGGGGGGGGGGGGGGGGGGGGGGGGATCACTAACTAGTGACACACAAATCAAATTCAACATAGCTATAAAAATGAAATCTACACATTGTAAATAAAATACTCATAGTTTATATACATTGTAATGATCAATCTCTGTGAAATAGCCAATGCATTCACAAAAATGAATAACTACACAGTATGTTTAAAAAACACATACTAACTAAACTTAAAACATTGAGATACTAAGACAACATTTATCAAACTCTATAGTAGTTAACTTTCAAAATAAAGTTGAAAACATGAGATATGAATACAGCCTTCATCAAGAGAGAGAGAGAGAGAGAGAGAGAGAGAGAGAGAGAGAGAGAGAGAGAGAGAGAGAGAGAGGAGAGAGAGAGAGAGAGAGAGAGAGAGATGGTGATATACATAATATATATATATATATATATATACATATACATATACATATATATATATATATATATATATATATATATATATATATATATATATATATATATATATATATCCAACAAGATGAGTCTAGTTCAGCATTTTTGATGCATCAAGTGAAATTGAAGGCGAACTTTGAAGGTTGTCAATGATTGGTGCTGTTTAGTTGAATCGGGAAGGGAGTTCCACAGCACAGGGCCTGAGTATAGTAAACTAGACTTGAACGAGTCTATTCTTGGGATTGGGACACTTGGCTTTTCAGTATTTCTGGAATGATTCATTGGGAACTTATCTTTTAAGGATGTGGGGACATCTCCTGCCATTATTTTAAACATCAGTATGCCTTTGTTATATTTCAGTCTTTGTTGTAGGGGGAGGATACCTAACTGAGTGTAATCCACTTCAAGTAAGGTTGTTTTCTTCAGAAGGATAAGTTTGAGAGCGCGTTTATATAGGCTTAATAACGGTTTCATAGTGTTTGCACTGGCAGAATCCCAGAGGGTTGAAGCATAGTCTATTGAGGATTGTATATAAGCTTGAAAAAATAATTTTTTTGAATGGTAGTCAAGAAAGTGTTTAATTTTAGTTAACTGGTATACTCTTTGGGACAAGTATTTGCATAGATGAGATATGTGGTAGAACCAGCTGAGGTTTTCATCGATTGTTATTCCTAGAACTTTGTGATGAGAGGTTTGTTCGATTGCTTCCTTTCTTATGTGGATTGGAAACTGTTTATGAGGTAGATTTTGTCGCTTTTGTCTGGTGGTGATCAGCATGCATTTTGTTTTTTTTGGGGTGAATAGACATGTGGTTCAGTTCTGTCCATTTGACAAGATCATTGCAGCTTTGTTGTAATGTAGTTGCAAGAGAGTCAATGTCGTTATGGCTCGTATGTATGGTTGTGTCATCAGCAAATAGTTCACATTTGGATGCAATATGAAGAGGAAGGTCATTTATGTATAAGGAAAAGAGAATTGGTCCTAGTATTGATCCCTGTGGTATTCCATAATGAATGGGTTTTAGATTGGATGTGGATGTAGTTGTTGAGACACACTGTTGTCTGCTTTTAAGATAAGAAGCAAGTAGTTCTAGACTATTTGATGATAGATTATACAGGTCTAGCTTTCTGATGAGAAGTGTGTGGTCAATTGTATCAAATGCTTTTTTGAAATCTACAAATAATACTCCACAAAATTTATTTTCATTAATGTTTGATAGCCAATTGTCTATGAGACTAGTCAGTGCAGTATGGCACGAGTGATTTTGTCTGAATCCTGACTGATTAGGGTGTAGTAAGTTGTTAGTGTCTATATGATGGACTAAGTGTTTATTTATATGTTTTTCCAGGGGTTTTGAAAGGAGGGATATAATGGAGATTGGCCTATAGTTTGAAGGATCTGAAGTGTCACCAGATTTGTAGATGGGGATCACTTAAGCAGTTTTGAAGGCATTGGGGAAATAGTTCTTTTCAAGACATTGGTTATATATATATGTTAGAGTCTCAGTGATAACTGGAGCTGACAGTTTTAGAATTCTGCTGTCTATTCCATCGAGGCCTCTTGTCCTGGATTGTTTGAGGTGAATCAGATAACTATAGACCTCAAAAATAGAAATAAATGGTATGTGGAGTTTTGAAGGAATATGCTTTTCTTGGCAGTAGTGTTTTAGTGTGTTTAGGTTATTGGATTTTGAATCATCATTGCTAACAACGTTAGTAGAAACGTTTATGAAGTGATTGTTGAGTTGTTCAGCAGTAACATCTTTGATTACATTTGATTTGGAAGATGATCGTTTGTTTGTTATTTGATTTATGGCCTTCCAAATAATTTTTGAGTTTTGTTTTGAAGATAGTAAATCTTGGAAATATTTCTTTTTTTCTCGACGTTTCTGTGAGTTTATGGCGTTTCGTAATCTTTTTGACTCTTCATGATATTTATGCTTTTTTATAGAGATCTCTAAGATAGCATGCCTCCTCTAGTTCTTTTGTAAGCCAAGGCGGTTTGGGGGCATGTTTGACCCTTCTGGTTTTTAGTGGAGCATGTTTATTGTAAATTTCAGTGAAAGTTTTTATCCAAAAATCGATAGCCAAGTCTGGATCAGTAATGTTGAATGTTTCTGAGAGCATAGAGTTACTTAGTTCAAGAAGGAAAAGCTGTTCATTGAATTTTGCAAAAGAACGATATGTTAAGGTTTTATGGCCAAGTTTGGAAATTTTTGTTCCTTTTTTTGACCAAGTAGTACAGACAGGGTAGTGATCGCTGCAGTTATAGACAGGGACACATGTTTCTATGATGTTTTTAGGATTTGATACGTAGATGTGGTCAATTATTGTGCTTGAATTTGGCGTAACTCTCGTGGGTAAACTAACTAGTTGGTGAAGGTTGAATGAATTAGTAATTTGCATCCATGCGTTATTTACTTTTGTTACATCGATATTAAAATCACCTAGGAGTATCACTTCCCTGGATTCTAATAGGACTACGTTCATCATTGCATCAAACTTGTCTATCCAATTTTTTCTTTCTGCTGGATTCCTATAGCAGAATCCCACTGCTATAGGTGGTGAACCTTTCATGGAGACTTCAAGCCAGACAGATTCTACATCATAATGTTCTAGATGGATGAGACGCTTGAAGGTTATAGATTCACTAATGTATATGAGGATTCCTGTTTCTTTTTGCTTTTGTGGATCCTTTCGTATGATTTTATATCCTGGGATATATAAATCACTGTCTACTATTTGTTTTGAAAGTCTTGATTCAGATAGCCCTAGTATGTGAAATGGTTTGCCATGGTTTCTAATAAGTGTTGATATGTCTTCAATTTTATTAACTGCGTGATTTATATTTAATTGGCAGATTCGTAGGCCTTCCTTCGAGGGCCACATGTTGTGTCTTGAATGCATCTGTTTGTGTTGATTTTTGTTGGAAATGTGATAATGTGTCTAAAAACCGGAAATGGTGAAGATTAATTAGGGATAAATAGGAATAAGGGGGAGTGGGCACTCAATAGGGGGAAGGGTGAAATGTAAGAAGAAAGAAAAAAAAAACTGATTTCTAAGTCACGTAAGGATACACATACAGTGTATATAACTGTATAACCTAATGGAACTAACAATGATGTGTAGCAAAAGACAGATAAAAATCAATTTTATATAGGGTGAATAATGGGGATGGGAGTAGGGCACTGGGGGAATGATGAAATGTAAGGGGGAAAAAAAAAAGAAAAAACAAAGATTTCACTAGTTACTCAAAAGATATAAACTTTACATAGGGTGAATAATGGGGATGGGAGTAGGGCACTGGGGTAATGATGAGATGTAAGGAAAGAAAGAATGATTTCAATAGTTACTCAAAAGACACAAACAACTAATTTCAATAGTTACTCAAAAGACACAATCATACACAGTAGATATTGTCTAATTGAACAATCAACAATATTGGCAATATAAAGGAGAGAAAGAAAAAAAAATAATAATAATAAAAAATGAAAAATAAAAATAAAAAGAGTGTTCTTACACACTTAGAGAGAGAGAGAGAGAGAGAGAGAGAGAGAGAGAGAGTGTGTGTGTGTGTGTGTGTTTGTGGGTGTGTGTGTGTGTGTGTGTCCCCAAAGAAGTCGCTAAAGGAGGAAGCAAAAGGGGAAAACATCGTGATGACCACTTAGTGGAGTATGTGCTTGTTATGCCACACCCCACGAAACCGTCCTCTTTAACATTGTATAAAAAAAATATTCTTCTCACAGCAATACCACATAATATTATGAAGTAAGAATATTCTCCAGTGCTGAGAGAGTGCGGAGAGCACGTTTGTTTTATCAAAGTAAACACTGAATGACGCAGTGACGTCCTCTCCTTGTGGTAGAGCAAGTGTGTAGCAAGACAGCTTTTGGAGACGCCTTACTTAAACACAGAGTTGTCGCTCTTATGAACGGAGTTATTGTTACTGTTTGGATAGAGCAGAAGCAGTAGCGCTATATATCTCACTTTTTAGCTTGGGCACAAGTCCCCTACTGAGCGCAGAGTTTTAGGGGGCGGGATAGCTCAGTGGTCAGAGCGCTCTCTTTCCCCAGGTCAAGTTAAACAAAACAAAAACAAAACAAAACAGAAACAAAACAACAAAAAACAAACAAAACACACGAGAGGTTATGATTTTTCATGATGGTGAGTATGATTTTTCCTGCATTAGATTTAAACCAGATTAAAGTTTGCTGAAAGCAGGTGTCCTGACACAGCCTCCAAACCAGTCTTTCCAATACATACATGAACTTCTTGTAGTAAGATGAATTATTATATGAACATGGCTGTATCAAAGCCATCACAACGAAGCCAACCAGCAAACCAACCGACCAACCAGTCAACCAACCAGCCAACAAACAAACCACAATCAACTACAATTGACTTGCTAACCAACTAACAAACAAACAAACAAAAAAGTAGAGATAAAACTAAAAACAAATCTGGAAAACGTGACTCCACAAAGTTCAAGATATAATTATTACTCGGTTTTTCTTTTGTTCTTGTAGATTTTGTCTTTTAAACGTACTTGAGGGTATTCTTCTATCATACCCCACACGATTTATAATCCCTATGGCTGGCTTGGAAGTCCCACAGTAGATGACACACTATCTATCTATCTATCTATCTATCTATCTATCTATCTATCTATCTATCTATCTATCTATCTATCTATCTATCTATCTATCTATCTATCTATCGATCTATCTATCGATCTATCTATCTATCTATCTATCTATCTATCTATCTATCGATCTATCTATCGATCTATCGATCTACCCATTAGTCTGGCGACCGTGGGGGCACCCCTGAAGACTTGACAACCAGTTCCCTCCATTCCTCTCTCTGTTCTGCCTTTCTCAAAATTTGGTTGACTTCTAGGCCTGTTCATTTGCTGATGTCCTCCCATCTCTTCCTTGGTCTGCCTCTTTTTCTTCCTCCTTGGACAGTGCCTTGCAGTATTGTTTTTGCAAGTCCTTTTGATCTTGTGACATGCCCGTACCATTTCAGTTTTCGCTTCTGTACAATTGATAGAGGATGACACACTGCCCCACAGTAACTGTCGGTACGAGAGGGGAAACATCAGAGAGAGAGCTTCAAAGGGGAGCCATGGCCGATACACGGATGTAAAAGAAGGAGGAATGTTGATAAAGTTTCAGATTTCCCAAGGGGATGTGATGTGATGTGATGTGGTGTGACTGCTCTCTCTCTGTCTCTGTCTCACTCTGTCTGTCTGTCTGTCTGTCTCTCCTTGCCTTCTCTGTCTTTCTCTCGCTCTCTCTGTCTCTGTTTCTCTCTGTCTGTCTGTCTGTCTGTCTGCCTCTCTCTCTGTGTCTTTCTGTGTGTCTGTGTGTCTGTGTGTGTCTGTGTCTGTGTCTGTGTGGTCTAGGAAGTGAAAATGAATTGTGTGTAAGGTATGCAGCCAGATTCAGTGCTGAAGGAAGAACAATTCAGAACAACATGATAGACCGAGATCGTCAGTTATTGTACTGTATTGTGTTGTATGATTGTAGTCTGTTTTACTATATCGTTTTGTATTGTATTGTTTCGTGTTGCTTTAGTGTTGTATTGCATTGTAGTGTGCTATGCTACATAGTGTTGTGTTGTATATTGCATTGCATTGTATTGAATTGTGTTGTATCGCATTATATCGTTTGGTATTGTATTGTGTTTCGTAGCATTACTTTCCTTTGTTTTGAGTTGTATTGTAGCGCATTGTATTGCATTGTATTGTACACCACTTTCATTCAAAGTAGATTTCTTTGTGTAAAATTCAGACAGCGCCACCCATTTTGTTGTCGTGTGGGGTTTTTTGCCTGCATGTATATTTATTTTCCCATGACAGTGGCTTTTTTTCTATATAGTTTACCACAGAAAACTCTCTTTTTTGTTGCTATGGGTTATTTTATGTGCGTTAAACGCATTTTGCACACAAGACCTTGATTCATTGTCTCATCAGAAAGACAGGCACATCGACACCCAATTAAGATTTAGTGAATGAAGTTGCCCCATCATCTGAAGGGTGAAGTTAAATCACTGTAAAGAATATTATGATCTCCACATCAGGCTATGAAATGACTGGGGACAGTCTTCTTCCTTTTCTTGATAATTTCATGGACAAAACTGGAAATCAAAGTTACAGTCTGATATTTTTCTTGAACCAAGCTCGAATCAAATTTACAGTGGGATATTAGTCTTGCATCATCTGGAATCATTTTTACAGTCGAATACTATTCTTAGACCAAGCGTGTATCAAATATACATAATTATGATACTATTCTTGAACTAATGTATTGTCTGATCTTATTCCGCGACCAAGCTGGTCTCAAACATACACTCTGATAATTATTATTCTGTAACCAAACCTGGTTTCAACAACTAATTTAATGCGAACTCTTCGATATTGCTCTGTGATATCAAACTGTTTGCATACAGTTATTTGATACCAAGCTGGTATTAAAGATGCAGTTGTAAAAAAAAATCCACTTATTAGAAGAAATTAAGAATAAGAAAATATCACCACCAATGATGACTTAAAACAAAAAGCAATCAAACAAACAAAAATCTGACAGTAACTCTATAAACACAATGTCCACAGTTTAAAAGGTAAAAGGTAAAGGTGTCCCATAACCTAAGTGGTCGTAGGGGAGCGAGGCGTCAGAGACCTCAGCTTCTCTATGGGCCAGCATATTGAGGGCGGCGCCCATCTCCTCTCCCTCGCTGCTTTACCTTCCCTGACCCTAAAGAGGGCAGGTACCCATTTACAGCTGGGTGAACTGGGGGGATTGCACTGAAGCCAAGGAGTGCAAACGGTCACCCATCCAACTGGTCACCACGCTCGACGTTGCTAAACTTAACTTGGGGAAAGCGAGTACTCTGACCACTGTGCTATCCCGCCCCCCAGTTTAGGATGCAGAAATCCCAGAGCATGCGCTTTGCAGATCGTCAGCAACAGATAGTGGTGGTATCCAGAGTGTCCCGTGATGAGTGTCATCTCTGAAATAATGATGTGATGAGTGGGGGAAAGCAAGTTGTGAAGGAGAGAAGGGAGGATGGGGATGGGGAAGGGAGGGGGTATTGTACTGTAGGGTCAGTCAGTGTAGGGCAACTAAGGGCAGGTAAACCAGTCTGCACACTGACAGAGGGTGGCGAACTCGGAGAACTTGCAAACCTTGCTGTCAAAAGAAGCGGAAGGGATAGGCGTGGAGGTGAGGGTGTGGGTTGTTCAGTTGGTTATGACGTGTGACAATGGACCATCCACTGTCAGACCTGACTACTAACAAAGAAAGTAAAAGTCTAGACAAACCGTGATGGTGAATGAGGTTTGTAGCGTACTTTTGAGTGTCATACCTCATAATGTTGTTTTCGGATGTGAGTGTTTTTATTTTATTTTATTATTATCTATAATTTTATAATACTTATCTCTGTTGCAGCAATAATGTCTATAACTGAACCAAGGTTATGTTTTTTGTTGTTGTTTTTTTTTCTTTGCAAAAAATGAGCGGAAACAGGTCAGTTTGTTGTTGCCCTAACTTAAAATTTATAATAGGTATTACCCAGGTGGTGACTGTAGCCTGCTTTTTTTCATTAAAAAAAAAGACTTTATGAAGGATTTACATAAACTACAGACCTGCAAGAACATACTTACATTACAAAACTTCCTGAAAAAAATATCCTGAAAATAAACCACTGTGAGAAATCTACCAGGAGAGACATAATTGTACTTAAATTTTAAGAATTAAAGAGCTGTTTGAAAAAGTATATTAGAGAATGGGTTTTTGGGGGTACATATAAGTCAGCCCAGAGCGCTCGCTTTCCCCAGTCAAGTGAAGCAGCGTCGAGTGTGGTTACCAGTTGGATGGGTGACCGTTTGTGCGCCTTGGCTTCAGTACAGTTCCCCCAGTTCACCCAGCTGTCAATGGGTACCTGCCCTCTTTAGGGTCAGGGAAGGTATAGCAAAGATGGCGCCACCCTCAATATGCTGGCCCCTAGAGAAGCTGAGGTCTCTGACGCCTTGCACCCTACGACCACACAGGTTATGGGACACCTTTACCTTATTATTTTTTTAATAAGTCAGCTACACATAATTATGTCTGCAGGCAGAGTGCCATAGGGGGTAGGTACAGGATTGTATTTTTGGTACATATTAGTTGTGGTCTTCCATTTTACGTCTCTCCACAAAAAGTGATATTAGACAAAATCTTGAGTGTATGGGTACATAATACGCGTGAGTACAAGTGTTTGCGTACATGTAAGTGTGAATAGTGCATGCGCTCAAGAACTTACTTGTACCGATGTAGGCTACATATTTATTTATTTTATTCTTTTATATCGAGGATATTGGGATAAGTACTCTTGTGCTTTTTTTTTTTACATCCAGTCCTCGTGTGTATGCATTTTTGTAAAATCTGTTCCCACCGGCACACGATGACCTACTCTTACGAAAAGCTGAACAGGATTTAACGTGTGCGCAAGATGTTCTGCGTGCGTTCACACACATATCAGTCAGTCAGTGTGCGTGCTACACACATGGCTGTAAGCAGAATCGCGCAAGGGGAGAGATGCCACACTACACATAGCTGCTGTTGACATGAAGGCTGACCCAGGTAGGAATGAAGCTTGAAAGGCCAGGTGCCGGTTGACAAAAAGAGCTGTGTTGATAAAGTTTCAGTTTCAGTTTTTCCAAGGTGTGAACGCCGTGCCATAGAGCAAGATCCGGGATATAAGTATGTGAGTTCAGCCTTCCCCCCTGTACTGATGAGTATTACAAGAGAGAGAGAGAGAGAGAGAGAGAGAGAGAGAGAGAGAGAGAGAGAGAGAGAGAGAGAGAGAGAGAGAGAGAGAGAGAGAGATTTGATTTATTCTTTTATTCTTTTATATCGAGGATAATGGAATAAGCATTCATGTGCTTTTTTCATCCAGTCACCGTGTGTATGCAGTTTTGTAAATCTTGTCATTTGTTCCCACCGGCACACAATGGCCTACTCTTACGAAAAGCGGAACAGGATTTAACGTGTGCGCAAGATGTTCTGCGTGCTGTCGTACACGGGGCCTCAGTTTAGAGTCTCATCCGAGACTTTTAGGGAGAGTGGAGTCAGCACTGATGTTAACTCCAGGGGGAAAAATCCCCTCCAAAGGGAATCGAACTCGGGTCGTCAAATTGCGAGCGCAATGTTCTGACCCCTAGGCTATCCAGAGAGAGAGAGAGAGAGAGAGAGAGAGAGAGAGAGAGAGAGAGAGAGAGAGAGAGAGAGAGAGAGAGAGAGCATGTGGTCATGTTGGCTGACTGAAAACCCTAACGATGAACACAGATGCTGAAGATGCTGCAGGAATCAAGTAGTGGAGTCCATTTCCAGTGCAATTTTCAGCAATGAGGATAATGTAGTCAGCTACTATTTTATGATACCCTAAAACTCCTTCTTGCAGCAAACAAGAATTGCAAATCCTCACAGACAATTTAACAGATCGAGCGAGCGCATACGGCATGGAGGTCAGTACAGAGAAATCAAAGATCATGGTCAACAGCGCGAGTAATGACATCACGGAAATAAAGATGAATGGAGAAACACTAGAAGAGGTGAGCAAATTCAAATACTTAGGCTCCATCCTAACAAAAGATGGCACATCAAACAATGAAGTGAAAGCTGGCATTGCAACAGCAACATCTGCTCTAGTCAGACTCGAGAAGATCATCAGAAGCAACAACATCAGCTTCGGCACCAAATACCACCTTTACAAATCCCTCGTGATATCTATCCTATATGGCTGTGAATCATGGACTCTGACAGCAGAGTTAGAGAGGAGAATCCAAGCATTCGAGAACAAGTGTCACAGAAGACTCCTCAAAATATCATACAAAGAACACAAGACCAATAACTATGTGAAAGAAGAAATCAAAAAGCGTGTGGGCCCCAAGAGCCTTTGCTCTCTACCATAAAGAGGAGAAAGCTGATGTGGTTTGGTCACACCACAAGACACAACACCCTAGCAAAAACCATCCTGCAAGGAACAGTCGAGGGCAAGAGAAGAAGAGGCCGCCAAAAGAAATCATGGGTTGACAACATCAAAGACTGGACCGCCCAACCCCTGCAACACCTCCTGCTAGCCACACAGGATCGTGAAGCATGGAAAAAGATCTCTGTTGCGTCTTCTCTCATGTCCTCCCTACGTCCTTTGGACATGGGATTGAGTGAGTGTGTGAAAACTCCTTGCAAGTGGGGAGGGTGAGAGTGGGGAGGGGGAACAATTCTGGAGATGATAATAAAGGGGAGGGAATGGGAGGGGGTGGAGGCGATGGACTGGCAAGGCCTACCATTGTGCAGAAACCTTAAGCAAGCATAACAAACTGTCTCCCCCCCCAAAAAAAAAAAAAAAAAAAAACTCCCCCCCAAACCCAACCCCAAAGCAAGACCTGCTCTCTTCCTCATTGCTGGTGTCTGTATGTGCATGTATGTTGAAATTAAAAGGTGAAACTTGAGAAGCAAATACATTCTGCTTGACGGTGGAAAGGGAGAGTTAAGTGAGTTGAAAGGATGAGCTAGGAGAGAGGCGGGGTGTGGAGGTAGGGATGGGGAGGATCAGTTGATGATGACTCAATGACGCTATCATTCGTCATGACGTGTGGGAGTGAAGGACCCTCAATGCTGATCACAATAGAGGAAATTACACAGGGGAGTGGAACAATCGTGATGGCAATTAGAGTGACGCTGTTTGATACCTGGCACATCCTGAAAAAAACTTTTTTTTATATAAATATATTCACTTTCTTTGTTTCTTGTTGACATTAGCAGCGTGGCCAGTGTGTGGATTCCTCTCACGCCCTCGTCAGTGTGTTTATTCTACTTACTGTTGCCACGTGTTGACACTGCCTGACCCCGGACCTGGGCAGACAGGGCTGTAGGCTGCTGCTGCGTGCTACTGATGCTGCCTGGGTGAGGATGCTGCTGCCTATAGTGTCTGCTGTAGGAATGCTGCTGCTCCTTTCTAGTGCTGCTGTAGGATGCTGCTGCTGCTAGTGCTGCTATTGGATGCTAGCTCACGCTTGCTGACTAGCTGCTGCTATTGGATGCGCTGCTGTGCTGCTCTCTTACAGTGCTGCTATTGGATGCTCTGGCTACTATGTTGCTGTAGGCTGCTGCTGCTACTAGTGCTGCTGTAGGCTGCTGCTGCTACTACTAGTGCTGCTGTAGGCTGCTGCTGCTACTAGTGCTGCTGTAGCTGCTGCTGCACTAGTGCTGCTGTAGACTGCTGCTGCTGCTACTAGTGCTGCTGTAGGCTGCTGCTGCTGCTATAGTGCTGCTGTAGGCTGCTGCTGCTACTAGTGCTGCTGTAGGCTGCTGCTGCTACTAGTGCTGCTGTAGGCTGCTGCTGCTGCTAAGCTGCTTAGTTGCTTACTGCTGTAGGCTGCTGCTGCTGCACTATGCTGCTACTTGATGTGCTGCTGTAGTGCTGCTGCTGCTGTACTAGTGCTGCTGTAGGCTGCTGCTGCTGCTACTATGCTGCTGTAGGCTGCTGCTGCTACTATGCTGCTGTAGGCTGCTGCTAGCTCTACTAGTGCTGCTGTAGGCTGCTGCTGCTGCTACTAGTGCTGCTGTAGGCTGCTGCTGCGCTACTAGTGCTGCTGTAGCTGCTGCTGCTGCTACTAGTGCTGCTGTAGGCTGCTGCTGCTACTAGTGCTGCTGTAGGCTGCTGCTGCTGCTACTAGTGCTGCTGTAGCTGCTGCTATACTAGTGCTGCTGTAGTGCTGCTGCTGCTACTAGTGCTGCTGTAGGCTGCTGCTGCTACTAGTGCTGCTGTAGGCTGCTGCTTACTACTAGTGCTGCTGTAGGCTGCTGCTGCTACTAGTGCTGCTGTAGGCTGCTGCTGCTGTACTAGTGCTGCTGTAGGCTGCTGCTGCTGCTACTAGTGCTGCTGTAGGCTGCTGCTGCTACTACTAGTGCTGCTGTAGGCTGCTGCTGCTCTACTAGTGCTGCTGTAGGCTGCTGCTGCTTACTAGTGCTGCTGTAGGCTGCTGCTGCTCTACTAGTGCTGCTGTAGCTGCTGCTGCTGCTACTAGTGCTGCTGTAGGCTGCTGCTGCTCTACTAGTGCTGCTGTAGGCTGCTGCTGCTCACTAGGCTGCTGTAGCTGCTGCTGCTGCTACTAGTGCTGCTGTAGGCTGCTGCTGCGTACTAGTGCTGCTGTAGGCTGCTGCTACTGCTACTAGTGCTGCTGAACTGCATAGCTGTCTATCTAGCTGCTGCTGCTAACCTGCTACTAGTCTGCTTAGCCTGCTGCTGCTCTACTAGTGCTGCTGGGCTGTGCTGCTCTACAGTGCTGCTGTAGCTGCTGCTCTACTAGTGCTGCGTAGGCTGCTGCTATACTAGTGCTGTGTAGGCTGCTGCTGCTACTACTAGGCTGCTGCAGCGCGCTGCTGCTACTAGTCTGCTGTAGCTGCTGTCCTACTACTAGTGCTGCTATAGGCTGCTGCTGCTGCTACTAGTGCTGCTGTAGGCTGCTGCGCTACTACTAGTGGCTGCTGCTGCTGAAGTGGGTTGAGTCAGTTGGGTGGTCACCAGTATAACAGCCTGTAACATGCCTGTTTAGAGTGCAAGAGGTTTGAGTTCAAAGCTGTCTCAGTCTGATGTTGAACTCGTTATGTATTCCACATTGACACACACACACACAGAGTCAAATATACATAGACAGGCACCGACACACCACCACAACACACCACACACACACAACTAAACAGCACACCCTCACACACACACACACACACACACACACACACACACACACACACACACACACACACACAACTAATACCACACACACACACAAACATGTACACACACATGCAATAAACCATAACACAGACGAATCATGAATTTGGTCATAATGTACAGCAGTGTTTATTCACCAAAAAATACAGTTTGCGTGCTTTAGACACACAACACGATGCAGTCACAAAATAAGACACTTGCTTTCAGACTAAAAAATACAGGTTAAAAAAAATCCAAACTTTGGTCAAATGTGTTTGGCGCAAGATACCAGCAGTTGAATTTCATTTCCAGTTAAAATTCTTGGACGGCAAAAAATCTATCACAGACAGGCCTATGAAGAAAACAAAAGTTCTGTAAGATCAAACTTTGTAAATAAATAAATCACCATCAAGTATGCATAGGTATCAGTTAATTGATGCTGATCCCCCCCACCACCCCAACCCCCCCCCCAAAAAAAAAAAGAATAAAAAAAAAGAAAGAAAAACAAAGAAAAAATAAAAAATAGTATGGACTTCAAAATGGAATGTTGTTTTCCCTTAACATAGGCTGTAAAAAATTATCACCAATACTTATGTAAAGATTTTGACAATCACCACCATAAAGCTATCAAGTCAAAACGAGTCAAAATTATCACCTTTTGCAGGGACGTGTGTTTAATGCTTTTCTGTTTTCAGCCCTAAATGTCTTTGCTCCGACATCTAGAGATGGATGATGTATACTTTGCATATATATATATATACACTCTGTACAAACTTTCATGTCATGAAGAGGTTTCCGCTGGTAGGATGTGTAGAAGATGATTAGACCTTTGAAATGAGCTGGGAGACTGGCACTCTGGAATGCACTATGCATTAAGAAAAACTCAGGAAAAGTGCAGATTATACACAAGTGACAGAATTATTATGGTGTGGGTAATTTCACAGGGTGAAAAGAGGCCAGCAGATAGACATGCTGAAATAAAAAATGGAAAAAAAAATCCAACATATAACTTAATGCCCACAAACAGGCACATGGAAATATGTACACACATTCAAACTGGTTTTATTGTATGTCTAAGTAAACAAAAGCCTATGCATCCTTTTTACACACACACACACAAACACACACACACACACACACACACACACACACACACACACACACACACACACACACACTCTCTCTCTCTCTACCACAGATGCAAACCTTTTACTTTTTTTTAATCCTTTCCAGCTTTTCAACTTAGGAAGCTACTCACTGTATACAGAATATCTTGGTCACCCTGAATAAGTCCAACAAAAACACTAAGATATCTGCTGACATCAACAGCTCCCATACAGCAAATAAGGACACATATAAACAGTATCAACAGACAGATACCCGGCACACAATGATAGTCATAACCCCTACACCATTATTTCCCACCAACACAAGGAATCTTCTATCCACAACCAAGTCACCCAGCGAAGTCAGAAGCCAGGATTACTGTCCAAAGGTTGTGCTCGATTCCAATGATACTACAGTCCTTCTCTTCTTCTCTATTTCATATATCACAGAACAGCAGTCATCAATGCATCCTTCCAGTCAGTGAACGCAAAAGAAGAAAGACCTATCTGTTCTTTTCTCTTGTACAGCACAAAAACAAAAACTATTATTATACATAAACCTGAGACACACACCTACACAGACACACACAACACACAAACACACACACACACACACACACACACAACACACACAGAACACAACACACACACACAACACAACACACAACAACACACACACACAACACACACACACACAACACAACAACACACACACACACACAACACACACACACACACACAACACACCAACAACACACACACACACACACCCACACACACAACAACACACACACACACCTCCCCCCAACACCCCCCCCCCAACACAAACAAACCCCCTGCACAAAAAAACATCAACAACAAACAAACAACACACACACACCCCTCTCCACAATAAACCCACAACAACATGACAACAACCATCAACAACACTCCACCACAACAACAACCCCTAACTGCTGGGGGCGGCCTGCACGAGGTCTTTGGGACGATGGACTGGGCGGGATGTAGTATTTCTGGGCGGACTTGAGGGTGATGAGGATGGGCTCTGAGTACACGGGGTCCAGGGCGTCGATGGGCTGGGGAAGGGGTTGAGGTACACCGCCTTCATGGGCAGGTTGATGCAGGGCACAAACCCGTTAGCTGGCCAGGAGGGGGCTGCTTTCCTTTGCCCAGCATGTTGATCTGTTGAAAGTCTGTGGTCACAGAGAAAGCATGTGATTATCATGTGCCAGAGGCAAGGGACATGGCTGGCAATCATTTTTTGCCCACCATTAAGGTAGCTGCATTTCAACTTCATGGATGGTGTCTTTTTTGTTTTGGTTTGTTTTTGGTTCGGGGATGGTGTCTAAACACAACACCTGTGTGCACGCACTGTTAACATTTTGTTATTCATTCCTACTAGCACGAAATGGCCTACTCTTCGAAAAGCAGAACAGGTTTTCATCATATGTGCATGATGTTCAGCAATGTTTACATGCTGGGCCTAGATTTACTACAGTCTCCTTTGAAAGACTCTGGGGGGGAGTGGAGTCAGTGCTGATGTTAACTCCAGGGTAAACTTCCCTAAAAGAGGTGCCTCTATGGTGGCTCAATCCCGGGCTGTCAGATCACAAGTGCAGTGCTCTAACCACTAGGCTCTCCTGCCCCCCAAACAACACTACACTTCGTGGATGCCTGGTGTGCTGAAATAGTTCCCTTCTTAGGAGCATCTACACCATGTCTGAAAAGTGTGCTTACCTTACAGAACGTAGGAATATATGCACACTGTTGATCAAAATGGATGTCCGATGTGTTAGGATGAGAAACACATGCACCAGAACAAATAAAATGATGGTGATTGATTGTACTCAAAGGTGACGTTGGATTGGATACATAACTCAAAAGAGATGGATGCAAAACATTAGCTGAACTGGAACAACATGTCATGGACGCATACCAGTGACTGAACAAGAGACACACCCTTTAGGAGTAGGCTGACAACCTGCCTGCAGTGTAAAGCCTAGTGTAAAACCTGCCTGCAGTGTGTAAAACCTGCCTGCGTGTGTACAACCTGCCTGCAGTTGTAAAACCTGCCTGCAGTATTAACTGCCTCAGTATGTAAAACCTGCCTGCAGTATGTAAAACCTGCCTGCAGTATGTAAAACCTGCCTGCAGTATGTAAAACCTGCCTGCAGTATGTAAAACCTGCCTGCAGTGTGTAAAACCTGCCTGCAGTGTGTAAAAGCTGCAGACTGCAGGGTACTGTCAGCCAACCCCCCAGCCCGGCAGGCACTACTCACCGATGCTGAATCCTGCATCGCGGGACTGGCGACACTGACTGGTGTGGGTCTCTCCCAGACGTACCAGCGCTGGCTTCCTGCAACACGCAGCGGTCAGGGTGCTGTCAGGGTTCTTCTTTTTAGTATTTTTTTTAATCTATTCTTTTATATCGAGGATAATGGAATAAGCATTCATGTGCTTTTTTACATCCAGCCCCCGCGCGTATGCAGTTTTTGTCAATCTTGTCATCTGTTCCCACCGGCACACAATGGCCTACTCTTACGAAAAGCGGAACAGGATTTAATGTGTGTGTGTGTGTGTGTGTGGTGTGTGTGTGTGTTTGTGTGTGTGTGTGTGTGTGTGTGTGTGTGTGTGTGTGTGTGTAGTGTGTGTGTTGTGTGTGTGTGTGTGTTGTGTGTGTGTGTGTGTGTGTGTGTGTGTGTGATTGTGTGTGTGTGTGATTGTGTGTGTGTGTGTGTGTGTGTGTGTGTGTGTGTGTGTGTGTGTGTGTGTGTTTTGGTGTGTGTGTGTGCATGCGTGCATGCATGTGTGCGTGTGTGTGTGCGCATGTGTGTAAGCTCCCCCCCTCCCTAAAAAATCCTTTGGATGACACTATAAAGCCCCACCAGCAAACACACGCAGAACATCTTGCCCACATGACAAAACCCTATGCATATGTTATAGAAAAGAAGGCAGCTATTGCAGGTGGCATGAATGGAACGAACGAACGACGAACGAATGAACGAACACACCACACACACACACACACACCACAACACAGAGCCTAAAAATAAAAATCATGCTGTACCATAAATGACTCCTCAGGAAGCCCAAACCCACCCAGCCCAAACCAAGCCAGCACCAAACCCACCCAGCCCACCCAGCCCAAACCACCACCCAGCCCAAACCCAGCCCAGCCCAACAACCCAGCCCAGCCCAAACCCAGCCCAGCCCAAACCCAGCCCAGCCCAACCCAAAGCCCAGCCCACCCAGCCAGCCACCCAAACCCAGCCCAGCACCCGCCCCAAACCAGCCCAGCCCAGCCCAAACCAGCCCAGCCACCAGCCACCCACCCAGCCCACCCAACCACCAGACCCAGCCCAGCCCAAACCACCCAGCCCAGCCAGCCAAACCAGCCCAGCCCAAACCAGCCCAGCCCAAACGCCAGCCACCAGCCCACCCAACTCCCATCCCACGCCCAGCCACCACCCATGCCCAGTCCAAGTCCAGCCCACCCAAACCACATGATCCCAAGTCAAGTCAGCCACAAGAGTCCAGCATCGCAATTCAAGTCCATCAATCCCGCCATGCCAAAGCATGACTCAGTCCAAGTCAAGTCATTTAAGTGCAACAATGGCAGGCAGATCCATGTGTCCAGTAATGCCTGAAGTGATCAGATACGTCTGATTGATGCATGAGCTGAAGCCTGTGAGTGAGTGTGTAGTGAGTGGGAGCACGTGAGTAGGTGTAGTGTATGTGTGTGAGTGAGTGTGCGAGCACGTGAGCGTGTGTAGTGTTGTGTGTGTGCGTGTATGTGTGCGTGAGTGAGTGTGGTGAGTGGTGTGTGCATGCGTGCGTGCGTGCATGTGTTGTGTCACCACTCACTGTGCGATTTTGGGCAGCACCAGCACGGTGTTTTTGGCCTGCACCACCTGCTCGTCCTGGGCCCCGCGCCTCAGGTGGTCTCCCCTGCGCAGGGCCTCCAGCTCCTTCTCCATCATCATCTCGCAGAAGTAGTTCATGGCCTCCATGTAGGTGGCGTGCTCTGCCAGGGCCAGGTCCGGCCGGTCGATGGTGACTGACGCAGAAAGGGTGATGTTTTGGTTTTAAGCGATGGGGGTGAGTTTGTACATGTTAGTGCATATAGACACATGAACAGGCATGCATTAATGTATGTTGACCTACTCACAAAGCAGGTATGTGCTAATGGATGGGGGATGTTAAACCAACCACCCACCACACACACACTCATAAACACAGACACACACAGAGACACTCATACACACACACACACACACACACACACACACACACACACACACACACACACACACACACACACACACACCTCTCTCTCTCTCTCTCTCTCTTCTCTTAACTTGTTCATCAAAAAAAATTTCATTCTCTTCTCTCTCTCTCTCTCTCTTCTCTCTCTCTCTCTCTCTCTCTCTCTCTCTCTCTCTCTCTCTCTCTCTCCAGGGGACAGGTGGGAAATCAAATAACAGAAAAAAAACTGCTCTGAAGTCAAAATACTGAGGCCAGTGAGCAGACCTCCTGCAGAGTGACAAGCACGGGAGAAGACCAGGCACTACACATGTAAGAGAAGACAGGAAGAAAAAAAAAAAAAAACACAGAGAAAAATCTTACAGGTCATGGAGCTCCGTGTGGGAGGTCGGTTGGAGTCGCCTGCTCCAAGTGTGGTGACTGTGTCAGATTCCGGGGGCATCGTGCTGCCCTGAACACACCCAAAGATGATGACATGTGGGTAGTGTAAGCAACCAATCAACAGGAAAACATACACACACATCACCTGGCTACTGAAAATAATCCTTCCTCAAAAATCAGAATTTAAAAAAAATTTATTTTTTTTTACTGATATGAACAATACATTATTTCAAGGCTACTTTTCATAAAACAACTGCCGCTCTGTGTGTGTTTATTTTTTATTTTATTTGTCTAAATGGCTTCCTTTTGAGGAAGATGAATAAGCACTAATGTCTTTTATGATATCCAGTCCCCATCAGCAAGTGCTTTTGTAAGTTTTGTTTATCTGGGGGGGGGGGGGGGGAAGAGTGTATGTGTGTGTAGGTACATGTTTTTATGCAGAGGAGAGAAAGAGGAGGAAAAAGAGACAAATAGAGTAGAGAGAAAGAGCGAGAGAGAGAGAGAGAGAGAGAGAGAGAGAGAGAGAGAGAGAGAGAGAGAGAGACAGACAGACAGAGACAGAGACAGAGACAGAGAAACAGACAGACAGACAGAGACAGACAGACAAACAGACAGAAAGAGACAGACAAAAGACGGAACAAAAAAAATTGCAACAACAAGAATAAGCTACAAAATTACCCACAACTATTCTAACCACCTCCACCACACCAGCACCACTATGTGTATAGTTAAAGGTAAAGGTGTTCCATAACCTGTGTGGCCGTAGGAGAGCAAGGTGTCAGAGACCTCAGCTTCTCCAGGGGCCAGCATATTGAGGGCGGCCCCCATCTCCTCTCCCTTGTTGCTTTGCCTTCCCTGACCCTCAAGAGGGCAGGTACCCATTTACAGCTGGGTGAACTGGGGGACTGTACTGAAGCTAAGGCGCGCAAACGGCCACCCATCCAACTGGTAACCATGCTCGTCACTGTTTAACTTTGGCTGGGGGAAAGCGAGCGCTCTGAACGCTGAGCTATCCTGTCCCCATACTATGTGTATACAGAGAAAAACCAAAGCAAACCAAACTCCTACCCTGCTTGAAGAAGGCACCACAGAGCCAAGAGAGAGAGACAGACAGAGACAAAGACAGACAGACAGAGAAAGACACAGACAGAAAGACAGACAGACAGACAAGACAGAACAGAGACAAAAACAACACCAAAGCAAACCAAATCCTACCCTGCGTGAGGAAGGCACCACAGAGCCGCGGGGAGCGTTGGAGCCTCTGCGCATACGTCCATGCAGGTTCTGCCCCTTCTGCAGACGCTCCACTGCATCCTTGATGTGCAGCTTGTATGATGTCATCCACCTGAAGGGATCAGACATAATGCGCCAATTTATGTTCTCTTTCCCATTTTCCTCTATTCCATTATCCTCGATATAAAAGAATCAATCCATCAATCAATCCATTTCCCTTCCCTGTGCTAAAACCAATTGCTGCGGAAATGCTGGGCACATGAGTAAATAAGACAAAAGAAAAGATGAAATCAGGAAACAAACAAAAAAGTATGCAAGCAAACAAAAATTAGTGCTGACTCCACTCTCCCCAAAAGAAAGAAAGAAAGAAAGAAGGCAAACAATGAAACAGTCACAGCCACCACCCCCTCACCTGTCTAGCCACTGACAACACACATCTCCTTGAAGCCTTTCTTCTGCTCAGCTTAGCCTCCTCCACAAACAAAGCAAGCAAACAAAGAAACAGAGCCACAGCCCCCCCCTCCTCACCTGTCGAGCCACTGGCTGCACATCTTCTTGAGGTCCTTCTTGCGGTCGGCCTCCTCCATGTTCCAGATGTCCCAGGAGTCCAGCTCCTTCTGCAGCTGGCGGTGAGGGTCCTGCAGCCCTATCTGGTTCAGTATGTCCAGCACAATGGTCCTGAGCAACACACATACATAGACACAGTCAGCAGATGCTCTTAGTATGCCTAGACAGGATTCATGGCAACAACTATGGCCTGACGGGAAAATATATAGTTATTCATGGGGTAATCTAAGCATGTGGAAGTATAGGATGGATGTCTTTTGTTTCTGTAGAGTTTTGGGGGGGTATAGATTGTTTGGGTTTTTTTTTGTCACTACAAACCAGGCATAGATAGCAGATATTTATATGCATCTACATATACACATGCACACGCACACAAACATGCATGCACACCCCCCCTCCCTCTCTCTCACACACACACACACACACACACACACACACAACACACACACACACACACACACACACACACGCACGCACACACGCATGCATGCATGCACACACACACTCACACAGTGCAAAACTGAGGAAGAAAAACTAAACCCAAATCATTCAAACAAAAAGGTAACTCACCCAAAACATCATTAACAAATGAAAATTCCCCCTAAATCGGTGAACTTTTCAAATATAAGAAAACTAACAAGAAAAAGGCAACATTCTGACATTGCTACACGAGTTCACTATCTTGCTCACGTGCAGCTTTGTTGGCTTAGCTTAGGCAGTAAGCTCTTAGCTTCAACCATTGAGTCTTTTTCCTGAAGAACTAAAGAGACCCTTCAGGTTGAAACTGAAGGCTTGTAACCAGATACAGACTAGAGAAACTGAAGGCTTGTAACCAGATACAGACTAGAGAAACTGAAGGCTTGTAACCAGATACAGACTAGAGAAACTGAAGGCTTGTAACCAGATACAGACTAGAGAAACTGAAGGCTTGTAACCAGATACAGACTAGAGAAACTGAAGGCTTGTAACCAGATACAGACTAGAGAAACTGAAGGCTTGTAACCAGATACAGACTAGAGAAACTGAAGGCTTGATGGATGCTATAGCCCAGTGGTTCAGACCATTCTGCTTCAATCGCATGGGTCTATAAAATCCCGAGTTTGAACCTTGGTGGCATCTTGTGAATTAAGGATAGGAATTTTTATGATCTCCCTGGTCAACTTCAAGTGCAAACCTGCCAGGGCCTTAATTCTCCTCTTGTATAATAATATACACATGCAGAGGACCATATCTTTCTATCTATCTGTCTGTCTGTCTGTCTGTCTGTCTGTCTGTCTGTCTGTCTGTCTGTCTATCTATCTATCTATCTATCTATCTATCCATCCCTTAGTCTGGCAACCATGGGGGCACCCCTGAAGACTTGACAACCAGTTCCCTCCGTTCTTCTCTCTGTTCTGCCTTTCTCAAAATTTGGTTGACTTCTTGGCCTGTCCATTCGCTGATGTTGTCCTCCCCATCTCTTTCTTGGTCTGCCTCTTTTTCTTCCTCCTTGGACAGTGCCTTGCAGTATTGTTTTTGCAAGTCCTTTTGATCTTGTGACATGCCCGTACCACAAATCTAACATCACTCAGTCCAGAGTGCTAAAATTCAGCATGCTCCTTCCTTTTTACCTAGTCCAAGTTGTGGTCAGCTCCTGCTAATAATTAGCACGAGCTGGGGCTGGGACGGGATAGAAATAATTAGCAGCTGAGAGGAGCTGAAAGTGGGGGGGAAAACTGACAGCTGTGACGTGACCCCCATTGGATGAGACTATAAACCGAGGCCCTGTGTGCGAACGTATGCAGAACATCTTGCACACATGTTAAAACCCCGTTCCACCTTTCGGAAGAGCAGGCCATCGTGTGCCGGTAGGAGCGGATGACAAAATTATTTTTAAAAAACCACCCAGCACGCACACAGGTGTCGTGTTTAGACACCATCCCTGAGGGGGAAAAAAAAAAAAAAAAAAGGGTAGGCGCTGCACTTGTGGCAACGCGCTCTCCTCGGGGAGAGTAGCCCGAATTTCATGCAGAGAAATCTGCTGTGACATAAAGTGGTATAAATAAATAAATAAGTCTGAATGCAGCTACCTAAATGGTGTGGGAGAAGGAAGGGGGGGGGGGGGAGGATAGTCGCATATACAAAAAATCTCACCATTGGTGAGTGACCCTAAAGAACTCGCCGAGGAAACAAATAAAGCAAACCCGACCCCCATCCTCCCCCAACCAACCCCCCCAAACCCCTCCCGCCCTCACACTAACCTGACTTCGCGGTCCCCGTCCAGGAACTGCACCAGCATCTCCACCACGAACTCCTTGTCGCAGATGCCCATGGCCTGCAGGGCCTTGATGGCCGCCAGGATGAAGGTCTTCTGCTCCGGCTCCGCGCAGGAGGGGGTGTGGGTGTGGTGGTTGAGGGCCGTCAGCAGCAGCTTCTGGGCCGCGTGGCAGGTGCTCTCTGAGAGGATCTCCTGCGTGTGCACCAGCGTGATGGCCTCCGCCACCGACGTCTTGTGCGGGAAGGAGGCGAAGCGCAGCAGCTTCATCACCATGGTGACAAAGTGGTCCCCCGTCCACGGCTTGGGCATCGTCTGTTAGGAGGGGGAGAGAGGAGAAGGTTGGTGATGTTTGTCATAAGAAAAAATATACTGAGTGGTTTGGGCATCGTCTGTTAGAGGGGGAGAGAGAAGGTTGATGATGTTCATCATTAAAAATACAGAGTGGTTTGGGCATCGTCTGTAGAGGGAGAGAGAAGGTTGATGATGTTTCATAAGAAAAAATATACAGTGGCTTGGGCATCGTCTGTAGGGAACAAGGTCGGCAATGTTCATCATTGAAATTAAAAATACAGAGTGCATGACGAGCAAAAATATGGGTGAAAAACGGTCCTGTAAGTCTAAAAATGGCTACCTAAGTGGTGTGGCACAGTGCACAAATCCAGCATCACTCAGTCCAGAGTGCTAAATTGATTGTGCCCCTTCCTTTTACCTGGTCCAAGTGTGGTCAGTTTGAGCTTTAATTAGCACCAGTTGGCCCGGCCCCGTCTGGGCTGAGATGGGATGAAATACTTAGCCACTGACTAGAACTGAAAGTGGGGTAAATTGATTGCTGTGGTGGTGGAGGAGGAGGGGGAATAGTCAACATACACAAAAATATCACAGTTGGTAAAACTTCGGAGCTCTTAGCCAAGGAATAAACAAATAAACAACAAAAATCCAACAAAACACCATGGAACTAAAAACAACGAAAGAGGAAAGAGATTTTTTTAAAAGGCTTGGTATCATAAACTATCAAGAATGAATTTGTGACCGACAACAAACAAACAAAGACATTGTGAATGAATTCATAAGCATAACAATCTGCGAAACATTTCTACTCCTGTCAATTCTGTCAGGGGTCTCTATACCCCAGAATTAATCAATCCAGCTGAACTAACAAGACAACATCAAAAGAAATGACTGAGAGGGTATCAGCTTGATGTACTCTTAAAGTATGAAATGATATTTCACACTCATCACATGCCAGGGAAAATGAGAGTGGCTACAGACTCATGAAAAAAAACCCACAGAAAATTCAGTTTATATCACAAAATTCAGTTTATATCAACAAAGTATGAAAGGAATAGGACATGATAATACTAATGCTAATCACCTTGAAAAAAAGCATAACATACACACTGTACTGCTTTTCTTATAACATACAATAGCAGTTCTGTAAATATGCTGTTTTTACATAATTATGCATCCCCCACAATGAGAACTTGTGTGATTTCATTCAGGAAACTTACTTCAATAAAATCAGCTGTTGCATACTTACTTCAAAAGCAAAACTGCAGAATTTTGAACCCACTGAAAATTTATATACTTTTAAAAAATATTTTTAAAAAACAAATTTAAAAGAATAAATTTAACAGATGTGCTGTTCTGAAAGCACACAAAAAAAGTCGTAAGAAACTGGTAACAAGAAATTCCCAACAACAAACAATTATGTAACAAACAGTTTTTCATGATGAACAATGATCTAAATAGTGATTACAGCACTTGAGATAATCAGCTGGTTTTGATTTGATGTAAATGATTGGTGCTTCATGGAGGTTATGAATCTTTCTTATAACAATATGCATTTGTCAAAAGTCAAAATATCATACATAAACAGGCACACTGGCCCCATGTTCTTAAACGAAGAAAGAAGACCCCCCCCCCCCCCCCCCCCTGAAAAAAAAATCACACAAGAAATTCATACAAAATGTGAATAATAAGTATATGTCTCTTGGGTTTTTTTTTTTTTTTTCAATCAGATGCTAAGGGGACTAACTCTTAGTATAAAACACACGGTCAAACAACAGAACTGAGTAATTCTTTTACTAACTGACAGACTCTTTCTTTTTGACAACACACACACACACACACACACATACACACACACGCACACAACACTACACTACACACACACAACACACACACACACACACACACACACACACACACACACACACACACACACACAAATAACGTAGTCTAGCCAGGGCAATACTACAGTCCACAGCAAACATGCAGCAACATTTCAAGCAGTAATAGATTGGTTGTTTTAGCCTTCTATGATCAACACTCTGAAGTCAACAAAGGAATAATCACAATAAAACCACAAGCTTCTAGTCCTAAAACAAACTATATTATATTGATTCACTTCTCCTCATAAAATAAAATTGTGTTTTGCGTTTGTGTAACACTGTCACATCACATAACATTGTTATTGATTGCTTGTGTGTTGTATAGGTCGTAATGCAAGCGCTTTGATTTTGTTTTTTTGCAAGATATAGCGCTATACAAATTCCATTTTATTATTATTATCACCATTATTATCATTGTTATTATAAGCCTGAAAAATGATGCAAATGTTGAAAACCATAATGTTAAGGGGAAAATGGACCCTGAACCCAACCAGTTAAAGATGACCAAGAGGAAACAAATTAACAAATGAAGTAGCCACAGTGAAAAAAAAATTCCCCACAATCCATACAGAAAAAAAAATCCCAAATCCTCAAAATAAGCAATCCAGTTCCCATCATCTCCTCTCTTCCTTTCCACCATTCCCTTTCCTGGACTATTAAGCACAAAAACTTAAGACAGAAACAAAACAACACACAAAATCAATAATCCCAAATCCATGAGGACAAAATTAATAATCCCATTCATCCATGAACAGAAAACCAACCACAAAAAACCCCAACGAATCCAAGAACAAACAAAGACACAGAAACTGGACTGTGAAAACAAAAATCCCCCATCCAGTTTGCCATGAAACCCTCCAAGCCCACAAACTGAAGATCCAGCTAAAGACACACAGACACACTAGCGGTAACTGGCAGGTCCTAACTACAGTCACATACCAGGGGCTCTTCTTCATCGCCACTCTTTGGGAAAAAGCAAAATATGTGTACATGTACAAACAATGCATCCTCCAGTTTTCTTTTTTCTTTCTTTTTTTCTTTTTTACATCAATATGTTGTTTTTCATGGTACATCATGTGTTAGTCCATATGTTTTGTGGAGATGCATGAAATGTATGGACTAACGTATGCAAGATTTGATAATGAAATATTACATAAGCATGCGCGCGTATGCATGCACACCACACACAACACACAACACACACAACATCACACACACACAATCATGGGTTATAGAGGAGATGTTGTCAGTCAATGAGTCGAAATATTTTTAACTTCTGCGGTCTCTTCACCACACTCAAAAACATCAACATAGCATGCCACTGCAGAATGTTCTAAATCTTGAAAATCATCCATCAATTTTTAGATCACTGATTCAACACAGCAACCATTTTCAAGGATTAGGCTAACCATGAAACACAAACAGTCCCCATCAAATAACTTCACTTAGATCCTTAGCATAAACAGAAGTCATTCTGAAGCAATATTTTCTGAACTAGGATGATTATTATGAAGCATCTGATAGAAGTGATTCCTGAATTTATATATTAAAAAAAAATTCCTGTCAGCTGATTTTGAATGTATCTTCTTTCTTCTTTATCCTGACACAATGAGTAGAAAGATTTTACTTCATGACATTCTAGATGGGAAGCGTTTGAACGTTACAGATTCACTGTATAGACTAAGATACCTGTTTCTTTGGGTTGTTGTGGATCTCTTGCAGGATTTTGTTTGTGACTAAAGTTACATATACCTGAGTGCAGTCATCAGAAAGCTGAGTGCCTTAACAGAGAAGCAAAAATCAAGTCAGGTGAATGTATCGTTTCTTTTGAATGGTGCTTGTACTGACTTTGACGATATTGCAGCCATCTCTTTGTCTCTGAATGATGCTTCTACCACTGTCTCCACTTTTACATTATTATAGTGAATAAAGTATTTTATCTTATTTGTGACAAACACATTGAAAAAAAAGTCTGGAATTTTAATGAATGATCATTTTTATTAATTTTGTTATTTGTGCGTTGTCCTCTTTTATGGTATGTGTTATTGGCAAAGCCCTTAGCGTTAACATGCACTTTCTGATATTTCAAGAGCAAGTTATGAATTTTGGCAGTAATGATACAATCAGTTTATCGATTGCAAGCAGGATAATGATGGTGTAGTGATGATAACGCTGTTTTATCAATACTGACTGGAAACGCTGAACCTGTGTAGTTTGTTTTACATATTATGTTACTCACATCACAAAAAAAAACAGTTAAAAACCGTTGTTTTTTTCTCAATGGTAAAAAAAAAAAGAAATGAAAATGACATGCAAAGTTAGTTCACTTAACACTAACATTTTAAATTCTGAAATGAAAAACTGTAAAATAATTTACCAACATTAAAGACCACGCCAAAACGTATTATGTATCAATCAACACCAAATGCATAATAAAAATACTATTACAACCGACAGACTTTCACAACCAAACTTTTTTTCCCTAACATTATCAGGTATAATTTCTCTTCAACAGTATTCACATATGTGACACTCCACCTCAAAATGAGTCGCATTGCATCTGACCCCCTTTTCCACTAGGAGCCATTTTTGGCAGGTGTGGGGGTCACGTTATCAATGTTCACATTTTGATTGATTATAGAACTTTAATCTTTCTTCCACCTTATATTCAAGTATCACAGAGTGATTTTGTTACCCTTTGCTTTAAAAACACATTTATAAACACACAACCCCACACCCTGACCACCTGTTATCAAGCAAAATTCGTCAATTTCTCCTTTTGTTACTTCCTGGAGTCTAGCATTTCAATTTGTAAAAACTTTTCGTGAAATTGTCCAATTTCAATCTGTTTCTTTGTTGTGTTTTTAAAAAAAACAACAACAACTGAATAGCTTTCTTATTGAAGATCAATAATAAACTATGTCAACAACTACAAATGAACCTCTGTTACAATGTGATTATCATGTGGTGAAGGGTCACATATGTTCCCCCCCCCCCCCCCTCAAAAAAACCCCAACAAAACACAAAAATTCAGAAAGAAGTAAAACACCACATCATATAAAAACCATGTCATATTCACACACTAGCAAATCTAGGATAACTATCTTAAACTGACTGCAATGGCTTGATTATGGCAGGGGATTGGATACATGACACTATTAGCATTAAATGATAATGAAGTCCACACAACCTGATAAAAATGAAAGCGCACTTACCCATTTTTCTGACTTTATTCACAATAAACATAACATGAAGAAAACATAATGTTACATTCATTGTATACAATACGAAAAAAGCAGTACACAAAGAAAAAAAGGTACAAAACAACAAAATGGCCATGACAAATAATGATCAATGAAATGATAATGACTGAAAAATGTCAACATGTGAAGATTCAGTAGACTTACATAAAATTTAAAAAGGTTAAAAAAAAAACACGTTCTAAATAAAAAAAAAGTAAAAAGTGAAAAAAAGAGTGACTGACAGACAGACAAGATAAGAAAGTAAGAAAAAGAAAGGAAAAAATGATTCTTAAGATCATTTCATGGTACACAAGAAAGCAAACAAAACTAGGAAGGAATGGAAAAATAAAAAGAAGGAAGGAAAAAAAACAGGATTACTAAGCAACAAGCAAAGAAAGACATAGAAAAAAAAGAAAAAAGAAAAAGAAAGGATGTGTGTGTGTGTTGTGTGTGTGTGTGTGTGTGTGTGTGTTGTGTGTTGTGTGTGTGTGTGTGTTGTGTGTGTGTGTGGTGTGTGTGGTGGTGTGTGTGTGTTGGTGACTGACTGAGTGATGAGTGACGTGAGTGATGAGTGATGAGTGAGTGAAGCGTATGTGTGTATCTGTGTGACATTCAGTTTGTTCAGATGTTGCAGCATGCATTCTGACAGATAAAGAGAACAACAGAAAGCAAGAGAAGAGAGAGAGAGAGGAGAGAGAGAGAGAGAGAGAGAGAGAGAGAGAGAGAGAGAGAGAGAGAGGAGAGAGAGAGAGAGAGAGAGAGAGAGAGAGAGAGAGAGAGAGAGAGAGAGAGGAGAGAGAGAGAGAGAGAGAGAGGAGAGATGGAGACAGAGAGATGGAGACAGAGAAGACAGAGACAGAAAGAACAGAAAGAGACAGAAAGAGAGACAGACACAGATGGAGAAAGACAGACACAGACTGACAGACAGAAACAGGCATACAGCAAGAAAGATTCTTCAAAAATGAAAAGTCCAGAATATTCAAACACAACACACAAAACTACAAACACACACACACACACAACACACACACACACCACCAGACACTCACCGTCTCGTTGCAGTTGGGGAAGTACTTTTCAAACCACTCCGTGCCCACAAACTGGGTGATGAAGTCGGGCAGGGGGGTGGGCGGGGGCGGGGGGGTGGGGGACTTGGGGGGGGGGGGGGTGGGCAGCTTCTGGCGGGGGCGGCTGACCAGCTTCTTGATGGGCTTCAGCGGCTGCTGCACCCTCTCGGACGGCCGGCTTCGGCTTCTCTTCCGCCGGCTTGGCTTCCTCCGCCCCGTCCCCTGCTGCCGCCGCTGTCTCCACTTCCTCCACCTGGGAAATATAGTGTTTGTTGATTTCTGTAGTGTGTTTGTTTAGCTATTTTGTATTTTTTTTTTTTTTGTTTTATTTTTTAATTGTTTATTTATTTAATTTATTCATTAATTCATTATTTATTTTAATTATTTATTTATTTATTTATTTTTCGTCGTTTGTTCATCGTCAGTCGTTCATATCATCATCCATTCATTCATCTCATTCATTCATTCATTTCATTCCATCATTCATCCATCATATCATCATCATTCATTCATTCATTCATTCATTCATGATGTTAGGGACGGGACAGCCTAGTGGTCAGAACATTGCACTTGCAATTTGACGAACCAGGTTCGATTCCCAGTTGAGGGGATTTTCCCCCTGGAGTTAACTTCAGTGCTGACTCCACTCTCCCCAAAAGTCCTTCGGGTGAGATTATAAACCGAGGCCCCGTGTGTGAATGCACGCAGAACATCTTGCGCACACGTTAAATCCTGTTTTGCTTTCTGTAAGAGTAGGCCATCGTGTGCCGCTGGGAACAGATGACACGATTTACAAAAACTGCATAATTTACAAAACTGCATAAACACAGAGACTGGATGTAAAAAAGCACATGAGTGCTTATTCCATTATCCTCGATTTAAAAGAATAATAATAATAAAAAACACACACACACACACCACTTTGTACTATCTATCTATCCCTTAGTCTGGCGACTGGGGGGGCACCCCTGAAGACTTGACAACCAGTTCCCTCCATTTCTCTCTCTCTCTCTGTTCTGCCATTCTCAAAGTTTTGTTGAGTTCTAGGCCTGTCCATTCGCTGATGTTGTCCTCCCATCTCTACCTTGGTCAGCCTCTTTTTCTTCCTCCTTGGACAGTGCCTTTGTACCATCTCCTAAAAACTCCCCAGGCTTACAATGCACAAATCCAACATCACTCAGTCAAGAGTGCTAACTTTAGTGTGCCCCTTCCTTTTACCTGGTCCAAGTGTGGTCAGTTCCTGCTATAGATAGAATTAGCTGGCCCCATCTGGGCTGGGATGGGACGGAATAATTAGCAGCGAGAGGAGCTGAAAGTGGAGGAAACTGACAGCTGTGCTAGCTTACCTTGGGTGAGGGTGGCTTCTCCATGATGTCCTTGAACTTGTTCATCAGACCCGATTTCTCCTGCGACTTGGCCGGCCGTCCCAGAAGGCATCCTCCTCCTCCTCGTCTTCCTCGTCCTCCTCCTTGATGGGCTTCTTCTTGCGGCGCTGTGGCCGGGCAGGGGTGGAGGGGAAGCTGGGGGGGGTGATGGTGGGCACCACTGTGGGGTGGCGGCTTTTTGTCTGTTTCGTCCACTCCTGAAAGACAGACAGAAAGAAAGAAAGAATGAAAGGAAGGAAGGAAGGAAGGGAGGAGGGAGGGAGGGAGGGAGTGAGGAAGGAAGGAAGGAATAAGAAGGAAGAAGAAGGAAGGAAGGAAGAAGGAAGGAAGGAAGAAGAAGGAAGGAAGGAAGAAGGAAGGAGAAGAAGGAGGAAGGAAGGAAGGAAGGAAGGAAGGAAGGAAGGAAAGAAGAAAGAAAGAAAGAAGAAAGAAGAAGAGAAGAAAGAGAAGAAGAAGAAAGAAGAAAGAAGAAAGAAAGAAAGAAAGAAAGAAAGAAAGAAAGAAAGAAAGAAAGAAAGAAAGAAAGAAAGAAAGAAAGAAAGAAAGAAAGAAAGAAAGAAAGAAAAGAAAGAAAGAAAGAAGAAGAGGGAAAAGAAAGAAGTGGGTGGGTGTAGGTTGTGAACAGTCAAAGAATGGATGCTATATAGCTGAGTGTGATTAAAACTTCAATCATGTTGGGGGGATCTGTGAAGCTGTGGGCTGGAATGTTGGCGGCACTGACTGGGGGGGGGGGGGAATCAGGTGTGGAGTTCTTTATGATCTCTCTTCAAATGCAGACCTGCCAGTGCCTTGATACACTTGTGTATACACATGCACACAACATCAGCGAGAATGAAAAAAAAGGTTGTAATCTTACCCTTAGTAAAGATCCATTTTGACTTGACTTCACACACACACACACACACACACACACACACACACACACACACACACACACACACACACACACACAACACACACACAACACAACACACACACAACATACACAACACACCCACAACACACACACGCACACACACACACACACACACACACACACACACACACACACACACACACATACACACCCACACCCACACAATACACACAACACCCTCCCACTCCCCCCCCCCCCCCCCACACCACACCACACAACTTCCACCCACCCCCAACACCCCCACCCTGCACACCCCCCCCATCCCCAACCCCC
This sequence comes from Stramonita haemastoma, assembly GCA_030674155.1. Classification (NCBI taxonomy): domain Eukaryota; kingdom Metazoa; phylum Mollusca; class Gastropoda; order Neogastropoda; family Muricidae; genus Stramonita; species Stramonita haemastoma. Next base: position 58,431,330 of record CM060325.1, on the reverse strand, counting down.
CCCCCCCTCTCACCCCCACCCCCCCTTCCCACCCCAACCCCCCCCTCCACAAACCACCCAACCCTCCCCCCCCAAACCCCCACACCCCTCCCCACCCACACCCAAACAAAGCACTGACCACGAGAGGACCCCTCAGACTTGGCATCTCCTCCTCCACCAGCAGCGCTGACCGTGCTTTTCTCTCTCTCCGACACGGCCGAGGGCTCTTTGGACACGCCTGAAGTCCCCTCCCCCTCCAGCGCTCTCTCCTCCTCCTCGTCCAGATCCAGTTCCAGGGTCCGCTTGGAGAGGTCAAAGGACTCCTCCCGATCCGCGAAGGTCACTGACCGCCGGGGCGTCAGCGAATCTCGGGACTGTGTGAAGGAGGGGGGTGGTGGTGGGAGGGGTGGTTGGGGATGGGGGTGGGTAGAGAGAATGGTAAAAGTTTTTTACTTTGTTTGATTGGAGGTTAGTGTTTTGGTGAGGGGGGGAGTGATGGTGTGAGTTTCAGGAGGAATGATTGTATGCGTGATGTTTTTTTGATTCACGTGTATGTATGAACGTGTGTGTGTGGGAGTGTGTATGTATAAATATGCATGTACAGGCATGCGCATATGTTTACTCAAGCACACATGCACAAGTACACACACACATGTACACATGGTCTCTCTTTCTCTTTCTCTCTCTCTCTCTTTCACTCACACACACACTCACACACACACACAAACACTCACACACACAAACCCACACACACTCACACAAACACCCCCCCACACACTCACACACACACACTTGCACACACTTGCACACACTTGCACACACACACACACACACACACACAACACATCACTCACACACACACACACACACACACACACAACACACACACACACACACACAACAACACACACACACACACACCACACACCACACCACACACCACACACACACCACACACACACATACACACACACACACACATTTCTACTTTATAACAGGAGAATACATGTTATTACACTAAGAGCTTGTCATGGATGAAAGACGATATCAACAAAACATTTCAAAGCAGAACAACATTTTAACGACAACACACCTTGGCACTTTGCTAACATCACTAACCGGCATCACTTTATGTGGAAGGACGTAAAATTGAAGACTACTACTACCACAGGGGGCGGGATAGCTCAGTGGTCAGAGCGCTCACTTTCCCCAGTCAAGTTAAGCAGCATCGAGCATGGTTACCAGTTGGACGGGTGACCGTTTTGCACACCTTGGCTTCAGTACTGTTCACCCAGCGGTAAATGGGTACCTGTCCTCTTTAGGGTCAGGGAAGATAAAGCAGCGAGGGAGAGGAGATGGGTGCCTCCCTCAACATGCTGGCCCCTAGAGAAGCTGAGGTCTCTGACACCTCGCTCCCCTACGACACCTAAGTTATGGGACACCTTTACCTTTTTACTACTACTACTAACATCAATAAGTAACAAAGCTTTCAGCCTGAACCAAAGCTCCAATACACAAAAACACACCCCTACCTGTGATTTGTTTTTGCAAGATATAGCGCTATATAAATTCCATATATTGTTGTTGTTGTTGTTGTTGTTGTTGTTGTTGTTGTTTTGTTATTATTATTATTATCATTATTATTATTATCATTATTATTATCATTATTTTACCTTCCTCAAGGCTTTGATCTCAGACAACTGCTTGGGGGTCAGCTCAGGGGGTCTGTAGGGCCTGAGGGTGGTGGGATCAGGGGGAGGGCTGGGGGGAGGGTAGAGGATCTTGACCAGCACGGAGTTGGGCACAAAGCCCATGGGGCTCATGCCGTGGCCCGCGCTGCCCGGGGTTCGGTTCCTGTGAGCCTCCTGGAAGAAGGTGGCCGGCCCTAACTCCGGCTTGTACTCTTCGTCTGAAACCAGAGAACAATGTGATTACAGAGGGTGAAACAGAGCGGTAGAATGGATGAATGTAACCGAGAATAGCGTTACCCTGACTGGGGGACCAATGGGTTGGTGTGATGAGGAAAGGAGTCATGAAAAAGAAAGTCTTTGACATCAGCATGTTCTTCATTATCATTATAATCTTCAAAATCATCATAATCCAAAAAATAATGAATCTATACTGATATGACTTTTGTTTTCATTCTTTGACTAAAACTCAGAGGCTCACAAATGGTGAGATTTTGTGTATGTAACTATTTTTATCCTTCATTACGATAGCTGCATTCTGATTTTGGGGGATGGTGTCTAAACACAACATCTGTGTGCATGGGTTTTTTTTGGGGGGGGATTGTCATCTGTTCAGGACTACAAGCATGAAAAGGCCTACTACTTCCAAAAGGCATAATGAGGCTTTAATGTGTGTGTAAGATGTGTTCTGTGTGTTTGCACACAGGGCCTTGGTTTATAGTCTGATCTGCACTTTTGGGGGAGTCACTGATGTTAAATCTAAGGTAAAATTTCCTACGAAGGGCACCTTGGTGGTGATTCAATCCTGGGCTGTCAGATCACAAGCACAATGTCTTAACCACTATGCTATCCTGCTTCCCAGATCTTGATTGAAAGAGAGAGACTTTGTGAGAGCTGTGTGCAAGTTTTGTGACAGTTGTGTCAGAGTTTGAGAGAGCTGTGTCAGGGTTTGAGACAGTTGTGTCAGAATTTGAGAGAGCTGTGTCAGAGTTTGAGACAGTTGTGTGAGTTTGAGACAGCTGTGTCAGAGTTTGAGACATCTGAGTCAGAATTTGAGACAGTTGTGTCAGCGTTTGAGACAGCTGTGTCAGAGTTTGAGACAGAGTTTGAGACAGTTGTGTCAGAGTTTGTGAGAGCTGTGTCAGAGTTTGAGACAGCTGTGTCAGAGTTTGAGACAGTTGTGTCAGAGTTTGAGACAGTTGTGTCAGAGTTTGAGACAGTTGTGTCAAAGTTTGAGACAGTTGTGTCAGAGTTTGAGACAGCTGTGTCAGATTTTGAGACAGTTGTGTCAGAGTTTGTGAGAGCTGTGCCAGTATTTGTCAGAGCTGTGTCAGTGTTTGAGAGGGTTGTGAGAAAGAGTTTTATGAAAATTGTGTGTGAGTTTGTGTCAAGAGTTTCAAATAAACTGACGCACTTTCATATCACGCATGTTTCATAGTAAGGGAATAAAATAAAAACTACAATAACAACAGTATCCTTTTCATGTCTCCTCACAGCAACGACGAAAAACAAAACTGGAGAGAGAAATTAAAAAAAAAAGAGAATGCGTTACAAATCTACATTGAAAACATTGCAAAGGAAACGACAAAGCCCCTCTTTCAGGCAGGAAATCTTTTTGCAAACATCCAGTCAAAGCTGTGTAAGCTTCAAGCGATTACATCCCCATTCCATCACACCCCCCCCCCCTTCTTCCCCCCACCCCCTTGGTCTACAACTCTCTACCCATCCCTAAATCTGTTCCCCCCCTCCTCCCCCTTCTCCACTCCCTCTCAACTTCTTTCCTCCCACATACAATCAGCGGGAAGGGAGATCAACCATGTTTACCTGCGGATCTTAACCATCGTTTTGTTCCCTTTCTCCTCCTCCCTCTCTCCCCACCCCTCCTCCACTCCCTTCCCCTTTCCACTCTTCTCCCCCTTCCACCCTTTCCCCCAGTGACGCATGGAGACTTTGAAATCAGTTTGTACAAAACAGAATGCAGGCTAGGCTACAAAGCGAAGGAGAGGGCTCTATTCTTCAGCTGTGTTTGAAATGGGTTTGAATGCTTTCCCTTTCAACAGGAGGGGGGTGGGTGGGGGGAGGAATGTAAACAGACCCCCCCCCCCCCCCCCTAAAAACAAAAAACCCTAGGGATGGACAATAGGCAAAGGGCATCGTTCTGCGCACTTTTATTGACGTCAACTGCCTGGAATCAAAGACAGCCGGGATTTGCTGGATCAAACATGGGGGAATTAAAAGGATTTCTTGTTCATTTAGACCAACTTCCCCCACCCCCACCCCCTGAAAAAGGGAGATTCTATTGTATCAAATCTAAGAATGGGCTTTCTTTGTGTTCATGAAGACCTTTTATAGCTATCTTCTGATTTGCCTTTGTAAGGATGCTTTAGAGGGCTTTTTTTTCTTTCTAGGTTTTTTTTTTTTATCTAATGCATTATGTTCTTAAAAGGTTTGTTTTTAATTTGTCTTTTTTTAGCGGTTCAACCATTTTGTTCAGGCTCTTAAGAAAAAGGAAAGGGTATTTAAACAGTGATTGTGTCTCTTGTGTGATCCTAGTGTCCAAATAAAATGAAGTGAGAAATGAAGACTGCCAAAGAAAGTGAAAAAGTGGGACTGGTCAACTATAAACTGCAACAAGACAGTTGTGTGTATTTTCATGTGACACAATCATGACCAAAAGCTATTCTAAATACACGCAATTTATCTTTTGATTTCACATACACACATGCATGTGTGCGCACGCGCGCACACACACACACACACACACACACACACACACACAGAGCATATGAGTGCTTATTCCATTATCCTCGACATAAAAGAATAAAATAAAATAAAATAAAATAAATAAAATAAACACCATGCATCCCCATCTCACCACTACCACCACACCAAACATGCACATAGCCATACATACATAACTCTCTCTCCCTAACCACTCACACACATCTGAACTCTTTAAAACAGACACAGCCAAACCTGCCCCATCTACCTGCAATGTCTGACTTACCCTGTTCTGCTTCTTCGGCCTCCAGTTTGTCCTTCAGCGTGTCTCTTGGGTAGGGATCCTCTGGCGGTACCTGGGCATTCAGTTATCCACCATTGAATGTTAATAATCCCTCCAGGGTTTAGATTATCTAGCATCAATAATACCTCTTGGGACTGGGTTATCTAAATGCTAATATTAATGATACATGGAATTTGTATAGCGCTATACCTTGCAAAATCATATCAAATCTAACATCAATAATCCCTCTAGGGTATAGGTCATCTAGAATCAATAATACCTCTAGGGTATAGGTCATCTAGAATCAATAATACCTCTAGGGGTTAGGTCATACAGCATCAATAATACCTCTAGGGTTTAGGTCATACAGCATCAATAATACCTCTAGGGTTTAGGTTATCTAGCATTAATAATACCTGTAGGAGTTAGGTTATCTAGCATCAATAATACCTCTAGGGTTTAGGTTATCTAGCATCAATAATACCTGTAGGAGTTAGGTTATCTAGCATCAATAAAACCCCTAGCATCAATAATACCACTATCCTCGAAATAAAAGAATGAATGAATAAATAAACACACACACACATATGCCACACTAACCCTCCCCTACACCACACCTACACACAGAAGCATGGATGTCTTATCAAAATAAAAAACGAACAAAACTGATCAAACCCACTGTCTAACCAAACCAAAAGACCCCGATACATCACTTACCGCGACAGGCTTTTTGTCGTAGAACATCTTCATGTAGTTCTTCAGGGCCTCGCGTTGTGTGCGCTTGGAGGCTTTGACTTTCTTGGCGGCACTCTTCCCTCCATCACGGATCAGCCCCAGCTCGTTTTCACGGATCTCGATCTCAAAGAATGCCTGCACAGCGAGTGTGTGACATTGAGGAATAAATAGCAAAGAATGCCTGCACAGCGAGTGTGTGACATTGAGGAATAAATAGCAAAGAATGCCTGCACAGTGAGTGTGTCACATTGAGGAATACATAGCAAAGAACGCCTGCAAAGTGAGTGTGTCACATTGAGGAATAAACAGCAAAGAATGCCTGCACAATGAGTGTGTCACATTGAGGAATAAATAGCAAAGAATGCCTGCACTGTGAGTGTGTCACATTGAGGAATAAATAGTAAACAATGCCTGCACAGCCTGTGTGTGACATTGAGGAATAAATAGCAAAGAATGCCTGCAAAGCTGTGTGTGACATTGAGGAATAAATAGCAAAGAATGCCTGCACAGCCTGTGTGTGACATTGAGGAATAAATAGCAAAGAATGCCTGCACAGTGAGTGTGTCACATTGATGAATAAATAGCAAAGAACGCCTGCACAATGAGTGTGTCACATTGAGGAATAAATAGCAAAGAATGCCTGCACAATGACTGTGTCACATTGAGGAATAAATAGCAAAGAATGCCTGCACAGTCAGTGTGTCACACTGAGGAATAAATAGCAAAGAATGCCTGCACAGTGAGTGTGTCACATTGAGGAATAAATAGCAAAGAATGCCTGCACAGTCAGTGTGTGACATTGAGGAATAAATAGCAAAGAATGCCTGCACAGTGAGTGTGTCACATTGATGAATAAATAGCAAAGAATGCCTGCACAATGAGTGTGTCACATTGAGGAATAAATAGCAAAGAATGCCTGCAAAGCTGTGTGTGACATTGAGGAATAAATAGCAAAGAATGCCTGCACAGCCTGTGTGTGACATTGAGGAATAAATAGCAAAGAATGCCTGCAAAGCTGTGTGTGACATTGAGGAATAAATAGCAAAGAATGCCTGCACAGCCTGTGTGTGACATTGAGGAATAAATAGCAAAGAATGCCTGCACAGTCAGTGTGTCACATTGAGGAATAAATAGCAAAGAATGCCTGCACAGTGAGTGTGTCATATTGAGGAATAAACAGCAAAGAATGCCTGCACAGTGAGTGTGTCATATTGAGGAATAAATAGCAAAGAATGCCTGCACAGTGAGTGTGTCATATTGAGGAATAAATAGCAAAGAATGCCTGCACAATGACTGTGTCACATTGAGGAATAAATAGCAAAGAATGCCTGCACAGTGAGTGTGTCACATTGATGAATAAATAGCAAAGAATGCCTGCACAATGACTGTGTCACACTGAGGAATAAATAGCAAAGAATGCCTGCACAGTGAGTGTGTCACATTGAGGAATAAATAGCAAAGAATGCCTGCACAGTCAGTGTGTCACATTGAGGAATAAATAGCAAAGAATGCCTGCACAGTGAGTGTGTCACATTGAGGAATAAATAGCAAAGAATGCCTGCACAGTGAGTGTGTCATATTGAGGAATAAATAGCAAAGAATGCCTGCACAGTGAGTGTGTCACATTGAGGAATAAATAGCAAAGAATGCCTGCACAGTCAGTGTGTCATATTGAGGAATAAATAGCAAAGAATGCCTGGCCTCAGCCGACACATTCTGACTTCAGTGTAGCTCATTTTTGCACGGGATGCATGCTGGGTAGGTTTGGATTTCCATAAACCACAAAACACTGATATGAATTACAGGTTCTGTAACATGCATATTTAATCTTCTTCTTGGAAGAGTGGGCCATTTTCATGCTGATAGGAACAGATGACAATTTTTTTAAAAAACACACACACATACTGGTGTCATATTCAGGTACCATTCCATGACAGAGTACAGCCACCTCAACAGTGGGTCAAAACAGTCGCACATGCAAAATCTCACCACTGGTAAAATAGGAGTTCTAAATAAAAACAAGGTTTTGACCACTGGGCTATAACATCCGTCATAGGTACGTGAAGTCAAACACTTTTGACTTCATTTGACCATGATGTCAGGACACCTGTGACTTCACCTGAACGTGACATGACGTCAGGACACCTGTGACTTCACCTGAACGTGACATGACGTCAGGACACCTGTGACTTCACCTGAACGTGACATGACGTCAGGACACCTGTGACTTCACCTGAACGTGACATGACGTCAGGACGCCTGTGACTTCACCTGAATGTGACATGACGTCAGGACACCTGTGACTTCACCTGAACGTGACATGACGTCAGGACACCTGTGACTTCACCTGAACGTGACATGACGTCAGGACACCTGTGACTTCACCTGAACGTGACATGACGTCAGGACACCTGTGACTTCACCTGAACGTGACATGACGTCAGGACACCTGTGACTTCACCTGAACGTGACATGACGTCAGGACACCTGTGACTTCACCTGAACGTGACATGACGTCAGGACACCTGTGACTTCACCTGAAGGGCGGCTCACCTTTTCTCTGATCCTCTTCTCTCGCATCACCTCGTCCACCTCTTCCTGGGACAGCTCATCTTCAAAGTGAGTCACCCTGTGCAGCACAAACACACAGAGTATCACATGTGTGAGTAAGAAAATACACACACATGCATGCATGCATGCACGCATGCACACATGCATGCATGCACGCACGCATGCATGCACACGCACATACACACACACACACACACACACACACACACACACACACACACACACACACACACACACACAAAGACACAAACAAGACTCCACTCTCCCCAAAAGTCCTTCGGATGAGACCATAAACCAAGGCCCCATGTACAAACGCATGCAGAACATCTTGTGCACACATTACATCCTGTTCGGCTTTTCGTGAGAGTGGGCCATTGTGTGCCAGTGGGAACAGATGACAAGATTTACAAAACTGCATACACATGGGGACTGGATGCAAAAAACCGCACATGAGTGCTTATTCCATTATCCTTGATATAAAAGAATAAATAAATAAACACATAACAGATAAATAAATTAATAATTAAATGAATAAGGTAAAAAGGTAAAAAGGTAAAAGTGTCCCATAACCTGTGTGGTCGTAGGGGAGCAAGGCATCAGAGACCTCAGCTTCTCTAGGGGCCAGCATGTTGAGGGCGGTGCCCATCTCCTCTCCCTCGCTGCTTTACCTTCCCTGACCCTAAAGAGGGCAGGTACCCATTTACAGCTGGGTGAACTGGAGGAACTGTACTGAAGCCAAGGCGCTGCGCAAACGGTCATTCATCCAACTGGTAACCACGCTTGACGCCACTTAACTTCGGATGAGACTTTAAACTGAGGCCCCATCTTGCACACACATTAAATCCTGTTCTGCTTTTTGTAAGAGTAGGCCATTGTGTGCCGGTGGGAACAGATGACAAGATTTACAAAACTGCATACACACGGGGACTGGATGAAAAAAAGCATGTGAGTGCTTACTCTTAATTATCATCGATATAAAAGAATAAATAAAATTAAATTTGACATGGGGAAAGCGAGCGCTCTGACCCCTTAGCTATCCCACCCCCCTCTAAAAATATATATATATATAAATAGATAAATAAATAAATAAAAAATAGATAATAAATAAAGATAAATAAACAAACAAAAATAGATAGATAAATAAATAAAAACAATAAATAAATAAAAATAAATAAATAAATGCATTAAAAAAAACAACAACTAAAACGGAGCTGACTTGAAGGAGGCGTGTGAGCCCTTGAGGCGCTTGACGTCGTTCTTGTCCATGTGGTCCAGCCTGTCTTCATCGTAAGGGATGGGGTCCTCACTCTTCGCCTCCACAAACCGCATGGACACCATCTTCTGCAGGTACGGCTTGGGCAGATCTGACACACAGCATTTTGTGATGAGGTGATGAAATCATAGGTGGGGGGAGGAGAAGGAGGAGGTATTTTTAAAAAAGGATATTATGGGTGCACTAACATGTATACATGTATGCACAGGTACAAACAGATCAAGCTTTCTCTCTCACACACACCAAAACTGTCAAAACAATGCTTGCATGCCTGCCTGCCTGCCTGCCTGCTTGCCTGCCTGCCTGCCCCCCCTCTTTCCCTCTCTCTCTCTCTCTCTCTCTCACTCACTCACTCACTCACTCACTCACTCACTCACTCACTCACTCACTCACTCACTCTCACACACACACACACACACACACACACACACACACACACACACACACACACACACTCACACACACACACGGGGCAATGACAGAGGCTGGCTGTGACTCACATCGACGCCAGGGGATGTGGAAGAGGTGGAGCCCAATGCCCCCTCCCCCAACAGACAGACAGACAGACACACACACAGACAGACAGACAGACAGACAGACAGACAGACAGACAGACAGACAGACAGACAGACAGACACACACACACACACACACACACACACACACACTCACATCGGTGCCAGGGGATGTGGAAGAGATGCAGCCCAATGCCCACCAGCAGGTCTCCCCGGGAACTGCAGAACCCAATGCTGTTGGGGATGGCGTTCAGACGCAGCACTCTGTAGGACAGCATCATCATTGTCGTCATTGTCATCATTATTATCATCACTGGCATCGTCATTGTCATCATCGTCGTCATCACCATCATCATCATTGTTATTATTATCATCACCATCATCATCATCATCATCCTCATTGTCACCATCATCATCATCATCATCATCACCACCACCACCACCATCATCATCATCACCATCGTCATTATTATCATCACTACCATCATCGTTATCATATCATTATCATTGTCATTTCCTTCCCTATCTGACTGCCTTTTTTCAAAAAATTTTGCCAGTTACAACTCTCTTGTTACCATGGGTCCTTTTTCATGCGCTAAATGTATGTCGCACACACGACCTCAGTTTATTATCTCATCTGAAAGACTAGCACCCAGACCACCACTCATGGTCTAATGCATGGGGGAAAGGTATCGTGTACAAAGAGGGATTGAACCACCTCACACTTTGAACCCGGACTTTTCGCTCTCTAGGTGGGTGTATTACCTTTATACCACTGACCCACATACATTAGTACATTGAAAAAAAATTTTCTAGGAAAATTTCTCCGAAAGTGGTGTAGTGGGTTTTTTTTTTATTGTTCTCTCAAGATGTGGCATTTCTCTATTTATTATTTATTTTATTTATTTATTTATTCTTCTATATCAAGGATCATGGAATAAGCACTCATGCACTTTTTTTTTACATCCAGTCCCCGTGTGTATGCAATTTTGCAAATCTTCTCATCTGTTCCCGCCGGCACACAATGGCCTAC
>CM060325.1:58400532-58415532 GCA_030674155.1 Stramonita haemastoma | reverse complement strand
AAGGAGGGGGAGATTACAAAATGATAAAATGGGGAGGGATAGGGGGGGGGGAGGTGAAAAGAGGGAGACAGAACAGAGAAGTGAGAAACAAACCAGTATCAAAAACAACCCTTTATTTGGGAAGGGGGGAGGGTGTCAAAATTGTACTTAAGGAAACATTCCTGGCAAAAATGGTTATCACACTCACAGAAACACTAGCCCTCAGACACAGTAGCACACACACACACAGAGTGGCACACACACAGAGTGGCACACACAGAGTGGCACACACACACAGTGGCACATACACAGAGTGACACACACACACAGTGGCACACACATACACAGAGTGGCACACACACAGAGTGGCACACACACACTCCACACACACACAGCAACCCACTCCTAGCACACACTCCAGACTTACTGTGCAGACCCCCATCGCCGTCTGAGGCAAACACTACACAGGGCAGACCAAACACAACAACATTCACAGCATCACGCTGACCCATAAAGTGTCATCACCTGGATACCATGTATAGTAAAGCCGAGTGGTTAAGACTCACTGTTCGACTTCAATCCCATAGGTCCATAAAGTCATGGGTTCAAATCTTGGTGACTTCAAGTGAATTAAGGATGGGGATTCTTTTACCATCTACCAGGTCAATTTCAAGTGCAGACCTGGTTATATATATACACACATGGAGAAGATCAAATATGCATGTTAAAGATCCCATAATTCACGTCAGCTTTCGATGGGTTATGTAAACACAAACATATCCAGCATACATCCCCGAAGTCGGAACACAGCTACCTTCAAGGAAGGCAAAAACAATCCCACACACAAAATCTCCCCATTGGTGAACTTTGAAGCTGTAACCAAGGAACAACAACAACAAAAAGCCCCCAAAAACCTGGAGACACTTGGAAGGCAAACCCCCCCTCTCTCCTTCAATGTCAATACATGTGAGACCTTTTGAGTCCAATGCATACAGCATCCTCACAGCACAATCTCATCTTTTCAGTTATAACTCTACACACACACCTTGGAATTTCTAAGCGAACTACTTAGGGACACCCAGATGTTAGCTAGATAAAGCAAGACTAAGTTCCAGGTGTGTTGTGATTTATCATTCCATGGGATTAATTAAAAGAAAAGGCTAATTCTGATATCACCACTCTAGCTAAAAAAACCTATTACATAATAAAAAAAAAATGATAAACTAGTGTTGAAAAGCATGTACAGCTATTGCACTGATAAAGATTACATAACTGTCTCTATTCCGCGTGTGTGTGTGTGTGTGTGTGTGTGTGTGTGTGTGTGTGTGTGTGTGTGTGTGTGTGTGTGTGTGTGTGTGTGTGTTGTGTGTGTGTGTGTGTGTGTGTGTGGTGTGTGTGTTGTGTTGTGTGTGTGTGTGTTGTGTGTTGTGTGTGTGTGTGTGTGTGTGTGTGTGTGTGTGTGTGTGTGTGTGTGTTGAACTGTGTGTGTGTTTGAACTGTGTGTGTGTACTGTGTGTGTGTGCATGTACATGAATTAGGAGCAAAAAAGAGACTGAAATTGGATGGAGACACCCACATCCATGAAAATGACAGAGTGCACAAAGGGGGAAAAAAACCCCAAACAAACCCCACACCCACTGTGCACAAATGTCACAGAAATCACCCCACCCAGTGCAGACAGACATACACACGAACAGAGAAGAACAAGATGGTGGAGAAACAGGAAACACAATAAAGATGAGAAAAATCCATAGAAAAACACAAAAGAAAGATAACAAAAAAGGAAATGAAAATAGATGGAAAAAAACCAAATCAGAAAAAAAACACCTAAGAGATAAACAGACATGGTGAAAAAATTAGAAAAAAAAAGAAAAAAGAAAACATAGAACAAAACAGTAGATGAAAGACAAAAGAAGGTGAATGGATGATACAAACAACAACAACAACAACAAAAAACCAACCCAAAACACAAATTAAAACATGCATAAAAAAAAGAAAAGGAAAGAGAAATAAAAGTAATGACTCCCCTCTAATCCCTCCTACCCAAAAAATATAAGCCAAAAAACCTTGACCTCAACAGGCATAATTGAGTGTGTGCGAGTGTGCGAGTGTGTGTGCGAGTGTGCGAGTGTGCGAGTGTGCGAGTGTGTGTGTGTGTGTGTGTGTGTGTGTGTGTGTGTGTGTGTGTGTGTGTGTGTTGAGGGTGTCTTGGCTTTGTTTTGCTTTGTTTCATATGCACATTTCTTTGCTTGAGTTCCAACAAACCTGAATAAAAGACACACAAATACATGCAAGAGAGACAAAACATGTTTTTGCGCCCATGCAAATACTTCTGAATCAGTCATCTTCTGATGGTATAAACGATACAAATAAAACAGACAATCTGCTCTTGAGAGAAAAAGAGCATGGCTTTTAACAGAACTATAAGAAAATGAACTACAAAAAGACTACTAGATTAAGCTATGAAGAAGGATGAAAGAAAATAGCCAACAAAAAAATTAAACAAAATAATATAACAATTTAAGTTAACACGATTATTAATCCATGACTAAAAATAACATACAAAAAAATCCAAACCAAAAAATGCAAAAAGAAAAAAAATCATAAACAAAAGCTTTTAGAGCACGTTGCTACCAAAGAAACCAAAAAAGTGAAAAATACAAAATGACATCAGCACCGTGCGATAAGTGCCTTACTCAGTGCCGAAAACATATCTTTCAGTTCTTCTGGGTCAATGTCTGAAAGGTCTGTAAATTCCAATGTAAAAAAAAAAAACGAAAACAGGTTACACAAAGAAATACAATCTGCAATAATTTGAATAACTATGATATGTCTAGTTGTCATTTCATGTACTGTTGATAATGTGTTGTTATCATGGCATGCACTTTTTCTTTGTCGTCTTGACATATAACATGAGTCTGCAATTTAATGTCATCATGCAAAAAAAGAATAAGTGGATAAATGAATGAACGATCAAAAGCATGGATGACTTAAAAAAATTCATGAATGAATGGATAAAATGTGGCTTTCAGTTTGTAACTGTTTCCTAAATAGATATCTATCTCACAGTAAGTCTTCATGCGACTGCTCTGTGACTACAGTTTCTGTAATATGTTCTCAAGCTTTCTTCTATGCACAAACAACAGTATTGCTGCTGCTGCTGCTGCTGCTGCTTCTTCTCTCATTTAGAGCATTTTTCCAGCTGTGCAAACAATTCTATTACAAAAAAACTGCAGAACAAAAACTAAACCTTTAATTTTCCGCATGAAAACCATAATTCAGAACTTTATGCCTTTTCACTGCTGAGTAATTGATAATACAGGTTGATCAAACCACATCCATCATTGAGTCAAACAAAAACAAACAGCTTATACTCTGAAAGCCAAACTAAACAACCCCCCCAATATTCTTCAATCTTTTTTCGAGATTAAAAAAAAAAAAAATCCTAGTGAAGAGCGGTGCTGTGTTTTAGTTACTTTCATTTTCATTCTTTTTATCTCTCGTTCGCGCATGCGAGATTTAGCATCTTTGGTATTACCCAGCAAGCAGTTAGATTCGGTTATACATAAAAAAAGGGACTGGAACCACTGAGCAAGAATCAGAATAAAACGATATAAATTTCCAACTCCAAACATCCTTGTCTAGTTTTACTGTATGAACCCCTTTCAGTGGTGGACACAACGAGCGGTAAAGGACTGACTTTTTTCTGGCAGTTTGTAGATGACGATGTTGAAGGTGGCGGTGGCGGGGTCCTGGAAGGCCACGCAGAGACTGGACTTGATGGTGGACATGTAGGCCGGGGTGTGGGCGCAGTAGAACGACATCAGCGGGGCCAGCGCCTCCTCCGCAAAGGGGTACAGGCGCCACACTTTGATGATGTTGTCTGAAAACGAGAACAGGCGCACGACATTTTTTTTTGTTTTTGTAATTGTCCATCACTTCAACTCTGAAGTTCCGTGACTTTAATGATGTTGTCTGAAAATAAAACAGGCGCACGACATTTTGTACATTATCCATGACATGACATTTTTTTTTTGTTGGTAATTGTCCATCGCTTCAATTCTGAACCCGTTTGTTTGGGGCTTGATGCTTTACACTATCTTTACATATCGTTTCCTTTTTTTTTCTTTTTTCTTTTTTTTTTTTACTTTTACCTTTACTTATCTGGGCCCACCTGTGCTTGAACATTGACAAACCAATTCATACTACACTATGATTACTCAGTGATATGGTATGCCGTTGTGTGTGTGTGTGTGTGTGTGTGTATGTGTGTGTGTGTGTGTGTGTATGTGTGTGTGTGTTGTGTGTGTGGTGTGTGTGTGTTGTGTGTGTGTGGTGTGTGTGTGTGCGGCACACGCGTGCGTGCGTGCGTGCATGCGTTTGTGCGTGCGTGCGTGCGTGCGTGGTGCGTGTGTTGTGTGTGTGTGTGTGTGTGTGCATTTCACTTTGTTAAAACTCTCAATAGTTATTGGCTGGATGTGTAAGAACTGGTTGAATGTAAGTGCTTTGATTTGTTTTTGCAAGATATAGCGCTATATAAATTCCATTTATTATTATCATCATCATCATTATTACTATTACTATTATTATGCCACGTCACAACATAGCGCACACTCTTGTACTCACCCATGCCAGCAGACACCAGCTGATCCAGCTTGGAGTTGGCAATCATGTTCAGGACGCCTTTACTGCCATGAGCCTGCACATACACCATCACACACTTTTGTCATCACACACACTTTTTCCACATTGTCACCTTCATCAGCATTATATCAAAAATATGTTTTCTTGCCACCTCAGGTGGGCTCTCACTCAGTCTGGGTCCACGACTGAATTAATACTGTCGTTAGTAGGGGGCTTAGTAGGTGGTGTCCTGTGAATGTTAGCTCAGAACAGGCACCACTGAACATCACCAAAGTGACTCAGCAGAAGTGCAGGGCCCCTCTGGCTGATAAACTGTACAAAAGGGTTAGACAGGTTTTTGTATCTTTACACTGTATTGTCAAATAACAAACAAATCATGCCATACACTGACTTTTCAGCAACACAATGCATTTTCATATATATGACAGACAGCAATTGTTGCTGCCTGAGCGTTTGATAAAAAGAAGAATACACTTTATATGATAAACAACTTCTTCCTTCTTTGTGCGAAACGATACATACCCTAATTTATAGATCATCAAAATCATTCACCTGCTTGACAAAAAAATAAACCACAATAAACCTTTTGTAATTTCATGAGGGGACGGGATAGCTCAGTGGTCAGAGCACTCCTTTCCACCAGCCAATGTTAAGCAGCGTCAAGCGTGGTTACCAGTTGGATGGGTGACCATTTGCGCGCCTTGGCTACAGTACAGTTCCCCCAGTTCATTCAGCTGTAAATGGGTACCTGCCCTCTTTATATTGGCATATCAATAGCCAATGTCCCACATGGGGTGACCCAGGAGGACGTTAAGCCAAATATATCTTTAGGGGCAGGGAAGATAAAGTAGTGAGAAAGAGGAGATGGGCGCCGCCCTCAACATGCTGGCCCCTAGAGAAGCTGAGGTCTCTGATGCCTCGCTCCCCTACAACCACACAGGTTATGGGACACCTTTACCTTCACCTTTTTACTAAATTCAACGAAACAAAACAAAAATCCCCAAGGTTGTGACAGACCTCCACTTTGAAGTCGATGGCCCCAGTCTCCCAGTTGTAGACGCAGATGTAGCCTCTTTGCGGCCCCCCAGGAGCAGGGTTCGATTCCGGGACTCCTCCATGGTGCCCGAGGTCTTGGTGGCCACGGTCTTCTTCATCATGGCCCAGATGTTGGAGTCGGCGCTCATGTCAACGACGTATTCATACACCAGCAAATAGTTGCACACCTCTGCATGGTAACGAGGCACAGGACGGTATAGGGCTTGTTTTTGTTTTGTTTGTTTTTTATTTTAGATGAGATTTAATCATAGTACGGTCTATTTGATGGGAGGACAACATCAGCGAATGGACAGGCTTAGAACTCAGCCTAATTTTGAGAAAAGCAGAACAGAGAGAGGAATGGAGGAACTGGTTATCAAGTCTTCAGGGGTGCCCCCACGGTCGCCAGACTAAGGGATAGATAGATAGATAGATAGACAGTCTATTTATATTGCTAGTTGTGCTATTGTTTTGTATATACATACCAGTTCAAGTCATGATAGATTTCTCTGCATGAAATTTGAGGCTGCTCTTTTGGGGGAAAGCACATCACCACAAGAGCAGCACACCCATTCAAAACAAAAAAATCCCAAAGTCAGAATGCGGCTACCTTAATGGTGGGCAAATATGGTCATATATGCAAAACCTCACCACTGGTAAACCTTGGAGCTCTTGCCCACGAACAAAAAAAAAACCTATACTAATTTTTTGTGTTTACATAAGTATTCACTATTTGTTTCCCTATGACAGTAGCTTTTTTCCTACATTTGTTTTTTGGGGGTGTTTTTTTTCTTTTTTCCCGCATGATTTTGCCAGGGACTGTCATGGGTTCTTTTACATGCACTAAATTTGTGTTGCACAAAGGATTTCGCTTTATTATCTCATCTGAAAGACTTTCCTCTAGCTCCCAATCCACCTTGTTCACATTGTTTTTTTCTGACATACACATGATTGGTTTTCCTGTTTACCTTTTATATACTGAATTCTCATGCTAGCTGCTGTTGTTTGTTCAGTGAAAAGATTGATCCCTTCTTGATACATTTTTGGGGCTTGTGTGTGTGTGTGTGATGTGTGGTGTTGTGTGTGTGTGTGTGTGGGGTGTGTGTGTGTGTGTGCTTGTGTGTTGGGTGAGTGTGTGTGTGTGTGTGTGTGTGTGTGTGTGTGTGTGTGTGTGTGGTGTGTGTGTGGTGTGTGGTGTGTGTGTGTGCGTGTGCATACTCATTGGGGAGGAGCAGGAGGTGGAGGGGAGGGGAGGGTGAGGGTGAAATGATGAGAGGGAGGATGGAGAGGAGGTGGAGAGTTGATGGAGAGTGAGGGAGGGAGAGAAGTGAAGAAGAGAGAAGGAGAGAGAGGGAGAGAGAGAGAGAGAGAGAGAGAGAGAGACAGACAGACAGAAGAAGAAGACAGACAGACAGACAGACGACAGACAGACAGACAGAAGAAGACAGAGACAGAGACAGACAGACAGACAGACAGACAGACAGACAGACGAGGAGAGACATAGACAGAGACTGATAGAGAGACTGATGCAGGAAAGACAGACAGACAAAAGAGAGAAAGAGAAGGCAGACAAGAGAGACAGTCAGGTCAACAGAAGCAGACAGACAGACGATGATGTGTGGGAGGTGCATAACTGTATGTGTGCATGTTTCTAACATTTTGTTTTTCTGGTATCTGTTACAACTATTGCACTAATAATTAAATGATCAGTTCAATATTTAGGCACTACTCTTCATCAAACACTTTCTATGAAGAACAAATTAATCATACAAATATGCTGTGAGCGTTTCATGAAACTGAGACATTATCACTCTCTTTGACCTGATCTCTCCCTAAAGAAGGAGATGGTGGATTCGTCACTGTTTCAGTAAAATAAAGATTAATTGCACTACTGTGATACCATTCTGACAGTACGCCAAATGATAGATTTCTCAACTAAAGTGGGTGAAAAATAGTTCAGCAAACTTAAAGAGATGAGAGTGATCACAGTACACTGCTGCTGAAACAACTTCACTGGCTCCCAGTTATGTACTGTTAAGAATACAACAAACACCAACTTTTGCTCCTTACCATTTTGATATTTGTCTGATTCATGATCTGTCTACCATTTATCTTGAATTCTCTGTCCTCAAATGAAAGTCTACTAAAAAAAAAATCCCAGAAAGCAAGAGTGGGTGAATACATAGTTTTGTTGCTCCAATAATCTGAAACTCTCTTGCCTTGTAGGTATTTGTAATCTTCCTAGTCTGTCAGAATTAAGATTGCAGTTGATAATTGAAATCATCAGCACTAAGATTCATCCACAGTGTATATCTATAAATGATACAGGGCCAAGCAAGTCATGGAAGCTGTCCACAGGGTAGTCTTACAGGGGGGGGGGGGGGGGGGGGGGTTGTTTGGCGGGTTGTGGTGGGTACATTGGGGTGGGAATTTCAGCAGTGGGAAGTGTTAATATAAGAGGGTGGCATTAATTCAGCATGTGGACATGCATGGTTACATATAACAAGGAAAGCATGCACATGTACAATACCACACAAACACATGTGAAACCAGCATATACCTTGCAGCAAACCACAGCAACAATGACACACAATGTATATGACATACACACACACACACACACAACACAGCATACACACACACACACACACACACACAACACACACACACACACATGACACACAACACACACACACACACACATGACACACTATGCACAACACACACACACACACACACACACACACACACACACACACACACACACACACACACACACACACACACACACACACACACACACACACACACACACACACACACACACACACACACACACACACACACACACACACACACACACACACACACACACACACACACACACACACACACACAACACACACAACACACACACACACACACACACACACACCACAACACACACACACAACACACCACACACACACACACACACACACACACACACACACACACAACACACACACACACACACACACACACAACACACACACACACACACACACACACACACAACACACAAAACACACTTTTAAAAAAAAGGGTGTACCCCACTAACGTGTTACTGAATGTTAACTACCACCAATTTCCGGTTATTTCCAAACCAAATCTGATGACAATCACCCTAAAATTTGTTTTCTGTGGTTAGGCTGATTAGCGTTTAGAAAAACAAAAACCGTTAACCCATTTCACCTTGCCATTGTTACCACACAAACACATGCAACTGTTCACTGGTGCATCAATACACCAGACAACCTGTCACACCCTCGATTTTGGTATGACCCTCTAGACTCATCCTGTTAGAATGAGCCATTTCAAACATCAAGGGGGACAGGCTGTTTCAGTTATTATTATCACAAATGTGATGGCTGAAACTCACTCAACACACATGGGGTTAAAAAAAAATCAAACAAAGGAACATGGCGACATGTTATATCAGAAAAGGTTTTGAATATCAGTTGTTATCAAATCACCAGAAATCCAACATTTTCATGTCATTAAAAACCCACTATATTAGCAATATATGGGTAGTAAGATCTTGAACATGAAAAAAAGTGTAGAAACAAATTATTTATTTTTTTATCTCAAATAAGCTTACTTATCATAAATTCATCCAAATTTTCAGCATTTCAATATTCTCATTGATCATTTAAGAAGTACATGTATATGTCTCTATGCCATTTTAACATTCCTAATATTAATTTCTTATTCATTTCTATACCAAATTGATAAAATATCTTCACCAGCATTCTTAAGATTCTTTAGACAAAAATCTCTGAAAGTCCACGACAAGTTTCTTATCACACTATCCATATAAACTTCCCGCATAATCTTTCATCTTATCTTTTCAATTTTAACTTTTCTTTTTTAAAGTTTTAAACCCTAGTCTTATACAACTCAAGTCAAATGCCATGTAACATTTACAACAATTAAAATCAAGAACACACTGTATTACATAATTTCACAAAGTAATAAACTCTAAACACATTTCCCCTTTATCCCTAAACAGAAACAAGCAATACTGCTACATAATACTGACCCTGAATCTTGTAACACAAACAAACAAAAACTGTTGCTGTCACTTAATTCACGTTATCCTTTACTGCCTTCACCATTACTCTGAAGGGGTTTGATGGCTGGATTGAAAAAAAAGTCTCGTAACTTAATCTATCACCCTCATAAAATAAAACTGCATTTGCGTTTAGTCTAATGATTTATTAACCCTTTCTCTGCTATCATATTTTGCACATGCTGGAGGAAACAGAGCGAGCGCTGAATCATGATGAACAGCAATCATCAATTTAGCATTGCTGGTGCCGGTTTCTATAACAAACGCTATTCATCAACAGCGCAGTAAAGAGGTTAATACCCAACTGAACGCCAGTTAACCCCCAACCAAAACATGATCGGAACAAAACCCACAGCACACCAGGGCAGCGACATGACACATGAACACATGAACACAGGGAGGTCAAAGGGGATTCCAGCACCAGCACAGCACACCCACCGACCTTTGAAGGAGGGGCAACGCCACCGCGCCACCACCTGACAGGGATTGACGTCAGTCTTGCACTTGATGATGTCGCCATTGCCGCACACCGTGAACATCGTGTCTGCACACAAAGCACGGTGACATGTCTCTGGTTCAGTCACATCTTCAAACTTCGCTAAATGAATATATGAGTTGGTTTTTTGTATTTCCTTTCATTGTCTAGAGCTCTAAGGTTCATAAATGGTACAGTTTTGTGTGTAAGGTAGCTGTATTCCAACTTCAGGGATGAGTATGAATATCAAATCATCTTTCTAAGGCAGGTGAATATGGCACAGGAAAGGTCTATGTGCGAAAAAGCTATTTTTTTCTTGTTGTTGCAAAATATGCATATAACCTAGAAACTTATTTCCAAGGTGAAATGTTTATTCATTTCAGGTCTTCTAGACACACACACACACACACACACACACACACACACACACACACACACACACACACTACTCACACCCACACCCTCCCACCCACACACACACACCCTCCCCCCACACACCCACACACAGAGAAAAATTCCAGACACACCAAACACCTACACACAGACTCGGTTTCTCCCACACTCACTCTCAGCGATGACACACCACACACACACACACACACACACACACACACACACACACACACACACACACACACACACAGAAAAATTCTAGACACATCAAACAACACCAACAACACACAGACCCCCCCCCCCCCCCCCCGAAAAATTCCACAAACACACACACACACACAGACTCCACTCCCCCCCCTCACCCTCAGCCACAGCGTAGGCAGCGTCCATTAGGCCTGTGGAGGGGGCATGACCAGCGTGGTCAGCACCTCCCCCTGGGCAGGGGAGACGATCCGCACGCTGGAGTCACGGCACATGAGCACAGCCCTCACGGGGAAGAAGGGGTGACTGGTCAGCTTGATTACGTTCACCCGGTGCCTGCAGGTCAGAGGTCAGTGGTCAGTATACAACATAGACTTCTCTGCTAACTTCTTGAGGAGTTTATTTTTTATTTCTTTAATGTCTGTTTGTCTGTCTGTGTATGTCTGTCTGTCTGTCTGTTTATCTATCCCTTAGTCTGGCGACCGTGGGGGCACCCCTGAAGACTTGACAACCAGTTCCCTCCATTCCTCTCTCTGTTCTGCCTTTCTCAAAGTTTTGTGGAGTTCTAGGCCTGTCCATTTGCTGATGTTGTCCTTCCATCTTCCTTGGCCTGCCTCTTTTTCTTCCTCCTTGGACAGTGCCTTGCAGTATTGTTTTTGCAAGTCCTTTTGATCGTGTGACATGCCGTACCATTTAAGTTTACACTTCTTTATGATGGATAGAAGATTTTTGTGGGGACCTTATTTGTTTTATTTTCTTTTATTCTTTTAAATCGAGGATAATGCAATAAGCACTCATGTGCATTTTTTCATCCTGTTCCCGTGTGTATGCAGTTTTGTAAATCTTGTCATCTGTTCCCACCGGCACACAATGGCCTACTCTTATGAAAAGTGAAACAGGGTTTAACATGTGCGCAAGATGTTCTAGGTGCATTTACACATGGGACCTCTCTTTATAGACTCATCTGAAGGACTTGAGGAGTTAGTGGGTGAGTGGGGGGTGGGGGGGGCTGGGGTAGGGGGTAGGGTAGGGAGGGGGGGGATATTGTACTGCATTTGTGGGTTTTTTTCCAAAAAGCAAGAGTGTTCTGAGGAAAGGTCTTTTTGTTTTTTTTGTTTTTTAATTGTTTTCTTCAAAAAGGTTAGAAAATATCGAACTAGTCAAAGAAAAAAACAAAAAGAATTAAAAAAAACACCTTACAAAAAACAAAAAGCACAATAACCGACACATTTCTTTCTGAATCTTACATAAATGTATATGTAGGAAACATGGTCACTGAGGGAAAAATACAGAAAGAACAAGCTGACCCCAGCGGAGCCCAAGGCAGGTTGCATGCTGGGTATGTTCGTGTCATCCATACCAACGGCCATCCCTGACCTACTCTTCTATGAAAAGAGGACAGGGCTTTGAGGTGTGGAAAAAATGTCCTATGTGTGTTTGCACACTGGACACGCTTGTAGTCTCATCCTAAAAAAAAAGACTTGCATGGCAATCGAGCCAGTATCAATCTTATTCCCATGGCAAATAGCCCTTTGAACAGATACCTAGAAAGGGCGGGAAAGCCTAGTGGTTAAAAAGGTTGCGCTTGCAATTTGACAGCCTGGGGTCGAGCCCAGATTGAAACCACCCACTGTCACGCCAGGTCAAGGGCATTGATCTAAAAAAAAAAAATTTTACATCTCTCTGATATTCTAAAAAGTTTCTTTTTTAAATCTCTCTCATCGCTCCTTCATGATACTCACCCGATGTTGGTGTGGATGTGGAAGAGATGATTAAGCCTCCATAAGTCCACTTTCTTCCCGGCAAAAGTGAAAAACACATCATAGCGGGGACTGGTGAACAGACCCTGAACTGGGTCTGTGATGGAGGTTCTGTAAAAACATGGCCGGTATACCAATTCAGGACATTTATCAAGTCATCCATATGCTCAGTATACCAATTCAGGTCATTTATCAAGTCATCCATATGCTCAGTATACCAATTCAGGTCATTTATCAAGTCATCCATATGCTCAGTATACCAATTCAGGTCATTTATCAAGTCACCTATATTCCCAGTATACCAATTCAGGTCATTTATCAAATCACTTATATTCTCAGTATACCAATTCAGGTCATTTTATCAAATCATCAACACGGCCAGCATGCCTATTCATTCTCCCCCCACCCCCTACCCAACACCACCCTAAAACCCACCCAACCTCTTCTTCCACCTCCCCAAAAATTGTCCTCCTCCTTCTCTCACATCCACCCCCTAAAAAAACAACAACCCAACAACAAAACAAACAAATAAGAAAAAGAACAAGAGATTTGATTTGATTTAATTTGATTTATTCTTTTACATCGAGGATAATGGAATAAGCACTCTTGTGCATTTTTACATCCAGTCCCCGAGTGTATGCAGTTTTGTAAATGTCATCTGTTCCCACCGGCACACGATGGCCTACTCTTATGAAAAGCGGAACAGGATTAATTTCAAGAGAGGAGCAAGCAAGTGGAGGAGTTACTGACTTGTCGACCTCGTCGCATGTCTCCATGCTCCAGATGCGGATGGTGCAGTCCTTGGCAGAGGAGATGAAGAGGGGGCCGTGTGGGTAGATGGCCAGAGAGCTGACCGCGTCGCTGTGCCCCACAAACACCATCTTGATGCACCAGTCACTGTCCCACACCTTGACTGTTGTCACACACACACGTGCATACGCAGGCAGGTATGCAGGCAGGCAGGCACAGAGACACTCATACACACACATACAGACAGAGACACACACAGCACAGACACAGACACAGACACACACACACACGCTCACACATGCACATATACATACATACACACACATGCACACGCACGCGCACACACACACACACACATACACACACACACACTCACACACACACACACCACACACAAACTTACACAGACACATACACACATACAATGACACATACAGAGACACACAGACACACAGACACATACACCACACACACACGAGCATGTGCGTGTGCACATACATACACACACAGAGACACACAGACATGCATGCATGCATGCATGCACACACACACACACACACAAATGCGCATGTGTGAGTAAATCATGGGAAAAGTGTGAAAGGAGAGGAAGGATGGAAGGGAGTAAAGGAGGAAAGAGAGAAGACAGGAAAGAAAGACAAAAAGACAGGAAGACATACAGGCAAGACAGACAATAAAAAGAGAAGGAAGAAAGAAAGACAGAAACACAAAAAAGAAGAAAGAAAGGAAGAAAGAATAAAGGAAGGAAGGAAAAAAAGAAAGAAAGAAAGAATTAAAAGGAAGAAAGAAAGAAAAGAGGAAGGTAGAAAGAAAAGAAAGTCACTCTCACTCACTCAGTCCCATGTCCCAAAGGACGTAGGGGGGACATGAGAGAAGACGCAACAGCGATCTTTTTCCATGCTTCACGATCCTGTGTGGCTAGTAGGAGGTGTTGTAGGGGTTGGGCGGTCCAGTCTTTGATGTTGTCAACCCATGATTTCTTTTGGCGGCCTCTTCTTCTCTTGCCCTCGACTGTTCCTTGCAGGATGGTTTTTGCTAGGGTGTTGTGTCTTGTGGTGTGACCAAACCACATCAGCTTTCTCCTCTTTATGGTGGAGAGCAAAGGCTCTTGGGGGCCCACACGCTTTTTGATTTCTTCTTTCACATAGTTATTGGTCTTGTGTTCTTTGTATGATATTTTGAGAAGTCTTCTGTGGCACTTGTTCTCGAATGCTTGGATTCTCCTCTCTAACTCTGCTGTCAGAGTCCATGATTCACAGCCATATAGGAGGATAGATATCACGAGGGATTTGTAAAGGTGGTATTTGGTGCTGAAGCTGATGTTGTTGCTTCTGATGATCTTCTCGAGTCTGACTAGAGCAGATGTTGCTGTTGCAATGCGAGCTTTCACTTCATCGTTTGATGTGCCATCTTTTGTTAGGATGGAGCCTAAGTATTTGAATTGGCTCACCTCTTCTAGTGTTTCTCCATTCATCTTTATTTCCGTGATGTCATTACTTGCGCTGTTGACCATGATCTTTGATTTCTCTGTACTGACCTCCATGCCGTATGCGCTCGCTCGATCTGTTAAATTGTCTGTGAGGATTTGCAGTTCTTGTTTGCTGCTGCCCATGAGGTCGATGTCATCTGCAAAT
>CM060325.1:58393032-58395532 GCA_030674155.1 Stramonita haemastoma | reverse complement strand
TTGATTTTTGCTGGCCTTGTTGGTTAAAAGAAAGAAAAACAAAGAAAGACAAGAAAACAGTTTTAGGGCTACAGGCAAACTTTCAGGTAAGTTTGGTGATTAAAGTGAAAACAATTTTTTTGCTTTAACATTCACATTCATGCTATTGAATCAAAAACAATTAAGAACTTAAACAACAGCAACACAAGAGAAACTTAAGCAAACAATAACAAAAAAACCTCAAGCAAACAAACTTCAACAAACAAACTTCAACAAACAAAAAACAAGCAGAAAAGACTTTAAAAAAACAACAACAAAAAACTTTCAATGAAAAAAAATGTCTAACAAAACATCACTTTGGCATAACTCCTCATCATCACAACATAACTTTTTATGCCACTTAAAAAAAAAAAACCATCACAAAACTCATGCAAAGATCCTTTTGCACTACAACCACTGACCTTCTTCTGCGGAATGAAGATGGCATGCTGTATGGGAAAAGTATGGTTCAACTTTCGGTCATGGTGAATCCCGTGAATCAGGCCCAAGTCTCGACTGTCAGCATGCTCCACAGCTTTTCGCACATTGGTGATGGAGTCACGCAAGAGACCCCAGTGGTACTGGGCTTTCTTCTGCTCCGCCAGTCGTCGTCTCTTGGTCAACAGTTCCAGCTCTGACACCTCCCGGGCTGCAGCAGCCTCTTCTTCCTCCACTGACATTCCAGACGCTCGCACATCACTGATGAGAGTGGCCAGTGCCATGCTGATAGTTCAGAGTCTTTTGGAATAGTGTGAAAACTTGTATTCAACAAAGGCACTGGGTCTGGATTCAATGTTTTTACAGTCACATAGTTGTCACTTCAATGTTTGTCAGCATACTCCTGTGATTATAAAAAAGAGGGAAAAAATATGCATTTTACTATTTATACAATTGTTTTAGTTTCTGGTGGTTTTCTTGTTTTATTTAGCAAGTTTTGATACGTCATGTGTAACACTGACATACAATAGTACCTACCAATAAAGGTCATCATTACTTTAAAAACATTACTTAAAAAACAATGCGAATACTTTTAACGGTGGAAATGGTGCTTCCAACAATGTACAGTAACACATCATTTATATGCAAAACCTTATCTGAACACAAAAATACCGTTAATCAGTAAACAAACCTTTAAAGTTTGAACGTTAAAACATAAACATCGTGTAGCCCTCTCAAATGGATACTTTCGATAACCTGGAGTTTCAAACACTCCCAATGATCGTCTTAGATTCACTTAGTGAAAGCATAATCACATGAAAATGGCAACGTGCATAATCTCAGGTTTACTTTTTTTCTATAAAAGCGAAAAAGGCATAGATTACTACAATAAAATCGGTGACAGCGCCAAAAATTTGTTGATCGGCCATTTTGTTTTATCTCCATGGCAGTGTTCTTTTTCCGCTTCCTGTGTTTGGGCTTTCGATGCATGGGAATGTACTCCTACTAGGATAGAGGTTTTCTTTTCAAAAAAATATGTTTTGGTTATCTCCCATTAAAGACATTTCTCCCCAGACGAATCTAACTGCAGCATGTGTACCGGGGTCTGATTGTCTGAATATAGAATAATTACACGAAGACGACCAGATGATACCAAAGAACGATGTTAAAGATTCAAGATTCAAGATTTAATTCGCCTCTGACCCCTCTTGGGGCATGGAGGATTTCAAACAAAATCAACTGTAACATATATAATTTGCATTAATAGAATACGTTCATACACAGAATTTCACAGAAATAAAAAATATAGTCAACCTTTTCATTAATGTCATGCAACTTTACTCTTAACTATGAATTTGCTAAGTTTTGATAACATATTTTTTATCAGAAGAGTACAAATTACAAAATGTGAACATGGATCTTGGATACAAATATTCATGAGGTAGGACATTCTTCCGAAGCTCAGAAAACTTTGGACATTCCATTATGAAGAAAACACAAAAAAGAGATAGATAGATAAAGAAAATACAAGTTCCTTCGATTAGAAAGAGTTTGTTTATCATTTAAAATCTGTTCACTCTAGGTGATATTAGACTTAAACAAGCATTAAAAGTAGCCAAAAGAAACCCAGCAAAAAAAAACAATTTAATAAATTCAAAAGAAAACTTATAACAGAACATAAATAGCATACCGAGAAATAACTTAAGCAATATCAACAATTCGAAAGAGTTGACGGTGAGCATGTGAAACTAACAGAACGAGAGGACAGATCTAACAGCTAAGTTACGTTTAGCAGTATACATTTTTAATCAACTTCGTCTTGTGTTGTGTTACACGTAACAAAGTCTGTGCATAGGTAGGGAGGGAATGTTTACTTTCTGACCATCACTTGCCAGCCCAGTCCACCCAGCTGTAAATGGGTACCTGCCCTCTTTAGGATCAGGGAAGGTAAAGTAGCGAGGGAGAGGAGATGGGCGCCGCCCTCAACATGCTGGCCCCTATAGAAGCTGAGGTCTCTGACGCCTGGCTTTCCTACCACCGCAAA
>CM060325.1:58380532-58385532 GCA_030674155.1 Stramonita haemastoma | reverse complement strand
TTGTTTTAGTGAGTGAGGCTAGCCGATGAACTAGGGCCAGTCACAAGGGACTGGTGATGACAAGGGAGACTCCTCTAGGACTTACTATGTACACCCTGTCCACTGGAGTAATACATCTTTCACATAGAATTGAATGACACAGCATCCGGGGAGATCCTGTTAAACAGAACTGAACACTTTTACCCCAAGAATTAGAGAGAGACAGAGGGAAAGGGGGATTTTCATGGGGGGGGAGAGGGAGGGAGAGGAAGAGAGAAAGGGTGGGGGGGAGAGGAGGGAGAGAGAGAGAAAGGGTGAGAGAGAGAGGAGGGGGAGGGAGGGAGAGGAAGAGAGAAAGGGTGGAGAAAGAGAGAGAGGGGGAGGGAGGGAGAGGAAGAGAGAAAGGGTGGAGAAAGAGAGAGAGGGGGAGGGAGGGAGAGGAAGAGAGAAAGGGTGGAGAAAGAGAGAGAGGGGGAGGGAGGGGAGAGGAAGAGAGAAAGGGTGGAGAAAGAGAGAGAGGGGGAGGGAGGAGAGGAAGAGAGAAAGGGTGGAGAAAGAGAGAGAGGGGAGGGAGGGAGAGGAAGAAGAGGAGAGAGAAGGAGAGAGGGGGGGGGGGAGGGGAGGGGGGGGGGAGAGAGGAGAGGAGAGAGGAGGGGGGGGGGGGAGAAGGAAAGTAGGGAAGGAGCTCTAGAGAGATCTGTATGTCAAAGATGTGTTTGTGTGTGTATTTATGTGTGCATGCATGCACGTGTGTGTGTATTTGTGATTGCGTGTGTGTATGTATGTATGTGTGCATGCATGCACGCACGTGTGTGTGTGTGTGTGTGTGTGTGTGTGTGTGTGTGTGTGTGTGTGTGTGTGTGTGTGTGTTGTGTGTGTGTGTGTGTGTACAAGCATAAGAAATCAAAGCAACACAAATTCAATCCATTACACGGTCTCTGCCCAGCCTCCTTTTCTTTTTCTTCTAAATGTCAGCCTTTCCAATCCACGTGTTGTGTTATCTGCGTTTCTATTGCTTATATTTGGTGCCTCACTGTAATGGAGACTTTCCCCCGGAGTAATAAGCCTAACAAATGCACACAACTACACACAAACTTAACTACCTGTCAGTGATTTTTATGAGCCCATGAGTCTTCAAATAATTTTTTTCCAAACATTTCTACAAAGGTATTTGTACATATTTCTGTTCAAACACATGTACATTCCAGTTTCTTTTCACACACACACACACACACACACACACACACACACACACCACACACACACACACACACACACACACACACACACACACACTCACTGTGACACACAAAGTCTTTGTGCAAGAGGTGACATTTTCTCACAGACTTATCATTTCAATTCAAATTTACTGATTAATTTAAATGGATTCTAAACACCAGTACCCCCTCCCTGCAGTTCCTTGGCAAGAGCTGTAATATTAGTTCACTCATGGTGAGATTTTGTATATAACTATGCAACTGTTTTCATGCACCATTAATATAGCCGCACTTTGCCCTCCATACTTACTTACTTACCCAGGTTTTGCGCTCTAAAGACTAGAGCGCTACTCCATTGTCTTTTCGAGACTGATGGGTGCCTACTACTACTGCTACTACTACTACTACTACTACTACTACTACTACTACTACTACTACTACTACTTATGTAGCCGCATTTCAACCTCACGGGATCCCAACACTGATAACACTGACTCTCCAAATCCTGAACTCAGGGGCTCTCAACACCAAGTAACCTTATCCCCAAACCGTGAACTCTGGGGTTTTGAATGCCAGTAACATTAAATCCCAAAAGCCCTGAATTCAGGGACTCTCAACATGTGCCCCTCATCCCAAAACACTGAGCTTAGGAATTCTGCACACAAGTAACATCCAACCCCAACACACACACACACACACACACACACACACACACACACACACACACACACACACACACACACACACACACACACACACAGAACACACACACACACACACACACACACACACACACACACACACACACAACGTGATAAAGCATACAAAGAAAATTCAGGTGACTAACATACAAACACTTTAAAAAAAATACACAAAGTTATGCCAATAGACAAACGCACTGGGTCACACACACACGATATGCAGGCTCGTATAGCGTTGCCAGCACGTGTGCTTGTCAGCAACAAAGTACATAAGCAATGCACATTATATGCCTTCATAAGGAGAGAAAACACACACACACACACACACACACACACACACACACACACACACACACACACACACACACACACATCCTTCGATGAGCCTTTAAATCGAGGCCCCGTGTGCGAATGCATGCAGACAATCTTGCGCACACGTTAAATCCAGTTCCGCTTTTCGTAAGAGTAGGCCATCGTGTGCCGGTGGGAACAGATGACACGATTTACAAAAACTGCATACACACTGGTACTGGATGTAAAAAAAAGCACACGAGTGCTTAGTCCATCATCCTCGATATTTAAAAAAATAAAATAAATTTTAAAAAAATTGACACAGCCATAATACTGATGAGCCACATGAATGGTGGTACCTTCTTTAGTCAAACCGAACCGGCCAAACTTAGCGGTGCATAAGCACTCATATATATTATTCACTTTTCTACCCACCGAAAGTGATAACACTGAAAGCGGGTCAGGTCTGGTCATGGATTCAAAGAGCACCCACAACCACCCACTTGTGGCCCACAGTGTACTAAAGGCACATGCGTACACGCAACTCCAACCATGAGTTAACATCAGTGCTGACTCCACTCTCCCCCAAAAGTCATTCGGATGAGATTCTAAACCGAGGCCCCGTGTGCGAACGCACGCAGAACATCTTGCGCATACGTTAAATACTGTTCCGCTTTTCGTAAGAGTAGGCCATCGTGTGCCGGTGGGAACAGATGACATTTACAAAAAAGCATACACACGGGGACAGGATGTAAAAAAGCACAGGAGTGCTTATTCCATTATCCTCGATATAAAAGAATAAATCAAATCAAATCAAAGAAAAAATCAAATCAAACATGACTATTTTAGACGTTCTCAGTGCATCGCTTCATAATTATCAAAGATCACAAAGAGAAAAATCCGCTTTTAGGATACAGTTTAGCTAGATGAGGAAATAAATGTATAAGTTTACGACTGTATGAGTAACAACAATATATATAAATCGGCGGGTCCAGTATTACGGAAGTCCAGGGGAGGTAACACACTGCGAACTAAGTCCAGGGGAGGTAACACACTGCGAACTATTTAGATCTAGTTCAACCCGTCTTTTTCGAACCCTCAGACAGGAACTATTATTGTTGCTGTTATATGAGCGAAAAAAAAAAGTGTTGCACTGCCGTTAAAGCACCTAACAAATCAGGCCTAGGACATCTAACTTCGGAATGGTGCAACCTTCATTATGGTGATTGGAACAGTGGTCTACCCTTAACACACCCGTCTAAAAACCAAAAAGTCGCGGACTTCACCCTGCTCGAAACATGATTTTTTTTCTTTTTCGCTGTCCACTAGACCGCGAGTAATAGTCTACATGCTAGGCTAGTGTTTCGAATGATTCGAGAAACCCGTTTACACAACATAAGTCTACACTTAGCACTCCTAAAAGAACCCAAGGCAACAAGAAAATAATTGTCCTGGGCAAGATTATATTGAAAAAAGTAGGCTAACTCCTATAATCGGAAAACACAATGAGCATACAGTGAGACCAGTTTAAAGAAACGAACACAAAAACAGAGATCTTCTTAAAATTAGTGTCAAGACTTTGAAATATTCTTTCCTTCACTATACTTCGGAATTTATTTATTTCCGCGTAACATGTTAATAAGATCCATGGTCAGTTGTTTTACAAACAAGAGAGAGAGAGAGAGAGAGAGAGAGAGAGAGAGAGAGAGAGAGAGTCTCTTTTTTCCCAACTAAAAATACTTTTATACCTTGTTACCCCACAGGCTGATCAAGTAAATTGTGCATCAAATGTCACAGTATCCATTAATTTGCAACGGAGGAATCTTGATGGTGGGCAAACGTTCCCATACGTAAAAATTTTCATCATTGATGAGCTTCGAAGCTGTAGCCGACCAACGGTAAAAAAAAAAAAAATCCACAAAAAGCAACAAAAAAACCCAAAACAAAAGAAAGAACAACAACAACGTGTGTGTATGTGTGTGTGTGTGTGTGTGTGTGTGTGTGTGTGTGTGTGTGTGTGTGTGTGTGCGTGCGCGCGCGGCGCGCGCGCGTGCGTATGTGTGTGTGCGCGTGCGTGTGTGTGTACATTCGAATTTGCTAAAACTATACATTGCTATCCATTGCTTGTGTGTTGTATAGGTCGAATGCAAGGGCTTTGATTTGTTTTTACAAGATATAGCGCTATATAAATTCCATGTAATATTTATTTAACGACTGAAATGTACTGCTCCACAAATAGAGAGTTACGAGCCCCGTGTTGAGTGCTAACATAATTTGCTTTCAACAGTGAAGAATCTCTGATCGTAAAATACACAATGTAGTAGTTTCCACCACCATTATTATCATGTTTTTTTCTGTACAAAAGTATTTGAAAAGCTGAGTCTTTGATACCTACCTAAGCAATAGTGTGTGTGTGTGTGTGTGTGTGTGTGTGTGTGTGTGTGTGTGTGTGTGTGTGTGTGTGTGTGTGTGTGTGTGTGTGTGTGTGTGTGTGTGTGTGTGTGTAAGTAATCATTAATTTGTTCGTTCATTCATCAGTTAATAAAAAGCAATGAAATTGGGAAGAACGAAAAAATAATAGGCAAGTTGACTTTGAAGGAGAGTGAGGGCGGGGTGGTGAGGTGGAGAGGGGGGTGATGTAAAATTAATGTACTGTAAAAAAAAAAAAAAAAGAAAAAAAAAAAAAAAGAAAACGAGAGAAAAAAAAGAAGCCTCTTGGCCTCTTTGAAAGTTTCCACCAAAACAGAATGAATGTTAAAAGAAAAAATGATCCATTCGGGATAACAATCTTATTAACAGAAAAAAAAACCCT
>CM060325.1:58373032-58375532 GCA_030674155.1 Stramonita haemastoma | reverse complement strand
AAATTCTCCTCTTAATAATGTTTACAATTTTACAGATCCAGAGGAAGCCTTGACCTTCTGGCTGGAAACATTCACGTCACTTTATGACAAACATGCTCCCTTTAAAACCCACAGAGTAAAACATAAAGTACGGCCTGAATGGTTAACGAATGAAATTATGACTGAAGCACGTCATCGAGATAACCTACTAAAAGCAGGAAAATTTGATGAATACAAAGTACAAAGGAACAAAGTTAATTCATTAAAGCGAGCAAGTAAACAAAAGTACTTTCAAAATCTGACTTCATCGAAACAAAATTCGAAATCAATGTGGAAAGCTATCAATCAGCTAACCAACAAATCATCATCAATCCCCATTATTCAGAACATTTCTCCTGATCACCTAAATACCCATTTCACAATCATAACGACTCATTGATAAAACAAAATAATGTTGAACAAAATTCTCTAGAAAAACTGAAAACCTTTTGTAGATCCAAAAATATCAATTCAAACATGAATATACCACCATTGAACATAGCAGAAGTTTATCAGACCCTCCAACGATTAAAACAAACTAGCAGTCGAGGTCCAGATGGTCTGGATGGAAAAATTATCAAAATCGCAGCACCAATTTTAGCTGATACACTCACTTATATTTATAACTTGTGTATTACAAAGTGTTACTTCCCATCACAGTTCAAAGTGGCCAAAATCATTCCCTTTTATAAATCTGGTGACACTTCAAACCCATGCAATTATAGGCCAATATCAATATTATCAATTATATCTAAACCACTTGAAAAACATATACACAAATATCTTAGCCAACATTTAGAACATTATGGCCTTTTAATTGATAACCGATCAGGATTTAGGAAAAATCATTCATGCCACACAGCCCTTACTAGCATTGTAGATACTTGGCACAATAACATAAATGATAACAAATTTTGTGGAGCTCTCTTTGTAGACTTCGCCAAAGCGTTTGATGTCATTGATCATGAACTGCTATGCAGAAAACTATCGCTCTATGGAATATCTGCTAACAGTATGATGCTGATTAGATCATTCCTGCATAACAGACAACAATACATTTCAATCAACACCACAAAATCATGTACACTACCTGTAAAATATGGAATACCACAAGGGTCTGTTTTAGGCCCACTTTTATTTTCTATATATGTTAATGACCTTCCACTCTACATCGAAGAATCATGTGAACTTTTTTTGTGATGACACTACAATTCATACTAGCCACAACAGCCTAAACAAAATATCTACCTCATTACAAAATAGCGTTAATGCTTTAAGCAATGGTGTGATTACAATCATATGTCACTTAACCCCCACAAAACCAAAATCATGCTTATTACAACAAGACAAAAAAGACAAAACATGACAACCAGACTTCCACCTATATCAATCAACAATGAAACTATTGAAGAAGTTGATAACCATAAACTTCTAGGTGTAATGATTGACAACAACCTTTCATGGATGATGCACATTAATAAATTATGCAAAACAGTTTCCAAACAAGTGTACCAATTATGCAAAATTAAACACTTTATCAACATACATGCCAGAAGAGTATTCCTACATGCTTACATTTTATCTTCCATTAATTATTGTCCTACGCTTTTTGATACAGCCAGTGCCAATATCCTAAAACCTCTTAACAGCATGTACAAAAGAGCACTCAAAGCAGTTCTCTTAAAATCATCTACTTTAACTGAGACAGACTATGAAAAACTTGAGGTTCTTCCATTAAAAGATATGTTCACCATAAATAAAGGAATATTTATGCACAAAATCATGACAGGACTTGCTCCACAAACCCTCCAATCTAAATTCCATATGTCTTCCCGATACTCCAACAAAATTCAACTACCAAAACCTAGAATTGACTTGTTTAAATCAAGCCTTGCATACTCAGGTGGCTTACTCTGGAACACGCTTCCGGCACACGTGAAAACATCCCAGAGTAAAGAAACTTTCAAGAAAGCCATTTATACCCACCTCAAAAATACTTAATAATATGCTGACACAACAGAGCCCCTACTACATGTTATGAATAGTATGTTTACAAACTGAGTGCTTGTAGTTAATTACACAACAGAACCCCCACTACATGTTTTGAATAGTATGTTTATGAACTGAACACTTGTATGTTATTTGGAATCCATGTTATTGGCAATCCTTTTTTTTTTTTTTTTTTTTCTTTTTTTTTTTCTTCTTCTTTTTTTTTTTTTTTTTATAAATAGTAAAACTTTTTAGTTGCTGAATTAGGATTTGTATCTTATGTGTATTATTATTTGAAAATGTTATCTTGATTTTTCATCATGTATTGCACTATCTGAAAATGTATTAGATTATGTCTAAATACTAGACTTTTTTAATATAAATGTTTTTATACATACTATTCTTGACGTGTTTTGCCTGCTTGTAGTTACATTGTTGTTGTTTGGTTTTTTCTTTGTCTTTTTGTTTGGGTATTTCTCTTAGTAATGGCTCT
>CM060325.1:58358032-58370532 GCA_030674155.1 Stramonita haemastoma | reverse complement strand
GATTTGTTAATGCCTTCTGTTTCATGGTCCTAAATATTTGCTATTTTTTAATATTTTTTGCTATATTATTTTTTGTTTAAATAATTATCAGTGTATCCAGTTAGGATGACGCGTTTTGTTGAATGTATTCTGTTTTCTTCTTTTAAAATATTGGTTGGACTGCTTCTGGTGGTGATGCTGGTATGTAGGGGTAGGGAGGGGGTTTCTTAGCTTTATTCCCTGATCAGGGCAAGGGCCGGATGAAAAAAAGTATGTAATACTTACTCTGTTACCCTTGAAAAATAAAGATTATTCATTCATTCATTCATTCATTCATTCACTCTCTCTCTCTCAAATCAAATCTCTCTCTCCTCTCTCTCCTCTCTCTCTCTCTCTCTCTCTCTCTCTCTCTCTCTCTCTCTCTCTCTCTCTCTCTCTCTCTCTCGGGGGCGGTCACGAGAAGTGAAGCGGACAGGGCGTACATTTTCTGTGAGCAGCAGTAAAACTAGAAATTCATTCAAAAATGCCAGTTACTGGACTTCCAGCGGCTGTGGAGAGGACCTTAGGCGCCCTGCTGACTGACAATGCAGTTTCCAGCTGGAAAGTGGCAGGAGAAGGGGACAGCGTGGTTTTTGTCTTGCGACTGAAACCAGTGGACACAACAGTGTCAACCAACATGGCGGATCCAACAGTGAATCGCAGCACACAAGCACAGTACTACAGGAAAAAATCGTTTTCTGAAAGACGACGAGATGTTGAGCGTTCTCGAAAGCATAAAGAGAAGCAGGCAAGTGTTGTGTGTGAAAGTGACTGTGTCCTCAGTGCCTCGAGTCTGCCTGACAGTGGAGTAGAACAGGGGAATACAGCATGTGTAGATACACATGGAATAGACCTACCAACAACACACACACAGGACATCAACACAAAAACATCAGTTAAGTTGCCATCATCGGTTGATTTAGAACCTCCCTGTATGTCTGGTGAGTGCCAGGTTGATGTTCTGGATGGCTTGTGAGGGTGGAGTGTGTTAGCCAAAGTCAGTTTGTGCTTCTTTGCGAATTCCAGCAGCCGCTGTCCTCTGTCATTTGTTTCTCCCAGTCCAAATCGTCCTGTGGTTCCTGCCCAGGTGTCATAGGCATCAGGTCCCACCTTAGCATTCCAGTCGCCTTCCACAATAAGGATGTCTTTTTTGGGCGTTTTGGAGATGACGTTTTCAAGTTCTTCATAGAATTCTTCTATCTGGTCATCGTCGTAGTCAGATGTTGGAGCATATACTTGGATGATGGTGAGATTCTGGGGTTTTGCAGAAACTCTGATTGAGATGAGTCTGCTAGATACTGGTGTGCAGCTGATGATGCTTGACACAATCTCTTTCCTGACAATAAAGCCTACTCCATGTTGATGTAGTTTCTCTTCTCCGCTGTACCATATTTTGTGGCCGTCTTGCGTGGTTGTTTCTCCAAAGCCAATCCATCTGACTTCCGCAAGCCCTATGATGTCCCATTTATACCTCTGTAATTCATGTGTAAGTTCCTGTACTCTTCCTGCTTGGTACAGAGTCCTCACATTCCATGTGCCAATGGTTGCCCCTTTAGCTGGAAGCTTTAGAGTTTGTTCTGCCCCAGTAGCACACTTGTCGCTCCCACCCTGGAGGCTTGCAGTGGGTAGCGCGGTCGTTGTTGATCCGGGCCTCGACCGATCCGGCATGTATGTCTGTTTTGTTCTTCTCATGTCCTTTCAGTGGGCTTGAGGAAGCTTGGTGGCGCCCATCTCCTCTCCAAGACTCCTACTGGTGGTTAAGAATGCACCAGCCCCTCACAACGTTTCGCCCGCCAGTAGAAGCGGTTACCGGGGTGTGGGTGGGTTAAGGACCCAGACCCAGAAGTGAGAGTTGAGTGCCAAGTGAGGACCAGTGCTCCCGTCCATCCCGAGGGATGCTACTGCCAGGTTTACAAAGGTACCACCTCTCCTTAAGCACCCCATACACCTCAAGCCATCCAGAACATCAACCTGGCACTCACCAAATGGTCTGATTCATAATCAAATTGATTACATTCTGTCACCCCAAAGATTCAAATCCAGCATAAACAAGGCAAACACAAGAACATTCCCAGGAGCTGACATTGGCAGTGACCACGACCTTGTACTTACCACCATCAGGCTGAAACTGAAAGCAAAACACCAGCCAAAAAGCCCACGCATAAGATTCGACCTGGAAAAACTCAAAGACCCAACAGTGGTTGAGATCTTCCAAGCCAACATTGGAGGAAAGTTCGCGGCACTCACAGCCATCAACAATGATGTGGACACACTGGCCAACAACATCAAAGAAGTGCTAACGACAGCAGCAGAAGAAACATTAGGAAGAAGCAGAACAAAGAAACAACCCTGGGTGACAAATGAGGTTCTTGACCTCTGCGACAAAAGAAGAGAACTTAAGAAACAAAAGTTCACAAGTCAAGAAGCTTACAAGAAGTACATGGATAGCCACAGAGAAGTGAGGAAAAAGATGAGAGAAGCCAAAGAAGCATGGATAGAAGAACAATGCAACAACATCGAAGCTGGAATGGCCAAGGGAAACAGCAAAACAGCTTACGACACTTTGAAAGCACTAACGAAAACCACACAGCCTAAAGCCTCTGT
Organism: Stramonita haemastoma; assembly: GCA_030674155.1. Taxonomy (NCBI): domain Eukaryota; kingdom Metazoa; phylum Mollusca; class Gastropoda; order Neogastropoda; family Muricidae; genus Stramonita; species Stramonita haemastoma. The sequence goes on along the minus strand of CM060325.1, from coordinate 58,367,910 downwards.
TATAGAAGACAAAGAAGGAAATCTTTTAACGGAAAACAATGCCATCCTCCAACGCTGGACAGAATACTGTGAGGGATTGTATAACTACCCACTACGCCAGATACCAACATAGTTTCTGACAAACCCCCTGAACACCAAGATAAAGACCCACCAATACTAAGGTGTGAAGTAGATGCAGCTATTAAACAATTGAAGAAGGGGAAGTCCCCTGGAATCGATAACATCCCAGCTGAACTCATAAAAAATGGAGGGAATGAAACAGCAAGGCGATTCACAGAACTTTGTCAGAAGATCCACGACACCAAAGAATGGCCAAAAGAATGGACACAGTCTCTTGTAATACCCCTGCCAAAGAAAGGAAACCTTAAGCAATGCCAGAACTACAGAACCATCAGTCTCATAAGTCATCCTAGCAAGATCATGCTGCAGGTAGTCCTCAACAGACTGAAAAACCAAGCGGAAAAACTCCTGGCAGAAGAACAAGCGGGCTTTAGACCAAGACGCAGCACAATGGAACAAATTTTCAATCTGAGAATTCTGATAGAGAAGCATCTCCAACACCAAAAAGACTTGTACCATAACTTCATAGATTTCAAAAAGGCCTTTGACAGGGTATGGCATGACGGCCTCTGGCAAGTACTCAGGCACTTCAACATTGACAGCTGCCTAATTGAAGTAATCAAGGCTCTGTACGAGAACGCAAGAAGTGCAGTCTTCATAAACAATCACATGGGCGAGTTCTTCAAGACCACGGTTGGGGTTCGCCAGGGCTGCCTTCTCTCACCTGTACTTTTCAACCTCTTCCTCGAAAACATCATGACAGAGACACTGCAAAACCACCACACTTCCATCTCCATTGGTGGAAGACCCCTTTGCAACCTCAGATTTGCAGATGACATTGACCTCATGGGCAGCAGCAAACAAGAACTGCAAATCCTCACAGACAATTTAACAGATCGAGCAAGCGCATACGGCATGGAGGTCAGTACAGAGAAATCAAAGATCATGGTCAACAGCGCGAGTAATGACATCACGGAAATAAAGATGAATGGAGAAATACTAGAAGAGGTGAGCCAATTCAAATACTTAGGCTCCATCCTAACAAAAGATGGCACATCAAACAATGAAGTGAAAGCTCGCATTGCAACAGCAACATCTGCTCTAGTCAGACTCCAGAGGATTATCAGAAGCAACAACATCAGCTTCTGCACCAAATACCACCTTTACAAATCCCTCGTGATATCTATCCTCCTATATGGCTGTGAATCATGGACTCTGACAGCAGAGTTAGAGAGGAGAATCCAAGCATTCGAGAACAAGTGCCACAGAAGACTCCTCAGAATATCATACAAAGAACACAAGACCAATAACTATGTGAAAGAAGAAATCAAAAAGCGTGTGGGCCCCCAAGAGCCTTTGCTCTCCACCATAAAGAGGAGAAAGCTGATGTGGTTTGGTCACACCACAAGACACAACACCCTAGCAAAAACCATCCTGCAAGGAACAGTCGAGGGCAAGAGAAGAAGAGGCCGCCAAAAGAAATCATGGGTTGACAACATCAAAGACTGGACCGCCCAACCCCTGCAACATCTCCTACTAGCCACACAGGATCGTGAAGCATGGAAAAAGATCGCTGTTGCGTCTTCTCTCATGTCCCCCCTACGTCCTTTGGGACATGGGACTGAGTGAGTGAGTGAGTGTGTATGTCTGATTGTAGTGACTGTGCTGATATGTGTGTTTTGCAGCCTGAGGTGAACGATGATAATATTGTTGGTGCATTCGACACAAGAAATGTCAAACAGTACGTGGCTACTCTAACTGATAGATCCGTACAGAAAAGGCTAAGAGACAGACAAAAATACACACTTTAGAAAATCTGTGCTACATCATTCAGACGTGAAGATATTGTGACGTGTGAGTCAACGACATTGTGATCCAGTGCGCATGCCAACCAGACACTGAGCCAGTATGTGTGTACTGGTTTGTCAAACAGCAAGAGAAAAACATCTAAAAAGAACGTGTCAAATCCCAGTTTGCGAATGGAACGAATCCAAACACACTACACACAGAGACCCTATCGTGTGCTTCAAGGGACTTAGCGACACTTAGAGAACTATTACATCGGTGTCTTGGCTAGCCTAGCCTAGACCTACCGGTGTGCGGGTGTGCGTGTGACAAAGACTGACGAAAGAAAGGCTCGGAATGCCGTAACATATCTGACAGTAAAGAGTTTCGTGTCTCGATGTACATTACTATCAATGCTGTGGTTTCCATGGCTTGGAGTAGCGTCGTGTGTCAGTCTTAAAGCAATTATCGTTATCGTTTATTCGACAACCCCCTTCATGTTGGCCAATGGCCTTTTTTCATGAATAAACCTTTCGAGTTCGAGTTCGAGTTCGAGTTCTCTCTCTCTCTCTCTCCTCTCTCTCTCTCTCTCTCTCTCATCTCTCTCTCTCTCTCTCTCCTCTCTCTCTCTCTCTCTCCTCTCTCTCTCTCTCTCCTCCATCCTCCCTCTCCCTCTCTCCTCTCCTCCTCCCTCTCTCTCTCCTCTCCTCTCTCTCTCTCTCTCTCTCTCTCTCTCTCTCTCTCTCTCAATCAAATCAAATCAAATCTCTCTCTCTCTCTCTCTCTCAAATCAAATCAATCAATCATCAAATTTCTCTTCCCTCTGATCTCTCTATTCCTCCCCCAAAATCTCTCTCTCCCCTCATCTCTCTCTCCTCCATCTCTCTCTCACTCTCTCTTCTCTTCTCTCAAATCAAATCAAATCAAATCAATCTCTCTCTCTCTCCTCTCCTCTCTCTCTCTCTCTCTCTTCTCTCTCTCTCTTCTCTCTCTCTCTCTCTCTCTCTCTCCTCTCTCTCTCTCTCTCTCTCTCTCTCTTCTCTCTCTCTCTCAATATTAAATACACTTCCAGCCTCACCCATGTGTGTGTGTGTGTGTGTGTGTGTGTGTGTGTGTGTGTGTGTGTGTGTGTGTGTGTGTGTGTTGTGTGAAGTCAAGTCAAAATTTTATTTCCAGATGGTACATTGAGTAAGCAATAAATTTGTTTTGTTTTCATAAGGTGTGTTTGTGTGTGTACATGTGTGTGTGTGTGTGTGTGTGTGTGTGTGTGTGTGTGTGTGTGTGTGTGTGTGTGTGTGTGTGTGTTATTGTTGTTACTAATTAACAGCAGTGGACAACATGCCTACAGCTAATCACTTTACATGAAAACATTCTTCCAGCAGAATTGACAATAGCTGTTTGGCCTAGTCAGCACAAACTGCTCTGTTTATTTATTCATGACCAATCAATATATCTAATATGGGACTTAGCCTAGATAATAGCAATCAGTCAGGCAACACAAGCATGAACCAATGATATTATAGTTAATATTAAGCCTGTGTCTACACTAACTTTTAAAAAGCAAACATCTGCCCTTCCAAGAAGTTAATCATGTTTTTTTTGTGTGTTTTTTTGTAAACAGCATATATTGATTTAACATTCTAGTCAGTTTTTCCATTGTTATCATTTCCCCAGGAACAGGTGTTATAGACCCACTGTTGTAATGAAGACAAATTCTGGAGGTGTTATTTTTTGGTATCTACTTGAACCATTGTAGACACTCCATTGAAACCACTGTAGAACTAAAACAGTACACCCATTTAAACAAACTAAGCACCAAGCTTACTTTAAAATTAAAACAATTTTTCTTTGAAATTGATTCTTTCACTTTGATTGCTCAAAAAATAAATTGTATATACATAGAAGACAAAACACACTTCATTAATGTGCACAGGGCATCACCTGATATATATACTTAAGGCATCACTTGATATGCTTAAGGCATCATTCATAATTATGCTTACTGCATCACTTATTGGGGCATCACTTATCAGGGCATCACTTATCAGGGCATGATGCATCACTTATCAGGGCATCACTTATCAGGGCATCACTTATCAGGGCATCACTTATCAGGCATGATGCATCACTTATCAGGCATCACTTATCGGGGCATCACTTATCAGGGCATCACTTATCAGGGCATGATGCATCACTTATCAGGGCATCACTTATCAGGGCATCACTTATCAGGGCATGATGCATCACTTATCAGGGTATCACTTATCAGGCATCACTTATCAGGGCATCACTTATCAGGGCATGATGCATCACTTATCAGGGCATCACTTATCAAGGCATCACTTATCAAGGCATCACTTATCAGGGCATCACTTATCAAGGCATCACTTATCAGGGCATCACTTATCAAGGCATCACTTATCAAGGCATCACTTAATCAAGGCATCACTTATCAGGGCATCACTTATCAGGGCATCACTTATCAGGGCATGATGCATCACTTATCATGGGCATCACTATCAAGGCATCACTTATCAGGGCATCACTTTCAGAGCATCACTTATCAAGGCATCTCACTTATCAGAGCATCACTATATCAAGGCATCACTTATCAGGGCATCACTTATCAGTGCATCACGTGATCGTACTTTAGATTCCACCTGGAACACACCTGTTTATGGGCACCCATGTTGGTCACTGAACCCTCACCAAGTTTGATTTTTCACTGGTGTGCATGCTGTAGTGTCGAAGTTTACACTGCCAACTGTTGCATCAAGTCTCAGTGCTATGTAGTGGGCCTGCATAACAGGCCTTCTGTATCACCTTCTGTGACATCCATCATTTATTCTTTTATTCTTTATATCGAGGATAACAGAAAAAAGCAATCATGTGCTTTTTTTCATCCGGTCCCCGTGTGTATGCAGTTTTTGTAAATATTGTCATCTGTTCCCACCGGCACACGATGGCCTACTCTTACGAAAAGCGGAACAGGATTTAACGTGTGCGCAAGATGTTCTGCGTGCGTTCGCACACGGGCCTCGGTTTAAAGTCTCATCCGAAGGACTTTTGGGGAGAGTGGAGCATCAGGGTTAGCTTCCCATTCCGTGACGTTTGAAGTTTTCCAGCCATCTTCAGCTTTCCACCTGGGCTCATCAAGGTAACTGAACTACGTGATGATACATATGGAAGGTTTTTCAGTTTTTGACAAGGTTCTTCAACTCGTAGACCTAATGTTCATCCGTACTTCTGTAGCAACTTTGAAACTCTCTGCTTGGTATTGTATTTCTAGATCTACACGCCAGGGTGGCTCATTGCCGTACATAGATCCAACGAAATAATATACATTCAGGCCTATTGCACTGACGTGATTTGTTGACTTGCTGTGACACATTTTGGCCAAAGGAGACATTTTTTTCTCACACTTTTTGCACTTCTTTCTAGATCTAGTTACTGGGCAACTTTCTGATCTGTAAACTGTTCCACACCTAGTACAAGCTTTGTCTGTGACGTTCTCCATCAGTATTTAGTTGTTCGTATTGATGGACTTGCAAAAACAATACTGCAAGGCACTGTCCTAGGAGGAAGAAAAAGAGGCAGACCAAGGAAGAGATGGGAGGACAACATCAGCAAATGGACAGGCCTAGAACTCAGCCAAATTTTGAGAAAGGCAGAACAGAGAGAAGAATGGAGAAAACTGGTTTTCACGTCTTCAGGGGTGCCCCCACGGTTGCCAGACTATGGGATAGATAGATAGATAGATAGATAGATAGATAGATAGATAGATAGATAGATAGATAGATAGATAGATAGATAGATAGATAGATGAGCATGACTCCACTTTTTCTTATCTGCGGCTGTATGTTGCTCTGTATAAGGACCCCTCCACTTTTTGCCAAAAAGGAACACAACAAAACAATAACATCAACAACAACAAAAACGTGTAAAACTTAGTCTCCACCACGACCACCAACAGCAACACTGCCAACACCAACCAGCCAACCAACCAGCCAACCAACCAACCAACCAACCAACCAACCAACTAACCACTAACCAGCCAACCAGCCAAATAAACAACCAGTCAACCAACCAACTCAATCCAAACCAAATCTAAACCAAACCAAAACGAAAAAAACAACAACAAAAAAACCAACCCGAACACAAAACCCCAAAATGAAGCCAGGCCAAACTCAACCCCAAAACAAAACAAAGCAAGGAAGAAGCCAAAACCCAAACCAAACTTAACCAGAACAGAACAACTAGGCCTACAACAGAGTTGAACTAACACAAGATATATACAGCTAGAAAACAAGCAAACAGCCAATAACAGATATACAGAGAAGATAAGCAAACAGACATACAGAGAAAACAAGCAAACAGCCAATAACAGATATACAGAGAAGATAAGCAAACAGACATACAGAGAAAACAAGCAAACAGCCAATAACAGATATACAGAGAAGATAAGCAAACAGACATACAGAGAAAACAAGCAAACAGCCAATAACAGATATACAGAGAAGATAAGCAAGCATATATATATACAGAGAAAACAAGCAAACAGCAAATAACACTAACAGATATACAGAGAAAACAAGCAAACAGCCAATAACAGATAGATACAGAGAAAACAAGCAAACAGCCAATAACAGATAGATACAGAGAAAACAAGCAAACAGCCAATAACAGATAGATACAGAGAAAACAAACAAACAGCCAATAACAGATAGATACAGAGAAAACAAGCAAACAGCCAATAACAGATATACAGAGAAAACAAGCAAACAGCCAATAACAGATAGATACAGAGAAAACAAGCAAACAGCCAATAACAGATAGATACAGAGAAAACAAGCAAACAACATATTATACAAAAAAAAAGCAAACAGCAAATAACAGATATACAGAGAAAACAAGCAAACAGATATACAGAGAAAACAAGCAAACAGATATACAGAGAAAACAAGCAAACAGCCACTAACAGGTATACAGAGAAGATAAGCAAGCATATATATATACAGAGAAAACAAGCAAACAGATATACAGAGAAAACAAGCAAACAGCCACTAACAGGTATACAGAAAGATAAGCAAGCATATATATATACAGAGAAAACAAGCAAACAGCAAATAACACTAACAGATATACAGAGAAAACAAGCAAACAGCAAATGACACTAACAGATATACAGAGAAAACAAGCAAACAGCAAATGACACTAACAGATATACAGAGAAAACAAGCAAACAGCCAATAACAGATATACAGAGAAAACAAGCAAACAGCCAATAACAGATATACAGAGAAAACAAGCAAACAGCCAATAACAGATATACACAGAGAAAACAGGCAAACAGATATACAGAGAAAACAGCCACTAACAGATATACAGAGAAAACAGGCAAACAGATATACAGAGAAAAAAGCAAACAGCCACTAACAGGTATACAGAGAAAACAGGCAAACAGATATACAGAGAAAACAAGCAAACAGCCACTAACAGAACCAACTACTGATGTATAAATACATGTTGCAGCGGCCTGCCATCAGGCCAGAAGCGCACCATGCCATCAGCAGTCAGCTGCCCTGGCCTCCTCTTCTGCTAGTGCTGCCCCACAACTACCGCCATGCGACTATCAGCCCAATGAGCACAAGGTAGTAATTCTTGTTGTTGTTGTTGTTGTTGTTGTTTCTTCTCTTCTTCTTCTTCTTCTTCTTCTTGTCTTGTTGTTGTTGTTGTTGTTGTTGTTGTTGTTTTCTTCTTCTTCTTCTTCTTCTTCTTCTTCTTCTTCTTCTTCTTCTTCTTCTTCTTCTTCTTCTTCTTCTTCTTCATATGTCTCTCTCTCTCTCTCTCTCTCTCTCTCTCTCTCTCTCTCTCTCTCTCTCTCTCTCTCTCTCTCTCTCTCTCTCTCTCTCTCTCTCTCTCTCTCTCTCTCTCTCTCTCTCTCTCTCTCTCTCTCTCTCCCCGGATGAAAAAAAGTATGTAATGCTTACTCTGTAACCCTTGAAAAATAAAGATTAAATAAGATTAAAGTTTATTCATTCTCTCTCTCTCTCTCTCTCTCTTCTCTCTCTCTCTCTCTCTCTCTCTCTCTCTCTCTCTCTCTCTCTCTCTCTCTCTCTCTCCTCTCTCTCTCTCTCATATATTATCTACTTTATACTTACATATATTCTATCTATATCATATCTATATCATTCTATATCTATATCTATATATATATATTTATATATGTGTGTGTGTGTGTGTGTGTGTGTGTGTGTGTGTGTGTGTGTGTGTGTGTGTGTGTGTGTGTGTGTTGTATGTATATGTCTCGGTTTTCTGCCTTCCCTGTCCGTTTCTGTCTTCTTCCCATGTTACTTTGAACCCACCTAGCTGAAGGAAACGTATCATTATTGTTACAGCGGTTGTCCATTTCATCTTCTTAGTCCTTTCAATGACTAACCACCCCCCCCCCCCCTCTTTTTCCCATGAATCATGCATGTCATCTGAATTTCCTTGACATAGGGACGGGATAGCCTAGTGGTCAGAACATTGCACTCGCAATTTGACGACCCGGGTTCGATTCCTGTTCGAGGGGATTTTTCCCCTGGAGTTAACATCAGCGCTGACTCCACTCTCCCCAGAAGTCATTCGGATGAGACTATAAGCCAAGGCCCCGTGTGCGAACACACGCAGAATATCTTTCGCACACGTTAAAATTCTGTCCCGCTTTTTCGTAAAAGTAGGCTATTGTGTGCCGGTGGGAACAGATGACAAGATTTACAAAACTGCATACACCCGGGAACTGGATGTAAAAAAACACATGAGTGCTATTCCATTATCCTCGATATGAAAGAATAAAGAAATAAATAGTAATCATAGCCAAGGGCATGACCTTGACCAAGATCTTAACCACACCAGAGCCGTTGACCTGATGACTTGTGTGTGTCCAGGTTGCACTGCCCTAGATTGCAGATTGCAATTTCTGGTCCTGACACCTCCCTCGGACGTTCACCTACAAACGGTACATGTATACAAGCTGTCCAACAAAGAATGGAAAATGTGGAGTGGTGTCAGTGGGTCACCGACCATAGAGCATTATACTGAATGCAGTGTAACTCAGGACATGACAGTGTTGGACTTTGTGTCCACCTGATTTGGACAGTCCCACGCACGCACGAACCCTGCATTTCATAAGGTATGCATCTGCTGCTTGATAAATGAAGATCATCTGTGTAATAGTAGTCCCATTATTGATTTTTTTTTCTCGCTGTTACGCAGTCACTTCTACAGAAACACACACACACACACACACACACACACACACACACACACACACACACACACACACCACACACACACACACACGTGCGCAAGCACACACATACACACACCACGCACGCACGCACCACAGCAACACACACAACACACACACACACACACACACACACACCACACACCAACACACACACACACACCACCACCACACCACCACACACACACACACACACACACACACACACACACACCACACACACACACACTGCACACATCCTGGATAGTAGTCTTCTACCATGGCCGGGGTGAGCGCCATCTTACTGGTGTTACTCTGAGTTCCTTTTGTAGGCCATGGTAGAACACTGCTACTATCCAGAACAGGCCTGGATCCACATCCATCGACACAGACGGATCAGCTACAGATGCTGTCTCCAATGGAGGAGCAAGAGTACTGATCAAGTCCATTGGTGAGACTATAACCGAGGCCCGTGTACGAACACACGCAGAAATCTTGCGCACACGTTAAAACCCCGTTCCACCTTTTGGAAGAGTAGGCCATCGTGTGCCGGTAGGAGCGGATGACAAAATTATTTTTTTAAAATCCAGCACGCACACGGGTGTCATGTTTAGACACCATCCCTGAGGAAAAAAAAGTAATGGGTAGGCGCTGCACTTGTGGCGACGCGCTCTCCCCGGGGAGAGCAGCCCGATTTTCACGCAGAGAGATCTTCTGTGACATAAAGTGGTATAAAATAAAATAAATAAATAAAATAAATAAG
>CM060325.1:58350532-58353032 GCA_030674155.1 Stramonita haemastoma | reverse complement strand
TTTTTACAACCAGTCCCCGTGTGTATGCAGTTTTGTCAATCTTGTCATCTGTTCCCACCGGCACACGATGGTCTACTCTTACGAAAAGCGGAACAGGATTTAATGTGTGCGCAGATGCTCTACGTGCGCTCGTACACGGGGCTTCAGTTTACAGTCTCATCCGAACGACTTTCGTGGAGAGTGGAGTCAGCACTGATGTTAAATCCAGAGGAAAAATCCCCTCGAACGGGGATCGAACCCAGGTGGTCAAATTGCCAGGGTATGATGTAGTGTATGGGGACGGGATAGCTCAGTGGTCAGAGCGCTCGCTTTCCCCTAGCCAATGTTAAGCAGCGTCGAGCGTCGTTACCAATTGGATGGGTGACCGCTTGCGTGCCATGGCTACAGTACAGTTCCCACAGTTCACCCAGCTGTAAATGGGTACCTGCCCTCTTTAGGGTCAGGGAAGGTAAAGCAGCGAGAGAGAGAGGAGATAGGCGCCGCCCTCAACATGCTGGCCTCCTAGAGAAGCTGAGGTCTCTGACGCCTCGCTTCCCTACGACCACACAGGTTATGGGACACCTTTACCTTTGTGATGTACTGTAGGGTGCATGCATGCGTGCGTGCAGGGCATGATCCGGGAGGAGGTGATGCAGATCCGCAAGGACCACCTGATCCCGGGGCTGATGACCTTCTACAAGAAGCCAGTGTACGTGCACCAGGGGCACATGCAGTACCTGTGGGACACGGAGGGCAGGCGCTACCTGGACCTCTTCGCTGGCATCGTCACTGTCAGTGTCGGCCACTGCCACCCGTGAGTACTTTTTGGCTTGGTTGTTTTGGGGGTATCTTGGTGACAGCTCAAACCCGGGCTGTCAGACTGCAAGCGTAACACTCTAACTACCAGGCTATCTCTCTGCCCCCCCCCCCCCCCCCCCCCCCCACACACACACACACACACCTTTAATGTGCTGAGTCCATTAGCATTTGTCATACTTTTTTGTTGTTGTTTTAAAAGGAGTATGTATTGTGGTGTTGTTGGTCGTTCCCCAGCTTAACACCCTGAGGATCCCCTAGAATAACATAAAAAGGTAAAAGGGTAAAGGTGTCCCATAACCTGTGTGGTCATAGGGGAGCGAGGCGTCAGAGACCTCAGCTTCTCTAGGGCCAGCATATTGAGGGCTGGTGGCGCCCATCTCCTCTCCCTCACTGCTTTACCTTCGCTGGCCCTAAAGAGGGCAGGTACCCATTCACAGCTGGGTGAACTGGGGGGACTGTACAGAAGCCAAGGCGCGCAAACGGTCACCCATCCAACTGGTAACCACGCTCGATGCTGCTTAATTAGACTATAAACCGAGGCCCCTGTGTGTGAACGCACGCAGAACATCTTGCGCACCCGTTTAATCCTGTTCCGCTTTTCGAAAGAGTAGGCCATCGTGTGCCGGTGGGAACAGATGACAAAATTTACAAAACTGCCTACACACGGGGACTGGCTGTAGAAAAGCACTTGAGTGCTTATTCCATTATCCTCGATATAAAAGAATAAATAAATAAATACATGAAAAGAAATAAATAAATACAATAAATAATAAAGATGATAGCATAATAACCATGTAATGTAGACCACATTGACGTGGTTGGATACAGTCCTAACGCAGTATAGCTATCATAGCATAACAATAGTGTAATGTAAACCCTTGCAGGTGTCCTGGATATTGTAATAACTGACGATGGTTTTGTTTGTTTGCTTTCTTGTTTTTTTGTTATTGTTTTTGTGTTGTTTTGTTTCGGGGGGGGGGGAGGGGCGGAAGGGGGGGGGGGGGTGCTTGAGTGTGAAAAAGGAAGGCTCTTTACCGTCTATGAGTCACTTTGACAATATGTCGACAACATTTTTATTTATTTTTTATCATTTATTTATTTAATCTTTTACATCGGGGATAATGAAATAAGCACTCGTGTGGGTTTTTTATTTTATTTTTTACATCCAGTCTCCTTGTGTATGCAGTTTTTGTCAATCTTGTCATCTGTTCCCACCGGCACACAATGGCCTACTCTTATGAAAAGCAGAACAGGATTTTTTAACGTGTGCGCAAGATGTTCTGCGTGCGTTCGCACACGGGGCCTCGGTTTACAGTCTCATCATGTGCATTGTTATGTATTGACTATGACTGTGGTGAATCTTTTTTTTTTTGCACATGTCAGTTATTTTGTTTAATTAATCAATCTTTATGTCATCTCATGCATTCGTTTTTAAAAGCATTTTGTTTACCTGTACACAGCATAGTAACAGAACGAAGGTCGAATAATAATGTAGTGTTGGACAGATTATTACCGCTTTAAACTCTTTATGTTATCTCTGATATATGTATTTTTAATTTTTTTTGCTGCCCAAAGCGTAATAAAAGAATATAGAATGATGCCATGTAGTATGTAACAAAGTGTTACACCTTTAGAACCTGTATGTTATCTCGTATACATGTTATGTATGCAAGGTATTGAAGGAACGTAGAACGATATTATG
>CM060325.1:58313032-58338032 GCA_030674155.1 Stramonita haemastoma | reverse complement strand
AGCAGCGGGGATCGCAGAGACAACAGGCAGCACAGGGACTATGATGCCCGAACGTACAGTCAGGTGCTGAGGGAAGGTGCTCCCTCACAAAAAGCGTCAGCTGCTTCACGGCAGCAGGCAGGAAAGAAGAAGCCAGAAGAGGCCGCATTCTCCCCACCCAAGAGGACGACTCCATCATCATCAGTGACCTCAGCAACGGCAGCACCACTGTCCTCTGCCTCCATCAGCAGCCAGAGGCAGGGACACTGCAAAAACCACAACCCAGCCTGCCAGGACAATGGCGGAGGCCCTGTCTCGTTTCCAGTACAGCCCCCGCCCACAGCGCCACAAGGAGCCTGCAGACCTGGGGGCATGTGACCAGCACAGCAAAAGCAAGTCCAGCCGCCAAGGGGAGAAAGGTCCTGACAGCCAGAACACGCCGCAATCCAAGGACAGGCCGGCCAAACGTCCTCGACCACCAAGTACTCCTGAAGCTGAAGCAGGCCACAGCGACAGGGATTCACCGAACGTTCAAGACGGTTCGGACATGGATGACACTGTTATTGACAACGAACAACAAGACACAGTTAGTGAACATCAAAATGACGACAACAACAGTCAATTTTATGAAGCAACATCACAAGAAAACAATTCTAACAACTCAAATTTTCCCCAGGCCAGCCCATAGGTGACTACATCACACAAAGAACAGTAAGGTTTGTGAATTATAATGTGGAAGGGTTTAATACCAAGAAAGATGATGTTGACTTTATTGCATATTTATCAAGTTTTGATTTTGTATGTATTACCGAAACTTTTGCAGAAAAGATTGACCTGGCAATCACTTTATTAAAAGATTTTTGTTGTTTTCTTGCCCCAGCAAAGAAAATTTCAAAGAAAGGCAGACATTCTGGTGGCACAGCAATATTTGTAAACAAACAGTATGCAAACCAAGTGAAAGAAATACACCATGACTATGATAATGTTGTTTTGCTAATGCTTGACAAATCCGTATTGAACACTACTAGGAATGTATGTCTATGCGCTGCGTATGTGAATCCATATGACAGTCCCTTTTATGATCACTTTGATATAGACAATAATTATACGTTTGATGCTATTGAAAACATTGTGATGGATGCATTAGACATAGAAAAGGGTTGTGACATTATACTCTGTGGGGATTTTAATGCTCGTACAGCAAACAGAAGCCAGATTATGCTGGAAATTGATGATGATGATAACGAAAATATTGTTTTTGTGTGTGACCGTTTTTCACAGGATACAAAAACAAATGACTTTGGCATGAAGTTTCTCGAGCTCTGCCACTCACTGGAATTGTCAGTCACAAATGGTTTACTGGATGGCAAGGGAGGGGAGTTCACATTTCTGAATCATAGTGGGGGTAGTGTTGTTGATTATTTTGCTGTAAGTGATGCATTGTTAGACATGTTTCCGAGTGTGTATGTGGGAGAAAGAAGTGAATCTAGTCATTTTCCTGTTGAAATGTTCATAACAGTCAAAGAAGAGGTAGGCAGGATAAACTACCAGCCAAAATTTGAAATGACATCCCTCGAGAAAATCATATGGATTCCAGATCGATGTCATGAATTTATGGGAAATGTAGCTAGTACAGAAGTATATGGAAAAGTTAATGACTATCTGCATGCAGATGAGCTTGATGTAGATGAAATTCACAGCTTTCTTCAAAACAGTTTACTGAAGGCGGCTGAGATTTTCAGAAAAACAATCATTGTTCGACCAGGAGCATATTTTGCTCCAAAATGGTTCGATGCTGAATGCAAAGAAGCACGAAAGCAGCTCCGAAAGACTTTGAGAACTTTCCGACAATGCAATTCTGAAAGCAACCGAACTACTTATGTTGAACTCAGAAGTAGATATAAGGCACTCATCAAATCTAAGAAAGAGCAATGTAGACAAGATCGTTTAAATAAAGTTCTAAATAGCTTGTCAAATCCAAACATATTTTGGTCAGAAATGAGGGCATTGTCACGCCAGTCTGTGCCTCAGCCTGATATAAGTCCAGATCAGTGGTACAAGCATTTTAAGGACATATTTACAGCTAACACCTCTGAATGTACAGTTAATGAAAATATGCATGATTCCCATATAAGAACAGATGAAACTTTAGATATTCCGATCAGTGTGGGTGAAGTTGATGAAGCCATCCGGCATTTAAAAAGGAAAAAAGCACCAGGTGCTGATGGGATTTTAAATGAAATGTTAAAAAACAGTATAGAGGTATTCAGACCACTTATAGTAAAACTCTTTAACCAGATTTTGAACACTGGAACATATCCTAAAGACTGGCTGAAATCTGTCATTGTACCATTACATAAGAAAGGGAAGCAAGATGATCCAGATAACTACCGTGGCATCTCTTTGATCAGCAATTTATGTAAATGTTTTACTTACATCCTGAACAAACGCCTGACTAAATGGGCAGCAGAAAACAGCATCTTGTTAGAAGAGCAAGCTGGATATCGAGCAGGTTACTCAACCATAGATCAGATCTTTGTTCTGTATTCTGTGGTACAACGTGTTCTAGCCAGAGGTAAATTATATGCCTGTTTTGTTGATTTTCAGAAAGCATACGACACAGTCAACTGTAGTCAGTTATGGAATGTGCTACAGAGACAAGGAGTCAGTACTAAAATGTTAAACTGCTTAAAAGGAATGTACAAGGAAGTGAAATCGTGTGTAAGGCCCCCGAATGGGGAGTACACAGACTTTTTTGACTGTAAAAAACGGTTTGAAGCAAGGATGTTTGTGCAGCCCTTTATTGTTTTCATTTTTCATCAACGAACTTGCAAAAGATATGCGTGATAAAGGACGCCATGGCATACAGCTGACACCTGACCAAGTGCAGATATTTCTTCTGCTTTTCGCAGACGATGTGGTTTTGCTGTCAGACACACCAGTAGGTCTACAGAACCAAATTAATGTTTTGTCTGATTTTGCTACATGTTACAGAATGAAAGTGAACTTATCAAAAACTAAAGTGCTCGTTTTCAGAAAGGGTGGTTACTTAGCACAATATGAGTGTTGGAAATACGAAAATAATGATATCGAAGTTGTCAATGCCTACAAATATCTGGGATTGCATTTCTCAACAAAGCTCAACACCAACACAATGGTTTCGGAAATAGTTATGAAAGCAAAACTTAAAGTGAACTGTGTGTTTAAGTCTTTATGGAAGCTTGGACACATCCCGTATGAAGTTTTTGTGAAAATACTAGATACACAGATTATACCATGCCTTACATATGGGGCTGAAATATGGGGGTTATGTGAAGTGAAGGAGGTAGAAAAAGTGCACACATATGCCCTCAAGAAATTCCTAAATGTAGCAAATAAAACTCCGAACACTCTGGTGTATGGAGAAACAGGACGTTATCCTCTTTTGGTTATTACGGCAGTTAAAGCAGTCAAATATTGGCTGAGATTGCTGGAAATGTCAGAGGACAGATACACTCGGAAATCCTATAACATGTCAGTGAAGATGGATGAGGATGGTAAAATTACATGGGCTACATCTGTTAGAACATTCCTGTTTTCCCATGGTTTTGACCACGTCTGGTTAAAACCAAGGAGTTGGAAACCAGAATCAGTTTATCACTGCACTGAAAGCAAGACTGATCGAAACCTCCCACCAAAACTGGCAAATAAAGATAAATAGCCATGAAAGATTTAGCGTCTATCGACAGTTTAAAACCGTTCCAACAAAAGAGGCATATCTAACAACTTTAGAAAAAAGGTATCTCCGAGATGTTTATTGTCGTTTTCGCCTGGGTATTTCTGATTTGTTGTGCCACAGACACAGGTATGTGACCGAAAATATCCAGTGCCCAAAGTGTAATTCGGGTGATGAAACAGAGATACATGTTCTGTTGATTTGCCCTTTCTATGCAAACCTAAGGGAACAGATCCTTCCTAAGAACACAGATAACAGAAGCCTAGAGGAGCACTTTGCCTTTATCATGCAACATAAGGACACTAACGTGATAAAAGCGGTAGCAAAGTTTTTGTACTTAGCATTTAAAACTAGAGAAAGTACATGAAACATAATACACTGCTTAAGTTTCTTGGGTTTTTTGTTTTTGATTTTTTGCGCAGTGTCTATAATTGTACACGTGCATGCACGTGATCAATAGCTGTATGCCTTGTACACATTTGTGTGTGTGTGTGTGTGTGTGTGTGTGTGTGTGTGTGTGTGTGTGTGTGTGTGTGTGTGTGTGTGTGTGTGTGTGTGTGTGTTATGATTTTCAGTATTTTGTTCCTAAACATTCTATGTCTATGGCAGAATCCACATGTGATTGATTACCATTCCTTATACCTTATGATGTGATGTATGTGATACGTGACGAATCTCCATTGTAACGGGCCACGGCCTTTCACAATTAAAATTGTCAAGTGTCAAGTGCCAAGTGTCTCCCTCTCTCTCTCTCTCTCTCTCTCTCTCTCTCTCTCTCTCTCTCTCTCTCTCTCTCTCTCTCTCTCTCTCTCTCTCTCTCTCTCTCTCTCTCTCTCTCTCTCTCTATCTTTCTCTTATTTCTGTCTCCATCTGTTTGTCTCAACTTCTGTGTCCAAAGGTGCCTAATCACAATAAGCTTCTGTCATTGTCATTGTCATCATCATTGTCATTGTGTCTTTGTCGGACTGACCAGGTCCAGACAGGCTTTGGACGTCTGGGCAGCCACTACTGGGGATTTGAAGCCAGTGGAGTCGTACCAGACATTGGTGAGTGCCTTGGGATCTCTAACATGTGTAACTGTGGTGGGTGCGTGGGTGTGCGTGCGTGCGTGCAGGCAGGCAGGCAGACAAGTAGGCAGGCAGGCATCCATCCATACATCCATGCACGCACGCACACACACACTATGTATGTATGTATGTATGTATGTATGTATGTATGTATGTATGTATGTATGTATGTATGTATGTATGTATGTATGTATGTATGTATGTATGTATGTATGTATGTATGTATATATGTATGTATGTACGTACGTACTTATGTATGTATGTATGTTTGTATGTATGTATGTATGTATGTATGTATGTATGTATGTATGTATGTATGTATGTATGTACGTACGTACGTACGTACGTACGTACGTACGTACGTACGTACGTACGTATGTATGTATGTATGTATGTATGAATGTATGAATGTATGTATGTATGTATGTATGTATGTATGTATGTATGTATGTATGCATATGCATGCATGTATGTATGTATCCATGTATGTATGTATCCATGTATGTATCCATGTATGTATCCATGTATGTATCCATGTATGTATCCATGTATGTATGTATCCATGTATGTATCCATGTATGTATCCATGTATGCATGTATGTTTGTATCCATGTATGTATCCATGTATTTCAGTGACCATGGCCAAGGGGATGGGGAATGGGTTCCCCATGGGCGCGGTGGTGACAACCCCAGAGATCGCCGCTGTGATGGGCAAGGCTCTGCACTTCAACACCTTTGGG
Organism: Stramonita haemastoma; assembly: GCA_030674155.1. Classification (NCBI taxonomy): domain Eukaryota; kingdom Metazoa; phylum Mollusca; class Gastropoda; order Neogastropoda; family Muricidae; genus Stramonita; species Stramonita haemastoma. Next base: position 58,332,531 of record CM060325.1, on the reverse strand, counting down.
GGAAACCCTGTGGCCTCCGCTGTTGGCTCAGCTGTCCTCGATGTCAGTTCACATTTTTTTTTATCATCCAGAACCACAGCAACTTTCGCTTACTTGGTGTCTGAAATGATTTTGTTTCACCTTGAAACAAAGAATTGTGTGGGGGTTGTTTTTTTGTTCCTGGGCCATAGCTCAGAGCATCACCAATGGTGAGATTTTGCGTATGTGACCGTTTTTACCCACTTTTTAGCTGTGGGGACGGGATAGCTCAGTGGTCAGAGCGCTCGCTTTCCCCCAGCCAATGTTAAGCAGTGTCGAGCGTGGTTGCCAATTGGATGGGTGACCGTTTACGCACCTTAGCTACAGTACAGTTCCCCCAGTTCACCCAGCTGTAAATGGGTACCTGCCCTCTTTAGGGTCAGGGAAGGTTAAGCAACGAGGGAGAGGAGATGGGCGTCACCCTTAACATGCTGGCCCCTAGAGAAGCTGAAGTCTCTGCAATCATACAAATATTTTTTTTCTTTTTGTTTTTTGTGGCATTGTCATGATTATGACTGGTATGCACTTGAAGTGAAGGCCCATTTCTGTGCGTGTATTTGTTTTCTGCCTTACCTGCTGTGTGTATGTAACAATGTGATGGATATATGAACAGCATGTACTTTTTTCTGAGGTGGTATTGCCATTTGTTCCCCTGTTCATAACATTTGTTTTTTTCTTAAGATTGTATTACCATTTCTTCCCATCCATAATATTTGTTTTTGTTCCTAAGGTAGTATTTCCATTTCGTTTCCTTGTCCATAACATTTGTTTTTTCTTAAAGTGGTATTGCTATTTGTTTCCCTGTCCGTAACATTTTTTTCTGAAGGAAGTATTACCATGTTTTCCCCCTGTCTATAATGTATGGGATAGCTTAGTGGTCAGAATGCTCGCTTTCCTCCAGCCAATGTTAAGCAGTGTGGAGCGTTGTTAGCAATTGGATGGGTGACTGTTTGCTCACTTTGGCTTCAGTACAGTTCCCCCAGTTCACCCAGCTGTAAATGGGTACCTGCACTCTTAAGGGTCTGAGAAGGTAAAGCAGCGATGGAGAGGAGATGGGCGCCGCCCATTTTCTTTAGATTATATTACCATTTTTCCCCCGTCCATAGTACTTGTTAGTGTGTTGTTGTTTTTTTACCTACGGTGGTATTACCATTTGTTTCCCTGACAATATCATTCGTTAGTTCTTTCTTTTCCTAAAGCGGTCTGACCATGAAAACTTTGTTCCGCTATCCATACCGTTTGTCTTCATGCTAGTTGGTGGTGGGTCTATCAGTCTGCCCACAGCTGACTGTGGGGGTCATAAATCCTGTTCCGCTTTTCGTAAGAGTAGGCCATTGTGTGCCGGTGGGAACAGATGACAAGATTGACAAAACTGCAAACACACGGGGAATGGATGTAAAAAAAAAAGCACATGTGTGTTTATTCCATTATTCTCAATATAAAAGAATAAATAAATAAATAAATAAATAAATAAAAGGTGTGTGTGACAGGTGATTGACGAGGAGGGGTATCAGGCCAGGTCAGCAGACGTGGGCACCTACTTCCTGCAGGAGCTGGTCAAGCTGCGGGACCAGTATGAAGTGGTGGGGGACGTCAGGGGCAAGGGGCTGATGATCGGCGTGGAGATGGTCACCGATAAGGTGAGTGAGTAGAAGGGAGGGGGGAGGGAGAGGAGAGATAGGGAGAGGGAATGGAGACCTTTGTATCTATCAAAAGCAGTGATGTATATCGGGGCGAGATAGCTCAGTGGTCAGAGCACTCGCTTTTCCCCAAGTCAAGTTAAGCAGCGTTGAGCATGGTTACCAGTTGGATGGGTGACTGTTTGCTCACCTTGGCTTCAGTACAGTCCCCCCAGCTGTAAATGGGTACCTACCCTCTTTAGGGTCAGGTAAGGTAAAACAGCGAGGGAGAGGAGATGGGTGCCACTCTCAATATGCTGGCCCCTAGAGAAGCTGAGGTCTCCGATGCCTCACTCCCCTATGACCGCCTAGGTTATAGGACACCTTTACCTTTACCTTTTATATTTCAGACTTTCTCCTGACTTTTTTTTAATGATTGACTATCTTCAGGATAATCTATCCTAAAGAGAGAGGTTCAGGTTTCTTACCTGACATTTCCTTCCTATCCATCAGACCATGAGGGAAGGTACAAAATGTCTTGGCATTAGTGCTTTTGGATGAAATGCACCAATGTCTCTTCTTGTATCACGCATTTTGAGAACGCAGTTCATGACAAATCAGCAAGTTGTCCCTGGCAAGATTCTGTTGCAAGACTCTCTGACATGGGCAGAGAGAAGCAGTGCTGCACTCTGGTGACACTTCTCTGCAGGGAAAGGTAGCAGCCCCAATTTTACATAGTACAGAAATTGCTGTAGATGGAAATACTAGGGATGACACCTGTCAGCAAATGCTGTTTATTTATTATTTATTTATTTATTCTTTTGTATCAAGGATATGGAATAAGCACTCATGTGCGTTTTTAACATCCAGTCCCCATGTGTATACAGTTTTGTAAATCTTGTCATCTGCTATCAATATGTAAGGGGATATTGGCTTAATCATATCTGAATTGAGTGCTTTTCTATGAAGCTAGCAATGCTTGATCTATAAATTAAATGCCTTACCACCTGAGGTGTGTGTGTGTGTGTGTGTGTGTGTGTGTGTGTGTGTGTGTGTGTGTGTGTGTGTGTGTGTGTGTGTGTGTGTGTGTGTTTGTGCTTGCGTGCGTGCGTGCGTGCGTGCGTTCGTGCGTGTGTGCCTGCATGCGTGCGTGTGTTTGTGTACATGAGCCTAAATTTCTGTGTTTGCATCTATGTATCTGTAAGAAGAAAAAAAAGGAAACGTGTATGAGAAAGGATGCATGTGAATGTGTACATATACATATACGCACCTGCTTGCATCCGTCTAATATCACAATTTGTGAAAAGATGTTAAATGAATTTGAACCTGCTTGCATACATATGTGAAGTGTCCATGTACATAGCAGCTATTTTTGTTCTGACTAAATGCAATATCCCTGTGCAGGCCTCCAGAAAGCCCCTGCCAGCAGAGGACATGGGGGCCATTTGGGAAGACACCAAGGACATGGGACTGCTGCTGGGCAAAGGGGGGCTGTATGGAAATGTGAGTCAGTGGTCATGTGAATAGGCTAAAGCCTACATGTACATCATGACACTTTTATATCCAACCTCAGGGCACACTTATTTCAAACCTAAGATTTTCGCCTTTTTTTCAATTTCCATTTCCATTTCCATTTCCATATGTGTGTGTGTGTGTGTGTGTGTGTGTGTGTGTGTGTGTGTGTGTGTGTGTGTGTGTGTGTGTGTGTGTGTGTGTGCACGTGTGCGTGTACATTCGAATTTGCTATTTTCTCAAAATAATTATTAATTGACATTGATTGCTTGTGTGTTGTATAGGTCGAATGCAAGCTGTAAATGGGTACACCCAGCTGTAAATGGGTACCTTCCCTCTTTAGTGTCAAGGAAGGCAAAGCAGCAAGGGAGAGGAGATGGATATATCCTCAATATACTGGCCCCTAGAAAAGATGAAGTCTCTGATGCCTCACTCCCCTACGACCACATAGTTTATGGGACACCTTTACCGTTACCTTTTTGCATCAAGTCAGGCACAGTACATCTAACTGCAGCATACATACATTCTGTTTAAAAATTTGAATATCTACTTTTATCTAAAGTAGATGATAGATCTAGTTGCTGTCTGTTTAAAACAGGGGTCATTAGCATTTCATTCCGATTCAAGAAATTATCAGCATTCCCCTTTTCACTTTGAGGATATCTACATTCTATTCAGAATGGGATAGGGGACGGGTTAGCTAAGTGGTCAGAGCGCTCGCTTTCCCCCAGTCAAGTTAAGCAGCGTTGCGCGTGGTTACCAGTTGGATGGGTGACCGTGTGCGCGCCTTGGCTTCAGTGTATTCCCCCAGTTCACCCAGCTGTAAATGCTGGCCCCTAGAGAAGCTGAGGTCTCTGATGCCTAGCTCCCCTACGACCGCCTAGGTTATGGGACATCTACCTACCTATTCAGAGTGGGAGATATCATATATGCTTCCGGATAATTATATCTGCGCTTGTGTTTAAGTAAAGAGGCATCTGCATTGTGTTGAAAGTAGGAACATCCTCATTTTACTAAGGTAGTGGATATATTTCTCTTGCATTACACTTTGAACAAAAACAGACATGAAAGAAGGGTAAACCAAGGAAAAGAGCCGCTACTTGGTTTAGTCAGTTTTGTAAGACATCTCCTATTTCTCTCCCTTGAACCGTTTGTATTTTTAGTGCGTTACCCAATAAAGGGTCACAACTGGTTGTGTACTGAACAAAACAATCATAATCTGTACAGTTGTATCAACAGAATCGTTATTGCAAAAGAAACAGTGTGTGTGTGTGTGTGTGTGTGTGTGTGTGTGTGTGTGTGTGTGTGTGTGTGTATGTGTGTGTGTGTGAGTGTGTGTGTGTATGTATGTATGTGTGTGTGTGTGTGTGTGTGAGAGAGAGAGAGAGAGTGTGTGTGTGTGTGTGTGTGCGTGTGTGCGTGTGTGTGCGTACGTGCGTGCTTGAGTGTGTGTGTGTGTGCGTGCGTGCGTGCGTGTGTGTGTGTGCATTTTCAATGCTTCAGACTTGTCAGTGTGTTGCCTGTTTCAGTGTTTCAGGCATGTCAGTGTCATTGTGTTGCCTGTTTCAGTGTTTCAGGCATGTCAGTGTCATTATGTCGCCTGTTTCAGTGTTTCAGGCATGTCAGTGTCAGTGCAGTGTGTCGCCTGTTCCAGTGTTTCAGGCATGTCAGTGTCATTGTGTTGCCTGTTTCAGTGTTTCAGGCATGTCAGTGTCAGTGTGTTGTCTGTTTCAGTGTTTCAGGCATGTCAGTGTCAGTGTGTCGCCTGTTTCAGTGTTTCAGGCATGTCAGTGTCAGTGTGTTTGTTGTCTGTTTCAGTGTTTCAGGCATGTCAGTGTCAGTGTCAGTGTGTTGCCTGTTTCAGTGTTTCAGAATCAAGCCGCCCATGTGCATCACCAAGGCAGACGTGGATTTCTCCATCGCTGTCATGCGTGTCGCCCTGGACAACTACACAAACAGAAAGTGATGGAAACTGACAATGTCGTGCCATGCACGCATACGTACGCATATGCGTTATACGCGTGTGAGCCTGCATCCACTTAATACGCATATACAAAATCCACATGCAGATATCTGCTTGTGTGTGCGTGCATTCTCCTTATTATTATTGCTGTGTGGGTTAAAGTGTTTGTAGAAGGTTGTTTCTCGTGACTGAATGACTTAAAGCAAATTGCATAAGTGTGTGTGAGGCTGTTTGTATGTCTGTCTGTTGGTCTGTCTGTCTGGAGGTTGGTTTTTAGTCAGTCCGTAGCAAAGAATCTATAGGATGCTCTTGTCTACTTTTAATTCAATCCTGGTAAGATATTAGGTGTGTAAGAGCGTGTAATCTAGCATTTGTGCGTGCGTGCGTGCGTGCGTGCGTGCGTGCGTGCGTGGTGCGTGCGTGCGTAATTGTTTTTGAGGGCAGAGGGAGACTTTTTTTTTGTGCTAAAAACTTGCATTCCTTGGTGTGCTCAAAATCTTTTGGTCAGAAAGAAAGACTTTTGATTCTTTTACAGTGACCTTCAGAAGGTCAGATCTCATCAATATGTCAGGAGAGAGGTGGGGTTTGGTTTTTTTATTTTATTGATACATTAGTCTTTGAATACATAAAAGAAATAGATAACAGTGAGAGATAACTTGACAACTCATGAATAAAGGAAACTAAAACAGATAAAAAAACACCAACCTAAAACAGAGAAAATAATCACATTTTAATGAAAGATTATTGTTGGGCTGTGGTCAGAAATAAGCTTGGATTTTGTGAAAACATTGCATGGGGGCAGGATGGGTGGGTGTTATTTTTTGCTAGTATGCTAGAAATATGATTTTTTAAAAAAAGTAATGTTCTGTATTTTCTTTTTTTATATATGATTTGCCTTTTTACATAATTATTCCTCTTCATAAATAAACTCTGCATTTATTTTCTTTATGAATATGAGTTTGTGTATAATCAGAACCTTTTGTTATGTTTTAACTTGTTTTACCAAAGTAAACATTTTCTCATGATCACAATGGTTTGTGAATAACCAGTATTAGGTCAGTCTTGATATTTTGTTTTCATTTTCTTCTGTATGATGGCGAAAAAGGTTACAAGTTATGCAGTTGCTTATATCCTGAATGGTTTTGCTCAAGATATATGTGATTGAGAGGTGTATAAAATCTGTCAGACTTTTTGATCCAGTGATTTTTTTTTGGTGCTACAAAAATGGTAGTCATTTGAATGTTTTGAGTTTGGGTGGGTTTTTTTTTCAATTTTCCTTGATGATTCCATGGTTTGTTTAATTTTTTCTGACTTGCTTATTTCTGAACTTTTGTATGCTTACATTAACTAGTTCTACAATATAGTTTGTTTGAAGCCATTTTAATGCTGAATCTGTGAAAGATGTACATAATTACCATGGCGCATGATTAACAAATTTTAAAAATACTGACTGATTTCCAAAGCATTATGTGTGATTTCAACAATTTGTATGAAACGCATTTCTGTATATCAACAGACGATGTATTTTGTTTCAATGCTTGTTTCTTTGATGACTGAATTCTTCACTCATTATAAGTTAAGCTAAAGGTGTCCCATAAACTATGTGGTCATAGGGTAGCGAGACATCTGAGACCTCAGCTTCTCCAAGGGCCAGCATATTGAGGGCGGCGCCCATTTCCTCTCCCTTGCTGCTTTACCTTCCTTCACCCTAAAGAGGGCAGGTACCCATTTACAGCTGGATGAACAGGGGGACTGTACTGAAGCCAGGGCGCGCAAATGGTCACCCATCCAATTACTAACCACGCTCGATGCTGCTTAACACTGGCTGGGGGAAAGCGAGTGCTCTGACCAATGAGCTATTACGTCCCACTCATTCTAGACGAATGAATATACTGCAAACAGTATTTCTGTATTTATGTGGTCTGGAAGTTTATGAATTGGTGTTGGAAGTGAAGGAGCCACATTTGACCGTCCACTTTTAATCCCGTACGGACGAAAGTGACCATTACAACGCATGGATAGTTATCACTGAAGAATGAATCATGTACGTTCCAAAAAAAAGCATAGATTCTTTCAGTATGTACGTGAATGTACACATTTTTTGCCCCGCACGCACACTGGCCATATATGCGTGCAAACATAGCACACACGTTCTCTGACTCACTGACTCACACACACATACGCGCACGCACGCACGCATGCGCACACACACATACACACACACACACGCACGCACGCACGCACAACACACGCATGCATGCACACACACACATACACTTACACACACAAACACGCAAACACACACACATACACACACACACACATACTTTAGATTCTTTACCACACATCTTAAAAGCCAAGGTTCAAGTAGGTCATTAAACTGAACCGGCTGTGATGAAAGAAAACTGTTAGCGCTGCGATAAGAAAAATGCTAGCTCTACGATAAAGTTGCCACAAACATCCATTCATGTCACTAATTGCTGCCACACACACACACACACACACACACACACACACACACACACACACACACATTCATACACACACACGCACGCACGCAACGCACGCACGCACGCGCGCGCGCGCGCGCACGCACGCACGCACGCACGCACGCACGCACCACACACACACACACACACACACACACACACACACACACACACACACACAACACACACGACGATGGGACTATAAACCGAGGTCCAGTATGCGAACGTGTGCAGAACACGTTAAAACCTGTGATGCCTTTCGGAAGAGCAGGCCAACAATTTTGTGTCAAAATTTACAAAACTGCATGCAAATGGGGACTGGTGTACAAAAAAGCACATAAGTGCTTATTCAATCCATTATCCTCAAAATAAAAGAAATAAAGGGGGCGTGATGGCCTAGTGGTTAAAACGTTGCGCTCGTGATCAGACGGCCCGGGATAGAGCCACCACGGAGGCACCCATTTTAACTGGGGGATTTTATCCTGTAGTTTGTGGGGGTGGGATAGCTCAGTGGTCAGAGCGCTACTCGCATTCCCCTAGTAAAGTTAAGCAGCGTCGAGCGTGGTTACCAGTTGGATGGGTGACCGTTTGCGCGCCTTGGCTTCAGCACAGTCTCTCCCCCCCCCCCCCCCCCCCCCAGTTCACCAGCTGTAAATGGGTACCTGCCCTCTTTAGGATCAGGGAAGGTAAACAGCGAGGGAGAGGAGATGGGCGCCGCCCTCAATATGCTGGCCCTTAGAGAAGCTGAGGTCTCTGATGGCTCGCTCCCTACGATCACACAGGTTATGGGACACCTTTACCTTTACCTTTACTATCCTGTAGTTAACATCATCAGTACTGACTCCACTCCCCCAACAGTCCTTTGAATAAGACTATAAAACGAATCCCTTCTTTTGCAAACGCATGCAGAACATCTTGCGCACACGTTAAAAACCTGTCCGGCCTTTTGTAACAAAAGGCCATTTCGTGGTGGAAGGAATGGATGACAAAATTAACAGATGAAAGACATGCACACAGGTACGCGTTGTGTTTAGACACCATCCCCGGAGTCGGAATGCGGCTACCTTAATATTGGGTAAAAAATGAGAAAAAGGTCGTATACGAAAAATTTCACCATTGGTGAAAACTAGAGTTCTAGTCGAGGAACGTAAAAAAACAAAAAACAACAAATAAAAAATTTTTCTTCTTCTTCTTCTTCTTCTTCTTCTTCTTCTTCTTCTTCTTCTTCTTCTCTTGTTGTTATTGTTGTTGTTGTTGTTGTTGTTGCTCTTCTTGTTGTTGTTGTTGTTGTTGTTGTTTTCTTCTTCTTCTTCTTCTTCTTCTTCTTCTTCTTCTTCTTCTTCTTCTTCTTCTTCTTCTTCTCGTCGTCGTCGTTGTCGAACGATCATACAGCAACTATTGTTTGTCATATGATGGAAAATGCCTTGCGCTGCCGCTAAGCGCCTGACAAGTCAGGTCCAGCGCATCCGACTACGGCATGAAATAGATAAGATGACATAAAGAATTTGTTACCACACATCTGAAAAGACCAGGTCCAAAAGCTCATTTTATTTATTTATTCATTTATTTTGTTTTATTTTATTTATTCTTTTATATCGAGGATAATGCAATAAGCGCTCATGTACTTTTTACATCCAGTCCCCATGAGTATGCAGTATTGTAATTATTGTCATCTGTTCCCACCGTTACACAATGGCCTACTCTTACGAAAATCAGAACAGTATTTAACGTGTGCGCAAGATGTTCTGCGTGCGTTCGCACACAGGGTCTCAGTTTATAATCTCATCGGAAGGACTTTCGGCGAGAGTGGAGTCAGCACTGATGTTAACTCCAGGGGAAAAATCCCCTCGACCGGGAATCGAACCTGGGTCGTCAAATTGCGAGCGCAATGTTCTAACCACTAGGTTATCCCGTCCCCCGTCACTTATGTGAAGCGAACCAACCTGCTGAGACCCACTGAAAGTGGAGCTCTGTGATAAGGTTGCTACAGTGGCCAGATGTATCGCTGATCAAGGCCAAAGAGAGAGAGTTCCCTGCGTGTAGTTGGCAGCCAGCGCTTGGTGACTGCTAGAGAGAGATAACAATTATCTCACTACTTTGGAGCTGCAGTCCCTGATTTAATCGGTTCATTCCGCTGGGACTTGAAGACAATCAACTCACCACCGTTTTGAGGAAATTTTCCCCCTGGAGTTAACATCAGTACCGACTCCACTCCACTGAAGTTCTTGGATAAGATTATAAACCAAGGTTCCGTGTATGTACAAAGTAAACGCACGCAGGACATCTTGCGCACACATTAAAACTCGTTCTGCCGGACCAGCTGCCATGGCGCAGTGGTTAGACGCCTTGGGTAACAGGATGAAAGGTCGCAGGTTTGAATTCGATAAGAGTCTTAGGGATTTTTTTCTGGCTACGGCCGGCTCCTACCCAATGTGAGTGTGCTGTGGGCTCAGTGGGGAGACTGGGACCACACAGTCGAGCTTCATCCACAATATGGATGCGAATTTGAGAAGTGTTGCTCAAATTACCTGACCAACACTGCAATTGTATGTTACACTCAGGCCCGGTTAACGCCGGGGTATATTATGATAGTAAACTAGAGTACAACCCTGTCAAGCAGTCTCAAAGCAAATGCACTCCACCAGCAGCATCATTACATCATCCCCATCACCATTGATCATCATGCAATAAAAGAAAATTGCCTCTGATTCGGTGATCCCGCTGCTCTGGTCTCATGGTCACCTCAGATTCGGTTCCCCCATACGCTTCTGTACCTGTGGTGAGTTTATGTCAAAGCCTTTGGGGTTGGAGGTTTGCGGGGAGACGGTCTTTGGAGGGACGTTGTGGTGATCGCCACCCCGGGTGTGCGTCTCACTCAGTCTGGCTCCGCGACTGAGATAATACTGTCGTTGGTAGGGGGCTTAGGAAACGCCCTGCTCTGGTCAGGCGTCACTGAACACCACCAAAGTGATCCAGCAACAGTGCAGGGCCTCTCTGGCTGGTGGCCCCACAACAGCATGCGTTGGAGGGATCCCTGTGGACTTCTGGCCCTGGAGAGGTGACATAATGGATATGGGTATAGCTGTGGCAAGGAGATCGCCATGAGTGACGTCACGTGGGAAGAGCAGGTCAGAAACATCACAGAAGATGAGACAAAGAAAGGAAAAAAACCCAAACAAACGTTCCCCTATTTGGAAGAGCAGGCTATTGTGCCTGGTCGGAATGGAAGACAACATTTTAGAAAACAAACGCATGCACACCGGTGTGTTTACACATCACCCATGAAGTCAGCAAAAGGTCGCATACGCAAAATCTCACCTGAGTGAACCGTAGAGCTCTAACCTAGAAACGAAAAACAAACCCCACAAAAAATCCCCAGGAAAAAAAACAACAACCAACCTAAATCAACCTAACTTTAGGCTGCTGCTAGCAAAGCGATCCATCCATCTTCGGAATAGCTGGCAATTGTGAACAAAGATGGCGTCTTCGTTGCGGACACGCGGACTGTTAGAAGGACGGGAGGTGACCAGTACGAGGCTGACCTTCTGGAAGTGGTAGTGCATTCCCATTCATCTGACGCCCCTGGCTGGCCGGCCGTCTCCTGTGCGATAAGTTGCAAGGCCTGAACTGGCCACAATTGGTCACCTGGTGTGGACTGGGGTCGCTCCGTTCGTTGTTCGTGGAGAGTGACAACTTATGGGTGTGTGTGTGTGTGTGTGTGTGTGTGTGTGTGTGTGTGTGTGTGTGTGTGTGTGTGTGTGTGTGTGTGTGTGTGTGTGGAGAGAGAGAGAGAGAGAGAGAGAGGAGAGAGAGAGAGAGAGAGAGAGAGAGAGAGAGAGAGAGAGAGAGAGAGAGAGAGAGAAGAATTCGTGCTCGTATATGTGTATATGTGTGACAAGATTTTAAAACCTCTAAACTACCCAGTTTTCCAGGTCCTGAAGTATCGGGGAGAGGGCTTGAAATATTTGTGTGTAGCATAACATGCATCAATCATCTACTCAATACATTTTTGTCACGTAATCTCGATCGCATAATTCTTCTAAAAAATATTTCCAGAAATGGCATCGAGGCCAAATAACAGCTTAATGAGCTCTGGTGAATCAAATGAAAGAACAACAGGACTGCAAATTTTGGTCCTCGTGCTGTTCCATTGAAAAAAAGATAATTATGCTAAAATGATGAACAAGATATTTAGACATTTTACTTTCATAAACGTCCCGCTTGCGAGAGCCACCGATGCCCAACCACCTGACACCGACTTTCATGATAGGGAATGAATTGTTGGACAAGAATTGTAGTTTAACATTTGTTGTTGTTGTTGTGAGACAAGTCGTTTAACATTAGCATGCATTTGTTACTCTCGCTGTTACAAGACCGTTGATTAATTGATTAACCTCCACACGCAAGCAGGACACCAAATGACCTCAAATTACACACTTTGCACTAAACACGGTAGTCAAGGTAGAGAGAGAGAGGAAGCCAAATTCGGCAGCACAACCACAACCCACCAGCCAAATTAATGCGAATGCACCGTGAGGCACTAGGCTAGTCCTTGTTGGTCAGACAAAGGCATTCCTTTGTTACCACCGCTGTGTTCCTGTAAGCCTGGACACTGAACCAAGATGAATGAAGGGAGGGTGCAGGTGTGGAGAGCACAGCAACCTTATCGCTAGGTTTTGTTGACGGAAACTGGGCAGGTAGCCTAGTCCAGTTCTCGTGTGAGTGCAGTGCAGACAGTGCAGGGCTGGTATAGGGAGACAGACTGTGAATGTTGGGCAGAAGGACTAGGTTCTGGTGGGGGGGGGGGTGTTGTTGTTGGTGTGGGTGGGGGTGGGGTGGTGTGGGGGTAGGGTGGTGTGTGTGTTGTGTTGTGTGTGTGGTGTGTGTGTGTGTGTGTGTGTGTGTGTGTGTGTGTGTGTGGTGTGTGTGTGTGTGTGTGTGTGTGTGTGTGTGTGTGTGTGTGTGTGTGTGTGTGTGTGTGTGTGTGTGCGTGCGTGCGTGTGTGCGTGTGTGTTCGTGTTTCTTTGTTTCTTTTTCTGTGTTGCTTTTTCTTTTCTTTTTTTACCATCTCTCTTTTTTTCTTCTTTGTTTATTTATTTGTTTCTTTCTTTCTTTCTTTCTTTTTCTTTTTCTTTCTTTCTTTCTTTCTTCTGTCTGTCTGTCTGTCTGTCTGTCTGTCTTTTCTTTTTGTTTCCTTTCTTTTCTTTTTTTCTGAATTTTATTTTTGTTTGTCCTTCTTTCCTGTCATTCATTCATTTATTCAGTGAGCCAATCAATCAGTCAGTTTTCTCCCAGCTTTCCTTCCTTCCTTCCTTCCTTCCTTCCTTCAATCAGTCAGTCAGCCAGCCAGTCAGCCAATCAGTCAATCAGCCAGCCTGTCAGCCAGCCAGCCAGCCAGTCTTTCTTTCTTTCTTTCTTTCTTTCTGTTCGTTCAGTTCTTTTATTCTAGAATAGTTTTTCCTCCATTTTCTTTTCTTCCCCTACACTCTCTCATTCACTAGACGGGGACAGTGTAGTGACCCAGTGCTCTAAGTCTTCGTGCTGACCATTCACAGTGCACAGACTGCATGCTGGGCATGTTGACGTCATCAGGGCATACTGCTGACCTAGTCTACTGGGCGTGTTGACGTCATCCGGCACAAAGCTGACCTAGTCTACTGGGCATTTTGACGTCATTCGGCATACTGTTGACCTAGTCTACTGGGCATTTTGACGTCATCAGGGCACAAACCTTGGGCATTTTGACGTCATCAGGGCATACTGCTGACCTAGTCTACTGAGTATGTTGACGTCATCAGGGCTTATTGCTGACCTAGTCTACTGGGCATGTTGACATCATTCGGCATACTGCTGACCTAGTCTACTGGGCATGTTGACGTCATCAGAGCACACAGCTGACATAGTCCTAGGGGCATGTTGACGTCATCAGGGCATACTGCTGAACTAGTCTACTGGGCATGTTGACGTTATCGGGCACAAAGCTGACCTAGTCTAGTGGGTCTATCTGGTAGTTTTGGTTTTTATATTACTATTGAAAGGGGGGGGGGGGTAGCTTAGTGGTTAGAGCATTGAGCTCGTGATCTGATGGCCCGGGGTTCGAGCCACCACAGAGACACAGGTTTGATGATTGTATGATTATAGGATCATCTCAAAACAACTGCAAACTGCCGTCTGGAGCGACGTTTATTTCAGAACATCAAACAACATGTGTTTAACAAAACATTGATTTCAAAGTCAAGTTATTACAAACAAGTATCGCACAAAATTTTGCCCAACCCCCACCCCCCACTCACCTCCCCCCCCTCCCCGAAAAAAAAACAACCCCCCCAGAGGTTTATTGATATATAACAAAAAATTCATACACACACAAGAAAATAAATTACAACTGAAAGATAAAAAAACATGTTCAGGAAAGAAAAAAATATGGGGATTTCAAGAGAAGACAATCAGAATGAAGCTATCTTATTTTGTGCCAAACGTGTCTTCTTCGTTGATAAGAAGAATATAATCATGCTAGACAGAATGGGGAAACTTTCCCCCCAAAAAAGAAAGGAAAGAAAGAAAATTAACACAATGTTCAATGGAAGATCATTTCTACATTTTTTCAGCTCGTGAGTCAGTTAATCAGTCAGCCAGCCAGTTGATATCATGAACAACATGAACATATTTTCAATCAGACACAACTTCTGAATTTTCTGTAAACACACACACACACACACACACACACACACACACACACACACACACACACACACACACACACACACACACACACACACACACACACACACACACACACACATGGTGCAAACAACATCTAAATGAAAAAGGTGAACCTAGACTAATTTCTTGTGTGCACAAATTGGTTTCAAAGAAAAAGGCTTTCCAATCATGATGAAAGCATGCAGCCTGTACTATTGTTTCATTGTTTTAAGTTTTTTGTGTGTTTTGGCAAAGCATCGAGCTCAGCATACGCCTAGCCTGCTGATAGCACACACACACACACACACACACACACACACACACACACACACACACACACACACACATACACACATACACACATACACACACACATACACACACACACACACACATACACACATACACAACACACATACACAAACACACACACACACAACTTTATCCTTTATCCTCGATATAAAAGAATAAAATAAAAAATAAATAAAATAAATAAATAAAACACACACCTACCTGTTGAAATCACACACACACAGACACACACGCACACACACACACACACACACACACACACACACACACACACACACACACACACACACACTTATTCGTGTGTATGCATGCAACCTGGGAGGGGGGGGGGGGGGGAGACAAATCTATATCATTAAGTTGACTATCTTAAAACAGAGGAAAGAACAACAACAAAAGGTAACAAATCCAAAAATAACCCCACCTTTAGATGAAAAATATCCATTTCTCAAACAAGCACGCGCCACAACGCGTGGGGATGGTTTACATAATCATTCTATAATACATCTGCAAAAGTCAAGTGGAAACAATGCCCCCATAAAAACACGATACAGTTGAGGAGGGGGGGGGGGAGGAGGGCCTAGGGGGGGGGGGGGTGATAAAATTCATGAAAAAAATGAAGGAAAACGTGTGAATGGATTTGTCAGCTAAAACAAACGTAAGTCTAAAGCAAAGCTGCAAAAATCTAAATTTTAAAAAAAATGGGGGAAACCCTCAGTAAAGAGAAAAGTCCATCCCAAACCGCCAAATCCCAAAAACAGCCCCGCTGAAGAAGAGAAAAGGCAGTATATAAATAAAACCAATCGAAATTAAACGATCTATAAAACAAACAACAAAACTATAGAAACAAACAACAAAACGATAAAAACAACAACAACAACAACACAAAAACACGATAAGAATGAACAACAAATTGATTAAAACAAACAATAAAAACGAAAAAAAACCAAAACAACAAGACGATAAAAAGAAACAACAAAGCGATAAAGAAAACGATTAAAAAAAACAACAAATTATAAAAACAAATAACAAAATGATGCAACAAAACGATACAAACAAGAAAACGATAAACAAAGAGGAAAACTATAAAAACAAACAAGTGGGAAAACTATTTAAAAACAACAACAGGAAAAACTATACAAACAAATAACAAACGATAGAAAACAAACAACAAAAGTATAAAAACAAACATCAACACGATAAAACAAACAAAATGATACAAACAAACAACGAAACAATAAAAACAAACAACAAAACAATAAAAACAAACAACAAAACGAAAAAACAAACTCCAAACAGATAAAAACAAACAACAAAACCATAAAAAAAATCTGCCCTGTTCAATGGGACTGCACACAGATTGTCGTCAGCCTACGCAGTAACTATCCATAGCAAACATGGTATCCCCATCCCCCACCCCCACCCCCCGCCGTCGCTATCAAATTCACTTTGAACAATACCTGTATGAGCGATGATGAACACACTGAACCAGCAGCTTTTAAACCATTACTTAGGGAGGCAGGGGAGCCTAGTGGTTAGAGCGTTGTGCTCCTGATCTGACGGCCCGGGATCGAGCCACCACGAAAGCACTCGTTTTAGGGAATTTTACCCCGGAGTTCAGAGCACTCGCTTTCCCCCCAGTCAAGTTAAGCACCGTCGAGCGTGGTTACCAGTTAGATGGGTGACCGTTTGCGCGCCTTGGCTTCAGTACAGTTCCCCCCACTTCACCCAGCTGTAAATGGGTACCTGCCCTCTTTAGGGTCAGGGAAGGTAAAGCAGCGAGGGAGAGGAGATGGGCACCGCCCTCAACATGCTGGCCCTAGAGAAACTGAGGTCTCTGATGCCTCGCTCCCCTACGACCACAAAGGTTAACATGGGACAACTTTACTTTTACCTTTTAACATCGGTACTGACTCCACTCCCCCCCCCCCCCCCCCCCCAAGTCTTTCAGATCAGACTATAAACTGAGGTCCCGTGTGCGAACGTACGTAGAACATCTTACGCACAAGTCAAAAACCCGTTCTGCTTTTGGGATGAGTAGGCTATTTCGTGATGGTAGAAAGGAATGCTACAATTTTTTAAAAGATGAAAAACACAATCACACAGGTGTTGTGTTTAGACACCACCCCCTAAGTAAGAACGAGGCTACATTAATAGTAGGTAAAAACGGTTGCATTCGCAAAATCTCGCCATTGGTGAACCTTGGAGCTCTAGCCAAGGAACACCCCCCCTAAAAAAACAAAAACAACAACAACAACAAAAAACCCCAAATAATAACAAAACAACACACCCTATTATCCTAATGAAATTTTTTTACCACTGACATTAATTTTTGACAATAATACATCGGACAAAAAAGATACCTGACGGATTATTTTTTTTCTTTAACACGGATCTCATACACCAGCCCTACAATTGATGGTCATGCACTGCCTGGAACTTTTGGTTTTTTAAAAATCTCTAGAAAAGACACGAAGATATCTTCAGTTAAAAAAACCACAACAACAAACAACAAAAAAACAGTGTTAACGTCAGTATTTTGCATCAGTGAGTCTTTATTCTATCATTTTATTCATTCTTTTATTTCGAGGATAATGGAAACAAGCACTCATGTGCTTTTATTTCACACCCAGTCCCCGTGTGCATGCAGTTTTGCAAATGTCGTCCGTTCCCACCGGCACACAATAGCCTACGTCTACTCTTCTGAAAGGCGGAACAGTAATTAATGTGTGTGCAAGATATTCTTCGGTTTATAGTCTCATTCCAAGTTTGGTCAGTTTTCTTAGTTCTGAAAGTGAGAACCATGTAGTTCATAGCTATACTTTATATGCCTCTAGGTTGCCTAACTTGGGATAACAAAATCTTGTGTCATAATCCATTTTAACAGCGAACAAAACACAAGCATATAGATCTATCTACTCACTTCTTCCTGATTGTGGTCGAACCTCTCTGATGTACCAGATCTGTGTATTATTATTCCAAAGTGACAGAAGAACCCTAAGTTAAATTTACGTCTATTTCTGAAACCATTTGGAAAATTAAAATACAGAAAGAAAACAGCCTGTCAACAACATGTGAAAAAGAACATAGATCACTAGCCATTTGCGTAAATACTGCAATAATGCTGAAAGGAAAAGTCACTCACCTTTTGAAACAAAATGAAACAAAACAATAATAATATTAACACTTTTAAAAAAATGTTCATTATACAAAAAAACATACCAGAAAAAAACAGGTTTGTGAAAAATTCAACACAACAGCTCTTCAGCAAACAAGTGGAGCTGGAATTATTGTCATCACACCTGGCAGATTTCACATCTACAGACCTTCCAGATCTTTCCAACCTCTGTCAGTATGCTTGTGACATAGCCAGCGTGTTTTTTTTTTCACGTGGATGAACAAAAACACGTACATCAAAGCAGATGTAGATCACTGTTGTGGAAGAAGATGAGGAAGAAGACAAAAGACAGAAATTCAACAACTCCGGAACACTTTCTGTCATGAACATTTTTGAGTAAAGAATTTTTTTGTGTAGAAAAAAAAAGGACACACTATTTACAATGACGTCCCCAAAAAACAAAATGGTGGTTTGTGGCAAAAATAGATCAAAGCCTCCTCCTCACTGTCTTTCCAACAACTGACCACAGCCTATAAACAACTCTCCAGTCGGGACAAAGTTATCATTATTGTGCAGTTAATCAATCACCAATACCCGTTTGTGTTCTCCAAGCGTCCTGTGAGGGGTTTTGTATCGTCCATACATTTACAACTTGGTCACAAAGCTTCACACTCGGGAACTTCACGTCAATTAAAAAAAAAAAGTCATCTAGTCCACACGTCCTACAAACTCTATTCACGCAACAACGATGTCGTTTTTTGTGTTTATTCAAGTCATTATCGAAGGATGCCAGAAAAAGAATACAGGATTGGAAGAAAAAACTTGTCACTGGATTTGATCAGTCTTGCCTCTGCGTGTGCGTAAATATAGGTCCGAGTGTGTGTAAATGTTTTTTGAGGTAACGCAACAACTGCGTACACTTCACTCAAGCACAGCACAGAGAGGAGAACAAACGTCTGACTGAAATCAATACAAAGAGGAAAGAAAAACCCAACAAAGCAAAGTTAAACTCTCTCTGTCTCTCTCTCTACTCAACACAATGCCGTACTCGCTTTGAAAAACTTAAGTTCCTGGATTCCTTTTTTTGGCTCAGCAAAGTCACATCAGTAAAACACTGTACTGTACATCAGTAAACGCTGTATATCATCAGTAAACACTGTATACTATCAGTAAAACACTGTACTCAACAAAACCTTTTTCTGGAGAACGAACAAAAGACGAGTCAACAACCTTCCTCAAACGGGGGGGAACGGTGTGGCCAGTTTGATGCTCAGTACAAGCCTTTGTTTTTATCTCACATCCCTCAACCACGAAACATACAGCAGAGAGTGACAACCAAAGGCAGCAAGGACAACTCCGGCAGAAGACCCAGGAGACAGGACGCTGCGGACACCCCACCCCCACCCAGCTGGCTGACCCCGCTCTCGACCTTCTTCAAGGAGGTCAAGGTCAGGGCGTAGGGCTGGTTCCTGGGCAGCGAGTTAATGCTCATATCCAGATCCTGAGCATCACACTTGACCAGCGGGGCCTGGAAGGCGGAGGGTGGGGGGTGGTGGTAGGCTCTGAGGGGCTGGTCCGTTGACCTCTGACCCACGTACAGCAGCAGCTTGCGGTGTACGGCCTCCATGCGGAGCAGGTCTTGCTCCAGGCTGGGCAGGCGGATGCCCAGAGTGACGCAGCCCGCGGTGTGGGTGACGTCCTGTTCCTGGTCCTTCTGCCACTGGCCTGCCGCCCCGCACTCCCTGCCCTGTGCAGGACACAGAGAAAGA
>CM060325.1:58305532-58308032 GCA_030674155.1 Stramonita haemastoma | reverse complement strand
GCATACATACATAATTATATACATACATACATACATACATACATACATACATACATACATACATACATACATACATACATACATACATACATACATACATACATACATATGTCTATATGTGAGTTGAAACCTTGCTTAAAGTACAAACAGTTTTTTGTCACGATGGTTATCAGTCCCTGCTAGTTGATTCTGTTGATGTTTTGCTGCTCTCAACTGGTTACAGATAACTTGGCTGGGTGGTTTTCTTCAGTATTGAACCTGTGTGTGTTGGTTCAAAACAGAATTTGCCATGTTTTGTGAAGACAATGCTATCTCTGGCTTCAATCAAAAAATAAAAACAGTTTGATCTTCATCGCCTAACATCTTCCAACCACTGACGTTGATGTCAGTCAGCAGGACAGTCAGGGTTTTCTCTACAGTTGCTTGAAGTCCAGTAACTGGCATTTTGAGAGAATTAACGAGAATTTGAACACAACACAATGAAAAGGCGCGTTCCTGCTTTGTCCCAAATCATGTGACCGCCAGAGAGAAAGGGAGAGAGACAGAGACAGAGACACACACAGACACCGAGAGAGACAGAGACAGACAGAGACAGAGAGAGAGAGAACAACAGAAAGGGTGGAAAAGAGGAGAAAACATATTAAATGCGCACATCTTACATACAAACAAACGAAGAAACAATAACAATGAAAAAACCAACCAACAAATAAAACGGCCCATGAAAGAGAAAGGTAATCAATCTCACAATAATGCAGACGTCAGATAACCATAACAAACAAATAACCCCCCAAAAAAAATCCACAATTCTTTATCCTTCCTTAAAACTAAGAGGAAGAAAAGAAAAGAAAAAAAAACCCACTCCAGGCAGGACCAAGAAAAGTACAAACTAACAAAAACCCAAAGAGGGAAAAGAAGGGGGGGGGGGGGGGGGGGGGGGGGGGGGGGGGGGGAGTAAAATTCTTCTGCACACATTCAATTTCACAACGTATACACTATCCAGTTTTCACCCCCACCGTTCCTCCTCCCACCCCCACCCCTCACCCCCCAAAAAAAAATTCTTTCATTCCTACGACAGTCAGTTTTGCTTGATACACAATGGCCCAGACATTCGCGGCCTCCGAAACAACAACGATATTCATATGTCACAGTATACAGTTCAAAGAGTCCTCCCAGCCAACTCTCTTTCGCCACAAAGGCAAAGACTCGGCGACCGTGCCCAAAAACGATTCCCAGGTGTGTCAGCCACAATGGCTGTCTCCACATGGAAACCACATCTCCAAGTTGCGCATGTGTATGCAAGCCAGCTGATCACGTGTGACCAACACCCGTCTCTCATTGGTTGTTTCCAGGTTCCGGAAGTCCGAACAGGGTCCCATAGTTTGTGAATGGCAGAAGGCGTCATAATAACAGCAGTTGACACAGAAGCCATGGTGTGGCTGAATACTTTTCATATCCAGCGTTGTTTTTTGTTGGTGTTGTGGGTTTCTTTTTTTCTCAACGGTTTCGTCTCGGTATGTTTGGGGTTTCTGGTGTTATGTTTTCTTCCTGTTCCTTGGTTAGAGCTCCGAGGTTCACCAACGGTGAGATTTTTGCGTATACGAGAGGGGGGGGGGAGAAACAGACAGATAGACATTCAGACAGACAGACAGACAGACAGATAGACAGATAATAGACACACAAGCAGATAAAGGGAAGGGAAATATAGTTTTTTAAAAACATATCGGGGCATAGCTACCTACCTACCTAACTTCCTACCTACCTACCTACTACATACATACATACATACATACATACATACATACATACATACATACATACATACATACATACATACATACATACCATACCATACCATACCATACCATACCATACCATACCATACCATACCATACCATACATAATGTCATACTAGAAGACAGACAGACAGACAGAGACAGACAGACAGACAGACATAAAGATAAACAGACAGACAGTCACCCGGAGAGGCAGACAGATAACGGACATTTATATCAGTCTTATAGAGATACAGACAGACAGATTGGCACACATTCAGCGTGCGTAAATCGTAATTCATGTAACATGTTTATCAGATTTATTTCTTCTTACAATCTCCCTTCCAAGCCAGACTTATCTTTATCTGTCCTCTTCGTTGGGATGTCAAATTCCCTCCTTCCTCATTAAAACTTTAAACCGCCTTCTTTCTTATTCTAACGTTAAATTTCCTTCTCTTCTTCATTTGTTAAACTTCTTTTTTTCCATTCAGAACCAAAATTCCTCCATTCTCATTCAGACGTTCGGTTCCTTTCTCATTCACATGTTGAATTTCTTTTTTTTTTTCATTGAATAATTTTTTTCGTTTGGTTGGTTGATTGGATTTTTTTTTTAAGACATTAAACTTTCTTCTTCTTCTTCTGTTGTTGTTGTTGTTGTTGTTGTTGTTGTTGTTGTGTGTTCCCCAGCTTAACACCCTGGGCGTCTTTCAGAATGTGCACTCTAACTC
>CM060325.1:58298032-58303032 GCA_030674155.1 Stramonita haemastoma | reverse complement strand
GTGAAGAGACATTAAATCAAATTTTAAAAAACTCTGTTTCTAAACGTGTGTGCAATGGATAATATGCATTACTGCATGTGTGGGTGTGTACATAATTATGCTCCCATCTGTCTGCCTGTATGTTTACATACGCACACAAGTGCAGGCACATGTAAGCAATGCCAGACAAACGTTCTCCGCCATCACAAACCACACACCCAGGCCATAAAGTAAGTGACTGCCACCAACTCCCACAGACTCCTAACAAAACCCTCTTCCACTTCCAACTGTCCCTTTCGTGCGCTGATGGCACGCTTAACCGCGCTAAGCTTCGCCAAGTACAGAGAGAGAGAGAAACCAGCTCCTAGTTTATGGTGCTCTCCGCTCAGCATCATTACCTAACCTACAGACCCTTTCCCCTCCCTCCCTCCACCCCCCCCCCCCCCCCCCCCCATCTCCTCGAAAAAAGAAGAAAATCTAGGTGTCTGATGTAACGTGGGCAATGATCTGTTTTGGTTTTGCGTGGAGAAATGTGAGGAGATAATAGTTTTGGAAGTATGGGGTTAAAACTTGTGTTTGGTTAGATATTGTTGTTATTGTGGGTTTTTGAATCAAATTTTGTTCTTGATATTGTTATTTGTTGTTGTTGTTTTTAGTTAAATTGTGTTCTTGATATTGTTGTTGTTGTTTATCAATTTTTGTTTTTGATATTTTGGTAGATTTTTTTTTTGGAAATGGCTTGTATGTTTTGAATTCTATAACATTCCACTGTGCTTGTACTAAAAAAAATCTAATCTTCATTTTGAAGTAACATTCCCTCCTTCCAAAACTCTTAAGCACAAAATCATCAACTCTGTGTGTGTGTGTGTGTGTTGTGTGTGTGTGTGTGTGTGTTGTGTGTGTGTGTGTGTGTGTGTGTGCTTGTGTGTGTGTCTGTGCGCGCGTGCTTACGTGCGTGCGTGCGTGCATGTAGAGTTGTATGTGCACTTTGTGTGTGTACGTGCGTGCATACGTGCGTGTGTATGTGTGTGTAATTATGTAATATATGTGTGTATATCTGTTTGCGTTTGCATGCGTGCATGTTCTTGCTAGTGCATGCACATTAACATTTTTGTTTTGGTATCCACTGAATTATTATAATCTCAGTGCTCAAGAGCAGGACAATGCCACAAATTTTCGAGTCCCAAAGAAAAAAACAACTCGTTCAATTAGAAGTGTCGTCTTGGTGAACTAATGATACCACTAACCAAGTCGTTTTGCAAGCTCGTGATTTACTTCTCTCCCTTTTAGTTGGCATAGCAAAGAGTCAGAGACAATGAGGTTGGTTTTTTTTTTGGCTTGCTTTGTGAGCAAATATCTATCTTGTATTATTAGTGCCAGAGGGTAGTTTAGAAGATTAGTAGTTGTGTGTGTGTGTGTTTGTGTGTGTGTGTGTGTGTGTGTGTATTTGTGCGTGTGTGTGTGCGTGTGTGTGTGTGTGTATGTGTGTGTAGGTGTAGGTGTGTGTGTGTGTGTGTGTGTGTGTGTGTTTGTGCTTTTTAATTTATAAGTGTTCATGCATTCCATTCAAAAATGGACGAGAGAGAGAGAGAGAGAGAGGGAGAGAGGAGAGAGAGAGAGAGAGAGAGAGAGAGAGAGAGAGAGAGGAGTCAGAGACAGAGAGAGATAGAAAGAGACAGAGACAGAAAGAGACAGAGACAGAGACAGAGAGAAAGTGTGTACACGTGTGTGCACATATACATATACACACGTCTGTTCCACCATTGTGTGGTGGAACACAAACTACAAACAAAAGCCACACGAGAATGTCAACAAATTCTCAGAGTCATAATAATCATAAAACCTGCCTCACTTCAAGCTGTCCCCTTCAGAAGCTGATGGCGCTTATCACCATCACTTCAAACTGTCCGCTTGATGAGCTGTCCGCGGTTATCACCATCGCTTCAAGCTGTCTCCTTTGAGAAGCTGTCCTCGCGTATAACTATCACTTCAAGCTGTCCACTGGGGAAGCTGTCCGCGCTTATCACCGTTACTTCAAGCTGTCCCCTTGAGAAGCTGATGGCGGTTATCACCATCACCTCAAACTGTCTTCTTGATGAGCTGTCCCCGCCTATCACCATCACTTCAAGCTGTCTCCTTTGATGCGTTGATGGGCATTGTAACCATCACTTCAAACTGTCCCCTTCAGAAGTTGATGGCGGTTATCACCATCACTTCAAGCTGTCTCCTTTGATGAGCTGTCCCCGCTTATAACCATCGCTTCAAGCTGTCTCCTTTGACGCGTTAATGGGGATTGTAACCATCACTTCAAGCTGTCTCCTTTAATGCGTTGATGGTGATTGTAACCATCACTTCAAATTGTCCCGTTGAGAAACTGATGGCGCTTATAACCATCGCTTCAAACTGTCTCCTTTGACGCGTTGATGGTGATTGTAACCATCACTTCAAACTGTCTCCTTTGATGACATGTCTGCGCTTATAACCATCACTTCAAACTGTCTCCTTTGATGAGTTGATGGTGATGGTAACCATCCTGTTTTATCACGTGGAAGAAACGAGGCCCTCATTTCTATAGCTGGTACCCCATCATAACTTCTGCTCCAGTTACTCCATAGGATCTTGGCTGTCTGGCGTGTTACGGGCAGTGATGTATTTTGTGTGAGCAGCATTGGGGACCTTGTTGGCTGTAAACGTCATTTAGTGATTGGTGTAAGTGTGGGGTGGGGTGGGGGGGTGGGAGGTGGGGTGAGTGTGTGTGTGTGTTGTGTGTGTGTGTTTGTGTGTGTGTGGTGTGTGTGTGTGTGTGTGTGTGTGTGTGTGTGTGTGTGTGTGTGTGTGTGTGTGTGTGTGTGCATGCATATATATATATATATATATATATTTATATGATCCAGAGAGATAGAGAGACAGACAGACAGACAGACACAGAGACAGAGACAGAGAGACAGAGACAGAGACAGAGAGAGAGACAAAGACAGAGAGTCATCATGCTCATAGCCATCACGCTCCGCCAAGTGGATGATGAAACGAGCTTGCGCTTTATGTTGCTCCCGGCGTGGCAGCGTTATTTATGCCGCAATTATTCAGGAGATCCTTTTCTGTCCAGTGTGATGTGGGCAATGGTCTGTTGTGCCCAAAGCAGCGTGAGAAAACGGAGATGGTTTATGAGGCCTTGGCTGGAAACTTGTGCTGTACTAGTGTGTGTGACTGTTGCTGGTGGTGGTGGTGGTAGCTCTCATTGGCCCTAATGACTTGAGTGCTTCTTCCCCTTATCCTAGATATGAAAGAATAAAATAAAATAAAACGAGAAAGAAAAGAAATAAAACACAGGGGACTGGATAGCCTAGTGGTCAGAGCGCTCACTTTCTCCCAAGTCAAGTTAAGCAGCGTTGAGCGTGGTTACGAGATGGGTGGGTGACCGTTTGCGCGCGTTGGCATCAGTACAATCCCCCCAGTTCACCCAGCTGTAAATGGGTACCTGCCCTCTTTAGGGTCAGGGAAGGTAAAGCAGCGAGGGAGAGGAGATGGGCGCCGTCCCCAATACACTGGCTCCTAGAGAAGCTGAGGTCTCTGATGCCTCGCTCCTCTACGACCGCCTAGGTTATGGGACACCTTTACCTTTACCTTAAAATAACACAAAAGAAGGCACTCCTGACATTGTTTTTCGTTCCTCAGCTAGAGCTCCGAGGTTCTTCAATGGTGAGATTTTTGCGCATGTGACCTTTTTTTTCTCTCCTTTTTGGGTATTGCCCACTGTTAATGTAACTACATTCTGACTTTGAGGATGAAGTTTAAATACGACACCATTGTACATGTGGGTTTTTTTTTCCTACTTATTTTTGTCATCTGTTCTGACCAGCACCAATGACCTACTCTTCCAAAAGGCAAAGCAGGTTTAAGCACGTGTGCAAGATGATCTGCGTGCTTTCGCACACGGGACCTCGGTTTATAGTCTCATTCGAAGGACTTTTGGGGCGGAGGGTGGAGGGTGGAGCCAGTACTGATGGTTAACTCCAGGTGAAAAATCCTCTCAAACAGGTGCCTCGATGGTGACTCAATACCTTGGCCTTCAGATCAGAGGTGCCACACTCTAACCACTAAGCTATCCAGTCCCCAATCAAAGCCGATAACCTGCATAATAATTAGTAAGGCTCTGAGAATCCAGAGTAACAAGCTAAAAATTTCCATACATACACACACACACACACTCAAGCTCTCAACCTCATTCCTTAGTTACACGCCAGCTATTCTAAGGATCTGTATCTCCCATCCTGCCTGGTCTTGTATCAGCCGCGATGATAATGTATTGGGTCTCTCGGTGTCAGGAGGCAGACAGTTTAGGAGCGGTGGCTTGATAAACTTGTCTTGTCGTGTGACTGCTTGTTCTCGTCGCTTCTCTTTCTCTCCGTCGTTTGTATTCAAGGCGGAATTACTGTTCGTGGTCTGCACGAGTTAGCTTCCTTGATATTTCACTTCTCGCTCGGGCCACAGAGAAAAGGAAGGCTCTCTGTCTCTGTCTCTCTGTCTGTCTGTCTCTGTTTCTGTCTGTCTGTCTGTCTGTCTGTCTGTCTGTCTGTCTGTCTGTCTGTCTGTCTGTCTGTCTGTCTGTCTCTCTCTCTCTCTCTCTCTCTCTCTCTCTCTCTCTCTCTCTCTCCTCTCCTCTCTCCTCTCTCTCTCTCTCTTGGAAACGGGACAGATAGCTCATTAAGGCCATTAAAGAAAAAAACAAAAGAAAGACAAAAAACCCAAAGAACAAAAAGCCTATATCCTGTCTGTTTCCCTACGGTAATTTTAATGTTGTTTTGTTTGGGGTATATCTTTGGTTGGTTGTAATTATTGTTGTTGTTGTTGTCGTTATCATTGTTTTTGATGTTGTTTTACAAATGAAACACTACTTCTTAACTTATATGAAAACAGACAGTGAGGCGTAAATGCAACCACAACAACAACGATACATTGATGATTTTTTTTTAAAACCTCAAGGTACAAAAAGGAAAAAAACAGAGAGATCAAGCGAGACC
>CM060325.1:58293032-58295532 GCA_030674155.1 Stramonita haemastoma | reverse complement strand
TTATCCCACACACGTCACGCGCGCGCCTACAGCGCTTTCCGCGTTTTGGGAGTTCCATTATCTGTTCAGATTAAAAGGGCCAGTATTCAGTGATTCGTGAAACCGCCGAAAAAGTAAAAAGAGGGAAGGGTTGTTTTTTTTAAAGAAAAATAAAAAGAGGCACATACATGAAATGGGAAGCTAACACAGAAACAAAAACTGTCAGTTATCAAGTCGTAAATTTATGTTTATTTGTTATCTGTGTTTATTTTATTTATGTATTTAACCGGTACAAAATAATTCTGAGTCGTTAAGTTGTGTGTGTTCATATCTGTATTTAGTTATGTATTTTGGGGGGATGAAGTGATTTCAAAATGCTGCAATTTCTGTGAGGATGTTACTGAACAAATAAAAGAAAAGAAAAAGGATTATTTTATTTTATTTATTCATTTATTCTTTTATATCGAGGATAATGGAATAAGCATTCATGTGTTTTTTACATCCCGTCCCAGTGTGTATGCAGTTTTGTCGATTTTGTCATCTGTCCCCACCGGCACACAATGAACTACTCTAACGAAAAGCGGAACAGGATTTAACATGTACGCAAGATGTTCTGATTCATAAGATCGTCACCTTCAAAACTAGCAAAGCAGACATACAATGTTACCTCCATCATTACAGCTGTGGCATTTTTTCTACATCAAAACCATAGAAAACATCAGGACGTTATCATTAAAAGGGGCACCTAACTACTCCAACAGAACTTCATCCTATCTTGTTTTCTGTAAACTACAAAGTGTCTGTGAGAGACAAGAAATGCCAGTAGGTATGAGACGTTCAACCCTGCCTTGGAAGTGAACATTGTTGAAAGATCAACATCATCCTGTAACTTTTTCCATCAAATATACTTGCAGCCAAAAGTGTTTCAAAGAATAAATGCAGTTTTTTAAACTGATAAAAGCTGGTGTTGGGGGGAGGGGGGGTGGATTTGAAAAAAAAACCCACAGTCTATTGTGTTACTAAGAACACAGACAATTCCAGTTTACCTTAAAAGAAACAACAAAACAAACACCTAGTAAACAGGTACATTTTTATCAGATGAAACAGCACAAATGGCGGGGCATGTTACCTGACAACCGAATTTTCATGGATGTAGTATCTTCATTATTCCAAAATATTTTGCTATGTGGGAAAATATGTAGAACGTTCTCCTAAAAATTCTTGATGATTAAACATTTCCAAAATTTTATCTGCCCGCGTAAAAAAATGCCGAGAGAAACACACACACACACACACACACACACACACCACACACACACCACACACACACACACACACACACACACACACACACACACACACACTCTAAAAGCGAACAGACGTAAGATTGAATTACACACACACACACACACACACACACACACACACACACACACACACACACACACACACACACACACACCCATCCCCCTACCCCCCAACCCCCCAACCCCCACATCCTTCCCCCCCAAACACACATCCCCCTACCCCCAACCCCCCACATCCGCCCCCCCCCCCACACACACACACATAGACACCCCCTCTTCCACTGAACTCCCCTCCCCCCCCCCCTTCCGACAAACACACACACACACACACACACATCCCCTTCTCCCCCCCCCCCCCACACACACACAACACTCCCCTCTCCCCCCCCAAAACCCACTCCCCCACTCCCTCCCCCCCAACTCCCCCCCCCCCCCCCCCCCCCCCCCGCCCCCGTCCACGCAAACACAACATAGAACCAGGTCACATCCTCGGAGTTTCAAAGGCAACAGCCTCAGTTATCTGGGGGAAACAGTGTCATCAACATCACCACCGCGGCATGTCACCTCGCGCTGAAAGAAGCCAGCCAGCTTCACGGGAAACATCAAAGGAACCGGCACCATTTAATACACACACACACATTAACACTCGCGCGCACGCACACGCACACGCGCACACGTACACGCACGCACGCATGCACACACACACGCAGCGCGCACGTGCACGCATACACACACACACACACACACACACTCAAACACACTCACACAGCGCACACACACACACACGCACACACACATACATACACACACACAGCACGCGCGCATGCACGCACGCACTCACGCACGCGCGCACACTCACACACATACAACCACACGCACGTACGTACGCACGCACACACACTCTCTCTCTCATCAGTAACGGCAAAGAGATTAATGCGTCAAGGTAGGAGGTGTCTGCATCAGAAAAGGAGAGAGAGAGAAAGAGAGAGAGAGAGAGAGAGAGAGAGAGAGAGAGAGAGAGAGAGAGAGAGAGAGAGAGAGAGAGACAGAGACAGAGACAGAGACAGAGACAGACAGACAGACAGACAGACAGACAGACAGACAGAGAGGGGGGAGAGAGAGAGAGGGGGGGGAGAGAGAGGGAGAGAGAGAGAGAGAGAGAGAGAGAGAGAGAGAGAGAGAGAGAGAGAGAGAGAGAGAGAGAGAGAGAGAGA
>CM060325.1:58255532-58258032 GCA_030674155.1 Stramonita haemastoma | reverse complement strand
CGCGCTGTCTTCCTTCTCCTCTTCTCTCTCTCTCTCCTCTCTCTCTCTCTCTCCCTCTCTCTCTCTCTCTCTCTCTTCTCTCTGAGGAGTATAGTAGGGTGGATTTACACTATTACTGTAAGATTTTTTCCATTTGAAGTCAGTTTTTGTTGGCTTTTAACATATCGCGTTGAAGGTAAACTGAAAGGGTTAAAGAGAATGGTGAGGAGGGGAGAGGGAGAGACGGGGAGGGTAAAGAGAGAGAGTGGGGGGGGGGGGGGGGGGGGGGGGAGGAGAGGGGGTTATTCCCCGTAGATTTGACATCTAAACAAATTGTCAAAATTACACCTAAAAGGCTCTGATCTACACATTCGGTCGCAATATCATTCCTTTAAAATTAAAAATGCTGGTTCACAAAACAAGCCTTTAAAAAAAGAAAAAGCACATTTTGAGTAACAGGGAAACTGTAGATAAAAAAAAAAATACACACACACACATACATGCAGACAAAAAAAAGAAAACCGAATGAAGGCAGTGTTATGTGCTGTGTGTTTTTTAATATGAAAAAACAGAAGGGAAAAAATGAAAAATGAAAATGATTGTCAACATGGTATACATTTCCATAGGTTTTTGGTTTTTTTTTGCACCAAAAAATGAGCAAATAGGAAGACCTTTCCAACTCCTGCTTCTCTGCTAATGAGGTTATAATTTACTGTGGGTTTTACAGGGAACCAGTTCATCAGTCGGATGATGCTCTTTGCCTGACTTTTCAGGCGCTTAACGGCAGCATCTTCGTTCTTGTGACAGATGACAATAGTTGCTGTCTGAGCGCTCGACGAAGAAGAAGAGGAAGCAAATACTAAATCGGCAGTAAGAATTAGTTGAATGCAAGCGCTTTGATTTGTTTCTGCAAGATATAGTGCTATATAAATTCCATTTATTATTATTATTATTATTATTATTATTATTATTATTAAATTTTTATTATTATTATTATTATTATTATTACTACCGTAAAAATCCCTAGCATACGCCCACCCCCCACCCACCCCTGTCCACTGATTTAGGGCAAAATTGGGGAGTGGGCGTTTGCTAGGGATAGACCCTTTGCACAAAATAATTTTTGTGCTCAACCGTGTAATTGAGTGAATACAAACCCCGAAAGCATGTAAGTTAGGTCTTGTGAGTAGAAGTGAAGGAAAATAGAAAAAAAAGGGATTTTGAGGCAAAGAAGGCCAACGAGTTCCATTGCTTTCCGTTGTAGGTCCTTGTTTCGCAATACCCTGCCTTCAGATCTTTCATCTTTCAGATAATGCAGCACACCTTGGTCGACATGTTCAGATCTAACTGCTGGTCCTTTTGACAATTTCCGTTTTAGTTTGTCTTTTCGGTACTCCTGTTCAAGTCTATCTCTGTTTTCACTCCATTCCCTGATCCTCTTCCTATCCACAAGAAAATTGACGGCACACTCCGAAACATTCCCACCTGCTTCGTTATCCAGATACTGGAGGGCTTCCAGTTTGAAAGATACAGTGTAAGACTGTCGCAGGAGTGAGGAGAGGGGACAAAGAATAAGAAAAAAAGAAAAGAAAACACGAAAAGGTAAAGAAGGGGAAAAGATGACTTTTAAAACAGTCTGCACAAATCCTAGTGAAAGTGGCATAGTCTCTTTGAAAACAGCAGGGTGGGGCGTTTGCTAGGTAGCTACCCCCTGTACACACCTTTTGGCCCAAAGTGGTGGGGGGGGCGTTTGCAAGATGGTGGGCTTATGCTAGGGATTTTACGGTATTATTATTATAATTATTATTATTATCATCATCACCATCACCATCATCATCACCATCATCATCATCATTATCATTATTATTATTATTATTATTATTATTATTATTATTATTTATTATTATTATTATTATCATCATCATCACCATCACCATCATCATCACCATTATTATTATTATTATTATTATTATTATTATTATTATTATTATTATTATTATTATTATTATTCAATCAGCAGTAACTCAGTAAGTCTATCATCACGCAAATGTCTGTCTCCAAAAATCACAGACGAACACAACACGGCAGTTATTTTTGTTTTAATCTTCCAAAGTCATCTGCCACCTCCAATAAATAATTATCTTTTTCGCAGCTACACGTCAACTGATCGAACTGCTCCTCCATGAAAATAGGAGTGTCGTTTTTTTAACCAGTGAAAGATCCAGTGGGGGGCGGGATAGCCTAGTGGTCAAGAACATTGCTCTAAGCTCACAATTTGACGACCCAGGTTTCATTCCCATTCGGGGGATTTTTCCCCTGGAGTTAACATCAGTGCTGACTCTTACTCTCCCCAAAAGTCCTTCGGATGAGAACAATGAGACTATAACCCGAGGCCCCGTGTGCGAACACACGCAGAACATCTTGCGTACACGTTAAATCCTGTTCCGCTTTTCATAAGAGTAGGCCATTGTGTGCCGGTGGGAACAGATGACAAGATTTACAAAACTGCATACACACGGGG
>CM060325.1:58244801-58247301 GCA_030674155.1 Stramonita haemastoma | reverse complement strand
ATAATGGTGTATTTATTTTCTCCTAATTATTTTTGTTTTTTTGTGCAACATAATAATTATATTGTAAGCATATTTTCTTTCTCTGTTTATTGTTGCCTTTTGATGGCAGCTTTAAAAAGGCCACACGGATATAAAACATTCTTGTGAATGCGATTAACACTTTTAAATTGGGAAAAGTGCCTCACTATAAGGTACCACAGCGGTAGAAGTTTCAATTGCCTCCAAAGCCTCTGACAAAGGCTCATTCAAGAGCAGATACTTTTTTTTTGGCGTGGGAGAGAATTGTTATCTTTAATGTCTTCATGGGGAAAAAAAGACAGGAGAAAAGACCAGGAAGGCAAATCAGAAAATAGACCAGAAGGTGGTGACAGAAAGAAATGAAACAAAGAGAGGGACAGAAAAGAGGGGATTCCTAGCACAGATTTTCCACAAGGTGGGGATTTCATTTGTACTGACAGATCCCTCACGCATCCCCACGGGGTAACGATTGAGACACAAAATCTGACATGTTTCATTAGTTCCGATGTTGCTGCTGTTTATTCTTTTATTTATCTATACTTATGTCACAGCAGATTTCTCTGCGTGAAATTCGGGCTGCTCTCCCCGGGGAGAGCGCGTTGCCACAAGTGCAGCGCCTCCCCATTTTTTTTTCCTGTCTGCAACTGTATTTGTTTCCCTATTAGAGTGGCTTTTTTCGACAGAATTTTGCCAGGGACAACCCTCTTGTTGCCGTGGGTTCTTTTACATGCGATAAATAACAATGTGTAACACACATGACCTCGGTTTTTTATCGTCTCATCCGAAAGACTAGCACCCAGACCACCACTCATGATCTAATGGATGGGGGAAAAGTTTTGGGCCCAAACAGGATTCAAACCACCGCACACTCCAACCCGGACTTTAAGCTTTCTAGGCAAGACGCGTTACGTCTTAGACCACCGATGTTGTTGTTGTTGTTGTGATTACATTTACGTTCCAGGGAAGATTTCTCATCTAAGAACTGTGAGGAACAGAAGGAGGTAGGTCTGTAGTGTCTAGGGAAAACATCCCCAATAGAGATACAGCATGATCGTACGTGTTGTGACGTGTTTTGCGTAGGGCCACCTTCAACACTGAGAGACTGTGTATTGTTTGTTACCTTTTAGGACAGTGAGGGGATGGGAAAGTATGTACGTGTTGTATAAATTTGTTTGGTTTTGGTTTTGGTTTTGGTTTCTTTTTAGTGGAATGTGGTTAGGGGGTTAATCTTGTGAGAGTTGGCCTATTGACTTACATTTCTGTTTTTCTTTTCCCAGCTGTGTCTCATTTTGTGGCTGTGCTGTGTGTGTGCTGTGCTGTGCTGTGCTGTGCTGTGCTGTGCTGTGCTGTGCTGCGTGTGCTGTGCTGTGCTGTGTGTGTCTGTGTGTTTTCCTGTTTAGTTTAATGTCTTTCCACACAAATGGGAGACGAGACAAGAATTGGACAACACTTTAAACACACACACACACACACACACACACACACACACACACACACACACACACACACACACACACACACACACACACACACACACACACCAAAGATCAAAGCAAAACACCCCCCCCCCCCCACCACCACCACCAAAAAAAAAAAGAAAAAAAAGAAAAAAAACGTAATTAAACATCCACCAACACTCTAAACAAGTTCACACAAAAAAACACCACACGCATACCAAACAACATTCAATTTCCATCTCACCACTTGGGGAAAAACTGCCGTCTATTTTTTTTTTGCTGGTTTTTTTTTTTTTTGGTTCTTTTTTCCCTCTGTAACTCCTTACAGCGAAAGGGATGATAGCTCAGTGGTCAGAGCACTCGCTTTCCTCCGGTCAAGTTAAGCAGTGTCAAGCGTGGGTACCGGTTGGATGGGTGACCGTTTGCGCGCCTTGGCTTCAGCACAGTTCCCCCAGTTCATCAAGCTGTGAATGGGTACCTGCCCTCTTTCGGGTCAGGGAAGGTAAAGCAGCGAGGGAGAGGAGATGGGCGCTACCCTCAACATACTGGCCCCTAGAGAAGCTGAGGTCTCTGATGCCTCGCTCCCCTACGACTGACTTGGTTATGGGACACCTTTACCTTTTACCTTTTTACCTTTAACTCCTTACGACAGCTGAAACCAAAAGACAGAGGGACCGAGGTGGATGGGATGGTAGCTAGTAGACCTGCAGGTATTATATATAGGGGGATCGGGAATCAGGATCCTACCCTATCCCCTTTCCCTTCCGACCCTCCATCAGCCCAGTCCTCTCCTTCTCCTCTTCTTCTCCTCTCTCTCTCTCTCTCCTCTCTCACTCTCTCTCTCTCTCTCTCTCTCCTCTCCTCTCCTCTCTCTCTCCCTCCTCTCTCTCCCTCTCTCTCTCCCTCTCTCTCCCCTCCCTCTCCATCCTCTCTCCTCTCTCTCTCTCTCCCCTCCCTCTCTCCTCTCTCTCCCTCTCCTCCCTCTCCTCTCTCCCTCTCTCTCTGTCTGTCTCGTCTCTCTCTCC
>CM060325.1:58222301-58229801 GCA_030674155.1 Stramonita haemastoma | reverse complement strand
AAAAAGCATTAATCATCAGAGGTCCAAAATGACATCAGAATACAAGATCTGAAGAGTTGAATAACCATCCCACATAAAAAATATTTAACGAATATTCGTTTTCAGTGTCCCTTGTGCAAGTTGAATCTGGCTGTGAAGCCCCTCCCCTCCCCTCCCAGGTACAGGGTGTATACTGGCAATGCTCGTGCTTTCATAACCTACCCAACCCTGAATGTCAAGAATGTATGGATTTTCAACGTGCATATTTGATCTTTTCTATGCCTATATACGCAAAAAGGACTTATAACACTGGCAGGTCTGCGCTTCAAGTTGATCTGGAATATATAGCAAAACTCCCCACAGCTTAATTCACCACCCACCGCTATCGAGATTCAAACCCGTGACTTCATGAACCCACAGGAGTGGAGAGCAAATGTTATAATTATTTCTTCAAGTATAGCGTACGTGTGTAAACAAAATTCAAAGGTACTAGTCTCTGTTTGAACAACCAAACGGTAACAAACCTTAGTTCAATTCACAACCAAAGCCCACATCCCTTTCTTAGAGGGAGCTAGGTTGTTGTTGTGATTGTAATTACGTCCCAGCAGAGATTTCTGATTTTAGGGACTGGACCTAAAACAAAAAAAAAAAGAGCCAGCAAATGGCGCTCTGTCAAAGAAACGTCCCCAGTGGCTGTAAACCCACCCCCATTGTGGTCGTCACCTCAGAAAACACAGCTACAGGGAAACAGCCACTGTAAACATCCTCTTCCATAGTGGACAGCAGGCCAGCCTTGGTAAGGGTAGTAGAGGGGTGGGAGTTTTGATGGTGTATGTGTGTGTGTGTGGGGGGGGGGGGGGGAGGTGGGGGTTGAGGGCTGGGGAGGGGGGGATGATCCCCCATGATGAGCGGGGTGTGAAAAGGGAGACCCCCACTGTCAGCTAGTAGCCTCTCTTTATGACCCTGGCACTACGAGACAGGAATGAAATGACTTCTTTCTTTTTTCTTCTGTTGGGGTAGGTATCTGTCCGGAACACACAACAAGGCCGGCCCTTTTGCCCCTGACGCCAGGTGTGTGTGTGTGTGTGTGTGTGTGGGGGGGGGGTTGTATTGTGTGTGTGTGTGTGTGTGTAGTGTGTGTTTTGTGTGTGTGTGTGTGTGTGTGTGTGTGTGTGTGTGTGTGTGGGGTGTGTGTGTGTGTGTGAGTGTGTGTATGTGTGTGTGTGTGTGTGTGTGTGTGTGTGTGTGTGTGTGTGTGTGTGTGTGTGTGTGTGTGTGTGTGTGTGTGTGTGGTGTGTGTGTGGTATGCTGTCTCTCATGTGTATGTGTGAGTGTGTGGGGGTGGGGGTGGGTGATGTGGTGTGGTGTGGTGTGGTTGTGTGTGTAGTATGCTGTCTCTTATGTACGTGTGTGTGTGTGTGTGTGTGTGTGTGTGCTCGCGCGCGCGCGGCTCTGGATTTTTTTTTCTTGTTAGCTCCTCATATCAAAGACAATCCTGAACTTAGTCAAGCGCTACTATTCCATGACTTTAAAAGAACACCTTCAAGACTATTTCTGGTCCCCAAGCAACGTGATAGGTACCATACTTTCGCCAAAAAAAACCCTGTCATACGGCTTCTGTTGTGATTTTGTTTCGGCCAAAGCTATCGCTGTACTTGCAACTGTATAGCAGCAAGAAAAATTTGAAATATAAAAAAACAACTTTTGACACAGGTTGACGTATAAATTGGGAGATTATATGTTGTTGCGTTTTGTTCTTCATTGAACACTCAGACAGCAGTTATTGTTGTCTGTCATAGGAGCGAAAATGCGTTCCGCTGCCGTTAAGCGCCTGACAAGTCAGGCCAGCACATCCCACTTGGGTGTTGATCCTTTTTGAAGTAGACTAACAGTCTTTTCTTTTCTTTGTTTGTTTGTTTGTTTGTTTGTTTGTTTGTTTGTTTTACTCGTGCTTCCCATTCCAGTACAATCAGTCCCTAAAGTAAGAATGCAGCTAACTAAATCGTGGTCAAAAACGGCCGCGTATGAAACAAAAATCTCACCATTTATCAACCTTCAGCTCTTGCTAAGAAACTAAACATAAATTTTTTAAAGTACGAAAAAGCAAGTACATAAATTTTTGGAGGGGTTGTGATGGATTTATTTTTGCTGAAACACAAAGTGCTGAAGTGAAACTGCTTCCTCCTCCTCATCGTTTTTGTGTAGGTTGCAATCAGAAACATGTCTCCCTCTCTCTCCTTTTGGTCATTGATTCTTGTTCATCTGAGCATTATGTTTGCTTGCTTGTTTCTACTTGGATTTTTTTGTGTTTTTATTCATTTTGCTTATTGGATTTCAGTGAACTTTGTATTAATTGTTTGCATGATAATTAAGTGTTCGTTGATCTCCAAACCAGCTTCAAACCAGACACAAGTTTCCAAACCCCTTTCTTATCACCACTAACCTCTCTGCACCACCAATCCTAGAATGTCTCGTCATTCCTCACAGTTTCTCCACAAACTGACAAAGACAAACACGCACACAGGCAACAACCCAGCCAGCCCAGCAAGCCATGTTTACGTCTGAATTAGGTAGGGCAAGTCTTTTTTCTTTTTCTTTTTTAAACATGGCCGCAAAGAAGGGAGGTAATCCGTTCAACATGTTGCCAGGACAAAAGGGTTAGAGGTTAATGCTTAGCATTTGTCAAGACATCGTTACCCCCACCATCACCTCCACCTCCTTCATCCTTCTTTTTGTAGTTTCCTCCCCCTCCCCTCCCCATCCCCCCTCCTTCTGCTACCGTTTCCGGGTCTTGGAATGGTGGAAATTGGAGGGGTATTGATGTGTGTTTGGTTTGGGTTTGGATTCGGGGCTAGCTGTACTTGGTGTCTCTCTCTCTCTCTCCCTATACAGGGAGTGAATACAAAGGAGATGGAGCTTTTTGAAAAGAGAGAGAGAGAGAGAGGATGAGGAGAGGAGGAGAAGAGAGAGAGAGAGAGAGAGAGAAGACAGACAGACAGACAGACAGACAGACAGACAGACAGACAGACAGACAGACAGACAGACAGACAGACAGAGGGAGAGAGGGAGGGAGAGAGAGGGAGGGGAGAGAGAGAGGGGGGAGGGAGGAGAGAGAGAGAGAGAGAGAGAGAGAAGAGAGAGAGAGAGGAGAGAGAGAGACAGACAGACAGACAGACAGACAGACAGACAGACAGACAGACAGACAGACAGACAGACGGGACAGACAGACAGACAGACAGACAGAGAGACAGAGACACAGAGA
Organism: Stramonita haemastoma; assembly: GCA_030674155.1. Taxonomy (NCBI): domain Eukaryota; kingdom Metazoa; phylum Mollusca; class Gastropoda; order Neogastropoda; family Muricidae; genus Stramonita; species Stramonita haemastoma. Next base: position 58,226,560 of record CM060325.1, on the reverse strand, counting down.
GAGAGAGATCAAAGCCGTCCAGGTCTGTAGGGGTGGGGGTCAGGAAGCGCACAAAGTGTCCTCCCCTTACCACTTCAACCTGATCCAGTTACCTCCCTTAACTACCTGTCATCGCCTGGCTGAGCTACAGCTGTACTTTATGGTCTCCCCTTCTCTCTCTGTCTGTCTGTCTGTCTGTCTGTCTCTCTCTCTCTCTGTCTCTCTCTGTCTGTCTCTCTCTCTCTCTGTCTCTCTCTGTCTGTCTATCTCTGTCTCTCTCTCTCTGTCTCTCTCTGTCTCTCTGTCTCTCTGTCTGACTGTCTGTCTGTCTGTCTGTCTGTCTGTCTGTCTGTCTGTCTCTCTCTCTCTCTCTCTCTCTCTCTCTCTCTCTCTCTCTCTCTCTCTCTCTCTCTCTCTCTCTCTCTGTCTCTCTCTCTCTCTGAGGAGTATAGTAGGGTGGATTTACACTATTACTGTAAAGATTTTTCCATTTGAAGTCAGTTTTTGTTGGCTTTTAACATATCGACGTTGAAGGTAAACTGGAAAGGGTTAAAGAGAATGGTGAGGAGGGTAGAGAGAGAGAGAGACAGGGGGGGGGGGGGGGGAAAGAGAGGGGGGGGGGGAGAGAGGCAGGTTACTCCCCGTAGATTGGAAATCTGAACAAATTGTCAAAATTACACCTAAAAGGCTCTGACCTACACATTCTGTCGCAACTATCATTCCTATAAAATTTAAAACGCTGGTTCACAAAACAAGCCTTTTGCAAAAAAAAGAAACAATATTTTGAGCTACGGAGAAGCTGTAGAATAGATTTTTTAAAATGATGAAAGGATGTGCCCCCCACCCTGAACTACAAAATCCATGAACCTAAGCACCATCAGAAATCGTTAAGTTTAAATAAAAATGATTGAAACAAAACACACAAGCATGCAAACAGAAAAAAAAAAGAAAAAAACCGAATGAAAGCAGTTTTCAGTACTCTGTGTGTGTTTCTTTTAATATGAAAAACAGAAGGAAAAAATAAAAATGGTTGTCAACATGGTATACGTTTCCATAAGTTGTTTTTTTCGCACAAAAAATTGAGCAAATAGGAAGATCTTTCCAACTCCAACTTCTAATGAGGTCATAATCATTGTGGATTTTACAGGAAACCAGTTCATCAGTTGGATGATGCACTTTGCCTGACTTCTCAGGCGCTTAACTTAACGGCAGCGCAATGCATTTTCACTCTTGTGACAGATAATAGTCGTCAGAGCTTTCGACGAAGAAGAGGAAGCGAATACTAAATCGGCAGGAAGAATTGGTTGAATGCAAGCGCTTTGATTTGTTTCTGCAATGTATAGCGCTATATAAATTTCCATTTTTTAAATTATTATTATTATTATTATTATTATTATTATTATTATTATTATTATTATTATTACCGTAAAATCCCTAGCATACGCCCACCCCCCCCCCCCCCCCCCCCCCCCCCCCCTGTCCACTGATTTAGGGCAAAATTGGGGAGTGGGCGTTTGCTAGGGATAGACCCCTTTGCACAAAATAATTTTTGTGCTCAACCGTTGTAATTGAGTGAATACAAACCCGAAAGCATGTAAGTTAGGTCTTGTGAGTAGAAGTGAAGGAAAATAGAAAAAAAAAGGGATTTTGAGGCAAAGAAGGCCAACGAGTTCCATTGCTTTCCGTTGTAGGTCCTTGTTTCGCAATACCCTGCCTTCAGATCTTTCATCTTCCAGATAATGCAGCACACCTTGGTCGACATGTTCAGATCTAACTGCTGGTCCTTTGACAATTTCCGTTTTTGTTTGTCTTTTCGGTACTGCTGTTCAAGTCTATCTCTGTTTTCACTCCATTCCCTGATCCTCTTCCTATCCACAGAAAATTGACGGCACACTCCGAAACATTCCCACCTGCTTCGTTATCCAGATACTGGAGGGCTTCCAGTTTGAAAGATACAGTGTAAAGACTGTCGCGGGAGTGAGGAGAGGGGACAAAGAATAAGAAAAAAGAAAAGAAACACGAAAAGGTAAAGAAGGGGAAAAAGATGACTTTTAGAACAGTCTGCACAAATCCTAGTGAAAGTGAGCATAGTCTCTGAAAAAGCAGGGTGGGCGTTTGCTAGGTAGCTACCCCTGTACACACCTTTTGGCCCAAAGTGGGGGGTGGGCGTTTGCTAGATGGTGGGCTTAATGCTAGGGATTTTACGGTATTATTATTATTATTATTATCATCATCATCACCATCACCATCATCATCACCATCTATCATCATCGTTATTATTATTATTATTATTATTATTATTATTATTATTATTATTATTATTATTATCATCATTATTATTATTATTATTATTATTATCCAATCAGCAGTAACTCAGTAAGTCTATCATTACGCAAAAGTCTGTCTCCAAAATCACAGACGAACACAACACGGCAGTTATTTTTTGTTTTCTCCTCCAAAGTCACCTGCCACCCTCCTATAAATAATTATCTTTTTCGCAGCTACACGTCAACTGGTCGAACTGCCCTTCATGAAAACAGGAGTGTCGTCTTTTCTTTCTTTACCCAAGTGAAAGAGCCAGTGGCTGTGGAAGCCTCGTCCAGTTTGACCAGTGGGATGACCATGTCAGTGACCCCTTATCTGATGTCTGGCTGGGAGGCTGTGTCACTCCTCTGACCTGTGTTCTGGCAAGAAACGGACAAACACCTACCTGTCTTTGCAAAGCAAAACAAAGAGAAAAAAGAAAAGATATAAAGGGGGGATACCAGGTGAAGAGGTAAACAGATCTACTAGATAGTCTGCCCTTGTCCTGAATGGGAGCTGGTGTATTTGCAGGCACGGCCATACATACATAAGCGGGTAGATCCATCTAGGTTTTTGTGCTTTGTATGTCGTGGTATCTACGTACTTATAGCTTTCACCTTTTGCAGGAAAGTATACCCCACCCCCTTCCCTTTTTTCACTGGGTGTCAGGTCACCACGACCTGGAAGCAGAAGACACTTTCTCTGTGCACATGCACAAGGGAAATGGATGTGGACAAGGGATTGCAATCACTTCTTCAAACTTCCATTTCGCAATTTGTTTACAGTTCAGAGCTTGAAGAGCTTCACCACAGCAAATGCAGCGTGGGCGGAACCAATCAAGAATTGATTTGAGACAAAATTTGGTTTGGGACTTGTAAGACTGCCTGCAGAGAGGAGGGAAAACAAACCTTTGGTTGATTTTCTATTGTCTCCCATGATAGGTGGTAAGGGCCTTTTCAAATAAGGTGACCAGCCAGATGTGTGTATCTCTGCAGAGGGCCTGTCATGCAAATTTTGCCTCAGAATAGAAGTTAGCCAGACAAATGTTTTGTTGTTTATAGAGGTCCGAATTTTAAGAATTCAAAATCAGTTTGTCCTGTCATGCAAATTTTGCCTCAGAATAGAAGTTAGCAAGACAAACGTTTTAATGTTTACAGAGGTTTGAATTTTAAGGATTCGAATTCAATTTTTGGTTGTGTATAGTTTTGGGAACGATTGTCTGACTTACCAAACCCGGTTTGTGAGGGTTTACTTCTTTGCTGTGTTTGTAAAACTTTGAATCAAGGCAAGGTGTGAGGTTTTAGAGGTGCATGCTTGTTACTGGGGTAATATGGTCTGGACCATTATCGTCCTGTGCTTTGTTTTTTGCAGATTGCTTTACATTCTTTTCACAACAGTTTTTCATGAAATCCAATTCTCTCTCTATAATGATCATTTGATTGTTTATTTATAGTTTTTAGTTCTCTGTGTTTTTGCGCTTTTGTTATTCTATTATTATCTTCTGTCCTTATATCTTGCTTCTGTCTATTACTGTTCTTGTTATCTTGTTTTTGTTATTTAGTTTATTATTATCGTTAGTTAGAGGTTTTTTTGATTGATGTAATCCCTGATTAGGGCGGGGGACTGGGATGTAAAAAAGCACACGAGTGCTTATTTATTATCCTCGAAAAAAAGAATTTTGCCTTGCCTTGCCTTGCCTTGCCTTGTAGACGCAAAAAATGGTCATCTACGTCCCAAAAAATGTAACCATTGATGAATGAACCTCAGAGCTCTAGCCAGGGAACAAGGGGACACCCCCAAAATAAAATCCCCCCAGCACTGGAACAGATAAATCCAGCCCCCCTTCAAAACAGGGAGCTTTCCCATACCGTTGACCCTGCCTTGCACTAAGGCACGGACAGACAGACAGAAGACAGCCAGCAGAGAGTCGCTTCACTGATCTGACGCTGTGTAGTGTTGTCTCCTCTGGGTGTATG
>CM060325.1:58207301-58212301 GCA_030674155.1 Stramonita haemastoma | reverse complement strand
CACATACACACACACCTACACATACACACACACCACACACACACACACACACACACACACACACACACACACACACACACACACACACACACACACACACACACACATAAACACACACACACATAACACACACACACACACAATTTGTGAAAAGACGTTAAAGGAATTTGAACACACACACACACACACACACACACACACACACACACACACACACACACACACACACGCACGCACGCACGCACGCACCACACACACACACCCACACCACACACACACACACACACACACACACACACACACACACACACAAAACAGCAGCAGCAGCCTTCACCATCCCTCCCTTGTCTTCAATCTTTGTTTTCCCCTTAGTGCACACACGGCCCAACCAACAGCCATCCTTCACTTTGCATTGATCACCAGCAAGGGAGGGAGTGAGCTCGAAAAATAAAAGAACTCCTTTCCCAACACACAGACAGACAGAGGACAGAAACAGACACAGACACACAGACACACAGACACACGTACACACACAAACACATACACACACACACGGACACACTCACTCTCACTCACTCACTCACTCACTCACTCACTCACTCACACACAGACACACACAGACAGAGAGAGAGAGAGAGAACTCGAACTCGAAATATATTCGAAATATTTATTGAGAATAAAATTAATGGATAAGCACAAGGCTTCTTCACACCATGCTCTCACAAAAAAGATAGATAGATAGATAGATAGATAGATAGATAGATAGATAGATAGATAGATAGATAGATAGATAGATAGATAGATAGATAGATGATGGATGGATGGATGGATGGATGGATGGATGGATAGATAGATAGATAGATAGATAGATAGATAGATTAGATAGATAGATAGATAGATAGATAGATAGATAGAGTAGATAGATAGATAGATAGATAGATTCCTTTATTGATGGATGATTAAATAAATTAATAGGTAAATATTTAACCAGAGGATTTTCTATGTGAGTGTGTTTACTCATTTATTTATCTATTTATTATCTTTTTTATTTTTTTATTTCAAGGAGAGAGAGACAGACAGACAGACAGAGAGACAGAGAGACAGAGAGAAAGAGAGACAGAGAAAGAGAGACAGAGACAGAGAAAGAGACAGAGACAGAGAGAGACAGAGACAGAGAGAGGGGGGGGGGGCACCTCGGAGGTAGCTTGTGTTTTTTCTAACAACAAACAAACAACATCGAAATAAAGGATAGTCTAGTTCTGCTCTGTTGCGGCGGAAACTTCTACGGCGGAGGAGCCTGGAGTATGACAGGGGGTAAGGGGATGATGAGGCAGGGATGGGGTAAGCGATGCCATGCCTCTTGTTTTCTCTGTCCACAACCAAAAGACAGGCCCCTCTCAGGTCTTTTTTTTTTTTAAATTCTTTTATATCGAGGATAATGGGATAATCATTGGATGTCCTTTTTTTTTTACATCCAGTCCCCGTGTGTACGGAGTTTTGTAAATGTCATCTGTTCCCACCGGCACATGGTGGCCTACTCTTACGAAAAGCGGAACAGGATTTAACGTGTGCGCAAGATGTTCTGCGTGCGTTCGCACACGGGGCCTGGTTTATAGTCTCATCCGAAGGACTTTGGGGGAGAGTGGAGTCAGCACTGATGTTAACTCCAGGGAGTAAGGGGATGAGGCAGGGATGGGGAAGTGATGCCATGCCTCTTGTTTTCTCTGTCTACAACCAAAAGACAGGCCCTTCAGGTCTTAATCTTTAGCAAGTATGTCTCCCCAGCTATGGTCTTGTATTAGTGTCAAAAAGTTAAATCATATAAAAGGGAGTCATCAGCAATGGTGATGCATTAGCGTCAAAAAGTTAACATCCTGTAAAAGGGGATACTTCAGCAATGGGGATTTATAAGTGTTCCAAAAAAGAACACCACATTTTTCTTATATAAATGATTAGTGTGTAGTTTGTGACCCCCCCTCCCCGGTCCCCTAAACAAAAAAAAGTAAAAGTATCTCATAAAAGTTTCTGATTGGTGAGATTATTCCAGTGGCATTTTTTTTCTTGAATTATATATTTTTTGGTAGCATTTAGCGAGACAACTGCACAAAATAAACGAATGAAAATATATGAAAAGAAAACCAAAAAACCCCGAATGAAAACACAAGAAAATATTGATATCAAGATGATTTTCCAAATTTTTCCTGTTGTGTATGATTATTAAGAAAAGGACAATCTCAAAGTGACTTCATACATACCACAGTTATAACACATACTTTCTCTTTGTCTTTTACGTCCAGAATGTCTCCTTGCATACTAAACAAACAAAGCCTTAAAAACAAAACAAAGCCAAAGAAAAACTTACAGAAAAAAAACGCAAAATAACCTGCACCAAAAACCAAACAAAAAAGTACAAAAGAAAAAAAGAAAGAAGGCTTCAACTTTTAATATGACGAAACCTCCAGGCAAAAAAACAAACAACTATGAGACCAACGCTACTCCCAGGTCAACTTCAAGTGCAGACCCACCAGTGCCTTAATTCCCTTCGTGTACATACATACATACATACATACATACATATCATCTACATACATACATAACATACATACATATAACATACACAATCATAAGATCAAACATGCACATGAAAGATCCCATATGGAAACAGGATTAAATCCTGAATGCATCCCCGAAGTCGGAATGCGGCTACCTTCATAGTGGGCAAAAACGGTGGCATACTCAAAATCTCACCATTGGTGAACCTCGGAGTTCTAGCCAGGGAACAAAAAGCAAACTACAGAAGAAAAAAAATCCCACTTTGAACTTAATGACCTCAGACAGAAACGAGGCTATGAGCACACACAGGAAGCCAACATCGTTGTAATGACGTCATAGTTGGTTTACAATAAGGGGGAATTCCACAGTACCCCCTCCCCCTTTCTCCCCTCTCCCCCTTTTCTTCTTTTTTTTTAAAAAAAAAAAGGAAAGACAAACTAGCCTGAGGTTCTTCAGGTGGCTCAACCTCTACGGGGAGAACAAAAAAAAAAAAGTTGAGGGGGAGGTGGGGGGGGGGGGGTAGTCGGAGTATGGGAGGGGGAGAAGGGAGGGGGATGAGAGGGGGATGGGGGGGGTGTAGGATGGGGGACTGCCTGCTGTGAGGTCTTTAAAGCCATCTGTTTGCCAACAACACTGTCTTCAAATAGTCCTCCCTCTCTCTTCTCCTCATCTCTCCTCTGGAATGTTGTCATTCATAGCCTTGACAAAAGCACGCTCACCCCCACCCCCCCCACGCACACACACACACACTCACACACACGCGCGTACACACACGCACACACACACACACGCACGCACGCACGCATGCACGCACTCACACGCACACACACACGCAAGCACACACGCACGCACACACGCGCGCAGACAGTGAGAGGACAGACAGACAGACAGACAGACAGACAGACAGACAGAGAGACACAGAGAGAGAGAGAATGAGAGAGAGATTTTCAATATTTGAGTTGTTTCCACCAAGATTTGGTTCAAATATTAAATGTGTTGAACCCCCCCCAAAAAAAAAAAACAACAAAAACAAACAAAAAACAACAAAACAAACAACAACAAAAAAAACCACCAACAACAAAACAACTCAACCCAACAACAACAGTACCTACTACAGAAGACGGAGTCCTCCAATATCATTAATTTTATTATGTATGTAGCGTGTCCTCATCATGATGTATTTCGCGAATCCGTCACAAAGGGAAGACAATCAGAGCGGAAGTTAAAGACCCATGCTTCGCAATCCCGGCGGTGTTCATTTAGCATGCATTCCGTGTGTAGCGGGGAACCACTCAGGGCACACGTTGTTAACAAGGAACTGATTGGACACAGCTTGGCTGCTGCTACAGCTCCCTCTCTTTCATTGATTTGAGTTGATTTGACCTTAATTGTCATTTCCGTTCTGCAAAAAGGGTCGGCATGCCAAAGATCTAGTGAAAGAACTCCTTTCTTCCCCACCCCCTTCTCTCTCTGTCTCTCTGTCTCTGTCTCTGTTCTCTGTCTCTCTGTCTCTGTCTCTCTGTTCTCTCTCTCTCTCTCTCTCTCTCTCTCTCTCTCTCTCTCTCTCTCTCTCTCTCTCTCTCTCTCTTTTTTTGTTGTTGTTGTTGTTGTTGTTGTTGTTTTTTGTTTTGTTTTGTTTGGGGGGGTTGTTTGTTTGTTTGTTTGTTTGTTTGTTTGTTTGTTTGTTTGGGTTTTTTTTTGTTTGTTTTTTGTTTTTTTGTTTGTTTATTTGTTTTTTGTTTGTTTTGTTCTGGGTTTTTTTTGTTTTTTGTTTTTTTTTCGTTTCTTTTCTTCTTCTTTAATAATCCAAATTATTTTATTGTGACTTCTGATTTTCTCTTCTGAATGAGTGCACCTTTCTCACCTTATTATATGTAGTGTACTGTCGCATTTCTCTTACCTTATTATATGTAGTGTACTTATTTCCGTATGTTGTTTGGTACTGCGTATAGTTTTATTGTTTAATATCTTTTATTTTGATGTTATCCCTAAAAAGGGCGGGGACTGGATGTAAAAAAGCACATGTGTGCTTATCTATTATCCTCGAATAAAAGAATTTGCCTTGCCTTGCCTTGCCTTGCCTTGCCTTGTCTCTCTCTTACAAAGGTAAGGCATTTTAGACCCTACCCTTCTTGAAGATGGTGTATGGCTGCTATTTATAGTTAGATTACAGATAGAAAAGGCCGTGGGGAAAGATTGTGCTTCTAGAACGAAGTACGTAGCTTTGTTGTGTGTTTGTGCGTGTTTCATTATGATGTAGCATCTTCATCACCATTAGCACCATCATCTTCATTATTATCATCAGCAGCAACAGCATCCTCACCATCATCGTCATCGTTCAAAGAGTGGTGAACTCCTTTATTCAAAACAAAAACTAAAATGATTCATTACATCCTGATAAGCTCAAAATAAAGAAAACAAAAAAACGTATGTTGGGTTCTGGCTTT
>CM060325.1:58192301-58204801 GCA_030674155.1 Stramonita haemastoma | reverse complement strand
CACTGCATTTATAGTCTCATATGAAGGACTTTTGGGGGAGAGTGGAGTCAGCACTGATGTTAACTCCAGGGGAAAAATCCCCTCCAACTGGAATCGAACCTGGTCGTTGGAAACCCAATGTTCTGACCACTAAGCTATCCCTCCCGTGTGTTGTGTGTGTGGTTGTGTGTGTTGTGTGTGTGTGTGTGTGTGTGTGTGTGTGTGTTGTGTGTTGTGTGTTGTGTGTGTCCCTGTGTGTGTGTGTTTTTTGTTTTGGGGCTTTTTTTGTTCCTCTGCTAGAGTTTCTAGGTTCACCTATGGTTAGGCTTTGGTCTTGGACATTTACCCACTATCAAGGTAACCTCATTCTAACTTCAGGGATGATATCTAAACATGACGCCAGTATGCATGCAGTTTGTCATCATTCCCCATTTTCATATGCTGCATAATTATGTTCATGTTTCCCCACAACCCACTAAACCATGACATAATTACGGGATCTTAAATGTGCAAATTTCATCTATTGCACGTGTATATATACACGAAGCAAGTTAAAAGCACTGGCAGGTCTGCACTTGAAGTTGACATGGAAGATCGTAAAAATTCCCACAGGTAATTCACCATAATTATGCCACCAAGATTCAAACCAAAGACTTAATCCACCCATGGGATTAAATTGCTGATGACCTTGCTGTGTCTGCAGGTCAAACTGGTTTGGTTGGAGAACTGTCTTGGTGGGGCTAACACAGGGAAATGGAAGAAGGTGCAAATAATGATGTATTCTCTTTTTTTGGCTGGTGCTCATAAACTTAATGGCTGGTAAGGTTGATTTCATCCCATGGTCCTGTTTTCATTATTGTTCATTTGATTTGTATTTGTACCTACACACACACCACACACACACACCACACACACACACACACACACACACACACACACACACACACACCACCACACACACACACAACACAACACAACACAAACCAATACACACACACATGCTCCACTCTCTCTCTCTCTCTCTCTCTCTCTCTCTCTCTCTCTCTCTCTCTCTCTCTCTCTCTCTCTCTCTCTCTCTCTCTCTCTCCTCCTCCTCCTCTCCACCAGGCACCCTTCACCCCCACCCACCCCTGACCTAAACACACAGGGGCCCAAACTGCACAGGGTCACAAAATCTCAACATTGCACGTGGAAGGAAGCCAGCTAGCTTAATGACGTCAGATTTACAACGTCAGTTGGTTCTTCCTTATAGGCTATAACAAGGCCCTAAAGTGTCCTTAACGACACACATAGAAGTTCAGACTCTTAAATTACATCTTCCCATAAAATACCTTTAGTAGCTAAGGATTTGTTTTTGTTTGTTTGTTGGGGTTTCTGTGGGTTTATTTAATTGTATAGTCTTCCCCCTTACTGTAAACAAGTGTGTGTCTACAAGTAGATAATAGTTCCAGGTGGATTGTAGTTCTAGAGGTAACACGCCTGTCTAGAAAGCAAAAAAGTCCCATCGGAGTGTGCAGTGGTTCAAATCCTATTTGGGCCCAAACTTTTTCCACCCCCATTAGATCATGAGTGGTGATCTGGGTGTAGTCTTTCGATAAGACAATAAAACTGAGGTCTCGTGTGTTACACATTTTTTATTTAGCACACGTAAAAAAAAAACCACGGGCAACAAGAGGGTTGTCCCTGGCAAAATTCTGTAGAAAAAAACCACTCTGATAGGGAACAAATTACAGTTGCAGACAGGAAAAAAAATAATGGGTAGGCCCTGCCACTTGTGGTGACGCGCTCTCCCCGAGGAGAGCAGCCCGAATTTCACGCAGAGAAATCTGCTGTGAGATAAAAGGGTATAAGGTAAAAGATAAAATAAAAGAAATAAAATAAATGACTTTTTAAAGGACTTTTTTTCGGGAAGGGGGGGTGGGTGGTCTTTTTTTTTCGTTTCTCACCCAGACCTCCAAGATTTGCCAATGATGAGAATTTTGAGTATGCAACTGTTCCCCCCGTTCCTACCACCCCCACCATTTAGGTAGCTGCCTTTCAGCTTCGGGGATGGGTGGGTCTAACTAAAAGATAGGAAATATAATTATAAGAGTGTATTGGAATTTGTCGTCAGTTTTGGTGGTAGGTGGGGTTTTATTGCTGGGAGGGTGGGGGGTTGTATGTATGTATGTATGTTGTATGTATGTATGTATGTATGTGTGTATGTATGTATGTATGTATGTATGCATGCATGCATGCATGCATGCATGCATGCATGAATGCATGCATGCATGCATGTATGTATGTATGTATGTATGTATGTATGTATGTATGTTATGTATGTATGTATGTATGTATGTATGTATGTATGTATGCCCTATATGCCTGTCTCTGTCTGTCAGTCTTACGTGTGTGCAGTCGCGCATGAAAACTTACATGCATGCATTTATGCCTACGTGCACACATGCACGTATGCCTACTCCAATGCATTCTATTTGCAACTCGTGAAACCCTCGACACCCACCCCCAACCCCACCCATATGCATGCAACAGATATGTGAGAGGTACATCCTACCCGACCAACAGAAGTGAACATAATATGCCACTCATTCTGCGATTCAGAAGACAGAAAGACAAGTATTTATTTATTTATTTAATTCTTTTATATCGAAGATAATGGAATAAGCACTCGTGTGCTTTTTCACTATCTAGTTCTCGTGTGTAGTGTATGCAGTTTTGTCAATCTTGTCATCTGTTCCCACTGGCACACAATGGCCTATCTTACAAAAAGCGGAACAGGATTTAATGAGTGCGCAAGATGTTCTGGCGTGCATTCGCACATGGGGCCTCGGTTTATAAAAAGTCTCATTCCGAAGGATGCCTTAGTGTCCTATCAGTAAACATACTCTAAAAAACGCTGGCACTTTTAAAGGCTCGTTTAGCTGGTGTATATAGAAACACTGGCTACATGGCTGTTCAGCTATCTGGCTGCTGGGGTGTAGCAAGGATTAAGACTTTAGACTGATAAACTTGACTGCCAGATAAAGAAGGAAGAAGAAGAAGAAAGAAGAAGAAGAAGAAGAAGAAGAAAGAAGAAGAAGAAGGAAGAAGAAGAGAAGAAGAAGAAGAAGAGAAGAAGGAGAGAGAGAGAGAGAGATGAGAGAGAGAGGAGATGAGAGAGAGAGAGGAGTGAGAGGAGAGAGAGAGAGAGAGGGAAGAGGAGGAGAGAGAGAGAGAGAGAGAGAGAGACACACCACACACACACACACACACACACACACACACAGAGACACAGACAGACAGACAGACAGGACAGACAGACAGACGGAGGACGGACAGGACAGACAGACAGACAGACAGACGGGACAGATGGACAGACAGACAGAGACATAGACACACAGAGACAGAGAGACAGAGACAGAGACAGAGACACACAGAGACAGACATAGACAGACAAAGACACAGAAACAGAGATTACTCAGGCAAAAATGTATTTTAAAAAAATATTAAAAAAGCGGCGGGGAGACAGTTTAAAACATAACTTTTCAAACTCTGTTAACAAACGCACTTATTTCTTCCTCGGCAGTCCTCTAATTTCAGACAGCGCGGAAAGGAGGCGCGGATCCAGCAGATTTCCTGGCCTAGCTAGTACGACTGTACGACTACTACAATGCGGTCGGTGGGAGGGTACTCGTGGAACAGAGGCGGATTGTAGCCTGGTAACTAAGAACACCCGAGCTGCACAGTCTCTTGTTTAGGATGTTGTTTTCCTCCGGTCTCTGCTCATCACTGTAATTGTCTGTGCAGTTTGAAAGTTAAGTAAGTGCCTTGAACCCTCTCGGAAGCTCAGGAATGGACATTTTTCATCCCCTTTTTTTTTTTTTTTTTTAAACATTACATGCACACCTACCTTATGTGTGTGCATGGAGGCTGGTAAAGCTCATATGTACATGCTGCGCATGTTGCATGCATGCTTACATGTGCACGCATTGTTAAGTATAAGCTGATGCATTGGAGACTACACATACACATTCACACACGCACGCGCATGCATTATACACACGCTCCACGTGCATAAAGGCTTACACACACACACACACTTTCGCGCACGCACGCACACACACACACACACACACACCCCACACTTTCGCGCACGCACGCAACGCACGCACACACACACAACACACACAACACACACACACACCACACACACACAACACACACACACACACACACAACACACACACACACACTCACACACACACACACCACACACACACACACAAAGTTCTGCTTTTTCATTTTTAGTGGTTGGTTTAAGTGCATGACCTTGCTTTGTTCTCTCTCTCTCTCTCTCTCTCTCTCTCTCTCTCTCTCTCTCTCTCTCTCTCTCTCTCTCTCTTCTCTCTCTCTCTCTCTCTTGTACTATGTTTCTGTTATTACCACTTTTCTTACACTGTCTGCATTCTTGCAGTGCACTATTAGGTCCTTTTACCCTGTAGGCTTGAGAAGGGAAGAAGGGAAAGAAGGGAGGGAGGGAGGGAGGAGCATATTGGTTTGTTGGTGATGGTTGGTTTTATGTTTTGTTTCTTTACAGACAGTAAGTACAAACCTCAGTAGTCCATTTTTAGAGGGTGTGGTATGTTATGAAAGCATTTTATTTTTTGTTGTCATTTTTCTTCTTATTTTGCTGACATTTTGTTCTTGTTATGCAATGCAATAGTTTTTGTTGTTGTTGTTGTTTATTTGGAGCTTCGTTTTGTTCCTTTTTTGGGTTTTCTATTTCGTTTATGTTCTCTTCTTTCTTTCGTTTTTTTTTCTGTGGATTTTGTGTGCTTTTGTGTGTGTGTGTGTGTGTGTGTGTGTGTGTGTGTGTGTGTGTGTGTGTGTGTGTGTGTGCATGTGCATGTGTGTATGTATGCATGTGATGTGTGTGCTAGTTTGTGTGTGTGTGTGTGTGTGTGTGTGCGTGTGTGTATATGTGTGTATTTTGTGTGTGTATGTGTGTATGTGTGTGTGCTAGTATTGTTAGTTTTTCTGGGTGGTTTTGATGTTTCTTTCTTTTGTGCTTTTTTCTTTTTATGTTTGTTAGTTTGCTTTTTTCATTTTTCATTTCTTCTTGTAAGTTTAGTAGAATTATTTACCTTCTTTATGGTTCTGAAAAAAGTCTTGTTGATCTTGATATTTCTTTCATTTCACAAATACAAACAAACACACACACACACACACACACACACACACACACACACACACACAACACACACACACCCACACACACACACACACCACACACACACACAAACAAACAAAACAACCAGAGATATGTCCGTACACACGCAGACAAACAGGACAGGACAGACGACGAAACAAAATGACTAGACAAGTCAAACTGAAATATAACACACACACACACACACACACACACACACACACACACACACACACACACACACACACACACACACACACATACACACACACAACACACAAACAAACAAACAAACAAACAAACAAAAAACAAACAAACAACCAGAGGTATGTCCGTACACACGCAAAAAAACAGACAGACAGACAGACGAAACAAAATGACTAGACAAGTCAAACAGAAATATATTACACACACACACACACACACACACACACACACACACACACACACACACACACGCGCACACACACACACACACACACACACACACACACACACACACACACACACCACACACACACACACACATAGAAACAGTTTGTTTTGAAGTGCATATGTGTGCCAATAAACAAAAAAGTTTTATTCAATGAAAAGACAGAAATACAGCACACACATAGAAACAAAACTAGAAAATAGAAACAGAAACAACAAAATGTTCCTGTCATTGTTGTTTCTTTGTCTTCACAGGCCAAGAGAAAAGCACAACCGATTCACACAGTTCACAGTTCAAATACTTTATCATCTCACAAACAGAGAAATTCACTTGTGCTACAATGTAGATGGTACCAACAAAGGGGGTACCAACCTTGTGTTGGGGGTTAACCCTGCGATAGACTGACGTCCTATCCAGGGGGGAGTCTATGACTCTCAGTCGCTTAACGCCACAGAAACCGGGATAAGCACCGGCCCGATGAGCCTTAGGCTCGGGACAGACTTTAACTTTAACTTTTAACAATGTAGATGGGTGTCCCATAACCTGTATGGTCGTAAGGGGAGCGAGGGGCATCAGAGACCCCAGCTTCTCCAGGGGCCAGCATGTTGAGGGCGGCCACCCATCCTCTCTCCTCGCTGCTTTACCTTCTCTGACCCTCAAGAGGGCAGGTACCCATTTACGTGGGGTGAATGAGGGAACTGCACTGAAGCCAAGGCGCGCAAACGGGTGAACCATCCAACAATGGTAACCACGTTCCATACTACTTAACCTTAGCTTGGAGAAAGCGAGTGCTCTAACTTACATAAAATCAGCAAACAGAAAAAAACATTCAGCAAATCAACAACAACAACAATAATAATAATCAGGGAGTGACCACCCAACCAAACGAAAGACACCCCCCCCCCAACACCTGCACCACCATTCCCACCACCCCTACTCCCCTTTTACCCCTCCCCCCACCACCTCCCTCTATCACCCCTCCCCTAACACCTCACTTACACACATCTTCGTAAATCGGTTCCAAAGGCGTGAAACTTTTCACCTGTGAAAGAGATAGCATGTTTGTCTTGTCTTGTCTTGTCTTTTTTTTGTCTTGACCTTGAAGTATATAAAGACAAAAAATTGGGAAGACAGACGCGATAGACAAGAGAAAGAAGAGAGGGGATGCGACGGGGACAGACAGAAAAAAAAAACAAAAAAGGCCCGAGAGACAAATGAAGACAAAAAATAACAAGGAAAAGAGAAAGAGAAAAATATAGACAGACGGCAGAAGAGAGAGGGGGGGGGGGGGGGGAGCCCTGGCGAGCAAAAAACCCGGGGGAAAAGAAAACAGGCACACAGAGAGAAAGAACAAAAAAAAAAATGAAAAAAAAAAATAATACACTAATGGCAAGGTAAGAATATAGGGCCAAGCCGAACCCGTCCTTTAAACGAAAAAAAAACGGAAAAAAGAACGGAGAGAAGGGAGAAGGAGGAGAGGGGGAAGGGGAGGAAGAGGAGGGGGAGAAGAGAGGAGAGGAGAGAATGACGGCAGACAGACGAAGACAGACAGAAGACAGACAGAGGGCAGACAAAAGGGGCAAGGGGCGGCAGGCAGGCAGACAGACGAAAGACAGACACGCCACACACACACACCAAACACACACACACACACCACAACACCACCAACCACAGAACGCAGAAACCAAAACAAAAAAAAGAAGACAAAGACAGACAACACAAACACCACACCCACACACACACCCCAAAACCCCACACACCCCAACACACACCACACAGAAAGCAAGACAAACAAACAGAAAAACGGGGGGGGGGAAAAAACACAGGGAGAGGGGGCAAAAAGGTAGGGGAAAAGGGGGACAGAGCCCCCTATTTACGAAATTCTTCACCAGGAAGTTTAGGAAAGGGGGGGGAGGGGGTCAAGTTCTTTCCACCTTTGAGGTCCGGGATCCTAGGGCCCTAATTTATTGTCCCTTCCCCTGAGGGGCAGTGGTAGCCCCCGCTGGCTTGTTTTGGGGTGTTGTGTGTGTGGGTGTGTGGTGTTGTGTTGTGTGTGTGTTGTGTGTGGGGGGTTGGGGTTGGTAGTGTGGTTTACACATCATACACTAAATACTTTAACACACAGACAAGCGGGGGACCACACACATAACACACAAAACACCGCTAATATAGTGTTAGGGGATAGACTTAAATAGGAACCAACTTTGCACCACACACGTGCGCTGTCGCGCACACACACACATACGCCGCGCGTGCACACACACATGCGCGCGCGCACGCCACACAACACTCGTTCATATCACTGATTGTAAAATTTGAATTTAAAAAAAACACACACATACACATACAACACAATTACAAAAACAAAAACACCACCCAAACCCCCCCCCACACACAGACAACCAACACAAAACACCCCAAACTTTCAATACACACACCACAAACACACACCACCACAACACGCACGCGCGCACACACACACACACAAACACACACGACCAGACACAAACACACCCCACAGACACACACAAACCAGAAACCAACAACAAACACAGACCACAGACAAACACAACACACACAACCACAACACACCCCACACACCCACACAACCAACCACAACTACAGAAGGAAAATCGGCCTCTTGGAACTTCTTTTAGCCACCAGAGAGCGGAAAGAGGGGGGGGAAAAGGTCTCTCCGGGAGGGGGGGGAGGTCGGGGGGGTGACATTGGGGGGGGTATGATTTTGAAGGGGGTGTGTGTAGGTGGGGGGGGGGGGTGAAAAAGAGGGCAGGTGAGGGGGGGGTTTGGGGGTTGGGTGATGTATAAAAATCAAAATCAAAGTTTTTAAAAGCAATGTTCCTTTTCCCGAGTGAGGGTTTGTTTGTGGGGTGTTGGTGTTGGGGGTTGTGTGTGGGGGGTGGGGGGTTTTTTGTGTGTGTGTGTGTGTGTGTGTGAGCGTTTTTTGGACGTGTGAGGGGTTCCCCTGTGGTGTGGTGTGCGTGTGGGGCCCCTGTGTGTGTGTGTATTTGTTGTGTGTATTGGGTGTTATTGCGTGCACCCCCGGGGGCGCGTTGGTACTTGCGTGCATTTGTATGGTTTGTTGTGGCCGGCGCGCGCGGAAGTGTGTGTGTGTTGGTGCTTGCATGATTGTAAGGGGGTGCGTGAGTGTGTGTCTGGTGGTTTGTCCTCTGCATGGGCTTCTATTCTGGCATGTTTTGTCTGAAAAAGGTTTTTTGTGTGGTTTATGTGTATTTTTGTGCGTGGTGCGGCGTACGTGGTGCTTTCGTGCGCCTGCATGTTGTGATGCGTGAGTGTGTGCGTGTGCGTGGTGTGGGTGCGACGCGGCGTGCGCGTATGTGTGTGGGTGTATGTGTGTGTGTGTGTGTGTGTGTGTGTGTGTGTGTGTTGTGTGTGTGTGTGTGTGTGTGTGTGTGTGTTTTTGTGAAGGGGTTTTGAAGGGGAAAGGGCAAGTCGTAAATTTTTTTTAAACCCCCCTGTGTGTTTTGCTAATTTTTGGGGGGCTGTGGGGACATTGTAACCCCCGGTCACGTAGTGCCCTTTTCCCCCACACACCCACACCCCCCAAAACCCACACACACACAAACACCCCAACACCCCCACACACACACCCCCACACACAAAAACCCCCACACACACAGGAGAAGGGGGTTGGGGAGTACACAACAAGACCAGAAGGACAGGGAGGGGGGAAAAGAGGGAGACAGGGAGGGGGGGAGGGAGAGGGGGGGGAGGAAGAAGGACGAAAAGAGAGACAGAGACAGACAGACGGGAACAGAGACACGAGACAAGGGACACAGAGACAGACAGAGACAGACGATTTTGATTAGATGGGGGAAAAATTGGAGAGAGAGAGAGAGAGAGGAGAGAGAGAGGGGAAGAGAGAGAGAAGAGAGAGAGAGAGAGAGAGGGGAGAGAAGAGGGGAAGAGAGAGAGAGAGAGAGAGGGGAGAGAAAGAAAAGGAGGGGGGGAGAGAGGAGAGAGGGGGAGAGGGGGGGGGAGGAAAAAGAGAGGGGGGAAACGGGACGGGAAAAGAAGTCAGACCCTACAACAAAAGCCCAAACAAACAACAAAAAAAAAAGGACGAGACAAAAAAGGAGAAAAAAAAAGAACAGGAAAAAAATTGAAGGTTTGTCTTTTCCAACCGTAGCATAAAAAAAAGGCCGACCAAGCGCGATACAACAGAGATATTTTATTTAATACCTCCATCAAAGTTCTGGTCTGTAAAAACCCTTTTATCCTCGGGGTGATAACTTAACTTTTTGATGGTCATGGCTATTTGACAGGAAAAAAGCCATCATCTTTTTTTAGTTTGTTTGTCAGCCCCCACCAAAATTTTTTTTTTTTAACCCCACCCACCGTAAATGAGGAGAGAGGGGGGGAGGGAGATAGAGAGAAGAGGGGGAGGGAGGGAGGGGGGGGAGGGAGAAAGGACGAGAGAGACAGAGAGTCTGATTGACAGATGGGGAAAAAAGACACAGACAGAGATAGAGAAAAGGAAAACAGACAGTCAAAACAGACAGACCCGACAGACAGGGCAGAGAGGGGATTCACACCACAAAGCAAGAAACCCCCAAAAAATTCCCCCCCTTGGGGTGGGAAGGGGGGAAAGGGGGGGGGAGGGAAAAAGAGAAAAAACAACAAAACAACAAAAAAACAAAAAACAAAAAATACGGGCTAGTTAAAAAAAAAAACCTTATAAATAAAAAACCCCCGACACTTCTACGTAGTATTTCTCGCATTCTCCCACCCCCCCCCCTTCCCCCCCCCAACCCCCCCCCCCAAACCCCCCCATCCCCCCCCCGACCGTCTTTCTCCTGCCTTTTCCTTTTTCCCCCCCCCCCCCCCCTCCCCCCCTCCCCCTCCCCCCCCCCCTGGGGGCAAGCACGCAACCCCGAAGGATAGAAGGCTAGCCTCCCCCGCCCGGTGGGCAAAAATGTGCCACTTTCATTTGGCGTCTTCGGGGGTTCCTACCCCCTCCCCCCCCCCCCCCCCCTTTATCCCCCCGTCTCCCTTCCCCCACCCCCACCCCTTTTTCCCCTCCCCCCCCCCCCCTTCTTTAAAAATTTTTTCTACCCCATTCATTTATTCTCTTTCGTCCCTTTTTTTTGGTTTCCCCTTTTCCCCCCCCACCACCCCCCTTTCTTTGCCCCATCCCCCCCCCCCTCCCCCCCCAAAACCATCTTTTTTCTGGTCATTTCTACATCCTTTGTTAAGAAAAAAACAAACAAAAAAAAGCCGCAATTTTATTACGATTTTTTTTGGCCTTGGGTAAAAATATTTCCTTCGAGGGGAAAAGTTGGGGGGGAGGGGGGGGGTGATAATATCAATAACAACAACCCCCAACGCAACAAAAAAAGCAACAAAAAACAGCCGGGGACTAAAAAACAACAACAACAACAACAAAAATAACGAGAACAGCATTGCAGAATACAAGAGAAACCCTAGATAGAGGGCAAGGCTTTGGGGGGCCCTTTGGGGGCCCCAAAATTTTTCCCCCCTTTAAAACCCTAATGGGGGGTTGGCCCCTAAACTTTTTTGGAAGAGACGATTTAAAACGAAAGGGTTTCGAGGTTACAAAATCATTATTTAGCGCACGTAAAAAAAACCCCCGGGGAACAAAGGGGTTGTCTTTTGGGAAAATTATGTGGGGAAAACCCCCTCTGATAGGGGAAAAAAAAACATTGCGAAGGAAAAAGAAAAAAAAAAAATGGGTAGGCGCTGCATTGTGGCGACGCGCTCCCCCTGGGGGTTTATTCCGAATTTACGCGAGAAATTACGTAGTGCCTTTTATTGTGCAGAAAATTTGGACCGGGTTTTTTTTTAAAAAAAAAATTCAGTCTTATCTTTAAAAGGGGGGGGTAAAAGAAAATATTTAAAAAGCGGCGGCAAGGGAGAGGCGCTTGTTTTGGGGATTTTTTTGGTTAATTAAAGACAAAAAAAGGGAAACAAGGGCGGACAAATGGAGACTTTTTTGGTTTGAAACGAAAAATTGGGCCCTTTGGCACTCAGCTCTTTAAAAAGTACAAACCAAGGGACAATCCTCAGGTCCTTTGGTGCAAATTGGTTTTTGGGGTTTTCGAATTCCAGGGGTCATGGTTTCGTGGGCACTTTAACGAGGGGGGACAGTTTGGGGTTTTGTAAAGTGGCGGGGGGATGTTTTTTTTGGTATGTGCAAAAAGAAAACATTTGAAAGGTATGCCCGCATCACTGTCTTTGTGGGGTTTTTTTGTTTGTTGTTTGTTTGTTTGTTTGTTTTTTTTTTTTGTATGTTTGTTTGTTGTCTTTTTCTGTGCTGTTTTGGGGGGTTTTTTGTGTGTTTCTGTTTTTTTTTTTGTTCTGTTTGTTTCTTTTTGTTGTTTGTCTTCTCTGTCTTCCTTTGCCCCCCCCCCCCCCCCCTCTCTCTCTCTCTCTCCTCTCTCTCTCTCCTCCCTTTTCTTGGAGTGTTTGTGGTATGTGGTGTGTGTGTTGTTTTAAAATTAGATGCCCCCAAACACGGCGTGTCATATTTACACAAAACAACATACACACACAGGCCCCAAAACAGAAACAATACAACCCCCCCACAACACACACAAACACACACACAACAAAACCCCACACACACCACACCACCCATAGACAAGACCACAGGAAAAACAGAGACAGACAGATATGAGACAAACAACAAGATAGCGTTAAACAAGAAAGATGGAAGGGGGGGGGAGGGCAGACAAGAAGGGGGGGAGAGGGGGAAAAGGGAGCATCAAAGGGGAGGGAAAAGGGGAAAAAAAATAAGAGTTGGGGAGAGAGAGAGAGGGGAGAGAGAGAGGAAGAGAGAGGGAGGGAGAGAGATTTGGGGGTGAAAAGGGGAGGAGAAAAAGGGGAGGGGAGAGGAGGAGG
>CM060325.1:58185890-58192201 GCA_030674155.1 Stramonita haemastoma | reverse complement strand
AACTCAAAATCTCACCATTGGGAACCTCGGAGTTTCTAGCCAGGGAACAAAAAGCAAACTACAGAAAAAAAAAATCCCACTTTGAACTTAATGACCTCAGACAGAAACGAGGCTATGAGCACAACACAGGAAGCCAACATCGTTGTAATGACGTCATAGTTGGTTTACAATAAGGGGGAATTCCACAGTACCCCCTCCCCCTTTCTCCCCTCTCCCCTTTCTCCCCCTTTTTTTTTTTTTTTTTTAAAAAAAAAGGAAAGACAAACTAGCCTGAGGTTCTTCAGGTGGCTCAACCTCTACGGGGAGAACAAAAAAAAAAAAAAAGTTGAGGGGAGGTGGGGGGGGGGGGTAGTCGGAGTATGGAGGGGGAGAAGGGAGGGGGATAAGAGGGGGATGGGGGGGTGTTAGGATGGGGGACTGCCTGCTGTGAGGTCTTTAAAGCCATCTGTTTGCCAACAACACTGTCTTCAAATAGTCCTCCCTCTCTCTCTCCTCATCTCTCTCCTCTGGAATGTTGTCATTCATAGCCTTGACAAAAGCACGCTCACCCCCCCCCCCCCCATGCACACACACACACACTCACACACACGCGCGTACACACACGCACACACACACACACGCACGCACGCAGCACGCATGCACGCACTCACACGCACACACACACGCAAGCACACACGCACGCACACACGCGCGCAGACAGTGAGAGAGACAGACAGACAGACAGACAGACAGAGACAGAGAGACACAGAGAGAGAGAGAATGAGAGAGAGATTTTCAATATTTGAGTTGTTTCCACCAAGATTTGGTTCAAATATTAAATGTTGTTGAACCCCCCCCCAAAAAAAAAAAAAAACAAACAAAAAAAAACAACAACACAACAAACAAACAAAAAAAAACCCCCACAACAACAAACAACTCAACCCAACAACAACAGTACTACTACAGAAGACGGAGTCCTCCAATATCATTAATTTTTATTATGTATGTAGCGTGTCCTCATCATGATGTATTTCGCGAATCCGTCACAAAGGGAAGACAATCAGAGCGGAAGTTAAAGACCCATGCTTAGCAATCCCGGCGGTGTTCATTTAGCATGCATTCCGTGTGTAGCGGGGAACCACTGAGGGCACACGTTGTTAACAAGGAACTGATTGGACACAGCTTGGCTGCTGCTACAGCTCCCTCTCTTTCATTGATTTGAGTTGATTTGACCTTAATTGTCATTTCCGTTCTGCAAAAAGGGTCGGCATGCCAAAGATCTAGTGAAAGAACTCCTTTCTTCCCCACCCCCTTCTCTCTCTGTCTCTCTGTCTCTGTCTCTCTGTCTCTGTCTCTCTGTCTCTCTGTCTCTCTGTCTCTCTCTCTCTCTCTCTCCTCTCTCTCTCTCTCTCTCCTCTCTCTCTCTCTCTCTCTCTCTCTCCCTTTTTTTGTTGTTGTTGTTGTTGTTGTTGTTTTTTGTTTTGTTTTGTTTTTGGGGGGGTTGTTTGTTTGTTTGTTTGTTTGTTTGTTTGTTTGTTTGTTTTGTTCTGGTTTTTTTTGTTTTTTGTTTTTTTTCGTTTCTTTTCTTCTTCTTTAATAATCCAAATTATTTTATTGTGACTTCTGATTTTCTCTTCTGAATGAGTGCACCTTTCTCACCTTATTATATGTAGTGTACTGTCGCATTTCTCTTACCTTATTATATGTAGTGTACTTATTTCCGTATGTTGTTTGGTACTGCGTATAGTTTTATTGTTTAATATCTTTTATTTTGATGTTATCCCTAAAAAGGGCGGGGACTGGATGTAAAAAAAGCACATGTGTGCTTATCTATTATCCTCGAATAAAAGAATTTGCCTTGCCTTGCCTTGCCTTGCCTTGCCTTGTCTCTCTCTTACAAAGGTAAGGCATTTTAGACCCTACCCTTCTTGAAGATGGTGTATGGCTGCTATTTATAGTTAGATTACAGATAGAAAAGGCCGTGGGGAAAGATTGTGCTTCTAGAACGAAGTACGTAGCTTTGTTGTGTGTTTGTGCGTGTTTCATTATGATGTAGCATCTTCATCACCATTAGCACCATCATCTTCATTATTATCATCAGCAGCAACAGCATCCTCACCATCATCGTCATCGTTCAAAGAGTGGTGAACTCCTTTATTCAAAACAAAAACTAAAATGATTCATTACATCCTGATAAGCTCAAAATAAGAAAACAAAAAAAACGTATGTTGGGTTCTGGCTTTCCAATCAACGCTGATTTGGAGGACAGACACTGAAGGAGCTATAAACTCCTTGTTGTTTTTTTCCCCTTTAACCTAGCCACGTTTACTTGTTCTTGATTTATTCATTAAACATAGTCTGTGTACCGCACATACAATTTTGTTTTGTTTTTGTGTTCATTTGTTTGGTTGTTTTTTTGGTTTGTTTTGTGTTCGTTTGTTTGGTTGGTTGGTTTTTTTGTTATGTTTTTGTATTCGTTTGTTTGTTTGGTTGGGATTTTTGTTTTGTTTTTGTGTTCGTTTGTTTGATTGGTTGGGTTTTTTGTTTTTGTTTTGTGTTCGTTTGTTTGGTTGGTTTGGGTTTTTGTTTTCGAGTTTTGTTCTGTTTTCACCAGCAAGGTCTCCCAAGTCCAAAACTTTTCAGCTTTTTCAGGCAGATTTTTTGTCTATAATTTATAAATAAAATTTTGGAAGGGTTTAGATTTCACTGAAACTCAATTATGATGATGCTTACACAGGCAGCGCGTGTATGTGTAGGGTATATATAATAGATATAACGTCAAAGCCAATCCCTTACATGAAAGTAGTTAGACTGGCTTAGGGAAGGAGAAGGGGTAGGCGGTGGGTTTTTTTTTCGTTAATAACCAATCACGAGCAGATTTCTTTTGACAAGATAAAGTGATTTAAGCACAGCCGCTATGCCAACAGGCCATGTTTGTCCTGTACCTGTTTCGTAAAGGTAGACGTTTGTCTTGTACCTGTTTACCTCCCCACAAACATCCGTTTGTTATCTGGACCTGGCTCATATAATATTGAAGAAGATAGGGCACACAGATTCTGCAGACGAGGCATGGATAATGATCATTGGGACCAAGGTGTCTGTGCCCCTAGGCCATGCGATTCAGGTTTGAGCTGCCTTTCAAACTGTTTCTCAATTGTTGTTTCTTCACAGAGTCTGGGGGTGTCTTCAATAAAACTACCGTTACTATTTTAAACATTATAAAGTGGGCGAGGGGGGGGGGGGGGGGGAGTCAGGATGGAGGAAGGAGAAAAAGAGAATCATTCAATCGAGTTTTTTTTCATTCCGAGGATATGAATAAGCACTCATTTGCTTTTTTTTACATTCCGCCCCCGCCTTTATCAGGGATAACAGAGAGAGAGAGAGAGAAGAGAGAGAGAGAGAGAGAGAGAGAGAGAGAGAGAGAGAGAGAGAGAGAGAGAGAGAGAGAGAGAGAGAGAAGAGAGAGAGAGAGAGAGAGCGAGCATGGTCTAGCAGACTCTACCCAAAAGTCGGGCAGTACAATAATTATGGAGGCCAGAACACTTTATCCAGTGCATCGGCTGTCACAGATCCATGATAGATTGGCAGCAATGGCCAATGGTCATCCTCTTAATGAAAGGCATCTTTCCTACCCAATTCAACTTCTTTACCTGTCAGTCTGTTCTATCTGTCTCTGTCTGTCTGTCTGTGTCTGTGTCTGTGTCTCTCTATCTCTGTCTCTGTCTCTGTCTCTCTCTCTCTCTCTCAGATGACAATATTTACAAATCTACATACACACGGGGACTGGAAGAAAAAAAGCGCATGAGTGCTTATTTCATTATCCTCGATATAAAAGAATAAATAAATAAATCTCTTTTACTCTGTCTAATGTACTTAACTATAATCAGTGCAGTAAATCTGTCTTGATATTAATATTCAAATCATTTGGGGAATGTGTGTTTATTGAACATAAATTTATCTCTTTCTCAAATCCATTGACATCAATGTTCAGGTCTGTTGGGAATTACATGTTGAATACACATTTATATCCTTTTTTTTAAAATCATAGGTCGAACTCTTGTTGTCATTGTTGTAGTTGGGTCTTTGTTTTTGTTGTTGTTGTTTTATTGTTGTTGTTTTTTTGGGGGGGATTACTGTTCTTTTTTTTTTGTTTTTTATGTGTTTTTTTAGGGCAAGGGCTGGATGAAAAAAAATGTATCTGAATGCTTATTCAGTAACCCTTGGAAAATAAAAGATCATTCATTCATTCATTCATTCATTCATTCATTCATTCATTCATTCATTCTCTCTCTCTCTCTCTCTCTCTCTCTCTCTCTGTCTGTCTGTCTGTCTGTCTGTCTGTCTCTCAGTCTGTCTGTCTGTCTGTCTGTCTGTCTGTCTCTCTGTCTGTCTGTCTGTCTGTCTGTCTGTCTGTCTGTCTGTCTCTCTGTCTGTCTGTCTGTCTGTCTGCCTGTCTGGCTGTATGTCTGTCTGTCTGTCTCTAATGACCCAAACAGCGCCATACATTACACACAGCCCGAGCTGCACAGGGTCACAAAAATCTCTGTTGTGCACGTGCAAGACAGCGAGCGGTTTAATGACGTCAGATTTACGACGTCAGCTGGTTCTTCATTATGGGCTATAACAAGACCCTAAGGAGTCCTCACCCACACACCTCGACATTCAGGGTCCTACATCTTTCTAAGCAATAAGTTTAACAGCAAAGAAAGCGTTTCTCTGTGTGTGTGTGTGTGTGTGTGTGTGTGTGTGTGTGTGTGTGTGTGTGTGTGTGTGTGTGTGTGTGTGTGTGTCTGTGTCTGTGTGTCTGTGTGTCTGTGTGTGTGTGTGTGTTTTTATTTATTTATTTATTTATTATTTATTTATCTATTTATATCAAAGATAATGGAATAAGCATGCATGTGCTTTTTTACATCCAGTCCCCGTGTGTATGCGGTTTTGTAAATCTTGTCATCTGTTCCCACCGGCAAACAACTCTTAGGGAAAGCAAAGTGTGCGCAAAATGTTCTGCGTAGGCTCGCACACTGCATTTATAGTCTCATATGAAGGACTTTTGGGGAGAGTGGAGTCAGCACTGATGTTAACTCCAGGGGAAAAATCCCCTCCAACTGGAATCGAACCTGGTCAGTGGAAGCCCAATGTCCTGACCACTAAGCTATCCCTCCCAGTGTGTGTGTGTGTGTGTGTGTGTGTGTGTGTGTGTGTGTGTGTGTGTGTGTGTGTGTGTGTGTGTGTGTGTGTGTGTCCCTGTGTGTGTGTGTGTGTCCCTGTGTGTGTGTGTGTGTCTGTGTGTGTGTGTGTGTGTGTGTGTGTGTGTGTGTGTGTGTGTATCCCTGTGTGTGTGTGTTTTAGTTTTGCGGCTTTTTTTGTTCCTCTGCTAGAGTTTCTAGGTTCACCTATGGTTAGGCTTTGGTATTGGACATTTACCCACTATCAAGATAACCTCATTCTAACTTCAGGGATGATATCTAAACATGACGCCAGTGTGCATGCAGTTTGTCATCATTCCCCATTTCCATATGCTGCATAATTATGTTCATGTTTCCCCACAACCCACTAAACCATGACATAATTACTGGATCTTAAATGTGCACATTTAATCTTCTGTATGTGTATATATAAACGAAGCAAGCTAAGACACTGGCAGGTCTGTGCTTGAAGTTGACATGGGAGATCGTAAAAATTCCCACAGGTAATTCACCATAATTATGCCACCAAGATTCAAACCAAAGACTTAATCTACCCATGGGATTAAATTTGCTGATGACCTTGCTGTGTCTACAGGTCAAACTGGTTTGGTTGGAGAACTGTCTTCGTGGGGCTAACACAGGGAAATGGAAGAAGGTGCAAATAATGATGTATTCTCTTTTTTTGGCTGGTGCTCATAAACTTAATGGCTGGTAAGGTTGATTTCATCCCATGGTCCTGTTTTCATTATTGTTCATTTGATTTGTATTTGTACACCACACACACACACACACACACACACACACACACACACACACACACACACACACACACACACACACACACACACACCACCACCACCACCACCACCACCACCACCACCACCACCACCACCACACCATACCACACCACACCACAACACAACACAACACAACACACACACACATGCTCCACACTCTCTCTCTCTCTCTCTCTCTCTCTCTCTACCTATCTATCTATCTATCTATCTATCTATCTATCTATCTATCTATCTATCTATCTATCTATCTATCTATCTCCCCACCAGCCCCCATGACCTAAACACAGGGGCCAAACTGCACAGGGTCACAAAATTTCAACATTGCACGTGGAAGGAAGCCAGCTAGCTT
>CM060325.1:58153390-58155890 GCA_030674155.1 Stramonita haemastoma | reverse complement strand
AAAGATGGCACATCAAACAATGAAGTGAAAGCTCGCATTGCAACAGCAACATCTGCTCTAGTCAGACTCGAGAAGATCATCAGAAGCAACAACATCAGCTTCTGCACCAAATACCACCTTTACAAATCCCTCGTGATATCTATCCTCCTATATGGCTGTGAATCATGGACTCTGACAGCAGAGTTAGAGAGGAGAATCCAAGCATTCGAGAACAAGTGCCACAGAAGACTCCTCAAAATATCATACAAAGAACACAAGACCAATAACTATGTGAAAGAAGAAATCAAAAAGCGTGTGGGCCCCCAAGAGCCTTTGCTCTCCACCATAAAGAGGAGAAAGCTGATGTGGTTTGGTCAAACCACAAGACACAACAACCCTAGCAAAAACCTCCTGCAAGGAACAGTCGAGGGCAAGAGAAGAAGAGGCCGCCAAAAGAAATCATGGGTTGACAACATCAAAGACTGGACCGCCCAACCCCTGCAACACCTCCTACTAGCCACACAGGATCGTGAAGCATGGAAAAAGATCTGTGTTGCGTCTTCTCTCATGTCCCCCCTACGTCCTTTGGGACATGGGACTGAGTGTGGAGTGAGTGAGTGTGAACTGGGGGGACTGTACTGAAACAAGGCACAAACGATCACCCATCCACTTGGTAACCACGCTCGATGCTGCTTTAACCTTGACTTGGGGAAAGCGAGTGCTCTGATCACTGAGGTATCCCGCCCACTTACAGACGATTATACATATATATATATATAGATATAGATATAGATATAGATAAAGAGATATATATCTATCTATCTATCTATCTATCTATCTATCTATATATATATATATATATATATTATATATATATATATATATTATATATATATCGCCATAGCCATACTCCAACTTCAGAGGATTTTTTCTCTCTCCTTTATTGAAGGATAGAAGTTGCTATGCTATCATGGCCTAAAGAAGACACAAAATCAATATACCATTTTAAAGTACAGCAGCATTCCTTATTTATGTGGGCCTAGCTTGGCACTTACTTAGCTTACATCAATAACAGACAAAGCCTTTTGGACTGAGCCAAAGTTGGCAAGAAAGCAGATTGAAATTGTCTTTCTAGTTACGTACACAATATTATGTAACAGCTCTAGTTACTAGATTACGGGAGACAGTAATAACGATCTGTGGAGAAAAACAGAAATCACCTCTCATCGACTATGTTGTTCAATGTGATATATATCTATTGCGCTGCTTAAAATAGTTTCTTGCAGGTTGGGATGGTGGAAGGAGGGTGTTGTTTGTTTTTTGTTGGCACTAGTTGTGTGCAATTTATGGAACACCCTCCTTCCCACCCCCCGCCCCCCAGTTCCTTTTTTTAATTATTATTTTCACGTTACTGATTTAGCAAACAGCTTTTTTGTTTGTTTGCTTGTGATTGTCCATATTAAAATTTTAGTACTGCAAACGTAGTTTAGAACATACCCGTTTTAGCGAGTTTTACCCTGGAGTTAAAATTGATACTGACTCCAGTCCTCCAAATGGCTTTTTTGGTTTTTGACCCCATGTGCGAACGCACAGTACACATAACATCTTGCGCATACGTTTAAAAAAAAACCGTTCCGCCTTTCAAAAGAGTAAGCCATTTTGTGCCAGTGGGTACGGATAAGAAAATTAAAAATATATCCCGCATACACACAGGTGTGGGTGGTGTTTAGACACCATCTGTTAATTAAGTCGCAATGTGTCTACCTTAACGGTGGGAAAAAACAAATGGTCGCATACACAAAATCTCATCATTGGTGAAAAAACCTTGGAGTTCTGTTACCCAGGAACAAAAAAACAAAAGCAAAAACAAACACAAAAAGAATACAGGTTGCTATGCTTGTGAACTTGTCATTGATTAAAAAAACAAAAAAAAAACCACTCAGGATTTCAGGAAATTCAACAGCATGACAACATTATAATGTAGATCGTAACACTTTGCTTACGTACAAACAAACCAAAAAAAAAAAACCCACTAAAGAATTGAAGAAACCCAACAGCATGACAACATTATAATGTAGATCGTGACACTTTGCTTACGTCATCTTTGACCTACCAACCCCCTACCCCCTCAAAAAAAGAGTAGATTAACAGTTCCTGCGAAATGTGATGTCCTTATCAGGATCTAGCAATTCATTCTGAAAGATGAAGATTCCGATGAGTCAGACAGAGATAGGTTTTGTGTGTGTCCCTTCCAATGCTGTAAGTATGCAGCACGGAAAGTCCTGAGCATGACATGCCAGAAATAACATCGCTGGGAAAACAGTTCTCTAAATTTTTATCATTGTGGTGTAAGGGATTTATCATGTCTTGGCTTCATGTGAGGTTAAAAGTCTCATCACTTTCTCTCTATCTCTCTGTCTGTCTGTGTGTCTGTGTTGTCTGTCTGTCTGTCTGTCTGTGTCTGTCTGTCTGTCTGTCTGTCTGTCTGTGTTTGTCTGTCTGTCTGTCTGTCTGTTCTGTC
>CM060325.1:58140890-58145890 GCA_030674155.1 Stramonita haemastoma | reverse complement strand
TAAACTGAGGCTAAGAAGAAAGGTGGCAGGACGGTTTAAATGTTCATCTGCCTAACAAGTAAACCATGAGGGTCTGGGTTCCATTCCCAGCCTTGCCCTTTCTTCCCAATTTGACGGAAAAATCGAACTGAATGTTCAGTCTTTCGGGGAGACTCTAACCTGTCAGACCCGTATATTTACAGGACTTGTGCACTCAAAGAACCCACGACAGTTGAAAATCGGGAAAGGAGTAAGGAGGTATGGCCTACCTCCCAACAGTCTTTGGCAAAATTGGTAGGTTCAATTCCATATATTGTGTCCCCGAATTCGGAATGCGGCGACCTTAATGGTGGGGAGTGCATAGGCCTACACATAATCTCAGCATGGTAAACCTTGGAGCTCTAGTCGAGGAACGGGGGGGGTGGGGAATGAGGCAGAGGTGAAGAAGGGAAGGAGACAGCTGACATTCCTCAGGATTGAACCATGGACAATACTATCAATATGAATGAATAATGATTACAATTTGCATACTTCTTCTTCTTCTTCTTCTTCTTCTTCTTCTTCTTCTTCTTCTTCTTCTTCTTCTTCTTCACGCAATTCTTCTTCTTTACTACTTCTTCTTTACATCTTCTTTTTTTTCTTCTTTTTCTTTTTCTTTTTCTTCTTCTTCTTTTTTCTTCTTCTTTTCTTTCTTCTTCTTCTTCTTCTTCTTCTCTTCTTCTTACTTATTCTTCCTTTCTTTTTCACCTCACACATTTTGTTCGGGTTAGTGTTACGTCTTCTCTCTTTTCTCTCTCCTCTCCTCCCCCTCTCTCTCTCTCCTCTCTTTCTTTCTTCTCTCCTCTCTCTCTCTCTCTCTCTCTCTCTCTCTCCTTCTCTCTCTCTCTCTCTCAGAGAGGTGTTAGTTTGGAGGCACTAAAAGGCCTCTGTTGTTCGGACTGTCGTCAAATCATTTTCCCCTCACACAGCTCTCTGTCCCGGGGAACACGCGCACAGTACAACACTGCGCTGCATGCAGTGTGTGGTGGATTCTCTGCAATGTCTTTTGTTCTGTCAACACCCAGGCGTGAGTGTATGCAGCAGGACCCTTGTTTGTCCTGCTGGGTCTGCGCCGATCAGGGACCTTCAGGCTTCTTCACCCAGACTTTGCCTTCAATGGAGGGAATGTTTGTTCGTGCGTCAAGGGGTTTTGTTGTGGGGTTGGTTTTTTTTTTTTTTTTTTTTTCCTACCCCCCACCCCCACCACTTAACTCACCCCCTCCCTATCCCATTACCCCTTTCTGTGAGGTGATTTGTCATGAAAATAATCATTTCAGGAGGGAAAGACTTTAAGACCTTTTTAAGATTGTGTGTGTGTGACGTAGAAAGTGGTGTGGTGGGGTTATTTGTGTTTTTTTTATGTAACAGGGTAATGCCCCTGTTTTCTTTTTTTTTCTTTTTTTTTTACTTGGAGAGAGAGAGAGAAAGAGAGAGAGAGAGAGAGAGAGAGAGAGAGAGAGAGAGAGAGGAGAGAGAGAGAGAGAGAGAGAGAGAGAGAGAGAGAGACAGTCAGACACACAGACACACAGACACACAGACACACAGATACACAGACATAGACACAGACAGACAGACAGACATAGACAGACAGACAGACAGACATAGACAGACAACAAGCACAGACACAAGAGAAACCCAGTAAAAAGCTGAGAGAGACCACGACGACAAAAGCGACAAGGTGGCTAGCGTACTGTCATCACTCCCAGCAGCACCACACTACACTAATGGCTCCACTCACCATCATCAGTGCCGCTGAGATGCAACAACAACACACACAGCAGGAGATCCAGTACACGCGATCTGACTGATTTCTACGACTGTGAAATGAGCCCACAGACCACTCGGGACACACATACATAATTATACAATCCAGACAGGAGAGGACGCAGCAAATCACCCTGACTGACACCCGAACCCACGCTGCGGTCAGTGGATGGACAGAGCTGATAACGGCTGGTCAGTTGGCTGTCAGAGGAGCGTGGTCACGGTCTCTTGCACTCACACCTCTTCAGGTGGGGGGCTGAGGGATCGAGAGAATGTGCAGTAGTGTGTCTGGCACCTTGCTTCAGCAAACTGTTCCGTCTAGACAAGTAATGAAAAGGGAGCATAGACTGAACCTTGTAGAACACCGCACATAGTGGAAAATAGAACAGTAGGAAGAGAGAAAAAAGCTGGAGCGACCGACAAAATAGTTGTTGTGGCCTAGAAAGAGATAGGAAAAGAAACCAAGAAGTGACCCCAGCACTAAGTTCTTATAATTTAAAAAAAAATAGTTGAAATGATAAATTGTTAAAGGCGGCACTTACGTCTAGCAGGTAAACCTGCTAGCATAGACAATGCTGTTGGTTCATATCGTCATAAACTTTTTATTTAGACAACAGGCAACAAGGTTACTAAATCCTTGGAACTGAATCATCCCACAAGCATCCAGTCAAAATTGTACTTGACCAAGTAGTTTCTGTACGAACTTTTTTTTTTAATGACAGCTGTGGTTTAAACACTGAATCTGCAATAAATTTCATAACACACGAGTAGTACATCTGGATTTGTAAACTGTGCAGAAATGGACAAAATGCTCAGATAGGATATCAGGAACATTTCCCGAAGTTGGAATACGGCTACTGGTGGGCAAAAAAGGACATATAAAAAAAATCTTACCATTGTAAACCTTAGAGCTATAGCCAAGGAAAAAATTATCAGGAAAAGTTTTGAGAAGAACCCCTGACATTCTTTCCTCACTGCTCCTGACTGAACAAAATTGACAGATAAGGCAAGTGTCACAACTCTTGTCACAACACTTGTCACAGCACTGTGACGCTAACACTTGTCACAACACTCGTCACAACACTGTAACCCTATCACTCGTCACAACACTTGTCACAACACTGTAGCACCAACACTTGTCACAACACTGTAACACCAACACTTGTCACAACACTGTAACACCAACACTTGTCACAACACTGTAACACCAACACTTGTCACAACACTGTAACACCAACACTTGTCACAACACTGTAGCACCAACACTTGTCACAACACTGTAACACCAACACTTGTCACAACACTGTAACACCAACACTTGTCACAACACTGTAACACCAACACTTGTCACAACACTGTAACACCAACACTTGTCACAACACTGTAGCACCAACACTTGTCACAACACTGTAGCACCAACACTTGTCACAACACTGTAACACCAACACTTGTCACAACACTGTAACACCAACACTTGTCACAACACTGTAACACCAACACTTGTCACAACACTGTAACACCAACACTTGTCACAACACTGTAACACCAACACTTGTCACAATACTGTAACACCAACACTTGTCACAACACTGTAACACCAACACTTGTCACAACACTGTAACAACAACACTTGTCACAGCACTGTAGCACTAACACTTGTCACAGCACTGTAACACTAACACTTATCACAGCACTGTAACAGTAACACTTATCACAGCACTGTAAGCACCAACACTTGTCACAACATTGTAACACCAACACTTGTCACAACACTGTAACATCAACACTTGCCACAACACTGTAACACAAACACTTGTCACAGCACTGTAACACTAACACTTGTCACAGCACTGTAACACTAACACTTGTCACAGCACTGTAACAGTAACACTTATCACAGCACTGTAACAGTAACACTTATCACAACACTTGTCACAAAACTGTCACACTAACACTGTCACACTAACACTGTCACACTAACACTGTCACACTAACACTGTCACACTAACACTGTCACACGAACACTGTCACACGAACACTGTAAGGCTAACACTGTAACGCCAACACTGTAACGCTAACACTGTAACGCTAACACTGTAACGCTAACACTGTAACACTAGCACTGTAACACTAACACTGTAACACAAACACTGTAACACTAACACTGTAACACAAACACTGTAACACTAACACTGTAACACTAACACTGTAACACTAACACTGTAACACTAACACTGTAACACTAACACGTAACACTAACACTGTCACACTAACACTGTCACACTAACACTGTAACACTAACATTGTAGCACTAACACTGTAACGCTAACACTAGCTTTCTTTTTTGAAGTCCCAGGTTACGGCCGAGTTCGAATCCCTGCGTCGTCTGATAGATAGCTGGATGGATTAAGGGATGGAATTTGGTTG
This sequence comes from Stramonita haemastoma, assembly GCA_030674155.1. Classification (NCBI taxonomy): domain Eukaryota; kingdom Metazoa; phylum Mollusca; class Gastropoda; order Neogastropoda; family Muricidae; genus Stramonita; species Stramonita haemastoma. Next base: position 58,141,681 of record CM060325.1, on the reverse strand, counting down.
ATTTTCTTGAGTCCACTTTTATACCGAATAATTTTGTCAGAGCCTTGTTTTTCATTTGTGTATACACGGATGGAGAAGATAAATTATATACGTTAATGATCCTGTAAAAATAGGTTAGGAGCATTCTGCGGCTTGCAAAAAACGCTATAAAAAAAAAAATACCCACCATGTATTCATGGCTGCATGTGAATCAGTAAAACATTGACAAGCTGGAATAAAACCTCCGAAACTTATCACACGTAAGGTGTCCCATAACCTGTGTGGTCATAGGGGAGCGAGGCATCGGAGACCTCAGCTTCTCTAGGGGCCAGAATATTGAGGGCGGCACCCATCTCCTCTCCCTCGCTGCTTTACCTTCCCTGACCCTGAAGAGGGCAGGTACCCATTTACAGCTGGGTGAACTGGGGGTACTGTACTGAAGCCAAGGCGTGCAAACGGTCATCCATCCAACTGGACGCTGCTCAACTTGGCATGGGGAAAGCGAGCACTCTGACCACTGAGCTATCCCGCCCCCTATTTTTTTTTTATCACACGTAAATCCAGAGGAAAAAACAAAAAAGAAAGAAAGAAAGATCTACGATCACCAGATCTGTCGTGTTGTTTATCATATCATTAATAATTTTGCATTTTTTTCTACTTTAATTCATGGCAGATTCCTCTGCGTGAAATTCGGGGTGCTCTCCCTTGCGTACCTGTTCCCTTGGGAACAGATGACAAGATTGACAAAACTGCATACACACGGAGACTAGATGTAAAAAAGAAATAAGTGCTTATTCCATTATCCTCGATAG
>CM060325.1:58120493-58133290 GCA_030674155.1 Stramonita haemastoma | reverse complement strand
TGTTGTGTGTGTGGTGTGTGTGGTGTGTTTTGGTCCATGTGTACATAACCCCAAAATGGTGTTTGCGGGGGTATGTGTGTGTGTGGGGATATAAAATAAAAAAAATATATAGCACCCCCACGGAAATTTGTGCGAGGATTTCCCCTCTTTTCTCCCTCTCTTTTTTTTTGTTGTTCCTTTTTTTTTGTCCCCTTTTTTGTTTTTTTTCTCCCTTCTTGGTCCAAATTCTCCCTTTTTTCCCCCAGAAATACTTAAAAGATAAATATTTTTCCGTGCTGAATTTTATGCTTGGGCCTGATTGTGGGGGGCCCTAACAAGCATATTTTTTTCCCCTCATTTCGGGGTTTTTCCCCCGGAATTAACATGCGGGATCCACCCCCCCAAATCTTTCAATGACACTGAAAACCCAACCCCCCGTGTCAAAAAAATGCAAAAACTCTTTGGGCCACACATTAAATCCGTTTTCCCTTTTTAAAGGTAGGCTTTTGTGGGGGTTAACAGATGAAAAATTTTACAAAATGATACAAGGGGGGACTGGATAAAAAAAAAAAAGCACATGGGGTGTTAAATTCCCATTACCCTCGATATAAAAGAAAAAAATAAAAAAAAAAAATAAATAATAAATAAAATTAATTAAATAAATCTGTGACAAAGTACTAGTTGCTGTCTAGCATTCGGGGGGGCGCGAAGAGAAGAAAAGAGGAAGAGGAAGATCAGCCAGGCTGTGTGGTGTGACTTGGATGGTGTGGATCCTGTTTAATTTTAAAAATTTCTTTGATTTCAGGTCAAAGTTCAGACCCACCCAGGAACCCACGCAAAGAACAAGAGGTTTAGTGCTTTATTTTTTGGTTTAGGGAGAGGGGGGGGGGGGGGGGGGGGAGGAGGGGGGAGAGAAGGGAGGGGGAAAGAGAGAGAGAGAGGAAAAGGGGGTGATCTGTGACTGTCAGAAGCGTTTTGCGATGCTTCTGTTATTCATTCATATGTGGGGGCTGGGTAGTCTGTCAGTTACAGCATTGTGCTTATGATTTCACAGCCCAGGATCAGGCGGAGTTTGAGACACAGCTGAGATGCCCGTTCAAGGGAATTTTTTTTCCTGGAGTTAACATCAGTACTGACTGTTTTCCCCTGAAAGTCCTGTGGATGAGACTAAACAAGGTCCCATGTGCAAACGTACACAGAACATCTTGTAAACACGTTAAAATATGTTTTGCCTCTTAGAAGAGTAAGCTGTTTGTGCTTGTAAGAACAGAGGACAATTTTTTTAACTCACTTGGGACGGCCAGTTCTCTCCCTTGCTTTTCCCCACAGACAGCCCATTTGTAATGGTTAGTTAAAAAATCATTAAAAAAATACAAAACACATAGCAAGAAAATGAAATTTTCTGAACTTATGAAAACATGCTGGGTTAATACACATCGAAAGACTGAAGCTGTCGCTTTAATATTTGAGCTTTGACTAGCATGAAGAAAATACTCCCAATTTTGTACTCTGTGTCGCTACACCGTGTGGGCTACTCTCTGCTGTGGCAAATGTTCAGAACACACGGAATAGCCCAACAACACTCTGCATTTGACCTTGGACAAGCTCACAAAGCTATGTTTAGCTGTACTAGTCACAGTATCTTATGGCAGCTGCATGAAAAATCTGCAAACAGCAAATCCGCTATAGCGGACGGCTGTCCAAAACCATTGCTTTACACTGATCCGCTATAGCGGACTGCCGTCCTCTGAGAGTAAAATGCTTACACTGTGATGTCGTGATTAGATATCATTCCTGAAGTGGAATGCGACTACCTTAATGATGAGCAAAAATTTTCATGTACACAACAATTTTACCCTTGCCTAATCTCATAGCTGAGGCCACGAAATGATAAACAAAAAAATCTTTTTTGTGTAGAAGTGTGTTGAATGCGTTGTCTTGTGATTGTGCACACAGCTGTCAGTTTCCCCACTTTCAGCTCCTCTCAGCTGCTAATTAATCCATCCCATCCCAGCCCAGATGGGGGCCAGCTGGTGCTATTTATAGCAGGAACTGACCACACTTGGACTAGGTAAAAAAAAAAAAAGGGCGCGCTAAATTTATCACTCTTGAGTGACTGATGTTGGGTTTGTGTGGTGTGTGCAGTGAACAAGCAGCTGGCAGACAAGGAGAGGGTGGCCGCTGCCTTGGAGAACTCCCACCTCCTGAATGTGGTCAACCAGTGCCTGGCTCCCAGAGGGACACAGTGACCAGTCATCGGCCCTCAGGACAAGAGGCGTTCATTCACCTGATGATGATCAGTCTGTGGCGCTGCAGGCTGCTGACTTGTGTCTGTGTGGATCAAGCTGGTGTCTGCCATTCTGGGGCTGTGGTGATCACAGAAACAGCAGTGTCTGGCCTGCCTGTCAGTATGACTTTTTGTGTGTATTCAGTGCATGACTGACTGTGCAGCATACTCATGTACTTCCAAAGAGATCGGTAGATATGTAGTAAAGAGAGAAAGAGACAGACAGATGAATAGATAAGATAGTTCAATGAATAAGCGCTTTGATTTGTTTTTGCAAGACATATCGCTATATAAATTCCATGTATTATTATTATTAATAATAAAATGAAATATGATAAAGTAGAATGAAACAAAAATAAAAGTCAGCTACCCAACCAATCCCAAAAAAAGCTTTAGTAACCAGAAGGCTCTTTATTTTGGAAAGCAATTCCAAGGTTTTGATTTTGCAGCCAGCCACCAGTTTAAGTTTAAAATACATGTGCCAAAGGGGATCTTTGGACAAAAATATTGAAGCATGCATCTTTTGTCCCTTGTATTGGAGACAAAGAAAAAATAAACCAACCAAAATGCTAGATTACGTTATGAAAGTAAAGTCAGCAACGTTTATTAAGCTATGCTTTTACAAGAATATGGTAGATGTGAAATCTTTGACATTTTGAAATCTTCATACACTCATCATGACTTGGGATCTGTGTCAGTCCCTGCCATAGGATGTTTGGTATAAGGTGTGCTGTCAAAAATAATGCATTGCATGGAAATTGCTTCCCTTTGTTATTTTGTGTGTGTGTGTTGTGTGTGTGTGTGTGTGCGTGTGCGTGGGTGCGTGCGTGTGTGTGTAAGTAAGAGAGAAACATGTGCTATTGTACAGATCAGTCATGATGAACGTCATTTGTGTTGAAAATATTGCTAATAAGTAGAGTATGGAATGAATTTTGTTGAAGACCATGATATGAAATGTGCGTATGTCACAGGCACTTTGTAATAGAAACTTGTATTGCGGAGTGGATTGAATGTGTATTATAGAAACGTGTATTGCGGAGTTGATTGAATGTGTATTATAGAAACGTGTATTGCGGAGTGGATTGAATGTGTATTATAGAAACATGTATTGTGGAGTGGATTGAAGGTGTATTATTGAAACGTGTATTGCAAAGTGGATCGAAGGTGTAGAAGGAACTCGCCCATCAAAAAAGAAAAGAGGGGGTTGGATCCCTGTGTGAGCCCATCACTTCCCCCCATCCTGAAGACCATAAGTGATGGTCTGGGTACTAGTCTTTTGGCTCGGACAATAAGCTGAGGCCCTGAACTCTCATGCAGTGCAAATAAAATATTTCACAACTAAATACTCCTCCCTGAAAAAGTTCTGTACAAAAAGTCACTGTCTCAGAGAAACTTCTCACAGGAATTTATTTTCAAATGCTGGTGACACTGCTTTTGTGGCAATGTGCTCTCCACAGAGAGAGTAGCTGGTGTTTTACAGTACACAGAGAAATCTGCTGTGACTGAAAGTGATACACAATACAATATGATGACATGGATGGAGCACTTGTTGATCGTTTTTGTGGGATACCAAAAAACATCACTGGCTTAAAATTAGATTTTTATCTAATTTTTTTCTAATTAATGTACTAAAGCTGCAACTTATTTATATGGTTTCATCTGTCACGTTTGAAGTATTCTGTCTTCCATGTTGACCATGTATAGACATTGTTCATAACAGAAAATGTATGCATCCTTTACATTTTTTGACGTCATTCTGACCAGCTATCATCTCCCATCTCACTGTCTTGCTGCCTATGAATAAAATGGACAAAATGATCTGGAATTGACAATTTTTTGTTTCTTTTATGTATTTTTTCTGAACCCCCCCTCCCCCCCCCAAAAAAAAAGAGAAGCTGTTTTGATCATTCTGAAAAATACTTGCCTTCATTTGAGGCCATGCATAAGGGAGATAAGTGACGAAAACTAAAACAAGCAATCGTACAATTTTCTCCATGTGAAGTCTTTTTGATCTCCATCGCTCGAAAGAGTTTGTGGGAATAAGCCATTGTGAACTGAAATGTGAATTGTGTTTTGCATTAGATTTCATTTTTATTTGTTTGAAATGGTTTGTTGTTGTTTTAAGCAAATCATGTTTGCTAACATGAGGCATTGTACTGCCCAAAACAAATTGTAATTCTTGCGTGCGGTTACTTGTTCTCTGCTGTCACTGTGGGGTTGTAATAAGCATCATTGTTTTTGTAGCTTTCTGACACCACTCTGTGTGCTTGGTATCAGTGTTGCTTTTATGTTTATGAACCCACAATGGAATGATCATCTGGGCTGTTATGTTCAAAATAAATGGAAAACTCTAATAAACTCAATTGGAGACTGTAAATCTGCAAGAGCCTGTAATAAACATATGGAACACTTGCTGCATTGTTATTTCTATAGTTCTGTGCGCTTGTTGATGAAAAGGGGTCAGAATTTAAAAGTCAAACTCACATGGGTGTGCATGAGTGCACACACACACACACACACACACACACACACACACACACACACACACACACACACACACACACACACATGCACACACACACATGCACAAACTCACACACACACACACACTTTTAATCCCTTAAGTTTTTAGTTCTCTGTCTGTTAGTCTGTCTCCCTCTGATACAGCCTATAATTTTGATAGAAAATGATATGATTAGACTAGTGTCATCACCACTGTTATTTGTGTCATCCACTGTTAACCTCTTTGTCTGTCTCTGTCTGTCTGTCTCTGTCTGTCTGTCTGTCTGTCTGTCTGTCTGTCTGTCTGTCTGTCTGTCTGTCTGTCTCTCTCTCTCTCTCTCTCTCTCTCTCTCTCTCTCTCTCTCTCTCTCTCTCTCTCTCTCTCTCTCCCTCTGTCTGTCTGTCTGTCTGTCTGTCTGTCTGTCTGTCTCTCCCCTTCCCCTCCTTCACTCTCTCTTTGACTGTGGCCATCAGTATGTGTTATGAAAAATTAAATAAAACAACACACACACACACATCAATTGGATGAGACTATAAACTGAGGCCCCCTGCGTTCCCCTGTGGGTGCGTGTGTGCGTTCGTGTCTCTGTGTTTGTACTCTTGTGTATGTATGTAGTTATGGCTGAAGATATCCTCATTCTATTAAGCGAAACTGTGTGATAACCATTAACAACAGGAAAAAATAAAATTAAAAAAAGAAAAAAGAAAAAAAAGAAACAACAACGCTATAACTACAACAAGTGCCCAATGGGACTTAACAACAAACTCTTAGCAATAGCAAACACTAAATTGATATTATCTAGAACTTGTTCAAGGGAAGTTTCAGAAAAGCTAGGTAAGTAATGTTTTAAAGTCTTGCATTCAAGTACAATATGAGTATTTGAAATATTATTGTTTCCACATAAGCATTTAACATCCTTGCTAAATTTTGTGATAAAAGCGTTTAAATCGAATTCTAAAAAATAAAGCCTCAAGCTGTCTTTCCTTGACAATATTTCTATAAGTCTTTGACTGATGTATGCTTTCATAGACACTTTTATCCTGGTTGGAACCCATTTTGCAAACCGTTCTTTGCTGTATTATTTCAATGAATTTATTTGAGGATGCTTTTTCTAACATATGGTATCCTTCTTGGATAGTTAAAGGAATACGTAACTCAATGTTTCCACTTTTCTTGTCTGCACCTCTTTTTGCAGCCCTGTCAACCCATTCATTGGAGTACAATCCTACGTGTGAAGGTATCCAAAGAAAGGTGACAAAAATACCTCTTAAACTTAAAAGGTGTACAATATGTTTTATATCTAATATAAGCTTCGAATAATTCTTGTAATCTGCAGATTTTATGGCATGTAAAACTGATTTGGAATCCACACAAAGTAAGATCTGATGAAAACTATATGGATGATCTAGCATGTATGTTAAGGCCATTAAGATTGCGACCAGCTCAGCTGTAAATACTGACCGATTTACACCAATATAATATGATTTTTCTACTTTTAGAGCTGGTATAACAAAAGCTGAACCAGCTTGGTGGTTGTCTAATAAGGAACCGTCAGTGTACACTTTAAGGTAATTACAGTAGTTATCATGAACATAAGATCTAACAGTAGCTGCCAAAACATTTGGATTCTCGTTCTTCTTCATATCTGTGTAATTAATATCAAAATTTGCTGGATTCATTTCCCAAGAGGGGCAGGCTGAAACTACTTTTTGTGAGTCTACATTCATTTTATCAATTTCAGATACACACACACACACACACACACCACACACACACGTCATCAATTTTTAATTTTATTTTTTATCTAAATCTCTTCCATTCCCAGCCATTTTCTCTGTCACTGTCTCCCTTTCTCTCTAAATTTCACCAGTGTTTTAGCTCTTATTGTTACTTTATTTTTGTCTTGTGGGTAACTGTGTTTTCATTCTTTATCTTAATTTATTTACTCATATGTTTATACTCATATTTATTTATTTATTTATTATTTTCTTTTGTTCTATTTATACTTTTCCCCCTCCCCAAACCCAGTCCGGTATCACTGTATGTGGAAGGACGTAAAATTGAAGACTACTACTACTACTACTACTACACACACACACACACACACACACACACACACACACACACACACACACACACACACACACACACACACGTTTTCATTGTTTCTCTGCTTTCGCCTCAGTCTGTCTGTCTGTTCATGTGTCTACAAATCAAACATGGTTTTAAGAAAATGGTAGGGAGTAAAGAGCCAACCAATCCTTATATATATATATATATATATATATATATATATATATATATATATATATATATAATATATATATATATATATATATATCTATCTATCTATCTATCTATCTATCTATCTATCTATCTATTATATATATATATATATATATATATATATATATATATATATATATATATATATAATGTTGAAATGACGGTGGGATGTGCCCTAACATTTTCTCACAGTCCAGATGTATTCTATATACATGTCCGCCTGGATTTAAACATTTCTGCAATAAAAAACAAACAGAAAACAAAACCAAAAAAAACAAGAACCAACCAACAATAAAACTAAGTAGTTTCCACAAAGATAGACATGTCCACTGCCCTTCATCGATCCTGTCCATACACTAATCCCCTAAAAAAACCCACACAAAACCCCCAACATGGATATCCCAAAGCCAGAAAGAGTATAACCATACTGCACGTAACAATTTTCAACAAAAGAGCAAGAGTGGGAACTTAAGAGCATTCATTTAAGAAATTCATCGTGTGACAGAGGCCTAAGCTGAAATCTCCTGCACCAAAGTGTTGGCCCCATGCTGTGTATTTCAATGGCAATAAAGCGTTTTATCTCCCCTCAACAGGGCTGTCTGTAAACCAAAACAGACACAAACATGAGAATAAATGCCAGGGCACTGGCAGAAACTGCTGTTTCAGCAGCACTTCAGGAATAAAAGATGGGTGTTCTGTGTGTGAATGAATATATCCAGTTTACCATCTCTGCTCTGTGTATATATATATATATATATATATATATATATATATATATATATATATATATATATATATATATATATATATGTGTGTGTGTGTGTGTGTGTGTGTGTGTGTGTGTGTGTGTGTGTGTGTGTGTGTGTGTGTGTGTGTGTGTGTGTGTGACTGTGTGTGTGTGTCTTAGTCTGTCTCTCTTTCTATGTCTATCTCTCCCTCTCTGTCTGTCTGTCTGTCTCTCCCTCTCTGTCTGTCTGACAGTCTCTCTCTCTCTCTGTCTCTCTCTCTCTCTCTCTCTCTCTCTCTCTCTCTCTCTCTCTCTCTCTCTCTCTCTCTCTCTCTCTCTCTCTCTCTCTCCATGCTCATATCTATGTTTTTAAAACTACCAAACTAGGGACAAATGAAACAAACAATTATAAATAGATATAGAAAAAAATTATGTACTACACATGGAGTTAATCAATGGCCGACCACCTTCTGAATGGTTTTTTAGTTCAAAGCGGGTTTGAGCCACCCCCAAGTCACTTGTTCAAGGGAATTTTTCTCTGAACATAACCTCAGTGCCCAATCCACTCCCCTGAAAGTCCTTTGGATGAGACTATACACCAAGGTTTGCATCCATACCCATCCCCCTTTCCACCATTTTCTATGAATGACCAGAGTCAAGGGGTATGTAGCCCCCCCCCCCCCCCCCTCCACAAAAACAACAACAACAAAAAAAAAACAACAAACCCCCCCAAAAAAACAAAACCCAAACAAACAAACAAACAAAAAACCCAATGGTCTTGCCTTGACACAGTGACATACTGATATTCAAGAGGTTAAAAAAACAACAACCCAACTAACATGAAGAAGACAATCATGTTATGGCCTGTGTGTTAGTTGGATGGTAAGTCAATGAAGCAGCTTCAACTGAAATCCATTACATCAAAATCAAAAGATACTGTACTTTTAATCATTTCAGATTGAGAAGTATTACCTCTTCTTGTTCTTTTGTTCTTGTTCTTGTCCTCATTCTGTTGTTGTTGTTGTTGTTGTTGTTTTCCTCCTCCTCCTCCTCCTCCTCCTCCTCCTTCTTCTTCTTCTTCTTCTTCTTCTTCTTCTTCTTCTTCTTCTTCTTCTTCTTCTTCTTCTTCTTCTCAACAGTCAAACATCAGACAGAGACACCTGGGTGGCCATGTACCCAGTGACAGCAGTACAGACAGTGCCCCTGTGTTCCCTACACTGCCCCAACAACAAAAGCAGACAAGGACAGAGGGCGATACACAGTGTTGGTTATAGGGAGGGTGTAACTGATACACTGTCTGATAACCAGAGAAAACTGTTGATTCCAGAGTCAGCCTTGGACAGTAGTCTACTTTCGTAGTAGGCCTGCTGCTTATTCCCCTATCTCTCTTTCCTCCTCCCACCCACTTCTCCATTTTTTTCTTTCTTTATCTTTCTTCTTGCATCTATCCCTATGGGGTTTCCCCCCTCAGTGCCTGGGTGTTATCTCAAGGTTCTGTCACCTTTTGAAACTTTTTTTTACTTTTTTATTTTTATTTTACGTTTTTACACCACTTTAAGTCACAGCATGTTTGTCTGTGTGAAATTTGTGCTGCTCTCCCTGTGGAGAGCAGTAAGCACAAGAGCAGGGATAGCAGCACATTTAAAAAAAAAATATTATTTAACCTTTTCCTGTCTCCAAGTGTATTTGTTTCCCTATGAGAGTGGCTTTTTTCTACAGAATTTTGCCAGGAACAACTCTCTTGTTGCTGTGGGTTCTTTTATGGTACTAAATAATTTTGTGTAAAACCCAGGACCTAGATCTAGGTTTATCATCTCATCTGAAAGATTAGCACCCAGACCAGTACTCATGGTCTAATGGATAGGGGGGGGGGGGGAGTTTCGGACCCAAACAGGGATTGAACCACCCCACACTTCCAAGTGGGACTTTCCCTTTCTAGTTAACTGTTCACTTAATGTATCTACCACTAACAGGGTTTTTTTTTTTCTCCCTGCCATTTTTGTAGGCCTTTTTCTGCTATCTTTTATTCACAACAGGTTGTAATTGTGTTTTGTGGTTTTCTGGATCTGGTTTTCATTGTTTCTTTCTTTTCGTCTTTTCCTGTCTGTCTGTCCGTCTGTCTGTCTGTCCTTGTGTCTATAAATTCAAACATGGTAACTGCATCTGAGCCACCACTGAGGCACCCCTTGAGGGGGACTTTTGTCTTGGGGTTAACATCGGCACTGACTATACTCCCCTGAAAGGTCCCATGTGCAAATGCATGCAGAACAGTTTCACTTTCTTCACTACACTTAGAGTTATACACTAATCCATCATATTTAAAATGTTTATCAACCAAAATTCAATATGCCATCAACTGTACCTCTAAGTTGGCAACCTTTCCCACCTTTTTTTTTTGGGGGGGGGGAGGGGGGGGTTCTATGACTTTGGGGATTACTGTGCTGTAGATATATATACAAAAAAAAAATCTGATTGCAGTCACTGTAACAATCTAATCATCAAGAAATTGAAAACTAAAGGATGGGATGGCTTGATCTGGCTTCTATAGTTGCTGCCATGAGAGCAAACACATTGACTGAACTTCATCCTTTAGATCAGAAAAGTACACCTTTTTCCTTTCCTTTCTTAAAGTTTAAATTGAAGACAACATCTTTCTTCTTCTTCTTCTTCTTCTTCTTCTTCTTCTTCTTCTTCTTCTTCTTCTTCTTCTTCTTTGCAATTCTTCTTCTTCTTCTTTGCAATTCTTCTTCTTCTTCTTTGCAATTCTTCTTCTTCTTCTTGTCAACAGTCAGACATCAGAAAGAGACACCTGGGTGGCCATGTAGAGAGTGACAGCAGTACAGACAGTGCCCCTGTATTCCCTACACTACCCCAACAACAAAAGCAGACAAGGACAGAGGGCGGTACACAGTGTTGGTTATAGGGAGGGTGTAACTGATGGACTGTCTGATAACCAGAGAAAACTGATGATTCCAGAGTCAGCCTTCGACAGTAGTCTGCTTGGATCTGCATGCGAATTCCTCTATCCCTCCCACATCCCCCCCCCCCCCTTTTTTTTTCTCTTTCCCTTTTCTCGTCTCTCTTTTTCTTGCCTCCATCTGTCTATGTTTCTCTCTTTTTCTTGCCTCCATCTATGTTTTTCTCTCCAATTCCCGAGTTCTTCAGGATTCTGTCACCTTTTGTTACTGATAGAATTTGCTTGTCTGTCCTCTCTTTTCTCAGGGATTTACAGATATATTTCATCCCCAAATGTTGTAAATGTGTTTTGTAATTTTCTGAGTGTTAATCTTATTATTTCTCTGACTTTTTTCTTTGTCTGTCTGAGTACCTGCCTATCTGTCTGCAAATTCAAACAATGAAAAAGTACTGTTACAAGTAGAGAGCCAATCAAACCATTTCAATAAAGTTGAAATGTGTCTCAAAATGGTCTTGCTGTCCAGGTGGATTACCTGAACATGTCATTTCTTCTTCTCTCTCTCTTCTCTGCTTCCCCTTACAAGGTAGTGTGTGTAGTGTCTGGTCTTCTCCTGTGCTTGTCATTTTGCTGGAAGCCTGCTGCTTGCCTCAGCTGATACAAATACAGCTCCAGCTATACCCACAAGGGAGCAGGATAGCTAAGTGGTCAGAGGGCTTGCTTTCCCCCAGTCAAGTTAAGCAGCATCGAGTTGGATGGGGGACCGTTTGTGCGCCTTGGCTTCAGAACGGTCCCCCCAGTTCACCCAGCTGTAAATGGGTACCTGCCCTCATTAGGGTCAGGGAAGGTAACTCAAGGAGGGAGAGGAGATGGGCACCGCCCTCAATATGCTGGCCCCTAGAGAAGCTGAGGTCTCTGACACCTCGCTTACCTATGACCACCTAGGTTATGGGACACCTGTACCTTTACCTTTTTATACCCACAAAGTCAAAACATGTTCACTGTCCATGAATCTTGTCCATGCACTTAACCTCCAAATTTCCAGCAGGTGGGGAGACTCTAACCATACTGCCCGTGACCATCTTCCAGAAAAGACCAAGATGAGGAAGTTTGGAGTATTCATGTAAGCAACTGGAAGTTGTGACATACGCCTAAGTTGATACAGCCTGTACCAAAGTGTTTGCCCCATGCAGTGGGTTCCAGTGGTAATAAAGCATTTTATCTCACCCAAGCAGGGATGTCTGAAAAAAACCCCACTAAAACAGACACAAACACAGGCCTTCACACTAGTAAATGCTATGCACTAGTTGAACTGGGGTGATATCTTGAATGATGAATTAAAAGAATAATTATGGAATAGACGGTGTTGTGTGTGTGTGAGCAAATGTATCAAGCCTTCCATTGTCTTTGTCTATCTGTCTTTGTCTCTATCTCTCTTTGTCTTTAATGTCTGTCTGTTTGTCTCTCTGTCTCTGTCTCTCTCTCTCTCTTTGCTACTGGTTGTTGTCTCTTGTGTTTGGTATTTGATTTATAATTGTTGTTGTTGTTTAGTTACAGTTATTTTTTTTTCTTGATCTTTTCTCTGATAAGGGTGGGCACTGGATGTGAAAAAGCACACGAGTGCTTATTCATTATCCTCAAAATAAAAGAATTTGACTTGACTTGGCTTGACTTGACTCTCCTCCTTCTCCCCCTCCTCCTCCTCCTCCTCCTTCATCTTCTTCTTCTTCCTTCTTCTTCTTCTTCTTCTTCTTCTTCTTCTTCTTCTTCTTCTTCTTCGCAATTCTTGTCAACACTCAGACATCAGAGACAAACATGGGTGGCCATGTAGAGAGTGACAGCAGTACAGTGCCCCTGTATTCCCTACACTGCCCCAACAACAAAAGCAGACAAGGACAGAGGGCGATACACAGTGTTGGTTATAGGGAGGGTGTAACTGATAGACTGTCCGATAACCAGAGAAAACAGATGATTCCAGAGTCAGCCTTCAACAGTAGCCTGCTTGGGTGTGATTCCCTTCCAGTTTCTCTGTCCCAGCACCTTCAACTCACCTTTTTTTTTCTTCTTTATATTTTTCTTGTCTCCTTTTGTCAAGAGCTTT
>CM060325.1:58110493-58115493 GCA_030674155.1 Stramonita haemastoma | reverse complement strand
CTCTCTCTCTCTCTCTCTCTCTCTCTCTCTCTCCTCTCTCTCTCTCTCTCTCTCTCTCTGCTAAGGTCTACAATCTCCTATAGCTCTCCCAGGCCCCTGATCTCAGTAATGTAATGTAATGCTTGAATATAAAAAAGATGGAAAGAGATCAGTATAACTAGCAACATGAAATTAGGACACACTGCACTAACATCTAGGGCAAAAATCTCATAGCAGAAACAGTCAGAAACAACCGTTGTCAGAAACACAATCACTAAATAACGCTGGGTGAAACCAAGTTATGCGGGTATCAGTGCTGAGAGAGAACAGAAAACAACATCACCCAAAGATAAGAGAAGAAAGCTCTGGTTTTTTCCCGAAGACAAAACAAATTGTTCAGAGCCGTATAACAATTGTGTAGACACAGCAGCTATTGAGCACGTGACTTTATCCACAGAATTTAGACTGTAACGAGATAAACATTCAAACGTCAACTAGCGTCAAAATCTGAAAGCATTGTAGGGTCTAGGATTATCAGTCAATCTTCAACAGGTGAAAAATTAAACCTGTCTTTGTGTCTTTCGCTTGGGCCACAGTAGTATACGTTACGTAATTTTGTATGCAGAATTAACAGTTCGTTTTTGCTTAGTTTGCATTTCCCTTTGCACTGATTGTTGATTATTAAGCGGGTTATCTTTGGTTTTTTGTTTTTTTTCCTACCCACCTAAAAGTTATTTAGCTGCTATTCATATTTGTGGAACTGGTATTAAACGTATGCCTAAAATGTTCTACGTGCGTTCGGACACGGCACCTCAGTTTTATGGCCTTATCCTCAGGACTGTCGGTAGGAGTGACGTCAGCATTGATGTTAAATCCACGGGGAAAAATCTTCCTGAACATGTCTGGGTAGTAGCTTAAACACAGGCTCGAATGGGGGCTGTCAGATTACGAGCACAATGTTCTAACCACCACACTATCCCGCCCCCCTACTTTCCGATAACAGCCTTTCTACAACACAACAAAATAGGTCAAAGAAAAGAAAAAAACCCACTGAGCTTTCTCCTGCCATTAGAGAAGTCGCTAGTTGACATTCTTTTATTTTTCTTCTCCTTTTTCTTTCCCCCTGCCTCATCATCAATCAGTTCCAGACTTCTCCTTTTTCTCTTTCTGGGGGAGGGGGAAGGGGGGGTACGGTAGCTGGGGTTTAGGGTGGGGCGGGGGTGGGGGGATGATGGTGATGGGTGATGGGGTGGGGGTGGAGTCTTTACTTCCAGTCCTATAACTTTAGTAACATTAGTGGCCCGGAAATGGGTTTTGAACCGTGTAACTGACTGTATGGTCCTGGCTGATTAGTTAGTTCTCTCCCTTTACTGGCTATAGTATCTATACTACAGGGTGTGGTGGAATGGGGAGAGAGGGAGAAGGAAGGAGGAGGGTGTGTAAAAGAAAGGGGTGGTAGGTGTAGATGGGTGGAAGGGGGAGGGGGGAATAAGGGTGTGGATGGGGGAGGAATGTGAGTGTGTGTGTGTGTGTGTGTGGGGGGGGGGGGGCTGGAAGGGAGGTGATAGCTCAACAACAAGCAACTGCTACACAAAGAAGGGTCTGTGCGTGTAACACAAGGCAGCTGTTTTTCTTGTTCTGTTGATCAGTGAAAGATTTCTACCCAACCCCCACCACCCTCACCACCACCACCACCACCACCACCACCACCACCACCACCACCACCACCACATACCTCTCTACTCTCTGGCTTCTGTGTTGTCTACTTCCACCCTCATCCCCTCATGCCCCCCCCCCTCCCTTCTTCACATTTATCTGTCAATCTAGTCGTCCAACACCCCCCCCCTCCCCCTTCCTGTCCTCCCCGTCTTTTCCGCTCTGCTCTGTGTCTGTCTGTTTGTTTGTCTTTGTGAGCCGCCTCTGGTTCCATCTTGTTTTTTTTTCCTGTCCGTCAGGAGGTTTTCCTTTCCATCCTCTCTCTTTGTCCTTCCTTCCTTCCTTCCTTCCTTCCTTCTTTCCTTCCTTCCTTCCTTCCTTCCTTCCTTCCTTCCTTCCTTCCTCCTTCCTTCCTTCCTTCCTGAGAGAGAGGGAGAGAGAGAGAGAGAGAGAGAGAGAGAGAGAGAGAGAGAGAGAGAGAGAGAGAGAGAGAGAGAGAGAGAGAGAGAGAGAGAGAGTTTATTGACAGAAAAGAACAATTACACATGATGGATTTTTATTTTTACATCTAACCCTCAGTCAATGAAAATACTAATAAGAAAAAGACAATATACAAAAGACCTGAAAGACAGTCAGTCCTGATTATTTTTTTACACCCTTTAACACCTATAGTTATTTATCTTAGTTTTCTTCTGTTCGGCGTATTTCCGTTCTGCTGCAGCCTCTGCTTGCGTATCAATGCTGGAGTATTCATTCATACAAACAGTACTTGTACCCAGTTTTCAAGTGTGGGTGGTATGCTCTGAAATGATAAAATTTTGTTTTTAAACCTAAGTCACTCACACAGTAATAGCAATACAAAAACACGCCGTATATAAAGCATGTAATGAAAAAAAGGAGAGGAAAAGACAAAAAATAACTATTTTCACGATTATACCATTTAATCATGACGAAGAAAATGAGCACCTAAAACACACAAAATGGGTGGAGACAAGTATGCCAAAATGTCTGTCAGTCTCTGTCTCTGTCTGTCTGTCTGTCTGTCTCTCATTATGCCTATATATATATATATATATATATATATATATATATATATATATATATATATATATATATATATATATATATAGTGTGTGTGTGTGTGTGTGCGTGCGCGCCTACGTGCGTGCATTCATGCGTGCGCGCACGTGCGCGCGTGAATGTTCCAAACCACACGACCCATTTTGTTAACGTAAAAACTATACTACTATAGAATCTAGTAGTATATACTATACTACCGCTATGATTGTGTAAACGTGGTGTAGGCAACCTGACTATGTATGACAGCTGTGATGATGGGCATTTGTGGACACTGTCTGTGTCACAACAAACACAGCATTCTGCTGCAGAGCAGACAGGAATAAAAGTGAAGATGCACACTTCCTCTCTGCCGGAAGAGCATAGTACAGCACGCATCTGGAACGGATGTAGAACATGTGCCAGGTATGGCAAGCACTATACTACAGTTACCTACACTAGCTTAGCCTACCCGACCGGGAAAGGAAGCTGTGTGTTTTTATTTACACGTCGATTAAATTGTTCAATTTCAGTCCTGATGGAGGGAAGGCAACCGTGACGTGACATGACGTGACGTGAAGGGGGGGGGGGGGGGGGGGGGGGCGGGGCTGACTGTGATGTCGTTAAGTGGTTGTTGTCCTAAACTTGTCAGACTCGACCATAACGAAAAAAAGAACATATATACCAGCATAGATCTATATCTTCAAGCCGGGTCAAACAACAGATTTTCCTCATAAAATTTAGGGGTACTCATTTTATGTTGGCAGGCATGTCTTAATAGTTTTTAGTTAGTTAATATCCTTTTATTAACATTGTTTTGGGTTCAATGTACATTTGTGTCGATATGCTAATCAATTGTAAAATAATTTCAGGTTACTTTTGGATCATGCAGTTGAAAATCTTATACCAGTTAGGTACGAGAGACACTCATAACGACATCAAACCTGGGAGCTCTTTCCTGTTCAAGGGAGTTCGTGGGTTCTTGTAGTAGGCCTAGTAGTAGTAGTAGTAAAATGTAAAAGGTAAAGGTGCCCCTCTGACCACTGAGCTACCCCTTCCCTTTACAGAAAAAAGAATGTCTGAAGTTGGAGTATGGCTGCCTAAATGGCGAGGTTACTCAATGGGCGGGGGGGGGGGGGGGGGGGGGGGGATAGCTCAGTGGTCAGAGCACCCGCTTTTCCCAAATTAAAGTTAAGCAGCATCAAGCATGGTTACCAGTTGGATGGGTGACCGTTTGTGCGCCTTGGCTTCAGTACAGTCCCCCCAGTTCATCCAGCTGCAAATGGGTACCTGCCCTCTTTAGGGGTGGGGTGGGGTGAGGGTGAGGGTGTGTGTGTGTGTGTGGGGGGGGGGGGGGTCCTCAGTCTATAGACTCATTCCAAAGACTACATTCGGTTCAATTTTGTCGTCAAACTGGGAAGAAAGGGCAAAGCTAGGAATTGAACCCAGAACCTCAAAGTTTACTTGTTCAGCAGGTGAACGTCTTCACCGTCCTGCCACCTCCTTTCTTATAATCATAAGTTATTCAGATAAATTGGAGAATTCTCCACTTTTAACCCACCAAATGCAGCAGAGGTTCGACTCCCAAAACTTTAGGACCACTAACTGTCACTTTATATTATCCACTTCTCTCTGGCTCGCGAGGCCTGCAATAACTCTGGAAAACCAGCCATGGCATCACCATTTGCTCAGACTGCCTAGACTGAAAGTTATATAATAGGCCCAGTTATTTGCTTACAGTCTCTTGAAATACAGGGAACAGGCAGTGACTCTAAACGGCCTTGACATTGGAGAGAACAGGTGACCGGAAAGGAAGGCCAAGGCCAAGGTCGAAAGCTGGCTGTGTACGTTCTAAAAATCTTGTTGTCGGTATAATTATTATTATATATATAATTATATATAATATATATATATATATATATATATATATATATTATATATATATATATATATATATATAATATATATATTATATATATATATATATATATAAATACACAAATATATATATATATATACACACTATCACACATATATATATATATATATATATATATTATATATATATATATATATATATATTATATATATATATATATATATATATATGACGTCCATGTAAATCATGTTTGAGTAAATGTCAATGACAAGTTTCAAAATTGTAGTTTTCTTTTAAATAGAAAGACGGGAAGTAAACTTAAATGAACAAACCCACCAAAAGGAAAGGCAGAAAATAATACACACAGCACATGCACGCACCTACGCTCGCACGCATGCACACACACACACACACACACACACACACACAC
>CM060325.1:58100493-58102993 GCA_030674155.1 Stramonita haemastoma | reverse complement strand
CTACACACATCTCCTTGCTTTACACCCCTTGTACAATTCACAAAGTCAGATAATGTTGCTCCATTTCTCACTCTAGCCCTTACTTCTCTATACATACTTTGTATACATCTGTGTAGTTTTCCTCTAACTCCATTTTTTAATAAAATAGGCCATAACAAATTTCTAGAAACAGAATCAAAAGCTTTTTGAAAATCTACAAAAGCAAATATAATTTATGGTTATGTGCAAATTGCTTTTGAACAGCAGCTAACAAAGTAAACATATGATCTACTGTGCTATAATCCTTCTTGAATCCAGCTTGGTATTCGCCTGTAATATTATGTGCCATTACCCATTCTTGTAGTCTATTATTAACAACTGAACTATATATCTTACTCGCTATATTACACAGAGATATTCCTCGATAATTGTTTGTGTCATTTACATTTCCTTTCTTAAACAGAGGCAGAATGATGGATTCCACCCATCCCTCTGGATAGATGCCGTTATCAAACAAATGGTTAAATAACTTCACTAAAAATTTTAACACAGATTCACCTGAATATTTGAAAAACTCACCTATCAAGCCATCAGGACCTGCTGATTTACCGTTTTTTAATTTTCTAACTGCTACCATTATTTCCTGTGCTGTTATAGGGCTATCTAACAATGCATCTCCTCCCTACGTCTTCAGTATCAACTGACTCAGTCACATCCTTTTCTAATACATCTTTGAAATGATCGAACCACTGACTTGTAGATATTGTATTTTTTGGCTGAGATCTTTTACGTGATATTTTTCTTATAGTTTCCCAAAAGTTTGTCGGACTCTTTATGGTTTTCAGTAGTTCTTTTAAATGTAAGTCATTGAATTCCTTTTTCTTTCTTATAAGCATATTTTTATATTCTCTTCGTGCAATACAAAATGATGTCCTATCGTCTTTCTGTGATGAGCGTTTGAATTTTCTAAATAGTCGTCTTACATTACGTCTTGATACTCTACATTCATGATCAAACCAGTCTTTCGGTGGTTGTTTATTAAACTGAATTTTTGTCTCCATATATTCTGCTTGATCTTTGATTATTTGATTAAAAGTGTTTATAGCTAAATTAACATCACTATCAATCAAATCCACTGCCCTGTTTATACCATCTTTTACACATGTTGCATTCATTGAGTCAGTAAAGGTTTGAGCAAGTAAGGGTTTCCATCTATACTTAGTAATGAACTGATCTTCCCCTGCCTCCACACAACTTCTTTTAGAGGTGCTCCTAACATCTATATCTAAACACAACAAAACAGGTAAATGATCTGAATCTATTCTGTCTAGAACTTTAAGTGTCATGCTATCACAAGCAAAATCAAAGAAAGGCACAGAAATTAAGAAATAATCAATAACACTGCTCCATGGTCAGAAATATATGTGTAACAACCATTTTCATCGTTTTTACAAACACCATTTAATATGTATAAACCCAATGCTGAACACATATTCAGTAATGTTCTACCATATGAATTTATTACAGTATCCTTAGATTGCCTTTTAATGTGATTTTCAGCCTGTTTTGTACAATTTTCAGATAAAATATTTTCATCCACAAAATCAGGTAAGCAGTCAGAAGTCCGAGCATTTAAATCCCCACACAGTACAATATCAATATCATCAAACATGAACATCTTTTCCAAAACGTTTTCTTCAAGTAAACTCATTCCATCCTCACAATCAAAAGAAGAATAATACGGAGAATTTTCTGGTTGTAAGTAGGTACAAATAAATAAAACATTCCTTGGAAAATGAAAAAAGTCTTTATCAAGAACAAAGCACACACAACAGTCACTACTATCATCAATGCAGCGCACGTAAGGGAGAAAAACCTTACGCACAAGACAAATAATCCCCCCTGAACATCTCCCACGCCGTGTCAGTTTAACAGCGGGTTTCACAAAAAAATCATGATCTTCAAATAAATCTGACTCAAATTTCTCGACAAACGTTTCGACAAGACAAACAAAATCAAATGATTTGATAAAATTGACAAAATCAGCATCCTGAAGTTTTGAAGCAATACCACATACATTCCATTGCAGGAAAGACAATCTGCTTGCATCCCCATCCTCACTTCCCCCATTCCAGCTCCCACCACTAAAGTCATCTTCCTCCCCTCTCCCGTTTAACTGACTATAATTACCTCCCTCTACCACGTCATCCTCACTCATCCCATCATCACTCTCCCCCAACCATCCATTGCCTCATCCCCAGTAAAGTTAGAAACAATATTGTCCACATAGTTTTTCTCCATAATCTCACGATCAACATCACAATCAACACCTCTCTCAGATCCACTACCTGTGACATGCTCTTCATTAATAGTACATGCTGTATTTGTACATGGCGGCAGCAAAACAACTCTCTGTTGACACACACTATTATCTTTATCTGCACACACGTTTCTATCATCACGATCACATCGTCTTTTCTCAGTGAAATCAGCCTCTGGGCTATCATACATATTTGTTGTA
>CM060325.1:58090493-58095493 GCA_030674155.1 Stramonita haemastoma | reverse complement strand
CTTTGTTGCAAAGGCGATAAAAAACGAAACGGTTTTCAGTGGCCGTTGTGGAGGTAAGCTAAGGGCACATAAACAAACATTACAGAATGGGTTCACACCGCTTCCTGCTTTATCACACCAAACCCACACCTCCTAAAAAAAATGTCAAAAAAAAATGTCATGGATTAGGAGGACGATGAGAAGAAGAAAGGGGAGAAGCAAGGAAGGAAAAAAGGAAGAAAGAAAGAAGAAAGACAGAAAAAAGAGAAAAAGAAAGTAAAAAAACAAACAAACAAACAAGGCAGAAGGCAAAATTAAAAAAGCAGAAAGCGAGGAAGGAGGAGGAGGAAGATGAGGAGGAGGGAGAAGAGGAGGAGGGAGAAGGGCAGAAAAAAAAAACAAGAGAAGAAAGACTGTAGGAAAGAAAGAAAAGAACAAGAGTAAGAAAGAAAGAAAGGGGAGGAAGAGTAAAACAGACAAACAAATAAAAACCCCAAACAAACACAAAAACATTAGAAGACAAGGAGAAGGAATAAGAGGGGAAGGAGAGAGAGAACAAAAGTAAAAAAGTAGGAGTAGCAAGAAGAAGAACAAGACGAAAAAGAAGAAGTAGAAGTAGTAGTAGTAGTAGTAGTAGTATAGTAGTATAGTAGTAGTAGTAGTAGTAGTAGTATGTAGAGAGTAGTAGTAGTTAGTAGTAGTATAGCAGCAGCAGCAGTGTATAAGTAGCAGGTGTAGTAGTAGATATAGTAGTAGTAGTAGTAGTAGTTGTAAGTAGAGAAGAAGAAGTAATAGTGCCAGTAGCGTAGTAGTAGAGAAGTAGTAGTAGTAGTAGTAGTAGTAGTAGTAGTAGTAGTAGTAGTAGTTAGTAGAGTAGTAGTAGTAGTAGTAGTAGTAGTAGCAGCAGCAGTAGCAGTAGTAGAAATAGGCAGCAGCAGCAGCAGCAGCAGCAGCAGCAGTATGTAGTAGTAGTAGTAGTAGTAGTAGTAGTAGTAGTAGTAGTAGTAGTAGTAGTAGTAGTAGTAGTAGTAGACTAGTAGTAGATTAGTAGTAGTAGTAGTAGTAGTAGTAGAGCAGCAGCAGCAGCAGCAGCAGCAGCAGCAGCAGCAGTAGTAGTAGTAGTAGTAGTAGTAGTAGTAGTAGTTGTAGTAGTAGTAGTAGTAGTAGTTAGTAGTAGTAGTAGTAGTATAGTATAGAACAGAAGCAGCAGAACAGCAGCAGCAGCAAGCAGAGTCAGTAGTATAGTAAATGAGTATAAGTAGTAGTAGTAGTAGTATAGTAGAAGTATAAACAAGAACAAGAACAGAACACGTAACAAGAAAGGCAATATACATCAATGACAAACAAAGGAAGACAGCTTACAAAAAAACAAAACACAAAGAAAAGATGCTAAAGAATACTATGGGACTTTTAAAATTAGGAACTGGTGCAGTATGTAATAGCTATAGTAATGGAATGTATAACAGGCTGAAGAGCAGAAACAAGATAGGACACAGACAGTGTAGTGGTGTTGATGATGGCATCAGGCAAAGATGACGAGAGGGGGGGGGGGGTAGGAAGGAAGGAGAATAACAGAACGGAGGGGGGTAGAGAAGTAGGGGAGAGAGAGAGAGAGAGAGAGAGAGAGAGAAGAGAGAGAGAGAGAGAGAGAGAGAGAGAGAGAGAGAGAGAGAGAGAGAGAGAGAGAGACACACACACACACACACACACACACACACACACACACACACACACACACACACACACACACACACACACACACACACACACACACACTCGCAGAGACAGAGATAGACAGAGATTTGATTTGATTTGATTGGATTGGATTTATTCTTTTATATCGAGGATAATGGAATAAGCACTCTTGTGCTTTTTTACATCCAGTCCCCGTGTGTATGCAGTTTTGTAAATGTCATCTGTTCCCACCGGCACACGAAGGCCTACTCTAACGAAAAGCGGAACAGGATTTAACGTGTGCGCAAGATGTTCTGCGTGCGTTCGCACACGGGGCCTCGGTTTTAAAAGTCTCATCCGACGGACTAGAGAGAGAGAGAGAGACGAGAGAGAGAGAGAGAGAGAGAGAGAGAGAGAGAGAGAGGAGAGAGAGAGAGAGAGAGAGAGAGAGAGAGAGAGAGAGAGAGAGAGAGAGAGAGGAGAGAGAGAGGAGAGAGAGAGACAGACGACAGACAGCAGACAGAGACAGACAGACACAGACACAGAGACAGAGAGACAGAGACAGACAGACAGAGACAGACAGAGACAGACAGACAGACAGAGAGAGACAAAGACAAGACAGACAGACAGACAACAGAGAGAGCGCGCATAGTAGCGTAGAGTAGCGGAAGTTGTTGATGGTAGTTACAGCACAGGGAGGTAATTCAGAAGGGTTAGGGGAGCAAGGCTGCAGGCACTGATAACAGACCACAGACTGCAGATAGAGGAACCACTGCCACTACTGCAACCAAAGATACCCAAGCTTGAGTATCTTTGCTAGCCTACTATAGGGCCTACAACTAAACGCCTGACCTGACCTGATTCTGTTCCTCCTGGCAGTCTGGGAAATCCCTGGAGTTGAGTGGGGAGGGAGGGGGAGGAAGTGGCAGTATGGTGGTTGGGGGGGGGGGGGGGGTGTAGGAGGTCGGAGTGGGTGGGGTGGATGTTTGGGGGGGGGGGGGGGGGTGGTAGGGGAGGGAGGTTAGAGTTGTAGGCTAGATGGTGGTTGTATCGTAGTAGGGGTGAGGTTAGGTGGTGGAAGGGTGTGGTCATTGCCAGAATGATAATGTTTCGTTGTATTATAATTATAGTAGTGATGGGAAGAGTCATGACAATGACGACAGGGACTAAGGGACTTTTTTAGTCAGGAACTGGAGCAGTATAGTATAGTAATGGAATGTAATGAAAATTACGGCTAAAATGCCTGAAAAGTTTAGTGGGTGGACGTGGACAGAGAGAGAGAGAGAGAGAGAGAGAGAGGAGAGAGAGAGAGAGAGAGAGAGAGAGAGAGAGAGAGAGAGAGAGAGAGAGAGAGAGAGAGAGAGAAGCAGACAGACAGACAGACAGACAGACAGACAGACAGACAGACAGACAGACAGAGACAGACAGAAGACGACAGGAGGGCAGAGAGAGACAGACAGACAGACAGAGACAGAGACAGACAGACAGAGACAGACAGACTGAAACAAACACACAAAACCTAATTAAATTTATTTTGGCATAAACATATCAACACCAAAACCAACATGCAAGTTTACACTTTCACCTTCATCCCCCATGAAAAAAATTGTTACTTACTAGGCCTAAACTGACTCTGCATGGCTACTTACTATACTAGCCCTGCAACTAACTGCCTCTGCTACTATACGTTACACTGGTGCATCACTAAACGTCTCCGGAGACCATTTTATTCAGGCTAGATGGCCAGGAGTGGGAGGGGGGGGGGGGCAGAAACTGCACATGCTGTTTACTTTACAGCCTGCAGTGTTTACTGCTCCCCAGACCCCAGTCGCCCAGTACAAGACTTCAAGACCACCGGTAATTCTGGCACCATACCACTCCTCCTCCTCCTCCTCCTCCTCCTCATCTTCTTGCCTCTTCCATCACGCAGCCAAGCGTCCCCACGCCGCGTCTAACTTTCCGGCACCGCTGGCAGCCAATCAGCTTCCACTCACTCCCCTTAACGACAGCCAATCAGAAGCCAGCGCGTGCTGAGCGTGAAGGTCGTAGCCTGGGGCGTGGCGGGAGGAATAGGAATACACACCCGGCCACCTGACCCCCTAGTAGGCCTAGTACTGAAGAAAGAAGACTGGTGAAACCTTCTAAGGCCCTAGGAGTGCAAGGAGGATAAAGAGAGAGCGTACAGCGTGGGTAGAGTCAGTCTTTGGACCAAATTGGGAGAGTGAGAGACCAGTGACAGAGGGAAAAAGGAACTTTAGTGGGGTTTTTACCGGATTATGTGGAAAATCATGAAGGACAACCTGGAAGATCTCATGAGCCCCAACCTGTGGCGATCCCTGGCCTGCGAGATGGTGGGCACCATGGGCATCGTCCTTTTGGGCTGCGGAGCCTGGGTCCAGGGGACGATGATCAACGTGGTTCAAATCTCCCTGGCCTTTGGCCTCAGCGTGGCCACCATGCTGTGGATCTTCGCCCACATCTCGGGAGGTCACTTCAACCCGGCCTTGACCTTGGCCACGCTCGCCACGCGCCGCGTGTCTATCATCCGAGGCGTTCTCTACATCGTGGCTCAGGTGGTGGGGGGCATCCTGGGGGCTGGGATCCTGTACGGGCTGACCCCTGAGGGCAGGAGAGGGAGTCTGGGGGCCACGGTCCTCAGGGCGGACAGCGGGGTGCAGCCCGCACAGGCTTTCGGCGTGGAGATGCTCGTGACCTTCGTCTTCGTCCTGGCTTACTTCTCCTCCAGGGACAGTGAGCGCACTGACCTGGCCGGCTCCTATCCTCTGACTGTGGGCCTGGCTGTGGTCGTCTGCCACCTTTTTGCTGTGAGTAGTAGTACCATTTTTTTTACCTAGTAGTAGCCTTGTACCTTTTTGTACCTAGTTGAAGCCAAGTTCATTTTCTTTGTACCTAGTAGTAGCCTTGTAGGGGGCGGGGTAACTAAGTGGTCAGCCAGTCAAGTTAAGCAGCGTGGAGCGGGTGGAGCGTAATTACCATCTGGATGGGTGACCATTTGCGCGCCTTGGCTTCAGTACAGTCCCCCCAGTTCACCCAGCTGTAAATGGGTACCTGCCCTCTTTAGGGTCAGGGAAGGTAAGGCAGCGAGGAAGAGGCGATGGGCGCCGCCCTCAATATGCTGGCCCCTAGAGAAGCTGAGGTCTCTAACATCTCGCTCCCCTACGACCGCCTAGGTTATGGGTCGCCACCACCTAGTATCCTAGTATAGGGGTGTATGAGTGTGGTGTGGTGTTGTTGTGTGGTTGTGTGGTTATAGGTGGGTGTTGTGTGGTGTGTTTGTGTGGTTGTGGGTGGTGTTGTGGTTGTGGTATGGTTGTAGTTGTGGTTAT
>CM060325.1:58063917-58081417 GCA_030674155.1 Stramonita haemastoma | reverse complement strand
AGCTATAATTGTAGTCTTGGAAACTTTTTTTCCCCTTTTTATGAATTTCAGGTAAGAGCGGTAGATTTTTTTTAAAAGAATGTTTAGAGTAGTAGATTTTTTTTTCCTTTCAGGTAAGATCAATAGATTATTATTTTGTATTTAAGGTAAGAGCTTGAGATTATTTCTTTCCTTATATCAGGCAAGAGTAGTCATTTTTTTCTTCTTTTAATTATTTCTTTATTTTAGGCAAGAGTAGAAAAAAAATCTTTTTCTTTTTAATTTCAGTCAAGAGCAGTAGCAGCGCCAGAAGACGTGTTTCTACGTGTTTTATCATCAGTGAAGGTCGTGGTGGCTTTTTGTATTCTTAGCTACAGAAAAGAAGATTTTCTTTCTTTCTCCTTTTGTTCTGTCATTTTGTTTCAACTGCAAAATTCAGCATTGGCCTGTACACACTCGAACGTGTGTGTCGTTACATGGTTTTCTTGTCACTAAATGGTTTAAGACGTTCAACCTGGTCCAAAAGTAACTGGACACTATTTTTAAACTGCTAAAGCATATACTTTTCTATCACCGCACATGAAAATATGACCCAAAACAATGGCAATACAAAGATTACAGCAATAAAAAACGCCACAGAGACTGTGACTACCGTAAAATCCCTAGCATACGCCCACCTCCCCTGTGCACTGATTTAGGGCAAAATTGGGGGGTGGGCGTTTGCTAGGGATAGAGCCCTTTGCACAAAGTAATTTTTGTGCTCAACTGTGTAATTGAGTGAATACAAACCCCTTAAGCATGTAAGTTAGGTCGCGTGAGTAGAAGTGAATGAAAATAGAAATAAAAGGGACTTTGAGGCAAAAAAGGCCAACGAGTTCCATCGCTTTCCGTTGTAGGACCTTGTTTCCCAATACCCTGCCTTCAGATCTTTCATCTTCCAGATAATGCAGCACACCCTTGGTCGACATGTTCAGATCTAACTGCTGGTCCTTTTGACAGTTTCCATTTCTGTTTGTCTTTTCCGTATTGTTGTTCAAGTCTATCTCTGTTTTCACTCCATTCCCTGATCCTCTTCCTATCCACAGAAAATTCATTGGCACACTCCGAAACATTCCCACCTGCTTCCTTATCCAGATACTGGAGGGCTTCCAATTTGAAAGACACAGTGTAAGACTGTCGTTTTGGCATTTTGCAAAAATGGCACAAAGATTCAAGAACCAACTTCCGGCTATCAGGAAGCGTTGTCAAAGTACCAGTACGTCACTGACAGACAAAAGACGTCAGTGGAAAAAGCATGACGTAAATTTAATTCACTTTGTTGGGGATGGGTGGGAGTGAGGAGAGGGACAAAGAATAAGAAAAAAGGAAAGAAACACAAAAGGTAAAGAAGGGGAAAAAGATGACTTTTAGAACAGTCTGCACAAATCCTAGTGAAAGTGAGCATAGTCTCTTTGAAAAAAGCAGGGTGGGCGTTTGCTAATTAGTTACCCCTGTGCACAACTTTTGGCCCAAAGTGGGGGGTGGGGCGTTTGCTAGATGGTGGGCTTATGCTAGGGATTTTACGGTATAAGCAAGCAAATACTCCCTGTAACTTAACCGAGAACTTCTGTTGTTATACCCGAAATGCACGCTCATAAAGACAGTAGGAATTGTCAGATTTGGAATCATTTGTCTTGTGATTTGCAGTCTGTGCATTGGCAGTCCACCTGGTGAAGGAATGAAAGAAATGAGAAGGTCAGTTTTCACAAGAAGTGTCCAGACCCTGGAGGAATTGTTATCTCCGTTGAACCTTGTCCACTTCACGACAACAACCATTTTACGACACGACATACTTAGAGTATTCATGAGAGAGCAGGCACACAGATACACAGACACACACATGCACGCACGCACGCGCACACACACACACACACACACACACACACACACACACACACACACACACACACATGAGTGCTTATTCCATTATCCTCAATATAAAAGAAAAAAATGTAAATAATAAAAAATAAAATATCACTCACACACACACACACACACACACACACACACACACACACACACACACACACACACACACACACACACACACACAATTTATCGATCTTGCCATGTCGTTATAATTAATGTGCACGTGTTATTTTTCTTACTTTTCATCTTTTTTTTCAATTCCCAAGCAATGCTTATGATTACTCCTGGCTTACCTTCTAATGACTGATTCTCAAGGCTCTAATTAAAGACCCTTAGCTTATAATCTTTCCGGGTTTTCTTTTTTCACTATCTTCATGTGAGGAAATTAAATGATCTGCCTTTTGTAAAGCAAGATCAAAAACTAAACGGCACACATCATTAGATCCATGGCATTTTTTCTTCTTTTTGTCTATTGTATTGTATTACATTGCATTGTATTACATTGTATTGTATTGTATTGTATTGTATTGTATTGTATGTATTGTATTGTATTGTAATGTATTGTATTGTATTGTATTGTATTGTATTGTATTACATATTACTTTCAGTCTATTCTCTGCATGAAAATCGGGCTGCTCATAACCGAGCTGCTCTCCCCTGGGAGAGAGTGTCACCACAAGAGCAGAGGCACCCAATATTGTTTTCTTTCAGCTCGATCATTTTGAGGGGGGGGGGGGGGGGGGGTTTCTTTTTTGTTTTGTTTTTTTATTGTTTGGTGTCTTGTTTTGTTTTTGTTTTGTTTTTGTTGTTTATTTGTTGTTGTTGTTTTTGTTCTGTTTTGGGTTGGGTTTGTTTGTTTGTTTGTTTTTGGGGGGAGAAACTGCTTTCTGTGAATAGCTTTTTTTTAAAGAAAATTTTACCAGGGACAATTTTCTTGTTGCTGTAGGTTTTTTGGTACGTGTAGTTTTTGGTACTGTCTGATCCGAAAGGCTGGCACCCAGACCACCCCTCAAGGTCCGGTAGAGGGGGGGTAATTTCGGGTTCAAACGGGGATGGAACACACGACTTTTCAGTTTCTAGAGAGGTGTGTTACCTGTAAACCTCTGACGCCACTTGGTTGCAGCTACTCAGGTGGGTGTGGATTTTGAGTAAAGCAAGAGAAGTGGATGCCGCCGCTGTGGCCTAGTGGTTAGGGCGTTGTACTCGTAATCTAAAGGTTGCGGGTTCGATCCCAGCTATTCCGCTATGGCGTTGTGCCCTTGGAAAAGGCACTTTACGGCTATTTTCTCACCCCACCAGGTGTAAAAAGGGTACCAACCTTGTGTTGGGGGTTAACCCTGCGATAGACTGGCGTCCTATCCAGGGGGGAGTCTATGACTCTCAGTCGCTTAACGCCACAGAAACCGGGATAAGCACCGGCCTGATGAGCCTTATGGCTCGGGACAGACTTTAACTTTTTAAGAGAAGTGGAGATTCTACCTCTACTCTACCTCTGTAGCAAGAACTGAGGACATCGATGAACAGACAGAGGAACTTTTAAAAAAATCTACACACAAGAGACCACATCAGACTCCCCCCCCCCCCCCCCCCCCAACACACACAGACACACACAGACACACATATACAGTGACCAGAGCACTCGCTTTCCCCACGTCAAGTTTAAGCAGCGTCGAGCGCGGTTACCAGTTGGATGGGTGACTGTTTGCGCGCCTTGGCTTCAGTACAGTCCCCCCAGTTAACTCAGCTGTAAATGGGTACCTGCCCTCTTTAGAGTCAGAGAAGGTAAAGCAGCGAGGGAGAGGAGATGGGCGCCGCCCTCAATATGCTGGCCCCTAGAGAAGCCTGAGGTTTCTGATGCCTCGCTCCCCTACGACAGCCGAGGGTATGGGACACCTTTACCTTTACCTTTTACCAGTGTGCTCCGTTCTTTCGCATTCACCATCTCCTTCCATCCCTCCAAACTCATCAACCATACTTTGCACAGAATGAGACACTGCTGAAGGCAGCTGTTTTGGTTACAACTTATTGTTTTTCTCCTCCCGTAATAACCTTTCATAAGTTTAATAAATTACTAAAACAATCCACTATGAATGGATAACGCATCAGTTGAGATGGATGGCATGTCAGAAAACATATAAAATACAGAATGAGAAGCATTAACAGGTTTTATCAAAGTTGTGTCAGACAAGGTGTGGTGTGGTGTGGTGTGGTGTAGTATAGTATGGTGTAGTATGGTGGTATGGTGTGTTATGACATGGCGTGGTTTGGTCTAGTGTGGCGTGGGAGAGTGGTTTAGTGTGGTGTAGTGTGGTGTGGCATGGTGTCACATGGTGTGGTGTGGTGTCACATGGTGTGGAGGTGGTCAGACGTAGTACTTGAGCTTGTTGAAGGGGTTGAAGGGGTTGGTGAGGGTGACTGTCTTGGACAGCGGACCTTTCTTCGCCTCCTCCTGCTCCTTGTACTCACGGCTGGGCAGAGGTCTGCAACACGATACACTCCCTCATGTATCCTCATGTATCCTCCTCATAAGGATGTGATACACAATGCACTCCCTCATGTATCCTCCTCATAAGGATGTGGTACACAATGCACTCCCTCATGTATCCTCATCATAAGGATGTGGTACACAATGCACTCCCTCATGTATCCTCATCATAAGGATGTGGTACACAATGCACTCCCTCATGTATCCTCCTCATAAGGATGTGGTACACAATGCACTCCCTCATGTATCCTCCTCATAAGGATGTGGTACACAATGCACTCCCTCATGTATCCTCCTCATAAAGATGTGGTACGCAATGTACTCCCTCATGTATCCTCATCATAAGGATGTGGTGCACAATGCACTCCCTCATGTATCCTCCTCATAAGGATGTGGTACACAATGCACTCCCTCATGTATCCTCCTCCTCATCATCATCATCCCCATCATCCTCGTCATCCTCATATGGATGTGGTACACAATACACTCCCTCATGTATCCTAATCATCATCCTAATTATGGATGCATGGAACAGGTGTGTGCACAAGAAGGGCTCGTGCGTGCTCACAGAGAGAGGGGGAGAGAGGGGGGAAAGGGGAGAGAGAGAGAGAGGGGGAGGGGGAGTAGAGCGAGAGAGACAGACAGACAGACAGAGGGAGGGAGAAAGAAAGACAGAGAGAGACAGAAACAGAGAGTTCAAATCTAAACATAATATTATTCGACTGAAGTCGCGCTTAGGACTCTTGTACTCGTTTTCAACTCGTATTCCCAGTCTTTAAATGATGCAAGATGTCAGGCAATTACTTGATGATTTTTTTTTTGAGGGGGGAGTGTTACTAAGCATCAGCTTAACTTTGTTTTAAAAATATAGACTAGCTTTTAAGAGATAGCAGAGGCTAACAGTTGATTTTAGCGATCACATACTTGAGAAAATGATTTTGTATAAATCTGAGATATTTTGTAACAAAGCAAATGAATAGTTCTTGTTTCATAGTGTTTGGCATTTTCAGTATACGGACTAGCATTTCACGTTTTTATGACTGAAGTGTCACACACACACACACACACACACACACACACACACACACACACACACACACACACACACACACACACACACACACACACACACACACACACACACACACACACACACACACCTCTCTTTGTGTGAGGACATAATTATCTTCTCTTCATTTCTGTATAATATACGCCTGTCCTAATATTACCTTAAAAGAATGAAGTCTACCATGGTTGAATTGAATCGAAGCTCTAGCCCAAGAAGAAAAAAGTTATCAGTCATGCATGCATTCAGTATTGATTAATTCATTTTTTTTTATTATTGATTTGTTTGATTCTTGTCTATCTATCTATCTATCTATCTATCTATCTATCTATCTATCTATCTATCTATCTATCTATCTATCTATCGATCGATCGATCGATCGATCGATCGATCGATCGATCGATAGATAGATAGATAGATAGATAGATAGATAGATAGATAGATAGATAGATAGATAGATAGATAGATAGATGGATGGATGGATGGATGGATGGATGGATGGATGGATGGATGGATGGATGGATGGATGGATAGGTGGATAGATCGATAGATAGATCGATAGATCGATAGATCGATAGATCGATAGATCGATAGATCGATAGACAGACAGACAGACAGATAGATAGATAGATAGATAGATAGATAGATAGATAGATAGATAGATAGATAGATAGATAGATAGATAGATAGATGGATGGGTGGGTGGGTGGATGGATGGATGGATGGATGGATGGATGGATGGATGGATGGATCGATCGATCGATCGATAGATAGATAGATAGATAGATAGACAGACAGACAGACAGACAGACAGACAGACAGACAGACAGACAGACAGACAGACAGATAGATAGATAGATAGATAGATAGATAGATAGATAGATAGATAGATAGATAGATAGATAGATAGATAGATAGATAGATAGATAGATAGATAGAGATAAACAGGGGTTACCAAAACCGGGTTAGTGAAAGTATAAGAGAGATAACTCGATGAAAGGGGGAGTGCAAGAGAGCAGTTTTTTCCCTTGCCCTGGCTGTGTCGTCATCTTTCACACCTCTGCAGTGTTGAAGATTGTTTGTTTTCATGTAAATCGGTATGTAGTATACATATTTTTTGGTGTAATCTCCAAGATTTAGATGTGAATGTATTGCTGGATGTTCGTAAAATGATTGTAAAGAAGGATTGGAGAAAAAGGGGGAGGGGGAAAGATCATATGCTTTGTGTGAGCATGTTTGTGTGTAGTTGAATAAATGGTGAATACTATCTGTCTATCTATCTATCTATCCCTTATCTGGCGACCGTGGGGGCACCCTGAAGACTTGACAACCAGTTCCCTCCATTCCTCTCTCTGTTCTGCCTTTCTCAGGGTTTTTTTTTTAGTTCTAGGCCTGTCCATTCGCTGTTGTCCTCCGATCTCTTTCTTGGTCTGCCTCTTTTTCTTCCTCCTTGGACAGTGCCTTGCAGTGCTGTTTTTAGTGCAAGTCCCTTTGATCTAGTGACATGCCGGTACCATTTAAGTTAACGCTTTTTTTTACGATTGATAGAATGGTAAATACCAAACAAACAAACAAACCCAGCTACGCATCACCAGCACAGGTTTTTATGGTAAGGGAAGTAAAAAACACTTCATTGAAAAAGGTACGAGTTATCTTTCTCACACCATAATTATTGTCTGGTTGGATATCGGCCGCACTGGAATAATAATAATAATAATAATAATAATAATAATAATAATAATAATATAATAATAATGATGATGATGATGATGATGATGATGATGATGATGATGATGATGATGATGATGATGATGCTTGCGCAGGCCTAACTAACACTGTTGCTGCCAGAATCGTAACCTACCATTTTTAGGGCGACCCGCGGCGCCAAAGTGGGATGACTTGCGACTAATCAGATATCTCCGCTGGGACTCTAATACAATCTCAATAACAAAAAAAGGATAATGGCAATAGCCTAATATTATATCATTGTAAGTATCATTATAAGTATTACTATTATTACTTTATTATTATTATTATTATTATTATTATTATTATTAATTATTATTATTATATGACATGATACATCAATGTACAACTTGAATAATTTATCTGATAGATGAAAAAAAATTACAAATTTGATAACTAATATAGATGTGATGGATACTGAGATTTGAGTACCAAAAAAAAAACCCAAACAAACAAGCAATACCAGTAACAAAAAAAACTTTTGTTTTGTACAATATGGTATCGTATCGTTTCGTGTCGCATCATGTCATAATATATTGTATTTCTCTATGTGAAAACCGAAATGCTCTCCCCCTGGAAAGAACGCATCGCCACAAGAGTACCGTCACTTGCGCGCGTGCGTGTGTACATGCGTTCGTGTGCGCGAGCGCGCTCGCACGTGGTAGAATGCGCGCACACCGGTCCCTACATCATAGTATCAACACAAAACCACATCCTCCACACACACACACACACACACACACACACACACACACCTCCCCCAACACACACACACATACAACCACCCCACCCCCCCACCCCCTCACCCACCCACCCCCACCCCCCACACACACAACCCCACCCCCACCCCACCCACCCCCCACCCACACACACACACACACACACACAAAAAACAAACCCCTCTCACATGTAAGAATCGTTGACCAAACTCCTCATACACGGCGGGTTTCTCTCCGGGACGGGCCTGGGTGGGGGGTCAGGGCGGGATTTGAACTGTCGGGCATGGGGCTGCAGGTCACTGGGCTCCCAGCCGACGTACTGCTCGGGCCGGGGCTCGTTCTGGAAGAGCCTGGCGTGGGGTTGAAGGTCACTGGATTCCCAGCCCACATACTCCGCCACGGCTTGCTGCTCTGCTCTCCTGCTTGCGAGGCTGTGAAGAGGGTTGGACAGTGAGCTGAGTGATTTATTTGTTTGTTTGTTTTGTTTATTTATTTATTTATTTATTTACTTATTTTTGTATTTATTTATTTATTTATTCATTTATTTATTCATTTATTTATTTATTCTTTTATATTTAGGACTAAGAACTCATGTGTTGTTTTTACATCCAGTCCCCGTGTGCATGTTTTTTTCTTATTTTTTATTATTTTATTTTATTTTATTTATTTATTCATTTAGTTATTTATTTATTTATTTATTCATTCTTTTATATCGAGGATAATGGACTAAGCTTTCATATGCTTTTTTTTTTTAATCCAGTCCCCGTGTGTATGCAGATTTTTGTGAATCTTGTCATCTGTTCCCACCACCCGGCACACAATTGCCTACTCTTAACAGAGAGCGGAACAGGATTTAACGTGTGCGCAAGATGTTCTGCGTGCGTTCGCACACTGGGTCTCGGTTTATAGTCTCATCCGAATGACTTTTATGGAGAGTGGAGTCAGCACTGATGTAAACTTCAGGGGAAAAATCTCTTGAACGGGAATCGAACTCGGGTCGTCAAATTGCGAGCGCAATGTTCTGACCACTAGGTTATCCCATGAGGTCAATGCAGTTGTCATCAGTGCCACAAAAGGACCGAATGAACAAGACGAGTGAGAAATTTGACTTGGGGTGGGAGGGGGGTAGGGAAGGCTTTATGAAGAAATTTGACTTGGGGTGGGAGGGGGGTAGGGAAGGCTTTATGAAGAAATTTGACTTGGGGTGGGAGGGGGGTAGGGAAGGCTTTATGAAGAAATTTGACTTGGGGTGGGAGGGGGGTAGGGAAGGCTTTATGAAGAAATTTGACTTGGGGTGGGATAGGGGTAGGGAAGGCTTTATGAAGAAATTTGACTTGGGGTGGGTTTGGGGGGTAGGGAAGGAAGGATTTATAAAGAAATTTGACTCGGGGTGGGATAGGGGTAGGGAAGGAAGGATTTATAAAGAAATTTGACTCGGGGTGGGATAGGGGTAGGGAAGGAAGGATTTATAAAGAAATTTGACTCGGGGTGGGATAGGGGTAGGGAAGGAAGGATTTATAAAGAAATTTGACTCGGGGTGGGATAGGGGTAGGGAAGGAAGGATTTATAAAGAAATTTGACTCGGGGTGGGATAGGGGTAGGGAAGGAAGGATTTATAAAGAAATTTGACTTGAATTTTTTTTCTTGCCGTTCCTTGGCTAGAGCTCCGAGGTTCACCCACCCAAGGTGAGATTCTGTGTATGAGGCGGATTTTACCCTCCGTTTTAAGGTAGCCGCATTTCAACTTGGAGGAGGATGTCTAAACACGACACCAGTGTGTATGCATGTCTGGGGGTTTTTTTTCCAATGATGTTATTTATTCCTACTGGCACGAAATTGCCTACTCTTCCAAAAGGTGAAACGGGTTTTAACATGTGCGCAAGATGATCTGCGCGCGTTCACACACGAGACCCGTTTACAGTCTCATCCGAAGAATTTTCAGGGGTCGGGGTTGGGGGTGGAGTGAGGAGCTGGAAAGAACATGCCATTATTTTTCCCAGACACATCTGACAGTGTAAAGCGAACGAGAGAAGAAGAGAAGAAGAAGAAGGGGTAGAGTCAGTACTGATGTTAGCTCCAGGGGAGAGATCCCCTTGAACGGTGGTGCCTCGAACCTGGGCCGTCAGATCTTAAATGCAACACTCTAACCACTAGGCTACCTCTCCCTAGACTTGACATGATCTTCATTCTGTAAGTGGTTGCTGAGGCACTGCGTTGAACTGTTCACGTTGTTACCTCATGGGCAAGCTGAATCTGGTGGAGCCCATAGTTCTCCGGGCAAAAAAATGCATGCTGGGCATGTTCCTACCATCCATACTTCCAGATAACCATACCTGCACATACCTGACCATACCTGACCTGCCCCTCTACTCTTCTCCTTCAAACAAGATAGGGTTTTAAAGTGTCCGCAAGGCGTTCACGAATGGAAGACAACAACATCAGAGAGTGGACTAGCCTTAAGTGGAACGACATAGTTACTGAGGAAAGCTGAGAAATTGCGACGAGTGGAGGTAGCTGGTTGCAAAATGTTCAGTGGTACCCCAACGGTCACATACAACACTACTACTACTACTACTACTAACTACTACTACTACTACTACTACTACTACTACTACTACTACTACTACTACTACTACTACTACTACTGCTGCTGCTGGCTGCTGCTGCTGCTGCTGCTGCTGCTGCTGCTGCTGCTGCTGCTGTTGCTGCTACTGATGCTACTCCTACTTCTACATTACTACATAACAACAACTACTACTACTGCTGCTTTTGTTACTGCTGCTGCTGCTGCATCTTCTACAATAATTGTGTGTGTTAGACTGCTGCTGCTGCTGCTGTTGCTGCTGCTGCTGCTACTACTACTACTACTACTACTTCTACTAATACAACTACAACAACACAACAACAACAACAACAACAACAACAACAACTACTACTACTACTACTACTACTACTACTACTACTACTACTACTACTACTACTACTACTACTGCTACACACATTTTTGGCACATAACATGCTAGCATGTGCATTGACGTACATACAAACGCGCGCTACACATACAAACACACACACATGCTTACCATCCACATCGTGTCATATACTGGCACAAAGATACACATATTTCATGTACACATAAATTATACGCATGCACGGTGCGTAGGCTACACACACACACACACACACACACACACACACACACACACACACACACACACACACACACACACACACACACACACACACACACACACACACACACACAGAAACAGAGACACAGACAGAGACACAGAGACAGACAGACAGACAAAGACACAGAGAGACAGAGACAGAGAGACAGAGCGATTCTAACCTCATTGTGTAAAAAGAAGAAGATGATCCCTCGAAAAATTCCCTCCACCAAAATCTGAATTTCTTCACAAGTGAGATTTCAAGCACAGAACTCCTGTTTTTCTATCGATACGTATCAATACGTATCGATGATTTAACTGAATTGCTTGTGATCATTAACTAGCAGGAGGACTGAGGAGTGTGTTCCTAAGCCTTGTTAAGCGGATTTGATATGCCAGTGGCCAACCTATTGGTCGTTAATTGTGCGATTAAAAAAACAGTTTGGTCCAGCCATGCAAATTATGTGTTTTTTTTGTTTTTGTTGGTGTTGTGTTTTTCTTTGTTGTAATGTCCTTGGTTGAGTTGTGTGTTGTGTTGTGTTGTGCTGTGCTGTGTAGTGTTTTGTTGTGTTGTGTCGTGTTGTGTTGTAGACCCTACTGTATTGTATTCTATTGTATTGTACTGTGGCGTGGTGCGGTGTGGTGTAGTGTGGTACGGTGCGGAGTAGTGTATTGTGCTGTGTTGTATTGTATTGTATTGTATTGTATTGTATTGTCTGGAATTGTGGATTCAGAATATATAAAAAAATTGTGGTGTGGTGTGGTGTGGTGTGGTGTGGTGTGGTGTGGTGTGGTGTGGTGTGGTGTGTAGTGCTGTACAGTTCTGTACGGCACTGTACTGTGCTGTATGATATTGTGTTGTATTGAGTTGCATCATAGTAAGTCTGGGTTTGTGGTGAGGTGTGATATAGTGTAGTGTGGCGTGGCGTGCTGTGGTGTGATGTGGTGTGGTGTGGTGTGGTGTGGTGTGGTGTGGTGTGGTGTGGTGTGGTGTGGTGTGGTGTGGTGTGCTGTATTTTATTGTATTGCATTGCATTGCATTGCATTGTATCGTATCGTATCGTATCGTATTCATATCGAATCGTAATCATATTGTATTGTATTGTATTGTATTGTATTGTATTGTATTGTATTGTATTGTATTGTATTGTATTGTATTGTATTGTATTGTATTGTATTGTATTGTATTGTATTGTATTGCACACCACTTTTAGTCACGGAACACATTTCTGCACTAAATTCGGGCAGCTCTCCCGGACGGAAGAACAGATCGCCACAAGACCAGCGCCACCCATTTTTTCCCTGCCTGTGTGCGTACATAATTAATTGTTTGTATTCTCTACCAGAGTGACTTCTATTTCCACATAATTCTGCTAGGAACAACTCTCTTTGTTGACGTGATTCTTTTGTTTTCTTGCTCGTCCGCTTGTTTGTTTTCCCGCTTGTTTCTTTGCTTGTTGTTTCATTTTAAATCTCTCCTGATTGATGACGTCTCAGGTATTTGAATGTGTTCACTATCTGAAGTTCCTATCCACTGACTGTGATGGTGTTTGGGATTCGACTTTCTCTGTTGATGATCGCCACTTTTATGATTGTTGTTGTTGTATTGTTGTTGTTGGTGGTGGTGGTGGTGGTGGTGGTGGTGGTGGTGGTGGTCGTCGTCGTCGTCGTCGTCGTCGTCGCTATTATTTCCGTTTGTTTGTTTGTTTGTTTTTTTCTCTGTGTGTCAATTTTTTTTTTTACTTTGATTTTTAGGGATTTGGGGGGGGGGGGGGTTAAGGGGTGGATGGGGTGTGCTAATCTTCATGTCTACCTTTGGGGATTACTGCAAGAGAGATTCTTGGAATCCACAGAATCATTATTATAGAAGTATGTCATAGGCCTGAACCTTGGTTATTGATGTGAGCGCAAACGGTCACCCATGCAACTGGTTACCACACTCGACGCTGCTTAACTTGGCTGGGGGGAAAGCGAGCGCTCTGACCACAGAGATATCCCGCCCCCTGGTTAAGTGAGTTAGAGTGTTTAATCTGGGTGACCATCTGGGTGTTAAACTGGGGAACGCGCAACGACAAAAACAACAACAATTATTCCAAGAAGTGAAATCAGGTGCCTTTGTAATCACAGGCAGGGGCCTGTCTATCATCCTTCTGTGCTGTAATCAGATTTGCTGTGCAGCCCAACGGGAAATGGCTTGTTTGATTAATTCAAGTGGGCGGGCCTTAACCTAGGCTTTAGGTTAATCCTCAGACCGTCTATCCCTTGTTGTGTCGTGTGTCGTGTGTGTGTGTGTGTGTGTGTGTGTGTGTGTGTGTGTGTGTGGTTTTGTGTGTGTGTGGTGTGGTGTGTGTGTGTGTGTTGTGTGTGTGAGGGGGTGTGGGGAGGGGAAGGGTGGTACACCAAAAGGGTCAAACTGGCACTGAATTAATCTAAATGCCTCAATGGGGAAATGTTGATGAGCTTTATGAAGCAAAGATGCAAACAAAATTTTGGAGTTCACCATGAAGAATTCTGACAAAAAGCATAAAGAAAGCTTCAACGAAACAAAACAGATAATCGTCTTATACGAGGGGACACAACTCAACCCATTGCAGCAATAGCTTGAATTGTGTCCCCTGCTTCAGAGCAGAGGTTTCTCTTCAAAAATCAATGTTTCCTTTATCATTCTTTTTGTTTGTTTTGTTTCTAGAGCTCCAGGTTCACCAATAGTGAGATTTTACATATGCAACCAGCTTTGTTCCCCATGAAGGTTGCAGCATTCCGACTTTGGTGATAGTGTCTCTTAGACTAAAGACAACACAAATGTATGTGCGTTTTTTGTTCTTGTTTTTTGATTGTGCCCTCCATTCCTACAGGCACGATATGGCCTACTCTTCCGAAATGAAAGGTGAAACGGAGTTTTGAACATGTGCGCAAGATGTTCTGAGTGCGTTCGCACATGGGGCCTCGTTTTAAAGTCTCATCCAAGGACTTTCAGGGAGTGGAGTCTATTGATGTTTACCATAGAGGGTCATAGGCCTAC
Source organism: Stramonita haemastoma (assembly GCA_030674155.1). Lineage (NCBI taxonomy): Eukaryota > Metazoa > Mollusca > Gastropoda > Neogastropoda > Muricidae > Stramonita > Stramonita haemastoma. The sequence continues at coordinate 58,067,322 of CM060325.1, read as the reverse complement.
ATCAAAATATAATCAACAAAATATGTACAGTAATTTACTTAATATTTTCCATAATGGTTTGCAGGGAAAGTTTCCAAGCCTTTGCTTCTGGATGATGTGTGCTCTGTGGAGAGAGAGAGAGAGAGAGAGAGAGAGAGAGAGAGAGAGAGAGAGAGAGAGAGAGAGAGAGAGAGTGAGAGAGAGAGAGAGAGAGAGAGAGAGAGAGAGGAGAGAGAGAGAGAGAACACACACACACACACACACACACACACACACACACACACACACACACACACACACACACACACACACAACAGAGTTGGACAGAGACAGACAGACAGAAATTTCTTTTCTCACACCAAAATGGTCATAAGACAGGCACTTTTTTATAGCTGTAACTTACATCAGTACAGTTACATGGATATTTCCTGACCTGACACTCAAAGAAGAAGAAACAAACCCAATTCAAATGAACGCAGACAGTATGAAGTGAATAATAAATCAAAACAGAATTCAACAGTTGGTTATTATGGATCAAAACTTTGCCCTGGTACTGCAGTGAAAGAAAGTAAGACATATAATGAAAGAATAATTATTTGCTATAATGCACAATCTAGTCTACACAAAACAAAAACGAAAATGATTATACTACTTATTTGTACAGATCATATAACACCCATACATCAATTTTAAAAAAGGGTACATTCTACCATGAATACAAAGGAATTATAAAACAGAGATAACAAACTCCTAGCAATGTTCTTAACTTTGAACCAGATAATGGTTAAAGTAAATACATGTACCATTCCAGTTTTCTAACATGAATTTATTAACTAGATCAACACAATAAGAATCAGACATTTAGCAACAACAAAAACTAATGGTAACTGCACCACTGCAACAAGGGCATGCCGTAATAGTTATAAGAAAACAATCGACATTTAAATTCAAACAACTTACCAAAAAGCTTTTAACCCAGTAACAGAACGAGCAAAGCAGGTTGAACAAAGTTCCACAAGCAGAAGTAATGTCTTTGACACTTCACTAATAACTACCTATGTTCACAATTCTGGGAGCAAAACAAAAATATAAAATTTTGAAACAATGTGAGGTATAACATTCTTACCACGTATCAGTAATATTAAAACTAAAGAGTGAAGTATTTCCAAATAAAATGCCATTTATCAATAGCCATGAGCAAGGCTGTCACCAGAAAACAGAAATTACTTCCCATTGAAAACACACTAGCAAACGGTTCTCTCCCATGGCATGGTTACAACCTCACGGAATCCTGCACCGTTGCATTTGGTTGTTGTTATGAGAAAAAGGCAGCTCCACAAAACTTTGACTTTTCTTTTCTCAAAAATTAATAAAAAGTATTAAAATAAAAAAGCAGTCAATCCCACACGATGTCGGAGTTAAACTTTGCCACATATATTAAATATGCATACATACAAGAGGCAACCAAATATAAAAAAAACAAGGAAAACATACACCTACACCTACGTCTGATGTATGAATATAAAAATGTCCAGATTCAAGAACACAAAAGATGATAGCACATTCCTTGTTCACCTAAGGCTACATGATTACGTGAAAAAATACAATATAAAACACACACAAAAAACAAGACACACAATCAAATCGTATGTAGGCCTAAACAATTGTTTATCCCACAGTGTGACTTAATACAGGCTTTCCTAGCACCAATACAATCCATGCATAATCCTTTCAATCTACAAAAAAATATGCACTAAACAACTTTACAAATTTCCATGAAACACACACAATTTTCAAAATGGCCCTTCAATGCAACAATACCTGATTTAGCAGCAAAAAAGCTGATACTTTCATAACAATAACAACGACAAAACAACAGCTACAACAAAACTACCAGGAACAAGAGCTAAAATGCCAGTGCTCTTTGTTACTTCTACTACCATTTGTAAAAACTTTTTTTTAATGTAGTAGTAGTAGTAGCAGCAGCAGCACCAGCAGTAACTGTTACAGCATTAACAATAAGAGTAGTCAAACATTTCTGGTGGGTGAGAGAGTGAGAGGTAAACAGAATGTCCTCTCTGTGTGTGTGTGTGTGTGTGTGTGTGTGTGTGTGTGTGTGTGATCATTCATGCAAGCATGTGTAAGCACATTCTGCATTTGAATATGCGTAAATGGGTGTGTGTAGGGGGGGGGGGGGGCAACAGTGCTATTGGGGGAGATGAGGTTTGTATTTTGAAGATTCACATCCAAAGATTGTTTGGACAAATTTAGAATTACAACAAAAATTCTGCAATGCCTCTTGTTTTTATCGCCCCTAACCAAAAAAATAGTTTCACAATTTTCCTTGGCAAAAGTCTATTTCTGGAGTTCTTGATTTCTTACTGTCTAACCATTCAAATGGCCACCACACTCAAGTCTTCATTTTTTTTTATATCATAAATGATCACATGAACAACATGAACTTTGCAAGAAAATATCAAGAAAACAAAAAATATATACACACTAACACTAAAATCAAAAGAGTGACATCAAACACAAATATATATGAAAAGAAGACAGACACACAGACGTATAAAATTGAAGTAAAAGGAAAGTAGCGTTCATTCATTCTCCATGGTTGGAAACTTATACATAATTATGAGATGATTTTGTTTCTCTTTTCTCGATAGAGACCCGGGATTCACTGATGATGAGATTTTACGTATGCGACCGTTTTGTCCACCATTAAGGTAGCCACATTCTTCTTCAGGGAAGACGATTTTAAATGGACAGGCGTACTAAAACTGACAGAAACAGTCGATCCCTCCAAGACAAATGGCAATGACAACCTTTTCATTAATTTACATCCCTTGCCCCTGTATCCCCCACTCCCTCCCTCCTCCCAGGCATTTTCCTTGACCTTCTCTACAATTCATGTCTCTCCCTGCAATGCAATCATGCTTGATAAATTACCTTATTAGGGATGTGCAGATTATTGTGCGCTCTATAACTCATATCATTTTCAATCATTCCGTGATGGTTTCCCAGGAGTAATAAACTGTAGGAACTTTCCACAGAGAGATTATACAGACTGCAATAGAGTCTCCCCCCCTTCCCTCCTCCCTCTATCCCCTACTGGGCTTAACATACGACACAGCATTCATTTCCTTACTTAAAGGTAAAAATGTCCCATAACCTATGTGGTCGTAGGGAGCGAGGCGTCAGAAATCTCAGCTTCTCTAGGGCCAGCATATTGAGGGCGGCGCCCATCTCCTCTCCCTCGCTACTTTACCTTCCCTGACCGTAAATAGGGCAGTCACCCACTGACAGCTGGGTGAACTGGGGGAACTGGACTGAAGCCAAGGCGTGCGAACAGTCACCCATCCAACTGGTAACCACGCTCGATACTGCTAAAAAAATCTTAGCTTGGGGAAAGCGAGCGCTCTG
>CM060325.1:58053917-58056417 GCA_030674155.1 Stramonita haemastoma | reverse complement strand
CACTCACACACACACACACACACCACACACACACACACACACACACACACACACACACACACACACAAACATACACCCACCTATCAAGTCACACAAATGAGAGGGGGAGGCAAAACCTATTAAATCACACAAAATCGGGCAAGACAAAACTGGAATTTCCACCTGAAGAGAGAATCAATAACCCCTTCTCTGAGTATAAGACCTGATTAAGGTCATAGGCTTTAGGAAGAGCTCCTGGCGTCAGTGAAAAAAGCAAACTGAAGTGGAATAGTCAACGACACACGATCATCTGGACTGGCCAAGACTGCCCTTCAGGGAACTACAGTACAAGGAGGGAGATGAAGAAGCAGACAGAGAAAATGATGGGAAGATATCAGAGAGAGGCCTGGCCTTGAGTAGAACGACCTGCTACTACGAAAAGCTGAAAACCGCGAGGAGTGGAGGAAGGCAAAGGTAAAGGTGTCCTATACCCTGTGTGGTCGTAGGGGAGCGAGCCATCAGAGACCTCAGCCCCATCTCTCCCTCACTGCTTTACCTTCCCTGACTCTAAAGAGGGCGGGTACCCATTTACAGCTGGGGGAACTGTACTGAAGCCAAGGCACGCAAATGGTCACCCATCCAATTGGCAACCAGGCTCGATGCTGCTTAACTTGACTGGGGGAAAGCGAGCGCTCTGACCACTGAGCTATCCTGTCCTGTGGAGAAAGGTGGTTGCAAAATCTTCAGTGGTGCTTCAACGGTCTACAAGTCTGGTAATAGGTAGCAGGTGACACTAATAGGTAAGAGTCTGAGTGAGTCACTGTTGGGCCGCTTATCTGATTGGATGTTATCTGAAAGGCGCCAGCACTATCGTTCTGAAGGGGACACTAATTGACTGATGGGTTGGTCTGAAGACTTATCTCAACATTAACTTTATCAGGGTTGTAGTAGGCTTTCAAATCATTACACCATGATCATCTTCTGAAGGCTTTCAAATCATTACACCATGATAATCTTTCTGTAGGCTTTCAGATCATTACACCATGATCATCTTCTGTAGGCTTTCAAATCATTACACCATGATAATCTTCTGTAGGCTTTCAAATCATTACACCATGATAATCTTCTGTAGGCTTTCAAATCATTACACCATGGTAATCTTCTGTAATCATTACACCATGGTAATCATCTGTAGGCTTTCAAATCATTATACCATGATTATCTTCTGTAGGCTTTCAAATCATTACACCATGGTCATCTTCTGAAGGCTTCCAAATCATTACACCATGATTATCTTCTGTAGGCTTTCAAATCATTACACCATGGTCATCTGTAGGCTTTCAAATCATTACACCATGACCATCTTCTGAAGGCTTTCAAATCATTACACCATGACCATCTTCTGTAGGCTTTCAAATCATTACACCATGGTTATCTTCTGTAGGCTTTCAAATCATTACACCATGGTCATCTTCTGTAATCATTACACCATGGTCATCTTCTGAAGGCTTTCAAATCATTACACCATGGTCACCTTCTGTCATTAGGGCAACATTGTCGGCTGCTTTGTTGCCCGACATCTGGCAAGATAAACATTTTATTGTAAATAACTTCAAAGAAAATGAATACACAAACATTAACACAGAGACAGACAGACAGACAGACAGACACAGAGACATACAGACAGAGACAGCGAGACAGAAACAGAGAAAACCAGACTAGTTGACTTTAAAGAGTGAGATGGGGAGAGGGAAACATTTAAACACACACACACACACACACACACACACACACACACACACACACACACACACACACACACACACACACAGGGCGAATCTTATGAATGAGTGGAGGAGTCATCATCATTCACAACAACAACAACCAAAAAATAATATGCCTACACTACAACCACTGCAGTTTTCCCACACACTCTACACAGCAAATGACAGGCAACAAAGCACCCACCCCCTAGTGGTCCTGTGATGAGTCACAGATGAGCTACCTCCTCCCCCCACCCCCTCTCTCTTCAGCTCTCTCCTCCCCTCCTCTCCTCTCTGGAATCTCTCCTTCCCCTCCCCCTCCACTACTTTACATCTCCCTTCTCCCTCTATCCCTCTTCACCCTCCCCCAGCCCCACCCTCACCCCCCCTCACACCCCTACCCTCACCACTCCCCACCCTCTCCGTTATCAGCCTCTTTATCTGAAGGGTCATGGGGCGTCCTGACCTCTGTTTAATTTATGACCTGATACTGTTATCAAGCCTGGACGACAAGGATGTGGGCGTTTAGACTATCTGTGCATTTTGAGTAAGGCTGGTATACTGAGAAGGAAACAAACAAATCCTAGAGCTGGCATTTTCATACTTATGTAGGTTTATTGGTGGGTTTTATATATATATATATATATATATATATATATATATATATATATATATAATATATATATATATATATATATATATATTGTGTGTGTGTGTGTGTGTGTGTGTGTGTGTGTGGTGTGTGTGTGTGTGTGTGT
>CM060325.1:58026417-58048917 GCA_030674155.1 Stramonita haemastoma | reverse complement strand
CTGTCCTTGTCTTGTCTTGTTCTGTCTGTCCTGTCTTGTCTTGTCTTGTCTTGTCTTGTCTTGTCCTGTCTTGTCTTGTCTTGTTCTGTTCTGTTTTGTCATGTCTTGTCTTGTTTCATCCTGTCTTGTTCCATCCTGTCATACCCTATCCTGTCTTGGCTTGGCCTGTCCCGTCCCGTCCTGTCTGATCCTGTCTTGCCCTGTCTTGTCCCGCCCGTCCGGTCTGTACAATCTAGAAGCTGGCTAGACCAATCCCACTAGTAGGATACCACTACCACCAGCCTGCTACTAACAGACATCTGAAGTGCCAACTGAAAGATCACAGGGTCATCCCTCGCCACCACCACCACCACCCCTCACCCCTCCACCCCCCTAGCAGAAGATACCTGATCCTCTCCAGCCTCCCCCCCCCCCCCCTCTAAACAACGCGGGAGAAACTCGTTCCTTTGTTCTTCTGTATCAAAGAGAGGAAGGGGGGGGGGTGGAGGGTGGGGGGGTGCCCTCTTTTGGTCAATTAGGAGGTTGGTTTACGTAAATAGTGTATAGTACTTATATATACTCGCATCTTCAAGTTAATTGGTGATTTTGAAGATTTGTTCGTCTTGATTAAGAATGGGGTTTGTCCTCACTTCGTGAATGTTTGAATTTATTCTCTCTTTTTTTTAATTGTGAAGTCGTTGATCATCGTTGTTCGTCGTTGATCTTTGCGCCTGGTGGCAGCTTGATCTGTGGCTCTGTAGGTCAAATGCAAGCGCTTTGATTTGTCTTTACAAGAGATAGCGCTATACAAATTCCATGTATTATTATTATTATTATTATTATCTGTCGTAAGAGTCACATTTCGCTTGTTGTATTCATGTTACGTTATCTGTCTTGGTAAGGAGAGTGTGTGTGTGTGTGTGTGTGTGTGTGTGTGTGTGGTGTGTGTATGTGTCTGTGTGTTGTGTGTCTGTGTGTCTGTGTGTCTGTGTGTCTGTGTGTCTGTGTGCCTGTGTGTGTTTGTGTGTGTCTGTGTGTGTTCTCGTGTGTGTGTGTGTGTGTGTGTTGTGTGTGTGTGTGTGTGTGTGTGTGTGTGTGTGTGTGTGTGTGTGTGCGTGCGTGTGTGTGTGTGTGTGTGTGTGCGTGTGTGTGTGTGTGTCGTGTGCGTGCGTGCGTGCGTGCGCGCGCGCGCGTGTGTGTGTGTGTGAGATTTCATTTTTGATAGTTGTGGTTTAAGCTTGGGGATATTTGCGGTGTTTTTTTAATTTATTTTTCTTTTTTCTTTGGGGGGGGGGGGGGGGAGGGGGGTAGTTTGCATGCTTGCCAGATTGTTGGTTTGCTTGCGTTGGGTTTTGTTTTTGTTTTTTTAAGGAGTAAGAGTGCAGACATTTTTCGTAGGGCATAGAGTGTAACACGTACGTAAACCTATTCTATCACCTGATGATGGTGCTTTGCTGGGATGAAGTGTGGAAGGCGGAGAGCGCTTTACATTACAGACCGCATTCTTCATACAATATTAGAAAGGTCACAACCGTAACACCCTGTCAGCAGATGACGTAAATATAAGAGCACTCAACAACTACAATGAAACACACACACACACACACACACACACACACACACACACACACACACACACACACACACACACACACACACACACACACACACACACGCACACACGCACACACACACACAAACACACACACACACACACACCACACACACAACACACCACACACACACACACACACACACCCAACACACACACACACACACACACACACACACACACACACACACACACACACAGAGGAGAGAGGGAGGAAGGGAGGGAGAGAGAGAGAGAGAGAGAGAGAGAGAGAGAGAGAGAGAGAGAGAGAGAGAGAGAGAGAGAGAGAGAGAGAGACAGACAGACAGACAGACAGACAGACAGACAGACAGACAGACAGACAGACAGACGACAGACAGAGACAGAGACAGAGACAGAGAGCAGAGAGACAGAGACAGAGACAGAGAGAGAGAGAGAGGAAGAGAGAGAGAGAGAGAGAGAGAAGAGAGAGAGAGAGAGAGAGAGAGAGAGAGAGAGAGAGAGAGAGAGAGAGAGAGAGAGAGAGAGAGAGAGAGAGAGAGAGAGAGAGAGAGAGAGAAGAGAGAGAGAGCCCGGTGTTGCATACATAGAATTCTTCACACAGTTCCTCAGGTAGGATGAGAGTTCCAGTCAGAGCAGTAGGCATGTTATTCTGGGTTGACCCTCAGGGCGTTGTTAATCTGAGGAACGTGCAGCATGCAGCAACAACAACAACACCAGCACAGAAATTCTGCACCTTGCCGCGGCTGAAGTGCCGCAGGTGACATTGACAGCAGTGCCACCACTATGGCATAAGATGATGTCTGACAGCTGACATTGGCAGAGATAAGCATGGCAGACGACAAACACCTGGCAGGTGTGTGTGTGTGTGTGTGTGTGTGTGTGTGTGTGTGTGTGTGTGTGTGTGTGTGTGTGTGTGTAGTGTGTGTGTGAGAGAGGACGGGGAGAGAGAGATAGAGAGAGAGAGAGAGAGAGAGAGAGAGAGAGAGAGAGAGAGAGAGAAGAGAGAAGGAGCAGAACAGACAGACAGACAGACAGACAGACAGACAGACAGACAGACAGACAGAAGACAGACAGACAGACAGACAGACAGAGACAGAGACAGAGACAGAGAAGAAACTGTAAGATTAATACAAAAATGTCAACATCACAATAAAACTTGTGAAAAAATGCAAGACAAAACCCTGTACGTGGCGAATTGCACGTACGAAGCAATATAACATTATTACAAATATTAACTCCACAAACAACCTAGCCTGTAATTTCCCACAAACGACAAAAACAATCCCATAACTTTCATCAGAATTACACAAGAATATCTTGACGAAACCCATATGTTTTCATTTTCAGAAGAAAAAAAAAAGCGAAACTTTAGAAACAAACAGCAGTTTGTGCTGGTCACAAGTGCAAAGACGATTATCAGTGGCTAGTCTTGTGTTTTATCACTATCATCATCACAAAACTCTGGAGCAGAACGTTGTAAAATAAGGCGAGAAAAGGGCACGGGATAAAGAAGGCAATAGAATTAGAAGCTTGTTTTTGAAATAAATCAGGAGGTGGAGGGGGAGGGGGAGCCTAGTGGTTAAGACCGTTGAGTTTACGGTCTGACCATGTAGGTTTGAACTTTCAACCACCATTGAGATACCCGTTCAAGAGACTTTTTACCCTGGAGTTTTTTACACATCAGTACTGACTTGACCCCCTCCGAAAGTCCTTCGGAGGAGACTATAAACTGAGTTCACGTCTATGACCACACGCAGAACATCTTGCACTCATAGTTAAAACCCGTTCTATCTTTCAGAAGAGTAGGCCATTGCGTGCCGGTAGAAACGGATGACAAAAAAAACTATTGTAAAAAAAAAAAGCCCGCTTGCACACGGTTTAGACATTTGCTCTTAAGTCGGAATGAATGGTGGGTAAAAATGTTCGCATACGTAAAATCTCACCATTGGTGAACCTGGGAGCTCTAGACTAGCGAGAAACGAAAAAGAAATGTATGAAATGAACTAAAATAAAGTGAAACGAAAGAAAAAAATAAAACAAACTTGGCAGGCGCACAGAGCGTGATGTAACAAATCTTTGAGGATAAACTTTTCTGACACAAAACAGGGTGGTCCAAAGTTCTTCAGTTCTAGACGATTTAGAATACACTTCAGTAATATCATCACTACGTCAGGTTGTGATTTATATGGGTATGATATTGTCTGTCAGATTGAGGGTTTGGGTGCGCAACTTAGGATATCAGTATCACAAACACAAACAACACACACACACGCGCGCGCCGCAGACTGCACTCACACACGCAAGCACGGCACGCACACCACTGCACACCGCACACACACACACATGCATACACACACATATACACACGACAGAGAGAGAGAGAGACACAAGAGAGACACAGAGACAGAGAGCAGACAGACAGAGACAAAACACAGACAGAGAAGACATACAGAGAGAGACAAACAGGGAGAGACGTGCCGACAGACCGACCAACAGGCAGAAGGCAGAAAAAAAAACAGAGAAGGACACAGACAGAAAGACAACAGAGAAAGGGAACAGACAGCAGCAAGCAGGCAGACACAGACACAGATAACGACAAACAGACAAACAGTTACACACAGAGAGACAGAAAGATTACACAGGTGGCAGGAACTTAAAACCACCACTATCCTGAATGAAAAAGTATAGTATATATTTTTGTTTCACACATGGAATGGATACCCTACGACGCAATCAGAACCGTTACAGTATCTTTCAAAAGATAAACAGCAGCTCTAGCTGTCGGGTGTATCACCACAGACCAGTTTTCAGATTGGGAAAGGAAACAGAGCTTGAGGGGGGGGGGGGGAGTGTGTGTGTGTGTGTGTTGTGTGTGTGTGTGTGTGTGTGTGTGTGTGTGTGTGTGTGTGTGTGTGTGTGTGTGTGTGTGTGTGTGTGTGTGTGTGTGTGTGTGTGTAACCTAAGGAAGCCGAGTAGATTGTTAGGCTAGTGAATAGGCAGGCAGGACAGAGTCACACTGACACCACTTTACACTGAACCATTTTCAAGAAATTAGACTGACGGTAGGGATATCTATGCATTGGTCACCATTCTGGGAACCCAGCTGAATAGAAGAATCCCCATTGTCAGAGAAAATAAAGAACCCCATTCTCAGAGACTTGAAAGAACCCCATTGTCAGAGAATTGAAAGAATCCCGCTCTCAGAGAAATGAAAGAACCCCATTCTAAGAGAAAAGAAAGAATCCCATTGTCAGAAAATGGCAAAAAATGAAAGAACCCCATTCTCAAGAAATGAAAAAAAACCCATGATCTTTGAGAAATGGAAGAACTCTATTCTCTGAGAAGTTTGAGAATCCGTTTCTCAGAGAAATGAGAAGAGATCGTTTCCATGATAGGAATGTCTGCAACCCCAGAGATAATGGACAAGTTAGTTTAGTGTCTGTTGTCTGTTACTGTCACCACCGTACCACTGCACACTGTTCCAGATGGTTGATACATCTTGCTATGTTTCCTCTCTTTCTGCCTCACCCCTAGCTCTCTCCTCCATACCCTGCTCTAATCACATTCCCCCTTTTGTAGAATTCTCAGCCATCCATCAGAACAAAGACCTTTTCCTACAAATGAAATCGCACCCCTTGTACTCTCTCGCTCTGTCTGTCTTCTTCTATCTGCCCCCCTCCTCCCCCCCCTCTCTCTCTCTCTCTCTCTCTCTGCTCTCTCTCTCTCTCTCTCTCTCTCTCCTCCCTCCCTCTCTCTCTCTCGTCTTTTCTTTTTCTGTCTGCCTCTCTTCCTCTCTTTGTCTGTTATCTGTCCCTGTCTGTCTCTGTCTGTCTGTCTCTGTCCTCTCTCTCTCTCTCTCTCTCTCTCTCTCTCTCTCTCTCTCTCTCTCTCTCTCTCTCTCTCTCTCTCGTAATTAAAAAAACCTTTTTCTTCATCGTCAGTCATTCATCTACATTCAGATTAGCTAGTGATCCCTCCACCCCCCCCCCCCCCCTCTCCTGCTCGCTGTAGCACAAAACATGCTGCACAGCTCCTAGCTCACTCATCAGCTTCAAAGGCTGACTCACTGACCTGGTTTCAAACCACGGTCCCTGTCCACTGACAGGAATTGGAAATAAAAGACCTTGGTTCGTGGTGTTTATGCCTCCCTCCACCCCTGCCACAAGCTCACCCCCCTCAAAATTGGGACACCTTGTAATGAGCTCTTGGACAATTTTCCCACGGGCGCTTGCTTTAGTTTTAAACAGACATCTCATCACTTCAGGACGATGAGTTTCATGATGAGGGAGTCATTGGGGGCTATGTTCCAGATAACCTCCCCCTTTTTCAGAATGAATTATCACCCCCACCCACCACCACCACACCACCCCCAAATAACCCACCACCACCCCTCCCACCAAAATAACCCACCACCACCACCTTCCTCTGGCCTGCCTGAGATTCCGAACCTAAGTTTGATGCAAGATGGGTAAAGTATGAGTCTACAGCGTTCATTTCAGTGCAGCAGAAACTGGGGTACAGAAACATGAAGACTGCTGCCCCGCTATCGCTTGTATATAAGTAATCACATCACTCATATCACCCTCTGGTTCTCCCACTTTAAATGTGCCCCTGCCGCCTCCAACCCACCCCCATTTTTTTTCTTTCCTGTCCACCCACCCCAATCTAGAACTAAAAAGCTACTTTTTTAGTGTGTGAGAGGGGGTGTAGTTGGTGTGACATCCGCGAATGCCGTAACCTAGCCTAACCCTATCACATCCTCATCATGTCACACCAAGGGAGGGGATTTTTTTCCCCTGGAGTAGCCTAACATCAGTGCTGACTCCACTCTCCCCCAAAGTCTTTCTCGGATGAGACTGTAAACCGAGGCCGGCCCCGTGTGCGAACGCACACAGAACATCTTGCACACACGTTAAATCCTGTTCCGCTTTTCGTAAGAGTAGGCCATTGTGTGCCGGTGGGAACAGATGACAAGATTTACAAAAACTGCATACACACGGGGACTGGATGAAAAAAAGCATATGAGTGCTTATTCCATTATCCTCGAAATAAATAAATAAATGAATAAATAAATAAATGAATAAATAAATAAATAAATAAATGTCACGCCAAGTCCGTCAGGTGAAATATGCTGGGTAAGTAAGAGAGTTTCACCCAGTCACGGCCCTAATCTTCCTGGGTTTTATCACTACCCGTAATAACAATAATAATGATAATAAATGTCTTGCTCCCCCCGGCCCCTCCCTTCCTCCCTCCCTCGCTACCCTCTGGAAAACTGTTGACTATCTGTCTGCACTGTGGTGATTCAAATGGATGGGAAATTGGCTGCCCACCCAGGTCCATCTGAAGTTCAACATCCCCCCCCCTCCCCTAGGTAGGCCTCAGAGCTATCGTGCGCAATTAAGAGATGGTTACCGCATTCTTTCAGGCGTGGAGTCTGGTACTACTGGGCCTATACTAGGCCTACATACGTGGCGGCATCTGCAGAAGTAAAATGGTGAGTCACCGCACACAGCAGCAGACGATTACTCTTGAGTTTATGGTTGTGATGGTGGTTGGTGGCAGTGGTCTCGTTCAACCTCTCTCTCTACAATTTAGGTCGTCAACGCCCTTGTTTTTTTTGTTGCTTTTTTTTATACCCCTTTATGTCACAGCAGATTTCTCATCCGCTCCTACCGCACACAATGGCCTGCTCTTTCGAAAGGTGGAACGGGGTTTTAACGTGTTCGCAAGATGTTCTACGTGCGTTCTTACACGGGGCCACGGTTTATAGTCTCATCCGAATAACTTTGACATTCAGTTCGATTTTTTGTTCTCCTCCACATTACTATCAACAGCTAGATCTAGCTACTTCTGTGTTCAGTGCCGCCCTAGCCTATACACTATCATGACGTCAAATAATACTTTTGTCATTCCGCATACCATTATCAGATCGTCAACACAAAAATAAAATAGGAACTTTGCAACTGATGTGTTGTTATAAATGTACAAGTCTATCTATCTATCTATCCCTTAATTAGGACCCGTGGGGTACACACCCCTGAAGCTTGACAACCAGTCCCTCCATTCCTCTCTCTGTTCAATGCACGAGTAAGGCTTTAAATGGACTCAAGAAGAAAAGAGCGGAGGGAGGTGGCAGGATGGTTCAGACGTTCAGTTCACCTGCCTGAAAAGTAAACGGTGAGGTTCTGGGTTCGATTACCCAAACCTTGTCCTCCTCACCCCCCCCCCCCCTAGTTTAACAAGAAAATCGAACTAAATGTCAAAGCCCTTCGGACGAAGCCATATGCGAATGCACGTAGAATATATTGTGCACACGTTAGAAACCCGTTCGGGCCTTTTGGAAGAGTAGGCTAGACCATTTCGTGCGGTAGGAACGAATTACTTTTTTTGTAACGCATGCACGCACACAGTTCGTTATCGTTTAGACACCATCCTCGAAGTCGAATGCGGCTACCTAAATGGGGGGTAGGGGGGGGGGGGGGCGCCGCATATACAATAAATCTCCAAATGGTGAACCTGGGAACTCTAGCCCAGGAATAAAAACCAATAAACTCCTCAGAGGTGACTCGAATCCATACCCTCATATTTGTATCGTCAGATTACTGTTAACACTGTGTCGTCATATTCGTATCGTCAGATTACTTTACACACTGATGTCGTCATATTCGTATGGTCAGATTATTACTATAACTGTGTCGTCATAATCGTATCGTCAGATTACGACTACACTATGTCCTCATATTCGTATCGTCAATATCACTGTACTATGTCGTCATAATCGTATCGTCAGATTACTACTATTCTATGTCGTGGCTGTCCAACAACTAGGATATTTCTTCCTTATTTTCACTGCAAGTCTGTCTTTTCCGTTTTTCTTATGAATAAGGCAGTCAGCTCTTTGTATATATATAATAGGATATACACAAGGCGGCACTTCTTTCCGGGGCTGTTGATGGAAAACACAGTCTGCCTGTCTGCACAGACAAGGTTTTGTTTGGGGTTTCGGGGGGGGTGGGGGGGTTGTTTTGTTTTGTGCTCGGGGGGGGGGGGGGGGGGGAGGTGGGTGTTTGTTTTGTTATGCGCACTTTCATTTTTAAACGGGCACTAGGTCTTTTTTTTTTTATAAAACATCTGAAAAAATATTGCGTTTTGGAATAATTTTCCTCTGTATGCACTTTCTGCCGCCCCCCCCCCCCCCCCCCCTCCCTCCCCCTGTACAATTCATTCATTCATTCATTCATTCATTCATTCATTCATTTATCCGTTCATTAATTCATTCAATTATTCACTCACTTATTCATTCATTCCTATTTATTTATTTATCTTATTTATTTATTTATTTATTTCATCGCTGAGTGTTGTTTGCCATTGTGAACATGAACAAGCTGCATGATTCCTGTCCAAGAGGCTGATTTTTCCCCCTATCCATTCATACAGAAGCAGTAATACTGCCGGTACTAAAGTCCTTGTGCCTTCTAGGCCGAGAGAGTGGGGATGTACTGTGGGCAAGGCATCTCCACTATAATCAATTTCTGCCCGGTTTCCGAAACAGCAGCTGCCTCCTCTGCTGTTTGGGAGGTCATCGTCGAACACGACGGACAAACAAACAAATAACAACATCAACTAAAGTGCCCGAACCCGCTGTTTGTGCCCCAACTTTTTTTTTTACTCTATCCATTCGACCTTGGGTGCTGGCCTGGGTGCTAGTCTTTCAGAGATGTTAGACTGAGGATCTGTGCGCAACCCGCATTCACTGCATAATGATATAAAATAAAAACTACCTCCGATTTATTTGATTCCTGTATGTTAATTAAACTGAAACGAGTACAGCAATGTTTGTGTTGTTTCTGAAAACGTGAGTTGGGATGGGAGGGGTGGTGGGGGATGAGGGAAGAATGGGGGGGGGGGGAGTAGCGAGGAGGTTAAAGACAATCGTAAAAGACAGTTACAATTATTTTTGTTATGCTGATGTCATTTGATTCAGTGTGTGTGTGTGTGTGTGCGTGTGTGTGTGTGTGTGTGTGTGTGTGTGTGTGTGTGTGTGTGTGTGTGTGTGTGTGTGTGTGTGTGTGTGTGTGTGGTGTGCGTGCGTGCGTGTGTGCGTGTGTGTGTGTGGTGTGTGTGTGTGTGTGTTTGTGTGTGTGTGTGTGTGTGTGTGTTACTGGGGAAAAAAATGAAGGGCGCAGATAAAATGGAAAGATGAAGTGGTTTTATTTATGACACACTGAAGACAGGTTCCATAGGGTCTACACCTGTACCGATATTTCTTAGATAACCTTCTGTCAAGTTCATTCAGCTGATTCCCTCTCTCTGTCCCTCTGTCTCTGTCCTCTGTCTCTGTCTCTCTCTCTCTCTCCTCTCTCTCTCTCTCTCTCTCTCTGTCTCTGTCTCTGTCTCTGTGTCTCTCTCTGTCTCTTTCTGTCTCTCTCTGTCTCTGTCTCTGTCTCTGTCTCTCTCTCTCTCTCTCTCTCTCTCTCTCTCTCTCTCTCTCTCTCTCTCTCTCCCTCTCTCCTCTCTCTCTACTACGACCACCACTACTACTACTACTGCTACTGCTGCTGCTGCTGCTGCTACTGCTACTGCTGCTGCTACTACTACTACTTACTACTACTACTACTACTACTACTACTACCAGGGTTCGCGCTAGGATTTTTTAAAACCGGTACTGCGAGTTGCCATTTCAGAGACATCTTGACCAACTCCCCAAAATCGGTCCCCAGAAAATAAAATCCGGTACGTACTGTGAACAAAACGAAACTAATCAGTGAGGGGGTGGGGGAGGGGGGGGGGGATTGTTGGGCAGCAAAACTAAATCTAAATTGAACGCGAATCTCTCAGACTTTGACTGCCGTGCTATTTAAACGTTTTTTTGATTTGGTTTTTGATTTTTTGGGCCCCCCTTTGTCTTGGGGCCCTGTTTGTTGTTTTTGGGGAGGGTTTTTTTTTGGGGTTTTTGGGTGGGGGGGGACCCCCAAAAAAATGCTTTAAAGGGGAGGGTTTTTAAAAAGACAGGAATGTTATTCCATTAATCCTCTTAAAAAGTTTAAAAGAATCAGTTTTTTGGCTCCTTTTCCCCCAATTGGGTGGGTCGCTGTTTCTCCCGGGGGGGAAAACTCTTTCTTTCCTTTTAAACTTCTTTCTCCCCCCTCTTTTTGGGGCTCCTAAAATTTCGGGGGAAGGGGGGGAAGGGGGGGTCTAAAACATACCCCCATCCCCTTCAAAAATGCCCTTTTCGCTTTTTTCTTTTGAGGGGGGTCTAATCGGGTCACGGGCAAACAACCCTACCTACCCCTCTTCAAAATTTTTGGGTTTTATTCCCTTTTACAACTAAAATTCCAAAAATTTATTTTTTTAAATCCAAACCCTTACTACTTACAAATACTACTACAAATTTTACTACTATACTTCTACCCCCAAACACACCCCCCCATTTTTAAAATTTAAAATAAGATTATTTTGAAAATTTTTATAATAATAAAAAAATTTAAATCACCTCATTTTAATCATAACCCCTTGAGAAAAAGAAGAAAGAAAGAAAGAAAAAAGGCAAAAGACAGACAGACAACACAAAACTCGAAGTTTTTTTTTTTTTTAAAAAAAAAAAAAAAAAAAACCAAATAAGCGACAAAATTTTGTTCCTAAGCAAAAAAAAAAAATCCAAAACCCCTTAAAAATCCCGTAAACGAACAAAACAAAAATTCACCCCCGAATTTGGGGAAAAACGGCTCCTTCGGGAAAAATTTAAATGGTGGGGGAAATACAAAAAAAATTCACTTTTTGGTCCCCCTGGGGAATTTTAGTTAGTGTAACCAATAAAAGAAAAATTTTTTGGTAACCTCCAAAAAATTTAGAATTTCCCCTTGGTTAAACCCGGGCCCGCCACGTTTCCAACCTGGCCTTTTCAAAATTTTTTCCATTTTTTTTAATGGGGATACAAAAAAGGGGCTCCCCCAAAGGGGAGCGTAAAAAAAACCCCAAATATCTGGCCCTTTTTTTTTAAAAAAAATTTTATCAAAAAAAGTATATTTATGAACATAACGAGGGAAAAAACTTTTTTTTGGCGCAAACCCTAAAAGGGAAGTTATCCACCATGCATGCAGGCAGCTGTTTCAGGGCGTACCCCCCCAATTTATTGGCAGGGGTAAAAAGCTCCTCTCTTTTTTCCCCCTTTCCCTTCTCTCCTTTTCCGGTCCCCCCTTTTTTCTCTTTCCCTTTTTTCCCTTTCTTTTCTTTCTTTTCCTCTTTCCTCCCCCTTTTTCTTTTCTCCCCTTTTCTTTTTTTTGAGAAAAAAGGGGGGGGGGGGGGGTAGTCGGGGAAATGAATGAATAAATTTTTTAAAATTTTTTTACTTTTCCCCCTTATTAAAAATTAAAAAAATAAAAAAAAAAAAAAAAAAAAAAAAAAAAAAAAACGGGGGAAAATTTTAAAAAATGGGGGTTAATAAAAAGGGGAAAAAAAACCCAAAAAAAAAGAGAGAAAAAAAAAGGGGAAGAAAAAAAGGGGGGAAGGAAGAAAAAAAGGGAAGGGGGAAAAGAAAGACGGGACTGGACAAAGGAAAAAAAACGGGAAGAAGGGGGGGAAAAGGGGTGACAGAAACAGCCAGAAAAAAGGGGACAAAACACAGACAGAAAAAAATAAAAGCAGAAAGGGGAAAAACATGAAGGGGATTTAAAACAAAAAAAACAAAAAAAAAAAAAAAAATCCCAGGAAAAAAATACAAAAAAGGGGGAAACTAACCACAAAAAAAACACCAACCCACCCCAAACCACAAAAAAACCCCAAACCCCAAACCCCACCAAAAAACCCAAACCCCAAAACCCACACCAAAAAACCCCCCCAAAAAACCCACAAAAAACACCCCCCTAAAACCAAAACACCACACAACCCCACCACCCCCCCCAAAAAAAACACCCCCCCAATCTGGTCTAGGTTTGGCACCCCAAAAAAAAAAGCCGGGTTTGGGGGATGGGGTGGTTAAAAACCTTTTTCCCTTTTTTTCCCCCCCCAAAATGAGGGGGCGGGGTTGTTTTTCGGGGGCAAACCCCCCTTTGACCTTAAGGCCAAAAAACCCCAAAACCCCCCGGGGGGGTTGCCCCTGGAAACTGTAAAAAAAAAGCCCAAAATTTGGGTCCCCATCGGGAAAAAAAAAAAATTCGTTTCACGTCACGCGCTTTCCCGGGGACGGCCCCCAATTTTCCGGCCCTTTAAAAAAGGGAAAAAAAAAAAATACAAAAAAAAACCCCCAACAAAAAAAAACCCAACCCCCAACCCCCAAAAAAAAAATTTTGCTATTTACTCCAGCAAAAAGGTGGCGGGACGCCACGCCAGGCCCGCCCAAGGGGGAGGGCGGCCAGGTCAGTGCGCTCACTGTCCCTGGGGGAAAAAGAAAGCCGGCCCAAAGCAAAGGTACGAGCATCTCCCGCGAAACCCTTGGCGGGCTGCCCCCCGCTGTCCCCCTGGGGAAACCGTGGCCCCCAACCCTCTCCCCCCTCAGGGGTAAAGCCCGTACGGGATCCCCCCCCGGACCCCCCCCCAAAACCTGAGCCACGATGTAGAAAACGCCTCGGATGTTTGACCGCGGCGGGGTGGCGACCCCGGGGCCCAAAGGGGTCAAGGCCGGGGGTTGAAGGGGACCTCCCGAGATGTGGGCGAAGATCCACAGCAGGTGGCCACCCCCAGCCAAAGGCCGGGAGTTTTAAAAAACCCCGTTGTCATCGTCCCCTTTGGCCCCCGGCTCCGCCAGCCCCCAAAGGCGTTCCCCCTGGTGCCCCCATCTCGCGGGCCCCGGGATGCCACCGGGGTTTGGGGGTCATGATCTTCAGGTTGTCCTTCATGATTTTCCACATAACCGGAAAAAACCCCCCCCTTTTAAAATTTTTTTTTCCCTTTTGTACTGGTCCTTTTTACCCCTCCCCCATTTGGCCCCAAAATGACTTACCCACGCTTACCCTTCTTTACCCTCCTGAAACCCCTGGGGGCTTAGAAGGTTTCACCAGTCCTCTTTTTCATTTAACTAGGAAAAAGGGGGGGTCAGGTGGCCGGGGGGGGGTTTTTCCCCTTTTCCCCTCCCGCCACGCCCCAGGTAGGGACCTTCACGCTCAGCACGCGTTGGTTTGTTTGGTTTCTTTAAAGGGGGGAGGGTTTTTTGGATTTGGGAATGATTGGCTGCCGCGGTGCCGGAAATTTTGACGCGGCTTTGGGGGGGGGGTTTTTTGCGGGGGGGGAAAAGAAAAAAGGGAAGTGAGGAGGAGGAGGGGAGTGGTATGGTTTGGCCAGAATTACCGGTGGTCTTAAAATTTTTGGGTACTGGGGACTGGGGGGCGGGGGAGCAGTAAACACTGCAGGCTGTAAAGAAAAAACATGTGCGTTTCTGCCCCCCCCCCCCCCTCCTGGCCATCTAGCCGAATAAAAGGGTTTTTCCCCCAGAGTTAGTGATGCACCATTTTAACGTAAGTACGGGGGAAGTTAGTTGCGGGCGGTAAATTTTAATAGCCATGCAAGTCGTTTACCCCCAGTAATAAAAATTTTTTTATGGGGGATGAAGGGGAAAGTTTTAAATTTCATGTTGGTTTTGGGGGTTTAAGGGGTTTTGGGCCAAAAAAAAATTTTTAAATTTGGTTTTTGTGTTTTGTTTCAGTTGTCTGTCTGGGTCTGTCTGTCTCTGTCTCTGTCGTTGTCTGTCTCCCCTTGCCCCCCCTTTTGTTCTTTTGTCTGTCCTTTTTTCCCCGTCTTTTCTTTTCTGTTGTTCTCTCTCTCTTCTCCCTCTCCTTTTCTCTCTCTCCTCTCTCTCCCCTTTTCCTTCTCTCTTCTCTCTCCTCTTCTCTCTCTCCTCTGTCCCGTCCACCCCCCCAAATTTTCCAGGCATTTTACCCCAATTTTCTTTTCCCTTTCCTTACATCTTTTTTCTCCAGTTCCTAAAAAAAAAAATCCCTTACCCCTTTGTCTTTGTCATGATTTCCCCAACACTACTATAATTAAATAAAAAGAAAAATTATCTTTGGGCCCAAAGACCACACCCTTCCAAAACCCCCTACCTCCCCCCTTTTCTACGATAAAAACCACCTCTAGGCCCACAATCTAACCTCCCCCCCCCCAAACCCCCCCCCCCCCAAAACTCCACCCCACCCCCCCCCAAAACCTCCTACACCCCCCCCCCCCCCCCCCAACCACCAAAATGCCATTTCCTCCCCCCCTCCCCCCCTCAACCCAGGGATTTCCCAGACTGCCAGGAGGAACAAAATTTCAGGTCGGTCGGGCGTTTAGTTGTAGGCCTAAGTAGGGTAGAAAAGATATCAAGCTTGGGTTGGTATGTGGCCCTGGTTCCCCTATCCGGCTGTGGTCTGTTAAACGTGCCTGCAGCCTTGTCCCCCCAAAACCCCTTTGAAAAATTTCCTCCTGTGCTGTAACTTTTTATCAACAACTTCCGCCTTTCCTTTTTTACTATGCGCCCCTCTCTCTGTTTGTCTGTTGTCTGTTCTGTCTCCCCCCTCGTCTCTGTCTCTCGTCTCTCTCTGTCTCTTTTTTCTCTTGTTTCTCTCCCCCCCCCTTTTCTCTCTCTTCTCTTTTTTCTCTCTCCCTTTTTTTTCTCTCTCTCTCTCCTTCCCCCTTAAAATTCCGGTTTTTTGGGGGGGGGCTTTTTTTTTAAAAACCCAGGCCCTGTGGCGAACGCCCCGCAGAAAATTTGCCAACTTAAATTTCCCGTTTTTCCCCTTTTCGTTAGAGTAGGCCTTGTGTGCCGGTGGGGGGGAAAAATGCATTTACCCCAAACTGCATACACAGGGGAAGGAGTAAAAAAGCACAAGAGGCTTATTCCTTTTTCCTCGTAAAAAGAAAAAATTTAAAACAAAACAAATCAAATAAAATTCTGTTTTTATCTCTGTTCTGCGGTTGTGTGTGTGTGTGTTGTTGTGTGTGTGGGGTGTTGGTTTTGGGGGTTTTTGTGTGTGTGTGTGTGGTGGGTTTTGTTAAAGTGTGTGTTGTTTTTTTGTTTTCTTCTCTCTCTCTCTCCTCTCTCCTCTCCCCTTCCCCCTCTCTCTCCTCTCTTTTTCCCCCCCTCCCTCTCTCTCTCTCTCTCTCTCCCCCCTACTTTCTCCCCCCCCTCCGTTCTTTTTTTTCTCCTTCCTTTTCCCCCCCCCCCCCCCCCCCCCCCTCTCCATCTTTTTCCTTTTTTTTCCATCATCAAACACCACTACATGTCTGTGCCTATCCTTTTTTTCTCTCTTAGTTTATTACATTCCCTTAAAATATAGGGGGGAAAAAAAAATCCCCCCGTTCTAAATTTTAAAAAATCCCATTTGTATTCTTTAGCAGTCTTTTCTTTGTGTTTTGTTTTTTTTTTAAGGGTGTCTTCCTTTGTTTTTTCATTTTAGATATTCCCCTTCTTGTTTTGTGTTCGGTTCTTTTTTCTTGTTCTTTTTTTCTACTACTACTACTACTACTAAACTACTACTCACTACTACTACTAAAGCTGCTGCTGCGGCTGTGTGCTCCTGCTCTCTCTCCTCTCTTCTACTACTATAACTACCCCCCCATACTACTAACCCCCTTACTACTATCTACTACTACAATACTACCCCCTGCTGCGCGCTGCTGCGCTCTCTTCTTTCCCACTAATTTCTTTTCACTACTACTATTTACTACTAGATCTACTTTTTCACTCTACACTTTCTAATACTACTCCCATCTTTCTACTACTTTTACTTTACTTACAAATACACTTCTCTACTGCTGCTGCTGCTGCTGCTGCTTTTGGGTATACTTTCTACTCAAAACCCCTTCTCTACTACTACTACTCAACAACTAAACCCCCCCTTCCCGCCCTCTACTTTTAAAATCCTTTCTTTCTACTACTTTTCTACTACCAAAAAAATTTTCTACTACTTTACTTTTCTACTTACCACCAAAACCCCTTTTTTTTTCCTTTACAGCTACGCTGCTCTTATAAAATTTCTGGCAAATAAACTTATACTCTCTTCTTCTACTAAACCCTTACAAAACTACTTACTACTACAACTTACAAACTACTACCATTACTAATAAAACTACTTTTCTACTACTACTTTTCTTCTTTTTCTATCTCCTTTTCTCCTTTCTTCTTTTTTGTTTTTTTTCCCCTCCACCTTTTTTTACTTTTGTTCTTCTTTTCCCTTTCCCCCTTTATTCCTTCTCCTTGTCTTTATTTTTTTTGTGTTTTTTTTGGGGTTTTTTTTTGTTTGGGGTTTTACTCTTCCCCCCCCTTTTTTTCTTTCTTACTCTTGGGTTTTCCCCTTTTTTTCTTTCCCCTTTAGTCTTTCTTCTCTTGTTTTTTTTTTTTTGCCCTTCTCCCTCCTCCTTTCTCCCCCTCCCCCTTTCCTTTCCCCCCCCTTCCTCGGGTTTCTCTTTTTAAAATTTTTCCCCTTTTTCCTTGGGTTTGTTTGTTTTTTTTTTACTTTTTTTTTCTCTTTTTTCTGTCTTTCTTTTTTTCTTTCTTCCCCTTTTTTCCTTCCGCTTCCCCCTTTCTTCTTCTTTCGTCCCCTAACCCTCTTTTTTTAAAAAAAAAAATTTTGAAGGTGGGGGTTTTGGGGTTTTAAAAGCGGGAAAGGGGTGTGAACCATTCGTAATGTTTGTTTATGGCCCTTAGCTTACTCAAAAAAGGCCACAAAAAATTTCGTTTTTTACCCCCCCCCTTTTTCAACAAGATCTTTCGGAATCTTAAAAAACTGCAGGAAAACCCTTAAAAAAAGAATTAAAAGCATCTGTTTTTGCCTTTTCCTAATAAAAGGGGGGGGGGGGGGAACTTTTGACATTGCATGCGGGGAGTTATTCAAGTTGTGAAGCCCACCGTGCATAAGAACATACCCCAAGCACGCATGGCCCTGCAACGCAGCAAGGGACGCCCGCGCGGCCGCAAAACACAACCACACACCACCACACCCCCACCCGCACTAAACACACACCACCACAAAAAAAACAAACCACACACACACACACACACACACACACACACACACCACACCACCACCACACAACCCACAAAAACCCAGCAAAATATTTTTTTCGGGGTGGGGAAAAAAACAACTTTCAAAACTCACAACATTTTTTTAAAAAAAAAAAAAAAAAAAACCAAACACATTTTTTTTTAAACAAAAAAAATTACAAAAAAAAAACCCCGCCCCGGCGCGGGGGAGAAAGGGGGAAAAGGGGGGGGAAGGGGGGGGGGGGGGTTTAAGGGAGAATCTCTTATTTCGTCGTGCGATTTTTTAAATATAATTTTTCCTTCTGTTAACACTTGAAAGCACAGGACCCATGGCCACCTAAAAGGGAGAACATTTTTCCTGGGGAAGGGGAAAATAAAAAAAAATCTTGGGCGGAAATTTGGAAAAATCCTCAAAATTTTGGGGGGGGACGATGACCAAAGAAAAGGAACCATGACCCCCCCCAATAAGGACCATTGCACCAAAAACAATTTTTTAATTTGGCATGATTTAATCGCAATAAAAAGGGTATCAATCAAAAAAAAAAATTTTAAAACGGAATTTTTATAAAAAATTATCAATTAAATTAGACGGGGGAAATGACAAATTGAATTTAACAAAAATAGCCTAATAGGATCAGGGTGAGGGGGTTTGGGATTTTTTAAAAACGTTTAAAAGGAAAAGGAACAAAATTATGCTTTATTTTCTTACAAATGAAAATGATAATTTTATAACCATCAAAATTTAAATCACAAATACCCCACCTCCTAAAACGGGAAAAAGGGGGCGGGTGCTAAGGGGAATCTTTCTGGGGGGATCCTTTTAAAAATTTTGGGGGGGAAAGGGGGGGAAAGGGGGGGCAGTTTTTATGTAAAAAACTTCAGGGGTTTAAGTTTTTCAGCTTCCTTAAGGGTATTAGCGGGTAGCTTTATCCCCCAAGGAAATTTTACCTTCTGGGCTTTTAGCAAGCACGCTTACTTTTTTAAAATGAGCCCCGAGTTAAAGTGGGTTGGGGGGGTGGTGATGGTTGTGGGGGTGGGGGGGGGAAAAGGTTGGGGTTTTGGGGGTGGGGGGTTTTTGTGGGGTGTTGTGGTTGGGGTTGGTGGGTTTTTTTGTGTTTTGTGTGGTGTGTGGTGTGGTTGGTGTGGGGGGGGTGGGGGTGGGGGTTTGTGGGGTGGTTTGTGTTTTGGTTGTGGGGGGTTTGTTGTGTTGTGGGGTGGGGTTTTTTTTTTTTTTAAATTTGTTGAGTGTGTGGTTGTGGTGTGGTGGTGGGGGTGTGTTGTGTTGTTATGGGTGTGAGTGTGGTGTTGTGTTTTGTGGTGGGGGTGGTGGGTGGTGTGTTGTGGCGTTGTGTGTGTAATATAAAAACTTTCTCTGCTTCCGTTCACCCTTGCTTAGATTAGTTAATGGGTGCGAACTGGAGGAGGACCTAGATCTACAGTTAATTCTTCCAAAGGCTGCAATGCACTGAGGTGGGAATTTCAAACTAATATCATTATCAGCAGATATGCACGCTCTCCAATTGTGTTCTTTGTGTGTATATGTATGTGTGTATGTGTGGCGATTGGTTTGGTGTGTTTGTTGGTGTGTTTGTGTATGTTTGTGTTGTGTAGTGGTGTTGGTTGTGGCGCGTTGTGTGTTGTGGTATGTGTGTGAGAGAGAGAGAAGAGAGAGGTGTGTGTGTGTGTGTGTAATAAAAAGTACTCGCCTTCCATTCGCCTGGCTTGACTAACTGATTAATGGATGTGAAGGGGAAGGACCCACAGTGAAATTCTTCAAAGGCTGCAGGACATTTCAGTGCTGTCTTATGGCTTCCTTTTCTTTCTTCTTTTCATTTTAAAACGAACTGACCTTCTCTACTTCAGTTTGCAGTTAGAGGAAAACCAGGGCCTATGTAGACTATGTAAAGGCAGAAATTGCATTCTGCTGCACACGCACATGTCTCTTTCCCGTTTGAGGGGATTTTTTGCCCTGGAGTTAAAACTCAGTGCTGACTCACTTTCCCCCAAAAGTCTTTTCGGATGGACTGAAAACCGTGAACGCGAACGCACGAGAACTCTTGCGCACACATTAACTCCTGTTTGCTTTTCGTAAGAGGTAGGCCATTTTGTGCCGGTGGGGAACAGATGACAATATTTTCAAAACCGCATTCACACAGGGACTGGATGAAAATAGCACATGAGTGCTTATCCCATTATCCTCGATATAAAAGAATAAATAAATCAATCAATAAATAAATACTTGCTATTTGAACTACAATGGTCGAGGAGGGTAAAACACTGTAAAATAAAAACAGATTTCTCTCGTACTCTGGGAAAAAGTACCCAGACTTCATGGTCCCACGGGATTTAAAATCAAACGGTCTTCACTTAGCTATACATTCTGTGGTGCACCTGTTCAATGCCAAAGACCTGCATGGCTTCCCCCCTCCCCCCCCCTCCCCCCCCCCCCTCTCTCTCTCTCTCTCTCTCTCTCTCTCTCTCTCTCCTCTCTCTCTCTCTCTCTCTCTCTCTCTCTCTCTCTCTCTCTCTTTCTCCTGATTAGGGCGGGGACTAGATGTAAAAAAAGCACATCAGTGCTTAATTCATTATCCTCGAATAAAAGAATTTGATTTGATTTGATTTGATTTGATTTGATTTGATTTGATTTGATTTGCTCTCTCTCTCTCTCTCTCTCTCTCTCTCTCTCTCTCTCCTCTCTCTCCTCTCTCTCTCTCTCTCTTCTCTCTCTCTCTCTGGAGTACACCTGGGGTTCTTTCTATCTATCCCCTACTAAAGCAGGGTGCACAGATAACAATGGCAGATTCTTCGCTCCATCCCCCAAAACGACAAATGACCATTCCTATTGCTTGACAGGGGAAAACATGTCGTTTGTTGTCAGCGAAATGAAGTGTGTGAGATACCAAAGTGATGCGGGGAATCTCTCTCTCTCTCTCTCTCTCTCTCTCTCTCTCTCTCTCTCTCTCTCTCTCTCTCTCTCTCTCTCTCTCTCTCTCTCTCTCTGCATTGGAATCCTGCACCTGTTTCAGCGTAGCTTTGTTCTCTGGCGTTCTCTTATTGGTCGGGATGCGTGGTGAGTTAGTATGGGCCTGCTCCTGTGCTTTGTAACTCTGCAGGAGGTCTGTCTGGTCTTGGCCTCAGCTGACACATTTCCACTTCAGAGCAGCTCATTTTCTGCACAGGAGACATGCTGAGTGTGACCGTGTTTTTATTGTTGTTGTTGTTGTTGTTGTTGGGTTTTTTGGGGGGGTAAGTTTACCCACCAAACGCTGACATGAATTACGGGATCTTTAGCGTGTATATTTGATCTGCATGCATATGATATAGAAAGGATACATTAAATCATTGGTTGGTATGGGCTTGAAGTTGACCTGGGAGATTGTAAAAATGATCAGCAGGTTTTTTTTGTTTTTTGTTTTGTTTTTGGAGGGTGTTTATGTGGGGGGGGGGGGGGTGTCTTCTTTTCTTTGTTCTTAGCCCAGGTTAAAAGCTTCATCAGTTAATGATTTGAGAATAGTGGTTAAGTGTCGTGATTTGAAAAGTGATTTGGGGCTTGTCTCCATCTCAGGTACAACAAAACG
The DNA here is from genome assembly GCA_030674155.1 of Stramonita haemastoma. Lineage (NCBI taxonomy): Eukaryota > Metazoa > Mollusca > Gastropoda > Neogastropoda > Muricidae > Stramonita > Stramonita haemastoma. The sequence goes on along the minus strand of CM060325.1, from coordinate 58,027,808 downwards.
TAACTTACCTGCATGCATCCTCCATTAAAGGAGGGGAAAATGTTCTGAAGTTTGTAGTATGGCTGCCTACATGGTCAGGTATTTACAACGAGACAAATGCAAAATTTCTCTCTGTGTGTACTTGGGTCTCACAGTCATCCCCAAGTGTGGGGAGTGAGACAGAGTGTATTTTGGGGGGTGACCTGCAGGGTGATAAATTGAACTGGGTAACGCCACACAGCAACAACAGCAAATTTGTACTGTTTGTATCATGTGTGTGTTGTGTGTGTGTGTGTGTGTGTGTGTGTGTGTGTGTTGTGTCTGTGTCTGTGTCTGTGTCTGTGTCTGTGTGTGTGTCTGTGTCTGTGTCTGTGTGTGTCGATTCAAGTCAAGTCGAGTCAAAATTTTAGTTCCAGACGGACATTGAGTAAGCAATGAATTTGCTTGTGTGTGGCGAGCACATGTCTGTGCGTGCATGAGTGTGTGTTGTGTTTTGATTTTATTCTTTCATTCTTTTATATAGAGGATAATGGAATAACCACTCTTGTGCTTTTTTGCATCCAGTCCCCGTGTGTATGCAGTTTTGTAAATATTGTCATCTGTTCCCACTGGCACCGATGGCCTACTATTACGAAAAGCTGAACAGGATTTAACGTGTGCGCAAGATGTTCTGCGTGCGTTCGCACACGGGGCCTCGGTTGAAAGTCTCATCCAAGGATTTTTGGGGAGACTGGTGTGCGTGCCTGTGTGCATGTATGTGTGTGTATATGCACACAGGCGCCAGTGCTTGTGCGCACAAAGCCGGACAAATGGACACTGATGGAACATCATGTGCGGTGTTGTCACTCTAAATCCCCCTTTCCATGATGCCAGGTGTATGGTAAATGGGTCTTGTGCATAACAATGAGGAGACCTGCTGGACTTGCTTTCTCCAGAATCTCTCCTTCACCGTGACCCCTTGACCTGTGCTATCTGAATAAGACCTTCACCGTCTGCTCTCTGGCAGTACAGTCGAGCAGGAATGTGGACCAGCCTAGTATAAACCTAGCCAGGGTCTATCTGTCTGTCTGTCCTGTGCCCTGATAAAGGGACTAGACTCCCTGATCTCTGGCACGAAAACAATGGCGCAGGTCACATGATAGGTAATGGTTTCAGCAGGAATAGCCAAGCCGGCCTAATGACGACGATGTAGTGTAGTAGGAGGAGGAGGAGGAGGAGGAGGAGGCCATTATTTCTCAGGTCTCAGTCTGACCGAATTCTAGCCTACTACTGCATGTTCGTACGTCTGGGTTTAGAAAACTGGCGAGAGAGAGAGAGAGACAGAGATAGAGAGAGACAGAGACAGAGACAGAGAGAGACAGAGACAGAGAGAGAGACGACAGAGACAGAGACAGACAGAGACAGACAGAGAG
>CM060325.1:58018917-58021417 GCA_030674155.1 Stramonita haemastoma | reverse complement strand
CCGCCGCTGTGGCCTAGTGGTTAGGGCGTTGTACTCGTAATCTAAAGGTTGCGGGTTCGATCCCAGCTATTCCGCTATGGCGTTGTGCCCTTGGAAAAGGCACTTTACGGCTATTTTCTCACCCCACCCAGGTGTAAAAGGGGTACCAACCTTGTGTTGGGGGGTTAACCCTGCGATAGACTGGCGTCCTATCCAGGGGGAGTCTATGACTCTCAGTCGCTTAACGCCACAGAAACCGGGATAAGCACCGGCCTGATGAGCCTTATGGCTCGGGACAGACTTTAACTTTTAACTACTACTACTACTACTAGGCCTACTACAAGAACCCACGAACTCCCTTGAACAGGAAAGAGCTCCCAGGTTTGATGTCGTTATGGGTGTCTCTCGTCCCTAACTGGTATAAGATTTTCAACTGCATGATCCAAAAGTAACCTGAAATTATTTTACAAATGCTTAGCATATCGACACAAATGTACACTGAACCCAAAACAATGTTAATAAAAGGATATTAACTAACTAAAAACTATTAAGACATGCCTGCAAACATAAAATGAGTACCCCTAAATTCTATGAGGAAAATCTGTTGAATTTGACCCGGCTTGAAGATATAGATCTATGCTGGTATATTGATAGGATATCATCAGCAAGGAGTAACATCGAGGTCCATTGATATCGTGGTGGAGAGTGATGAATTTTAAATAGAACACGTAATATATTTCTTATACGATGAGCAAAATTCCACACAAAGTTACCAGACTGCAAGAAAGTAGTTCTTTTTTTTCGTTATGGTCGAGTCTGACAAGTTTAGGACAACAACCACTTAACGACATCACAGTCAGCCCCCACCTCATCCCCACCCCCCACGTCACATCATGTCACGTCACGGTTGCCTTCTCTCCATCGGGACTGAAATTAAACAATTTAATCGACGTGTAAATAAAAACACACAGCTTCCTTTCCCGGCTGGGTACGCTAGTTTAGGTAACCATAGAGCTTGCCATGCCATGCCTGGCACATGATCTACATCCGTTCCAGATGTGTGCTGTGCTATACTCTTCATATTCAGGTAGGAGAGGAAGTGTGCATCTTCACTTCCATTCCCCTCTGCTCTGCAGCAGACTGCTGTGTTTGTTGTGACACAGACTGTGTCCACAAATGCCCATCATCACAGCAGTCAGAGTCAGGTTGCCTACACCACGTTTACACAATCATAGCGGTAGTATAGTCTTTACTACTATAGTAGTATAGTTTTTACGTTAACAAAATGGGTCCTGTGGTTTGGAACATACACGCGCGCACTTGCGCGCACGCATGAATGCACGCACGTATGCACGCGCGCGCGCGCACACACACACACACACAATTATATATATAGGCATAATGAGAGAGACAGACAGACAGAGACAGAGACTGACAGACATTTTGGCATACTTGTCTCCACCCATTTTATGTGTTTTAGGTGCTCATTTTCTTCGTCATAATTAAATGGTATAATCGTGAAAATAGTTATTCTTTGTCTTTTCCTCTGTTTTTTTTTCATTACATGCTTTATATACGGCGTGTTTTTGTATTGCTATTACTGTGTGAGTGACGAAGAAAACTAAGATAAATAACTATAGGTGTTAAAGGGTGTAAAAAAAATAATCAGGACTGACTGTCTTTCAGGCCTTCTGTTAATTGTGCTTTTGTTATTAGTATTTTCCTTGACTGAGGGTTAGATGTAAAAATAAAAATCCATCATGTGTAATTGTTCTTTTCTGTCAATAAACTCTCTCTCTCTCTCTCTCTCTCTCTCTCTCTCTCTCTCTCTCTCTCTCTCTCTCTCTCTCTCTCTCTTCTCTCTCTCTCTCTCTCAGGAAGGAAGGAAGGAAGGAAGGAGGGAAGGAAGGAAGGAAGGAAGGAAGGACAAAGAGAGAGGATGGAAAGGAAAACCTCCTGACGGACAGGAAAGAAAAACAAGATGGAACCAGAGGCGGCTCACAAAGACAAACAAACAGACAGACACAGAGCAGAGGAGGACAGGAAGGGGAGAGGGGGGGGGGGGGGGGGTTGGACGACTAGATTGACAGATAAATGTGAAGAAGGGAGGGGGGGGGGGCATGAGGGGATGAGGGTGGAAGTAGACAACACAGAAGCCAGAGAGTAGAGAGGTATGTGGTGGTGATGGTAGTGGTGGTGGTGGTGGTGATGATGATGGTGGTGGTGGTGGTGGGGGGGGGTTGGGTAGAAATCTTTCACTGATCAACAGAACAAGAAAAACAGCTGCCTTGTGTTACACGCACAGACCCTTCTTTGTGTAGCGTTTGCTTGTTGAGCTATCACCTCCCTTCCCACCCCCACCCCCCCCCCCCCACCCCCACACACACACACTCACATTCCTCCCCCATCCACACCCTTACTCCCCCCACCCTCCACCCTTCCACCCTTCCAACACCTACCACCCCTTTCTTTTCCATACCCTCCTCCTTCCTTCTCCCTCTCTCCCCATTCCACCACACCT
>CM060325.1:57961417-58013917 GCA_030674155.1 Stramonita haemastoma | reverse complement strand
GCACCCAGACCACCACTCAAGGTCCAATGAAAGGTCCCTGGAGTGAACATCAGTTCCAGCTTCACTTCCCCAAAAATCCTTCGGATGAGACTATGAACCGAGGCTCCATGTACGAACGCACCTAGAACGTCTTGCACACATATTAGAACCCGTTCTGCCTTTCTGGAAAAGTAGTCCAATTGTGCAACTAAGAACAAATTTTAAAAAAATGTTCAATTAAAAAAATAGACCTGCATGCACACTGGTATGGTGTTCAGACATCATCCCTGAAGTCGGAATGCGGCTACCTTCATGGTGGGGCAAAAAACGGTTAGGAACACAAACATCTTCCAGTCAGTGAACATCGGAACTCTACCCCAAGAATAAAAAAAATATATATTTTTTTTTAAAGGCCGAAAAATGAAAGATATAGGTTCAATGAGTTCCTTTTTTAGCCTCAACAACTTGCACAAATACTTCGTTGTTGTAGGCATACCTGTCAGCAACTCATGCTTTTAACTAATTTAGACAGAAAATTTGATCAAACCACATGCCAAGGGTTCGGGATGCACAAAAATATTATAGATAAGAAAGTTAAGAATTTGGCATCAGTAGTAAAAAGAGAGAGAGAGAGAGAGAGAGAGAGAGAGAGAGAGAGAGAGAGAGAGAGAGAGAGAGAGAGAGAGAGAGAGAGAGAGAGAGAGAGAGAGAGAGATGGATAGACAGACAAGACAGACAGGCAGGCAGGAAGACAGACAGACAGACAAACAGACAGACAGGCAGATAGACACAGGCAGACAGACAGATAGATCTAGATACAGAGACAAATAGAGTGACAAACAGGTACACACACATATACACACAGGCAGATAGACACAGGCAGACACACAGATAGATACAGAGACAGAGAGACAAACAGGTACACATACACATATACACACACAGGCACACACATACCTCCCACCCCCCACACACATACACACAGGCAGACAAACAAACACAGACAGAGAGCAAAGGAAGACAGAAACAGTGACAGAGAGACACTACACACACAGACAAGAGCATGCCTGTCAAGCAGAAGGGTAAAAGATAAACAAATTCAGGGACACCAGATAATGAAAGACAGACCTGGAAAGCCACAAAACCTATTATGTACTACGACCTTTTGGGAAGTGAAAGATAAGATAGCTACTGTAAAAGGCCCCCAAGAAAGAAAAGGGCAGACAAAAAAAAATCCTGTGAACCTCTACACATACATTAACTGAACACTTTCTAACAGCTTCAAAAGGGGACAAGAACCCATGAGATAACACACAGAGTTTGGGAGAAAGCTCTTAACAAAAGGAGACACACAAAAAAATTAAAATAAAGAAGAAAAAAAAGTGGGTTGAAGGTACGGGGACAGATGAACTAGAAGGGAATCAGACCAAACCAGGCTACTGTTGAAGGCTGACTCTGGAATCGTCAGTTTTCTCTGGTTATCAGACAGTCTATCAGTTACACCCTCCCTATACCCAACACTGTGTATCGCCCTCTGTCCTTGCCTGCTTTTGTTGTTGGGGTAGTGTAGGAATACAGGGGCACTGTCTGTACTGCTGTCACTGGGTACATGGCCACCCAGGTGTCTCTTTCTGATGTCTGACTGTTGACAAGAAGAAGAAGAATTGCAAAGAATAAGGAGGAGGAGGAGAGTCGAGTCAAGCCAAGTCAAGTCAAATTCTTTTATTTCGAGGATAATGAAGAAGCACTTGTGTGCTTTTTTTTACATCCAGTTTCCACCCTTATCAGGAATAAGATCATGATATAAAAAAAACACCTGTAACTAAACAACAACAACAATAATAATAAATCAAATACCAAACACTAGAGACAATGACCAACAGCAGAAAGAGAGACAGAGGGAGTGTGTGTGTGTGTGTGAGAGAGAGAACTCGAAACTCGAACTCGAACTCGAAAGGTTTATTCATGAAAAAAGGCCATTGGCCCATACATGAAGGGGGTTGCCGAATAACGATAAGAATAATTGCTTTAAGCTGACACACGAGGCTACTCCAAGCCATGGAAACCACAGCATTGATTAGTAATGTACATCGAGACACAAACTCTTTACTGTCCAGATATGTTACGGCATTCTGAGCCTTTCTTTCGTCCAGTCTTTGTCACAAACACACCCTAGGTCTAGGCTAGGCCTAGCCAAGAGACTGCTGTAATAGGTCTCTAAGTGTCGCTAAGTCCCTTGAAGCACACGATAGGGTCTCCGTGTGTAGTGTGTTCTGGATACGCTTGCCATTCCGCAAACTGGCGAGTTTGACACGTTCCTCTTTTAGCATGTTTTTCTCTTGCTGTTTGACAAACCAGTACACACATACTGGCTCAGTGTCTGGTTGGCATGCACACTGGATCACAATGTCGTCTGACTCACACGTCACAATATCTTCACCGTCTGAATGATGTAGCACGGATTTTCTAAAGTGTGTATTTCTTTGTCTGTCTCTTAGCCTTCTCTGTACGGATCTATCAGTTAGAGTAGCCACGTACTGTTTGACATTTCTTCTGTCGAATGCACCAACAATATTATCATCGTTCACCTCAGGCTGCAAAACACACATATCAGCACAGTCACTACAATCAGACATACAGGGAGGTTCTAAATCAACCGATGATGGCAACTTAACTGATGTTTTTGTGTTGATGTCCTGTGTGTGTGTTGTTGGTAGGTCTATTCCATGTGTATCTACACATGCTGTATTCCCTGTTCTACTCCACTGTCAGGCAGACTCGAGGCACTGAGGACACAGTCACTTTCACACACAACACTTGCCTGCTTCTCTTTATGCTTTCGAGACCGTTCAACATCTCGTTGTCTTTGAGAAAACGATTTTTTCCTGTAGTACTGTGCTTGTGTGCTGCGATTCACTGTTGGATCCGCCATGTTGGTTGACACTGTTGTGTCCACTGGTTTCAGTCCCAAGACAAAAACCACGCTGTCCCCTTCTCCTGCCACTTTCCAGCTGGAAACTGCATTGTCGGTCAGCAGGGCGCCTAAGGTCCTCTCCACAGCCGCTGGAAGTCCAGTAACTGGCATTTTTGAATGAATTTCTAGTTTTACTGCTGCTCACAGAAAATGTACGCCCTGTCCGCTTCACTTCTCGTGACCGCCCCGTGTGTGAGAGAGAGAGAGAGAGAGAGAGAAGAGAGAGAGAGAGAGAGAGAGAGGACAGAGACAGAGACAGAGACAGACAGACAGAAAAAACAAAGATAGACAGAGACAAAGACAGACAAATAGATAGACAGAGACATATGGAAGGCTTGATACATTCCCTCACACACACACACACAACACCATCCATTCCATAATTATTCTCTTAATTAATCATTCAAGATATCACCCCAGTTCAACTAGTGCATAGCATTTACTAGTGTGAAGGCCTGTGTTTGTGTCTGTTCTAGTGGGTTTTTTTTCCAGACATCCCTGCTGGGGTGAGATAAAATGCTTTATTACCACTGTAACCCACTGCATGGGGCAAACACCATGGTACAGGATGTATCAACTTAGGCCTATGTCACAACTTCCAGTTGCTGACATGAGTACTCCGAACTTCCTCATCTTGGTCTTCCTCATCTTGGTCGTTTCTTGAAGATGGTCATGTGCAGTGTGGTTAGAGTCTTCCCAGCTGCTGGAAATTGGGAGGTTAAGTGCATGGGCAAGATTCATGAAGGACAATGGACATGTTTTGACTCTGTGGGTGTAAAAGGTAAAGGTCTCCCATAACCTAGGTGGCCGTAGGGGAGCAAGGTGTCAGACCTCAGCTTCTCTAGGGGCCGGCATATTGAGGGCGGTGCCCATTTCCTCTCCTTTGCTGAGTTACCTTCCATGACTCTAAAGAGGGCAGGTACTCATTTACAGCTGGGTGAACTGGGGGGACTGTTCTGAAGCCAAGGCCCACAGTCACCCATCCAACTGGTAACCACGCTGCTTAACTTGACAGGGGTAAAGCAAACACTCTGACCACTTAGCTATCCTGCCCCCTTGTAGGTATAGCTGGAGCTATGTTTGTATCAGCTGAGGCAAGCAACAGGCTTCCAGCAAAATGACAAGGACAGGAGAAGACCAGACACTACACACCCTCCCTACCTTGTAAGGGGATTCAGAGAAGAGAGAGAAGAAGAGATGACATGTTCATGGAATCCATCTGGACAGCAAGAACATTTTTGAGACACATCCCACTTTCATTTCAACTTTATTGGAACAGTTTGATTGGCTCTCTACCTGTAACAGTAATTTTTGATTGTTTGAATTTGCAGACAGACAGGCAGGTAGGCAGACAGACAAAGACAAAATCAAAGAAACAATAAGATTCAGACTCAGAAAATTACAAAACACATTTACCACATTTTGGAATGAAATATATCAGTAAATCCCTGAAGAAAGAAAGGACAAACAAGCAAATTCTATCAGTAACAAAAGGTGACAGAATCCTGAAGAACTCGGGAATTGGAGAGAAAAACATAGATGGAGGCAAGAAAAAGAGAGAAACATAGACCGATGGAGGCAAGAAAAAGAGAGACGAGAAAAGGGAAAGAGAAAAAAAAAGGGGGGCGTGGGAGGGATAGAGGAATTTGCATGCAGATCCAAGCAGACTACTGTCGAAGGCTGACTCTGAAATCATCAGTTTTCTCTGGTTATCAGACAGTCTATCAGTTACACCCTCCCTATAACCAACACTGTGTATCGCCCTCTGTCCTTGCCTGCTTTTGTTGTTGGGGTAGTGTAGGGGGGAACACAGGGGCACTGTACTGCTGTCACTCTCTACATGGCCACCCAGGTGTCTCTGTCTGATGTCTGACTGTTGACAAGAAGAAGAAGAAGAAGAAGAAGAAGAAGAAGAAGAAGAAGAAGAAAAAGAAGAAGAAGAAGAAGAAGAAGAAGAAGAAGAAGAAGAAGAAGAAGAAAGTTGTTGTCTCCAATTTCAACTTAAAAAAGGAAAGGGAAATGGTGTACTTTTCTGACCTAAAGGATGAAGTTCAAGTCAATGTGTGTGTTATCCTGTTAGCAACTACAGAGGCAAGATCAAGCCATCCCAACCTTCAGTTTTCAGTTTCTTGATGATTGATTGTTACAGTGACTGCAAGCAGATTTTTTTTGTATACATGCCTACAGCACAGTAATCTCCTAAGTCATAGAAAGTTCCCCCCTAAAAAAAAAAAAGGTGGCAAAGGTTGCCATCATAGGGGCACAGTTGATGGCATATTGAATTTTGGTTGATAAACATTTTAAAAAGTGAGGGATTAGTGTATAACTCTAAGTGTAGTGACGAAAGTGAAAATGTTCTGCATACATTTTGCACATGGGACCTTTCAGGGGAGTATAGTCAGAACTGATGTTAACCCCAAGACAAAAGTCCCCTTCAAGGGGTGCCTCAGTGGTGGCTCAGATGCAGTTACCATGTTTTAATTTATAGACATAAGGAAAGACAGACAGACAGACAGACAGACAGACAGACAGGAAAAGACAAAAAGAAAGAAACAATGAAAACCAGATCCAGAAACCCACAGAACAGTTACAACCTGTTGGAAATAATAATTTTTTCAAAAAAAACAGAAAAAGGCCTACAAAAATGGCAGAGAGAAAGCAAAAAAAAAACCTGTTAGTGGTGTACACATTAAGTAAACAGTTACCCAGAAAACCAAAGTCCCAGTTGGAAGTGTGGGGTGGTTCAATCCCTGTTTGAGCCCTAAACTTTCCCCCCATCCATTAGACCATGAGTAGTGATCTAGGTGCTAATCTTTTAGATGAGATGATAAACCTAGATCTAGGTCCTGGGTTTTACACAAAATTATTTAGTACCATAAAAGAACCCACAGCAGCAAGAGAGTTGTCACCGGCTAAATTCTGGAAAAAAAAGCCACTCTGATAAGGAAACAAATACACTTGCTGACAGGAAAAGGAGAAAAAAATGTGCTGCTATCCCTGCTCTTGTGCCTAGGCGCTCTCCCCAGGGAGAGCAGCACAAATTTCACGCAGACATATATACTGTGACTTAAAGTGGTGTAAAAACGTAAAATAAAAATAAATAAAAGTATTAAAAAAAAAGTAAAAGAGTTTCAAAAGGTGACAGAACCTTGAGATAACACCCAGGCACTGAGGGGGAAAACCCCATAGGGATGGATGCAAGAAGAAAGATAAAGAAAGAAAAAAATGGAGAAGTGGGTGGGAGGAGGAAAGAGAGATAGGGGAATAAGCAGCAGGCCTACTACGAAAGTAGACTACTGTCCAAGGCTGACTCTGGTATCAACAGTTTTCTCTGGTTATCAGACAGTGTATCAGTTACACCCTCCCTATAACCAACACTGTGTATCGCCCTCTGTCCTTGTCTGCTTTTGTTGTTGGGGTAGTGTAGGGGGGAACACAGGGGCACTGTCTGTACTGCTGTCACTGGGTACATGGCCACCCAGGTGTCTCTGTCTGATGTTTGACTGTTGAGAAGAAGAAGAAGAAGAAGAAGAAGAAGAAGAAGAAGAAGAAGAAGAAGAAGAAGAAGAAGGAGGAGGAGGAGGAGGAGGAGGAGGAGGAGGAGGAAAACAACAACAACAACAACACAACAACAACAACAGAATGAGGACAAGAACAAGAACAAAAGAACAAGAAGAGGTAATACTTCTCAATCTGAAATGATTAAAAGTACAGTATCTTTTGATTTTGATGTAATGGATTTCAGTTGAAGCTGCTTCATTGACTTACCATCCAACTAACACACAGGCCATAACATGATTGTCTTCTTCATGTTAGTTTTGGGGTTTTTTAGCCTCTTGAATATCAGTATGTCACTGTGTCAAGGCAAGACCATTGGGTTTTTTGTTTGTTTGTTTGTTTGGGTTTTGTTTTTTGGGTTTTTGTTGTTTTTTTGTTGTTGTTGCTGTTGTTTTTTGTGGGGAGGGGGCTACATACCCCTTGACTCTGGTCATTCATAGAAAATGGTGGAAAGGGGGATGGGTATGGATGCAAACCTTGGTGTATAGTCTCATCCAAAGGACTTTCAGGGGAGTGGATTGGGCACTGAGGTTATGTTCAGAGAAAAATTCCCTTGAACAAGTGTCTTGGGGGTGGCTCAAACCCGCTTTGAACTAAAAAACCATTCAGAAGGTGGTCGGCCATTGCTTAACTCCATGTGTAGTACATAATTTTTTTCTATATCTATTTATAATTGTTTGTTTTCATTTGTCCCTAGTTTGGTAGTTTTAAAAACATAGATATGAGCATGGAGAGAGAGAGAGAGACTGTCAGACAGACAGAGAGGGAGAGACAGACAGACAGACAGAGAGGGAGAGATAGACATAGAAAGAGAGACAGACTAAGACACACACACACAGTCACACACACATTCACCACACACACACACCACACACACACACACACACACACACACACACACACACACACACACACACACACACGCACACACACACACACATATATATATATATATATATATATATATATATATATATATATATATATATATATATATATATATATATATATTATATATATATATATATACACACACAGCAGAGATGGTAAACTGGATATATTTATTCACACACAGAACACCCATCTTTTATCCCTGAAGTGCTGCTGAAACAGCAGTTTCTGCCAGTGCCCTGGCATTTATTCTTATGTTTGTGTCTGTTTTGGTTTACAGACAGCCCTGTTGAGGGGAGATAAAACGCTTTATTGCCATTGAAATACACAGCATGGGGCCAACACTTTGGTGCAGGAGATTTCAGCTTAGGCCTCTGTCACACGATGAATTTCTGAAATGAATGCTCTTAAGTTCCCACTCTTGCTCTTTTGTTGAAAATTGTTACGTGCAGTATGGTTATACTCTTTCTGGCTTTGGGATATCCATGTTGGGGGTTTTGTGTGGGGTTTTTTAGGGGATAAGTGTATGGACAGGATTGATGAAGGGCAGTGGACATGTCTATCTTTGTGGAAACTACTTAGTTTTATTGTTGGTTGGTTCTTGTTTTTTTTGTTTTGTTTTCTGTTTGTTTTTTTATTGCAGAAATGTTTAAATCCAGGCGGATATGTATATAGAATACATCTGGACTGTGAAAAAATGTTAGGGCACATCCCACCGTCATTTCAACATTATATATATATATATATATATATATATATATATATATATATATATATATATATATATATATATATATATATATATATATATATATATATAAGGATTGGTTGGCTCTTTACTCCCTACCATTTTCTTAAAACCATGTTTGATTTGTAGACACATGGACAGACAGACAGACTGAGGCGAAAGCAGAGAAACAATGAAAACGTGTGTTGTGTGTGTGTGTGTGTGTTGTGTGTGTGTGTGTGTGTGTGTGTGTGTGTGTGTGTGTGTGTGTGTGTGTGTGTGTGTGTGTGTTGTGTGATGTGTGTGTGTGTGTGAGAGAGAGAGTGTGTGTGTGTGTGAGTGTCTGTCTGTCTGTCTGTCTGTCTGTCAATCTGTCTCTCTCCAGGTACAAAACGTCTCTATGACCTTTTGGGAATGAGAGATAGCAGCAAAGGCCTTGAAGAAAAGGAAAGGTTGGGAAGGAAACTGTGAGTGGTACACATTAACCAAACACTTACTAACAGGCTTTAAAGGTGACAGACCCCCTCAGATAACACCCTCCTGGCAATGGACAAAAAATCTTTAAAGGAAAAAAAACAACCAACAACAACAAGAAGGAAGGAGGGTGAAGGGAAGGGAAGATAGGAGGAATAAGCGCGGAAACCAGGCTACTGTTGAAGGCTGACTCTGGAATCATCCGTTTTCTCTGGTTATCAGACAGTCTATCAGTTACACCCTCCCTATAACCAACACTGTGTATCGCCCTCTGTCCTTGCCTGCTTTTGTTGTTGCGGTAGTGTAGGGAATACAGGGGCACTGTCTGTACTGCTGTCACTTGGTACATGGCCACCTGTTTGATTGATTGATTTATTCTTTTATATCGAGGATAATGGAATAAGCCTTCTGGTGCTTTTTTACATCCAGCCCCCGTGTGTATGCAGTTTTGTAAATGTCATCTGTTCCCACCACCACACAATGGCCTACTCTTACAAAAAGCGGAACAGGATTTAACGTGTGCGCAAGATGTTCTGCGTGCGTTCGCACACGGGGCCTCGGTTTTTAGTCTCATCCAAAGGATGCGTGTGTGTGTGTGTGTGTGTGTGTGTGTGTTTCTGTTTTATTTAATTTTTCATAACACATACAGATGGCCACAGTCAAAGAGAGAGTGAAGTAGGGGAAGGAGAGAGAGAGAGATAGAGAGAGAGAGAGAGAGAGAGAGAGAGAGAGAGAGAGAGAGAGAGAGAGAGAGAGAGAGAGAGAGAGAGACAGACAGACAGACAGACAGACAGACAGACAGACAGACAGACAGACAGACAGACAGACAGACAGAGACAAAGAAGTTAACTGTGGATGGCACAAGTAACAGTGGTGATAACACTGTAATCATATCATTTTCCATAAAAACTATAGGCTATATCAGAGGGAGACAGACAGACAGACAGACAGACAGACAGACAGACAGACAGACAGAGACAAAGAAGTTAACTGTGGATGGCACAAGTAACAGTGGTGATAACACTGTAATCATATCATTTTCCATAAAAACTATAGGCTATATCAGAGGGAGACAGACAGACAGACAGACAGACAGACAGACAGACAGACAGACAGACAGACAGACAGAGACAAAGAAGTTAACTGTGGATGGTACAAGTAACAGTGGTGATAACACTGTAATCATATCATTTTCCATAAAAACTATAGGCTATATCAGAGGGAGACAGACAGACAGACAGACAGACAGACAGACAGACAGACAGACAGACAGAGACAAAGAAGTTAACTGTGGATGGCACAAGTAACAGTGGTGATAACACTGTAATCATATCATTTTCCATAAAAACTATAGGCTATATCAGAGGGAGACAGACTAACAGACAGAGAACTCAAAACTTAAGGGATTAAAAGTGTGTGTGTGTGTGTGTGTGTGTGTGTGTGTGTGTGTGTGCGTGCGTGCGTGCGTGTGTGTGCAAGCATACATACATGCATGTGAGTCTGACTTTTAAATTCTGACCCCTTTTCATCAACAAGCACACAAAACTATAGAAACAACAATCCAGCAAGTGTTCCATATGTTTATTACAGGCTCTTGCAGATTTACAGTCTCCAATTGAGGTTATTAGAGTTTTCCATTTATTTTGAACATAACAGCCCAGATGATCATTCCATTGTGGGTTTATAAACATAAAAGCAACACTGATACCAAACACACAGATTGATGTCAGAAAGCTACAAGAAGAATGATGCTTATTACAACCCCACAGTGACAGCAGAGAAAAAGTAACTGCACGCAAGAATTACAATTTGTTTTGGGCAGTACAATACCTCAAAGACTTCCGTCATGTTACCACACATGATTCCCTTAAAACAACAATAAACCAATTCAAATAAACAAAAATGAAATCTGCTGCAAATCAATTCACAATTCAGTTCACAATGGCTTATTCCCACAAACTCTTTCGAGCGATGGAGATCAAAAAGACTTCACAAGGAGAAAATTGTACTATTGCTTGTTTTAGTTTTCGTCACTTATCTCCCTTATGCATGGCCTCAAATGAAGGCAAGTATTTTTCAGAATGATCAAAACAGCTTCTCTTTTTTTTTTTGGGGGGGGGGGGGTTCAGAAAAAATACATAAAAGAAACAAAAAATTGTCAATTCCAGATCATTTTGTCCATTTTATTCATAGGCAGCAAGACAGTGAGATGGGAGATGATAGCTGGTCAGAATGACGTCAAAGAATGTAAAGGATGCATACATTTTCTGTTATGAACAATGTCTATACATGGTCAACATGGAAGACAGAATACTTCAAACGTGATAGATAAAACCATATTAATAAGTTGCAGCTTTAGTACATTAATAAGAAAAAAATTACATAAAAATCTAATTTTAAGCCAGTAATGTTTTTTGGTATCCAACAAAAAAGATCAACAAGTGCTCCATCCATGGCATCATATTGTATTGTGTATCACTTTCAGTCACAGCAGATTTCTCTGTGTACTGTAAAACACCAGCTACTCTCTCTGTGGAGAGCACATTGCCACAAAAGCAGCGTTACCGGCATTTGAAAAGAAATTCCTGTGAGAAGATGTATTTGTTTCTCTGAGACAGTGACTTTTTGTACAGAACTTTTTCAGGGAGGAGTATTTAGTTGTGAAATATTTTATTTGCACTGCATGAGAGTTCAGGGCCTCAGCTTATTGTCCGAGCCAAAAGACTAGTACCCAGACCATCACTTATGGTCTTCAGGATGGGGGGAAGTGATGGGCTCACACAGGGATCCAACCCCCTCTTTTCTTTTTTGATGGGTGAGTTCCTTCTACACCTTCGATCCACTTTGCAATACACGTTTCAATAATACACCTACGGTGACCTTCAATCCACTCCACAATACATGTTTCTATAATACACCTTCAATCCACTCCACAATACATGTTTCTATAATACACATTCAATCCACTCCGCAATACATGTTTCTATAATACACCTTCAATCAACTCCGCAATACACGTTTCTATAATACACATTCAATCCACTCCGCAATACAAGTTTCTATTACAAAGTGCCTGTGACATACGCACATTTCATATCATGGTCTTCAACAAAATTCATTCCATACTCTTCTTATTAGCAATATTTTCAACACAAATGACGTTCATCATGACTGATCTGTACAACAGCACAGGTTTCTCTCTTACACACACACCACAATCACACACACACACACACACCACACTAACACACACAACACACACACCACACACACACACACACACACACACACACACACACACACACACACACACACAGGTAAAACAACAAAGTGAAAGTAACAATTTCCATGCAATGCATTATTTTTTACAACACACCTTCTTATACCAAACATCCCATGGGGGGACTGACACAGATCCCAAGTCGTGATGAGCGTATGAAGATTTCAAAATGTCAAAGATTTCACATTTCCTACCATATCCTAGTAAAAGCACAGCTCTACAAATGTTGCTGACTTTACTTTCATAGCATAACCTAGCATTTTGGTTGGTTTATTTTTTCTTTGTCTCCAAAACAAGGGACAAAAGATGCCTGCTTCAATATTTTTGCCTAAAGACCCACTTTGGCACATGTACTGAAGTGGAAATTGGTGGCTGGTTTCAAAACCATAACCTTGGAATGGCTATTCAAAATAAAGACTTCTGGGTACTAAAGCTTATTTTGGGACTGAATGGATATATGACTTTCATTTTGTTTCATTCTACTTTATCATATTTCATTTTATTAATAATAATGATAATAATAATACATGGAATTTACATAGCGCTATATCTTGCAAAAACAAATCTAAGCGCCTATTCATTGAACTATCTTATCTATTCATCTGTCTGTCTCTTTCTCTCTTTCTTACATATCTACCGATCTCTTTGGATCTGCATGAGCATGCTGCACAGTCAGTCATGCACTGAATACACACAAGAGTCATACAGGCAGGCAGGCCAGACACTGTAGTTTCTCTGAACAGCACAGCCCCAGAACGCCAGACACCAGCTTGATCCACAGAGACACAAGTCAGCAGCCTGCAGTGCCACAGACTTGGGCCGTCCTCTGGCGAATGAATGCCTCTTGTCCTGAGGTCTGATGACTGCTCACTGCGTCCCTCTGGGCGCCAGGCACTGGTTGACCACATTCAGGAGGTGGGAGTTCTCCAAGGCAGCGGCCACCCTCTCCTTGTCTGCCAGCTGCTTGTTCACTGCACACACCACACACAGCCAACATCACTCAGTGCTAAATTTAGCGCGCCCTTTCCTTTTACCTAGTGAAAGTGTGGTCAGTTCTTGTTATAATTAGCACTAGCTGGCCCCAGCTAGGCTAGGATGGGATGGATTAATTAGCAGCTGAGAGAAGCTGAAAGTGGGGGAAACTGACAGCAGAGAGGAGCTGAAAGTGGGGGAAACTGACAGCAGAGAGGAGCTGAAAGTGGGGGAAACTGACAGCAGAGAGGAGCTGAAAGTGGGGGAAACTGACAGCTGTGTGCATAATCACAAGACAACGCATTCAACACACTGTTCTTTACAAAAGGGATTATTTTTTGGTTTATTTCTTGGCTTCAGCTATGAGATTAGCCCAGGGTAAAATTTTGGTGTATACATGTGACAATTTTTGCTCACCATTATGGTAGCCGCATTCCAACTTCGGGAATGATATCTAAACACGACACCACAGTGTAAGTATTTAAAAAAATAAAAATGTCTTCTGTTCTTACAAGCACAAATGGCCTACTCATCCAAGAGGCAAAACAGGTTTTAACATGAGCACAAGATGTTCTGTGTGCATTTGCACACAGGACCTTGTTTATAGTCTCATCCAAAGGACTTTCAAGGGAATAGAGTCAGTACTGATGTTAGCTCCAGGGAAAAAATTCCCTTGAACGGGTATCTCGGCAGTGTCCCTAACTCCCCTTGATCCTGGGCTGTCAAATCATAAGCACAACGCTCTAACTAACTAACAATCCTGCCCCCAGATATGAATGAATAACAGAAGCATCAGGAAACACTTCTGACAGTCACAGACCACCCCCTTTTCCTCTCTCTCTTCCTCCTCTCCTCCTTTTGTTTAATATTACCTTATTATTGTATTTCTATCTTATTTCTTGTCTGTTGTTTGCTACTTGGTATGGTTTCTTGTTCATGGTATTTGGATTAATATTGTTGTTGACGTTTAGTTAGAGTTTTTTGTTTTTTTGTTTTTTATCTTGATCTTATCCCTGATAAGGGCAGGGACTGGATAAAAAAGCACTAGAGTGCTTATTCATTATTCTTGAAATAAAAGAATTTGCCTTGCCTTGCTTCTCTCTCCCTCCTTCCTTCTCTCTCCTACCCCCTACCTCCCACTCCCTCCTAAAACACAAACATAAAGCACTGACCTGCTTGTTCTGTTGCGTGGCTTCCTGGAGTGATCTGAACTTCGACCTGAAATCAAAGAAATTCAAATTACCTATCCACAGCCATCCAAGTGTACACACACCAGCCATGGCTGATCGTTCTTCTTCTTCATCGTCATTCAACGCTTAGACAGCAACTATTGTTATCTGTCACATGATTTATTTAATTGATTTATTTATTTACTTATTCATTCTTTTATTTATTTATTCTTTTATATCGAGGATAATGGAATAAGCACTCATGTGCTTTTTTTTCCATCCAGTCCCCGTGTGTATGCAGTTTTGTAAATATTATCTGTTCCCACTGGCACACAATGGCCTACTCTTACGAAAAGCGGAACATGATTTAATGTGTATGCAAGATGTTCTGCATGTGTTTGTTTACGGGGCCTCGGTTTACAGTCTCATCTGAAAGACTTTTGGCGACAGTTGGAGTCAGCACTGATGTTAACTTCAGGGGGAAACATCCCCTCAAACATGAGGGAAAACATGTAGTGCTGCCGTTAAGCCCCTCACATGTCTGGCCCAGAGCATCCAACTTCAGCACAGGAGAGAATGATTTATCTTTTAAGTATTTCTGGGGAAAAAAGGCATGAAATTGGACCAAGAAGGCAGAAAACAGACAAGAAGGAGGTGACAGAAAGAAAAGGAACGAGGCAGAAATAAAGAGAGGGATAGAAAGGAGGGAACTCCTAGCACATAATTTTCAGGTGGGGATGCTATATATTTTATACTGATATGCCCCCCCTCCCCCCCCTCCACACACACACCCTGCAAATGCGCATGTGTGCATATGTATACATGTATACACACACACACACACATACACACACACAATGTGCATGTGTGCGTATGTATACACACACACACACACACACACACACACACACACACACCACACACACACACACACACACCTACACACACACATACCAACAGACACACACACACACCTACACACACACACACACACACACCTACACACACACCTACACACACACCTACACACACACACATACACCTACACACACCTACACACACACACTTCTCATTCTATGCAGCAGTCTTAAGGAATACCTTAAATCTGGCTGGCAAGGCTCGCAGCAGCTTGACTCGGATGGCCAGACCAATGAGAGTTGCCATGGAGCAGTGAGGGATGGTAGGGGTGAAGTAAATGTGCACACTTTCCTCCTCGTTATCCACCTATGAAAACATGGGACACATCATAACGAATCATCCATACAAAACTGCTTTCACGCATTCAAATTAAGATACAAAATTATAAAAAGTGCACATATTACGTTTTCATTCATGAGATGATAAACAAAATGAATGAAACCAAACAACACTAACATGGAGCAGGGTGAAGTCAATCAATGGTTATGTAACTTTAGACACATGTACATGTCATACATATCAAAACAAATTTTTTTTTAATTTTTAGTATAATATACTTAGGCTAAGTACATGTCTTAGTAACTACATTACTAAATAACTAATCCAAAGAATCTTTAAATGCTATTGGCAATTTTTGTAAAAGCTGTACATTAATAAATCATGCAACATGCAACATCAGTGGGATGGACAAAGCAGCTTATTGATGAATCAGTAGAATCCTTACTGACTTCCATACAAGTAGAAGACAGTCCCCTGCTCTGGAACTGCTTTCCATTATCAATGATGTACATTGTACAGCATGGATAAATTATACAATCATACTGCTTAAATCAATTAGATGGAAAATAAAAGAATTTTCAAACATATAGGACTGGTAAGAGTACTTGGTGTGTACGTACGTGTGTGTGTGTGTGTGTGTGTGTGTGTGTGTGTGTGTGTGTGTGTGTGTGTGTGTGTGTGTGTGTGTGTGTGTGTGTGTATGTGGGTGTGGTGTGGTGTGGTGTGGTGTGGTGTGTGTGTGGTGTGGTGTGGTGTGGTGTGGTGTGGTGTGGTGTGGTTGTGTTGTGTTGTGTTTGTGTGTGTATGTGCGCGTGCGTGCATGTGAGTTATGTGTACATGAGGTATGTGGTGTACGCACACCCTCTGTGTGTGTGTGTGTGTGTGTGTGTGTGTGTGTGTGTGTGTGTGTGTGTGTGTGTGTGTGTGTGTTTGTGTGTGTGTATGTGAAGTCAAGTCAAGTCAAGTCAAGTCAAGTCAAACTTTTAATTCCAGATGGTACATTGAATAAGCAGTACAATTGCTTTTTTTCATCAAGCCATCCATCTAAGTAAAAATAAAATTATATGTGTGTGTGTGAGTGCATGCATGCCTGTATTATGTACAAGATTTGTGTACATCACTACATGTATGAGTGTGAATTACAGAGAAGGCAAGAAACTCAGAAAGAAACACAGTTCAATACTAACAGACACTGGTGACATAACCAAAAAAAAAAAGCTAATCGAATCTTACCGTTACTTTAGATTCCTCAACCACGTTCAACTCCTCCAAAGACAAAGGGTGTTCTGGATCATTGATTTCTCGTATCATGTCTGAAAAAAAAAAATCAAACAAACCCCCTCTGATATTATAGTTACATACAGTTACACTTGATAAAATTATTTGTCTATTCTGAGTATTCACTCATCAGTTGAAATACAATGTAGGTAACTATTGAGCAAAAGCTGCAAAATTATGCACCATAATTTCCATACTGTTTTTATGCATCCATACAAGGGTATAAAACAAGAGTTTGATAATATTACTTAGAAAATCAATAGTATACTTCCCTGACTGTTTTGCTCAAACTAGCACAGCTATGCTTTGACTCCAGTACAGTACAGTACAGTAATCTTATCATGGCCATTTTTACTCACTTCTAATGCAATAATAAATCATAATCAATTCATAATCAACCTTTTCACAGTCACTGAGTCAGTTAACTAAATAATAGAAGTTCTGCAAAACTCAAAACTGGCAAAAGTCAGTCTGGCTGTCAATGATTGCTTTTTTTTTTTTTTATTGAATTTTTCCTGTTACTTCTTGTTGTTTTAAAATAACTTTTATTTTTTTTAAAATTTAATTGAAAGATAGCTGGTATCAGGAACATGTGCAAGTGACAGCATAATTTTCTTTTGTATCTTGTTAGGCATGTCTACAATAAATCCCTCACATGCAACCAGCAACTTGGTTACTTTTTGTCCTTCAGATGAGACCATAAACTGAAGTTCCATACATCATTACATGTGCACGCATACTATGTAAAAAGCTGTTCACCTTTCACAGAAGAGTAAACCACTTATGACTGATGGTATGGTTGACATGAACATACCCAGCATGCAGAGTGAGAGCTCTAGAATAGCTTATCATAAATTCATGAAGACTTTGGGTGTTCTTCTTCTTCCATTAATGTTTAGCGGTCAGTAGTTTGACCATTAATGGCATTATTAACATTTTTTTTTTGCAAAGTGCAAGTGTGTGCATCTGTCAGATGTTCTCAACAGCACACAATGGCCTACCCTTACAAAAAGCGGAACAGGATTTAACATGTGCGCAAGATGTTCTGCGTGCGTTTGCACACGGGGCCTCGGTTTTAAACTATAGTCAACTCCAGAAGAAAAAGAGAACAAGAACTCTTGAACAAGAATTGAACCAGGGTTGTCCAATTGCCATCGCAATGTTCTGACCACTAGGCTACCGCCCTGTCCCCCCCCCCCCCCCCCAGCAGCACAATACCTCAACCTGTACACCAACAAAAGGATACAGGTGCTAACTAACCTAACTGCAAGGGCATTTACCACATTATGTACATGGATAGTACTAATCCCAATATCTTGTGCCTGAGAAGTCCTCTCCCCCTCCCAAAATCCTTTAGCGAATGGGACAAAAAGCTTTTAAAACATAGAGTTGATAGACGTACGTATGTGTTGCAAAATGTCTACACTTCATTGTTGATGTTATGCAATGTATGAAAAGATACGTTCATAAATTATACGTTCATCTGTTTGTTTAGAGAGCCTCAGCCAAACCCACGTAAAATCGTAAGCATGGGGAAAAAAAAACCCATAACAGCAACAACCGCACACTGCACAGACAATAGGCATGTAGCCAGAGTAGGGCATACTACGCTGTTTATATAACAACCCACTTGTTTTGGTAGATTTCGTGCTGCAAGAAATTAAAAGGAACAAAAACCCAAGAGCGTACCAAACACCTCTCTGTCGTCGATCTTATCGATAACATCGTCATCTTCCTCTTCTGGGAGAATCGGCCTGTCTCTCGATCGCCGAAAAATCGTGGGGTTTGCATTTTCCAGTGTGGTCATTATGGCAATGCTTTCCTTTCGTTCTTCGGATGACAGGAAGTACTGTGTTACACAAAAACTATGCATTGAAAACGAAAAGAAGTTATAGATTGAAGCCAGTTTCAAAATGTTTGTCCTTCACTGCACATGAAAATAACTGGAAAATTCTAAAACGTCTGATAATACATAAATCTACTCTTGGTGGTAAATATAAAACAAGAATAAAGAGTTTTTTCTGTATTCAGAGCGGCGAAAGGCAGAATTGGAACGGGAGGTAACTTCATTTTCATTGAATGAAAAGTTGATGATAAATAGTCTCCCATGCCCTAACGATGTGTGCGTGGTGCGTGGTCTTCAATTTTACGTTTGTTCACAAAATAATGATATCAGACATACAAAATAAGCAAACAAGCAAACAAACAAACAACAACAACAACAAAAAATGTACATGGGTTTATCTAAATGTACCTTCTTGTTTGTCAGTGTGTATGAGAGCGGGAGAGCAAGCACATAATTTCATGTTCTAGTGTCTATGTACACACACACACACACACACACACACACACACACACACACACACACACATATATATATATAATATATATATATATATATATATATATATATAAGAGTGAATCGTGTACATGTTGCAATCTTAGTTAATTTATCTTTCTTCTCTTCTTTCTCATGACCGGGATGGTCGTGGAGGGAGACATGAGAGACGATTCTGCAGCCAGCCGTCGCCATCCAGCCCTGTCCTCCGCCTTCCGAATGAGTGTTGGACTGTCCAGGTGGGTCCACTCCTTGTTGTTATCCATCCAGCTTTTGGTTTGTCTGCCTCGGCGTCTGCCACCTTCTAGCGTTCCTTGTAGGACTGTCTTGGGGAGGGTGTTGTGGCGTGTGACATGGCCGAACCATACCTTCCTTTTCTTGACAGTGGCTAGTAGCGGTTCCTGAGGGCCAACCATCAGTGCGACTTGACTTCGCACATAGGTGTTTGTTTTCCTATCCTTCCAGGAAATTCCAAGCAGTCGCCTGAAGCATTTTGTCTCGAACGTCTGGATCCGCTTGGTGGTTTCAGCGGCCGTAGAGCAAGATGGAGATGACCAGGGGTCTGAACAATTTGACTTTTGTTTTGAAGCTGATGTTGTCGCTTCTCCATATCTTGTTCAGTTTTGCCATAGCTGATGTTGCCATGGCTAGCCATGGTCTTGATCTCTGTGGTGGAGCGTCCATCTTTCGTGAGGGTAGCGCCAAGATATTTGAAAGCGTCTACTTCTTCCAGCTGCTGGCCATTCATGTAGATCTGTGCTGTGGTGTCGTTTGCACTGCTGACCATTACTTTACTCTTTTCTGTGCTGACTTCCATCCCATATGCGCCTGCTCTGTCTACCAGTCTGTTGGTAAGGTCTTGGAGTTCCTTGTTGCTGCCTCCCATGAGATCAATATCGATAATTGAAACTCTTACACTATTTTCTCGGCCACATCTAGTACAATAATTCAGTTGTATATCACATCAACAATGAGTTTTGTTTCATGCATATAGCCTGTGACGTTTCATTTTGATGTGTGAATTTTCCTAAATTGTAAAGCTCGAGAAAGTTAATGTGGTCTCCTTCACCCCCCCTCACCCCCCCCCCCCCCCCCCCCCCCCCCTTCCCTCACTTTGTTTTTTCCCATGTCTGTACCGCGAAAGCGGCTGTTGTCCTGATGTGAATATGTGGGATTTTTTTCTACAACAGAAAAGCAGTATTATGTATCCCCTGTGGGGGTGCTGGGGGCCCGACAGTATAAATGGCATCCCCACCATCTGGAAATTCTGTGCTGAGAATTCCCTCTTTTCTATCCCTCTCTTTGTTTCTGCTTTGTTTCTTTTCTTCCTGTCACCTTCTTGTTCATTTTCTGCCTTCTTGGTCCATTCTCCTGTCTTTTATCCAGAAAGACTTGAAAATTAATAATTATAACAATTCTCTTCCACGCCAAACTCAGATGCACTTGGGCTTGACTTATAGGCGCTTGACGACAGGGCAACGTAGGCTATTTTCGCTCATGTGACAGGCAACAATTATTGTTGTTGTTAAAACGTTCGACGACGACGACGTCGAAGAAGTATTCTGAAGTGTGTAATGTTCGTTGTGTCACATCACCCTTCTCTCTGAGCACATGACGCACTGTTATGACTACTAGCTTTTACTACATCAGCAAGGGAAATACACTTATTTCAGGCGCTGTGGCCTGAAAATGTCTTAAAAAAAATTCTTTTATATCGAGGATAATGGAATAAGCACCCATGTGCTTCGTTTCATCCAGTCCCCATGTGATACAGTTTTGTAGATATTGTCGTACATCTTGTCGTCTTGACAGATGGTGTAGTTGAGTGCATAGAGTGACTTCCATTCTGTGGATCCATGAAGTTGTTGGAATTCCATTACCCTTCATGTTGTTCAAAGCCCCGGTGATATCAGCGAGATGAATGTGTATGGCTGGGGCGGAGGTGAGATTGGAATGAGCGGCATGGGGACAGCAGGACAGGAACGTTACAAAGGACGAGGCAGCACCCCCAAAAAAGGTTTTATTTATTTATTTATTTATTTAGGCCTATTTATTCTTTCATATCGAGGATAATGGAAAAAGCACTCATGTGCTTTTTTACATCCAGTCCCCGTGTGTATGCAGTTTTGTAAATCTGTTGTAAAATTTTCTGTGATGCAGGTTCTGAGTTTATATATATTAGACCATCAATTTTTTTTCGTGATGCGGGTTTTGATTTTGTTATTTCCCCTTATTTTTTTTCTGATGCAGTGTTTCCACAAATCTGTTTATCACCTTGAATGAACGGCTGGGCTATCTTAATTTTATTGGTGGTTTTCTTTTTCTTTCTTTTTATTTATTTATTTATTTTTAAATCGATGGACCTTAGTTGTATGGACTATTGTAAGTTTATTGATCAGTCTTCAGTTTAGTTTCTGAATGAGTTGTTGACTTAATAATAATAATAATAATAATAATAATAATAATAATAATAATAATAATAATAATAATACATGGAAGTTATATAGCGCTATATCTTGTAAAAAAACAAATCAAAGCGCTTAAAGCTATCTGTTCGTAGCCTGCTCCTGCTTTAGACTAATGCAGCTTGAGTAAGGGGGGTATTGGTTTTCTGATGTAGGTGGTGAAGATAATCATCCATGTATGTGCAAGATAATCACCCATGTATGTGCAAGATAATCACCCATGTATGTGCAAGATAATCACCCATGTATGGTGCAAGATAATCACCCATGTATGTGCAAGATAATCACCCATGTATGTGTATGATGATCAACATGTATGTGTATGATGGTCACCATGTATGTGCAAGAGAATCACCCATCTATGTGCAAGAGAATCACCATGTGTATGTATGATGATCATCCATGTATGTGCAAGATAATCACCATGTGTATGTATGATGATCATCCATGTATGTGCAAGATAATCACCCAATAGGTTACACAGTGGCAGCAAAAATCAGAGCATGCTTGGTGATTTATCAGGACATGCATGTACGCTTTTCTCCTTAGTTTACATACTCAGTCTTATTCAGGCGTGTTATTCTAAGTTTGTGCAGTGTTAACATGTATCACAGTTTAATTCGTAAAGTATTGAAAAAAAGATATTCTAATGCATTGATCAGCGTCTTAGTGTGTGTATGTATGTATGTGTGGTGTGTGTGTGTGTGTGTGTGTGTGTGTGTGTGTGTGTGTGTGTGTGTGTGTGTGTGTGCATGCGTGTTCGAGAGAGAGAGAGAGAGAGAGAGAGAGAGAGAGAGAGAGAGAGAGAGAGAGAGAGAGAGAGAGAGAGAGAGAGAGAGAGAGAGAATTTATGTTAGGCACTAACGTTCAGACCCAATAAATTATAGTTATTCTGGGGGGGGGGGGGGGGGGGTTGGGTTGTTGTTGTTGTTTGGGGGGGGGGGGGGGGGGATTTGTTTTTTCACACTATCTATCCTATGCACAGTTTATGTCCCCTTGACTGAAACTGACTTGACTTTTTCCAGTAACTTTCCAAAGAGTTGTTGGGAAACTCCTAGGAATTTTTCAAGTCGTGTGTCATAGCCAAGTCAGACCTGGCAGAGTTTATCCTACCAAGCGCCGCGTGGACCATGATAGGGAAGCTAGAGGGAGCGCGCAGTGAGATGCTCACCCCAGGATGTTTTCACCACGTCCTTCAAGTGATGATAACATTACATCCTTCCATTCAGACTTCCCTAGAATCTCCCGATTCCGAGGTGACAAGGACTCACCACAGATGCGGAAGAGAAGGAGAAATGAACACAGAGGTCGCGTTGAGACCATTAGGCTCCTAATCTATCAATGTGTTCTGATCAAAGAGGATGAAGAGGATTTACTGAGGGATGAAGTGGAGGTCCACCTAGACGTTTGAATCATATCAAGGATGTACTTCACGCTTTCTTACCAAAAAAATCCCAACTAACCAACCAACAAACCAAAACCACACCAAAAAACAAAAAAAAAAACACCCAGAGTCAATCAGACAAATAGGGTACACTTGCTGTGTTTGCAAAGTGGTTTGATGAACATTCCATCCCTGAAGTCAGAATGCAGCTATCTGACTAGTGGGAGTAAAACGGTCGAATACGAAAAATCTCGTCATTGGTGAACCTCGGAACTGTAGCCGAGGATCTAGTGGTGAACCCCCCCCCGCCCCAAAACATTCTCAAGTCCGTATCCAAAAAGATGATAATGGAATATTATGTTGCTCTGCCCTGCCCATTCACCAACAGAGTTTTGGGTAGAAGCCAGACCCCCCCCCCCCCTCTCCAAAGAGCTTCTGGTGGAATATAAGATCACAAGAGCTCTCTCTCTCTCTCTCTCTCTCTCTCTCTCTCTCTCTCTCACACACACACACACACACACACACACACACACACACACACACACACAACACACACACACACACACACACAAAGACGGCAAGTTTAGTAGTTTTTAGTTAGCCAGTCTTTATTCAAAAAATAGTTCTTAAAACGGTGCCCACACTAGAGTGAGAACAGACGGGAGCGTGACACAGCACGTGCAGCCCGGTTCACGTGCTGAGCAGGCCCCGTCAGTCTACAATCTCATCTGTTGGTTGGGGCCTGTAACACCTGATGGAAAACACACGCTTCTCAACAACTGAAACAGATCGTTAAACAATATGTACAAAATCAACTCTGATGTTCTACGCATCCCAGGAGATACGATCTATCACTGTTTAAAGAATAAATAAATCATACACATGACGTGAAATCCGACACATCTGTACAGAGAGTGGTATCCCATGTTGGTAATAATCATCATATAATTATGTGCTGCCCCTGTAGGTTGGATGGTTGTGGCATCTTTCCGTCGGTCTACTTCCAGACGCTCGCTACCTCTGTGACATTCCTGCTTTCTCGCGTCCCCCGCTAGGCTTCTGGCAGTGTCGGTATGCCCTGATTTCTAGTTCAGTTATCGGTGAGTAATTCCGTTCTGTCCCGGCGGCCACCCCCCAATATAATCTCCCGACAAGCTGTTCGCTTACATCACAAACAGAATTCACAATCCTGCACAGATTGTGATCAAAAAGCTGCAAGCGATCACATTGACTCTGCTGATCAAGCAGAGAGAAAGAGAAAAAGAGACACTATGCGGTGTATGCTTTTTATTACTTTTGTGTCTTGCAAGAAAACTTCAGCTCATTTAACGAAAAATCATTCTTAAGCCGAACAAAAAAACCCAAACGCAAAACCTGTGGACAAGTTGTTTTTTTGTTCTACATCTGTACAAGTGTGCAAGGTCTATATCATAGAATCAAAGTAGAAAAGTATGAATACAAAACAAGACTTTGAAGAACACAGACTAGTCCTCACAGTGAGAGGCAAACCAAGAGTCAAAGAGCGGCATCAGTGTATATCTACATTCGGCAAGTGAGGATACATGATGCACACAGGACGACCAGCGAAATCTACCATTCTGACAAGTCAGTGCACGCGGAACAAAAGGTCGCTACTACTTGCCATCAAAATGCCTCTTTGTTCTTTGATTTGGCAGATTTCATTTCACCATGATGGCTTATATCAATACTACTGTTATTATTTTTGTGACAAGGTTCTACTCCCTTGTGTTTGGGAGATTTGGGTCACACAAACTTCAAGGAAAACACGCCAAGAGTTGAATTTGTCCGTTCAACTCTTCATCACAAGGCTTGTAATTCAATCACAAAATAATGATGTCGTAATAATCTATCTAGTTCCATTTAAAAACTCAGAAGACTAAAAATCAACTAAATCCAGCATAACATCATTCTTAGTTCACGACACATATCAAAGGCCTGTATTCTTTCTGGGAAGTGTAACATTTATAAAACTATATACAGATAATATCAAAAAAATGAAAACAAAATTGACATTTTCTGCATGCTAGTTTCATCATGTGAACAATAAAAACAGTCTTGCACCATAACCACAGTGTCCAAGAATAATGTCATTCTGGAGACGAACAAATACGTTGACAGGTTTTCAAGAACGGTTCAAAGTCCACCATAATAAAAGCTTTTACACCAACAAACAAAAAACAAAACAAAAAACAACAAAAAAACGAAGATCATAGGCGAAGCTGAAGAGTTTGAGAGTTGTCCATGAAGAGCGAATCAGCAAGAACTCCAGATGGGATGAAAAGCAGCCCAGCCCCTGTCCTTCCCCGTGCTGTGTTGTGCTGTAGTGTGTACATCACTCCCCTCACCTCCCTCCTTCCTCTTCAGTACGGGGCCTCGTGGGAGCGGGCTGCGGACTCATCCCCTTTACCACCACCACTTCTGCACAGTGCAAACAGTTCCCCATCTCAATCACCACCATCTTCCACTCACAGCCATCGTCCAGTTTGGCAACATTTTGTCGCATTGACATGTTGTTCGTCAACAGTCCTATCTTACCTCTTACACACCATTGTATTTTTAAGTCTTCTACGTTTGTAAATGTTTATTCATTATGATACATTGGTCAGCTTTTAGTCTATAAAAAAAAAGTCAGGTCAGGAATTGCCTGACAGTCACTGCTTAGTATTATCTCTTTGGTTGGGTCCTTTGCTTTGCAAATCTAGCAGCTTGCATTACAGGCCATTGCACAGTCTTGACTAGAGAGTCAACGGCTTTTAGGGAAAAGTGAACTTTGTTGATATGGGACTTCGTGTGTAGAGCTGTCAAAATGACTTGCAGGGTTTCTGTTGGCCATAGCAAGTATAACTTACAGCTAAAGATAACCAAAAAGTTTGTGAGTGCTTCATTAACAGGTTTGACTAAATAACCACCAAAAAATGTCAGCAAGTTGGGCTTTTTTTTTGTTTTAATGATTTAATTCTTTAGCGTTGTCTTTTGCATAAACTGCCATGATAAGAGCTTCCTCAATAACTATTTAAAACTAAAACCTTTATTGGAAGTCCTAACTTTGACGGACTTTAAATTCGATGCGAAATATAAACTTTGCAGCAGACTAAATTTGTAAAAAGTAAAATGCAAACACATACAACCCAGTCAAAATGATCTTTAAAGATTTGTCATAGAAAACAAGTTTTATCCATTTGATTTCAGCATAGTTGACTTTTAGCCAAAAGTAACAAACACATTTTGACCCTTTTCAGAAACAGTTAAATTAACTTAAGTGTAAAACGAAAACACCGCCTCTGCCAGTCTATATCAATATCTTACTTTTATGTTACTGTTTTAGTCAGTGAGTCGACAATCAATGACTTGGTCGTGGCTCAACGCGCTTCCTTTCACTGCTGTTGCTTAAAAAAAAGCTTTACTTGCTGATGTTCACTATGAATAACTGTTATTTAACCCAGTTCCAATTTGAATGTCCTGTCGCGCACACTAAGGATTAGTATGAATGATTACAATATATTCAATCGTAATGTCTTGTTGTAAATGCTTTCTTCATACTTGAAGATACTTGTAACATTTATCAAATGCTTCACTGACTGGACCTTGTTCAAGAAATTCAACAAAACACAATTCCTGAAAAAAGAAAAAAGTCATTTTCAAAAACCTGAAAAACGGATCATCAACATGATCATTGCCCATCATCATCGTTAGGTTGAAAATCAAGATGTTTTTAGTTTGGCACTTTACTGCCAGCTTGCACATCCATTCACAAACACAGCACGGTCAAACAACTGAAGCAAAAAGCCAACAGAAGCTCAGCAATGTCAACAAATCATATGAGAACCAAACTCTAGCATAAAGTAAAAACAAAAAACCCCAACAAAACCCAACAACAAAAAGAACAACAACAACAAAAACTGTAGCTTAAAGTAAAAACAAAAAAACCAAAAACACCACCACCACCACCAAAAACTAGCCTAGAATCTCAGAAAAACACACTGTAGCTTACGGTCATCAAAAAATCCAACAAACAAACCCAAATGTAGCTTAAAAGTCCCCCCCCCCCCCCCCCCTAAACTATAGCTCAAAGTCACAAAAAACCTAAGCTATAGCTTAAGGTCACAACAAAACAAAACTCTAGCTTAAAGTCACACAAACAAAACTGTTCTTAAGGGCCAACAAACAAACTTAGCTTAAGTACAACAAACAAATGTTTCTTAAGGTCACAACAAAACAAAACTCTAGCTTAAAGTCACAACAAAAGAAAACTGTTTCTTAAAGTCGCAACAAAAGAAAACTATAGCTTAAGTTGCAACAACAACTTGCAGTTCATATCATACCACTGCTTTCAATGTTAACCTGATATTCAGTCTAACTTTATCGAATGGGGATTGACATACCAACCTTTCACAAATAAAACATCGACCAACATTTTGTACGATGAAAGACAACAAAAGAACTAGTAAATGAGCAAGGTTTAAGATTAATATTTTATTTATTAAAAAAAAGGACTATGACTACAAGAATGCACTGCACACAAATAAGTTTGATATTGCACTGCAAACAGTGGTAGATGAATGCTGTACTACACATGAAGAGTTTAGACATAAGAATTATCTTAGATTATGGAACACATGGGTAAGAGAAATAAGATTATTTCCTGCAGAATTTATAGCAATTTGTCATCATCTGTTACCGGCTCCATACCACAGTCTTACAAATGAAACACAATACCGGATAGCAGCGGACAACCATAACAAATTCTACAGGAGATAATCTTATTGCTCAGATTTACAGAAAGTGTCTACTTTCTAAAAAATCTGTACCAGCATCGAGCCTGACTAAGATTCTCTCTTGCAGCTTCCGACAGTGATAATGGTACTATTGAGGACGACGATGACAATGACCAATGAAGACAACTACTATGAAGACGTGCAACAAAGGTTTGTCTGTGAAAATCTCAGCAAGAGCTCTGTCAGTCCAACACTCGGTTGAAGTCTTTCACTCTATGTCCGATTAGACACTGGAAGTGACACAGATCAGGTCCCAAACATGCAGGAAAGAACAGCACTGGTCAAAACCATCCACGCCACGGATCCATTACTTTCTGTTCCACTCTTCTTTCCCACCGACGACACACAGGGAAGAAAAGGAGTTTCCACGTACAGTTCTGAAAGGCTGGGAAGTGGGGGAGAGATGGTAGAGGTTGTATCGGTACAGAGAGGTGGATGGGGCGTTGGCATTCCACACTATGAACACTATTATACAGAGTGTAACTAGGAGACAGCTAAGAACTTCTTTGCACTCATATACAAGAGAACAGTATAGTTGGTTTCCTTCGTCATGATTATCGAAATAATCACACAAAGATGGGAGTTTTTTTTTTTATCCCTTTGCATACTTACCTGTTCGTGCATTGTGCAAAAACACACAAGAGCACCTTTTATACACTGATTCAATTAGCAGCTACACTGTTTTTTGGAGGATTTTCATGTTGATGAACAATCAACTTTAAAAAAAAAGAGACTCAATTAATTTTGTAAGGGAAACATTGATTATTGTTGACAGACTTAGAACAGCCCATTGAATCTGATTAAGTTGTCGATGACAATCAACACGGATCTAGTGGGTACATCTTCAAGGTTCTACAAACTCGGTTTCCTTGCAAGCAATCCACATTTTCGCGAATTTATTTCGATAATCACCTAAGACAAAAGATCACTACATCCTACGTTGGGAAAAGACGAAGGAATGTGGACAATAGGAAAGAGGTAGGGGAGGGGGAGGATCAGGCCACGGTTGATATCTGGTTCTTACCTACCCTCCCAGACCCCATCAGCCCCGGCAGTTTCTTAATGCCTTCGTGTCTTGTTCAGCGTCCGCCGGATGCGTCGTCTGAGATCGGACATTGGAGGGTTGGCGGGGTCTACGCCGCACTGTGGAACCATCAACAACGTCACATCCCCCCTCGGCTCACTCTCCACACTCTACTTTACTTCAGACCACTACTCCTCTTTCACTCTCATGCGCAGTTTTAATCACGTCAACTTCGTGTTTTTTTTAAAATGAATTTATTCTAAAGACATGCATATCTGTCTTGTACAAACCACCCTATTATTTCATGGCAATGCACTACACTTCAGATAGAGAACAGTGTTGATCTGCTGTTTATTTCCAGTGTAAAGTGTAAGAAAATTTTAAAAAATCCTATAGGTCTATTCTGAAAATCTACTTTTCTGTGTACATCTTTTAAAGTAGAACTCAGAAAATAGATCTGCACAGAGAAAAGTAGACAAAAACCAGGAATGGTACCTATCATACACGAGATGGATGGATTAAATACATCAGAGAGTATTTAAAAGTGGCCTTGAAACAGCAGTTAGCGCAGGGATAGTATGGACTCCCGTAAGTAGGCTATAAGCATATCACTTTTGGAAGATTTTTCTTTTTGCTCAAGGCTTGTTCCACTCACAGGTCCTTTAGACACGGTGAGAATGCTGAACCCACATAGCTAAGTTTAATCGTCTTCATGAATAATGCCAGTTTCACAAAACTGGACCAGTACAGTAGATGTTTACTTTTCCTCCCTTTCCAACCCAATGATAAAGCCATGTGGAAGGTTTTTATCAGTGGCAGATAGAGTGAAGCCATCATATAATCATTGCAGAGTATGGCTTTGTTTTGGCCTGGTGTGAAGGCTACACTATGATTCTTGTCAGTTAAAGGGATCAGAGGGTGGCGTCCTGTCTATGTTGCAACGCAGCTTGCAGCACAGACTACATCCACGTGCAGTAGAATTAGGCCATCTCTAGTGGGTGGTATCATGGCGGCCTACCACTGTTCATTCCCCATGGACTGTAGAGTCTATGGTGACAAAGACAGGACTGGGTGTGGCTGTAGTTACTAGACTAAGTACAGTTGGGATAAACAGCTGGGAACTAGCAGAACGGGACGTCACAGAATGAGATGTAGATATAACTTTACAGCATCATGTTTAAAAATGCGTCACATTTGGAAATTTCAAATACTGAGGCAACCTGTCTATTTACAATAGTTTCTTTTTTTTAAATATATTGCTGTATTTTGCAACAGTATTTACAGCATAATCTAGGAATGCTGAATATAGAATTCCACCTGGCATAACAACCAATGCACAAGATCGCCCTTTGACTATGTTTTTTTTTTTTTTTTTGTACAAAATCTTAGTCAAAATGCTAACACAGATATTTGTCGCGAAAGTGAAGCAGCCTCTTAAAAAAATGGAAGCCATATTATTCAAACATCCAATTATTTCTTCAGCTATTGGTTTAGTACTACAGCTATTGTTTTAGTACCATAACTGTTTAAAAGGAACAAACTTTCCTAGCTTTGCAGTAAGCAGCAACAGCCAAAGACTAAAACTACACAATGCTCCTTTTGCATACATAATATATATATATATAATATATATATATATATATATATATAATATATATATATATATATATATCATATATCACTAGAAGAGAAAGGTTACAGATTATTACGTGCTTAGCAATGCACAAAGCAAAGTAACATAACATGCTCAATTTTTTTTTCTAACCGTTACCTTTACACTAGTCTTAGGAAGAAAACGCAAAGAAGGAAAACAGCTGATATGAAATTTGATAAAGAAACTTCAACACTCCAAATTCTTGAACAAAACAGACACTGCTGTGGATACAGGACGGCTCATACCGAACACAAACCTGCAGATTGGTAATATTGAATCCACACAACAGACTGTTTTCATGAGCTGTGATGAACAGGCTAAAAAATGAACAGACATATCAACAACTATTTTAACTCTACCTAGTAAAGGCTGTTACAACACTAAATTTTCCAGTTCTATTGCTCGTATTTATTATTGGCTGAGGATAGTATTCGCAACCTTTGTAAAACTGAGAAAAAGCAGTTTTATTCAAATTTTGCATCTTGATTCTTCTGTTTCCTCTTTTTCACTTCTTTCAATGAACAATCAGAACTGAAACCAGAGCTGTAAACTTACACTATGACACACATAACTGTTGAATCGATGCTGTCGAGAACGTCGGTGCTTTGACCCCCCCCCCCCCCCCCCCCCCGCGCTACTTTCCTGTACCAGCCCAGCATAGAAATACCTACATTTTCAGCCATGTTTCAATGTATCCAACAACTCGGGACGTACAATTCCCCTAAAACATAACCGCACCAAAGCCTGTATCAAAGTCCACTAAATTATGGAATCTATACTTGTCGATCCAATTGCTATTTGCTACATGGAATGTCATTAGTGGCAGGACTATAGCATTATTCCTAGTGCTGTGAGCGGTTTGTAGCAAAATATGTCAGTGTGCTGTTTTACATAGTGTAGTGGTTAAGTGAGTGTGCTGTGTTACTTAGTGTTGAAGCTAGGAAGAAAGCGGTACTGTGACGCAGCATGCAAATGAACTCGTGCAACACCGATCCTACCTCCTTTTGTTTTTCTCCATCAAACAAGGCCCGCTACTGAGAGACCATGAAACTGATCAGTTGGGACAGAATGGCTATAAAGTTAATGTGCTAACCCACCCTCCTCAGTCACTGAAGTCATAACAAGGTTGGAATATGGTAACTGTAATCGATGCAATACCACGCACAGATTACAGTTTCCATTCATTACACCTCCTCCCCCCCTCCCCTGGAGGTTTTTCAGTGTGCTGAATATTCCATGTACGCTACATGGCCCCTACAGAGAAATCCTCTTTGCAACTGGCTCTCACTGATCCGAAAGACTAGCAACCTGACCACCACTTAAGAGTTTGATAAAATGGGAAAGAAAACCAACAATAAAATATAACAAATAATGATGATGCAAAGTGTGTGTCGACTTTGAAATAGCTCGGCCTAGAGTCTCTTATACTGCCGTCACAAAGATATGCCGTGTGTGCTGTTAAAGTATTAAGTTTTCTCCACTAACACAGTCCAACACTTTTCTTTCACTTGTCATAACATCATGTTCTCCACGGTTGTAATTCAGTTCTAATGCGTTTGTTTGCAGCTAACTCGTACACCTTAACGCTGTTATGAATGAATGAATTTTTAAAAATCAATTTCCTTACTTCGGGAAAAGCATGACAATGATACGATTATCGGTAATACTGTGATTTTATTGAAAAGCGTGACAAAGCTAAAACTTTTCAAGCAAAAAAGGTAACTTTCTGGACACAAAGGTTACAAACATTGATATTGAGAATGCATTGGTTCAGGTATGTTGAGCTACAAAATCATCATTTCTAAGAGAGAGAGAGAGAGAGAGAGAGAGAGAGAGAGAGAGAGAGAGAGAGAGAGAGAGAGAGAGAGAGAGAGAGAGAGAGAGAGAGAGAGAGAGAGATTGCAATCAACGCATCAACTACAGAGTACACCGTATACATACTACATACAGTAATCTACAACTTTTAATCTGAATAAATGACTCTGCCTGTTAATGAAAGCGTTGCGCATGCAAAGCACTACTTACTGCGTAGTAACTGGGGATTTTTACCGTAGCGCGCTGCCTCTCAGTGTATCCGCCATCGACCCTGGAATAACTAGAAGGTCAGTGAGCCCAGCAGAACACAAAACAACACAAGTGGCGTTATTCACCATGCTAGCAAACACCAAACAATAGTCCACGCCATGTATTGGCAAGACTGTATTTGTGCCAAAATAATGAACAATCCTTCATGCAAAAAGCCAAGAAAAAACAAGATGGATTCAACAGCATGGTTATAGCCTAACAGTAACCCTTTTCAAAATTTTATACTATAAGCGATAAAGACTCACTTATGTGCGTACAAGAAATGGTTTTCTAAAACCTGGGGTTGGATGCATCAGCGCCACACACACACACACACACACACACACACACCACACGCACACGCACACACACGCACACACATAGACATACAGAATCGCACGCGTGCATATCAAACAGATTTGCTATGTTTCTGGACTATGAATAATCTTACAAATATTCCATATCCTTACTAAAGGTCTGACAATAGTAAGAAACCAGTCGTGTGATTAACTACGCAAAAAACTTGATACATTCCTTATGCAAAGGAAAATGTCCTGTACTTTTTAACTTATCTGCTTCACTACTGTGTCCACCTCAGCAGCACACCTCCCTCCCTCATTCACTATTTCAACATGTTGCCTAGCTGCAGTTAATATGTTCAGCAGTTGATTCTTTTAGCTGAGGCAATGTCTTTCTTTTACAGTTCTGTGAGATGGATCTATTCTTTGTCATTTACAGACACCGCTCAATATAATTTTTATTTTCCTTTTTTCCGAGGGGAGAGGGGGGGGGGAGGGGGGGCAAAAGTTACCGAGACACCAATTCTCAAAAAATATGTATGTGCCGATGTATGCCTTACCAACACGAAATTTAGCCTATGTGCTGCTGTATGACTTGATTTAGTTCGTTGCTTTTTTCTTCAGTTATATATGGCAAGTTTTTCTTTCAACCAATGAGAAAAAAAAAAAGCAACCTCATGAAAGTCCCACATTAATTGGGTAAAACTGAATCATTTTTTTGTCTTTCTTGTATCAGTGTGTAAACTCAGAAACTATCCGGGTGCCATCACACACACACACACCACACACACACACCCACACACACACACACACACATATATATATATATATATATGCGCGCGCAGTCACATGTCGACAGATACCCAAACACAACGTCAATTTTGTGTGTGTAAAATACCAGTTATTTCTAAAACCGGGGGGGCGGGGGGCTAAGGGGAGATGGAGAAATGCATCATTGGATTTTTTTTTATTCCAAGCTTGGCAGTTTTGGTCATGGTTATGTGAAAAGCATGACTTGGTCCTCTGTGGCAAATGATATCATGCTCATTTGAAATGTCTGTCCTGTGCAGTGTCCAACCTGTTTTCCACCCGGCTTTGTGACTGGCAATAGAAAATTCTCTCTCTCTCTCATTCATCTCTTTCTTCTTTAAATTCTCCATACAGCAAGTACTTTCACAGCACCATATCAGGACAACAACCCACCTAGTGACGTCTTGTATGTGGAATATATTTTGAACATATGAACAACCCCCCCCCCCTCTCTCTCTCTTTGCCTCTCTCTCTTTCTACTCTTGCACATTCACTTCACTTCACCACACACACACACACACACACACACACACACACACACACACACACAACACGCACACTTTTCCCACAGTCATTCTCAATAATTGTACTAGATACAGCTAACGACTGAATAGTACACCTTGTAGGTCTATGATACAAATCGTGCGATGGCCATGCAGAGATCAAGGTCTATGTGTTAAGGGACAGCACAGTAGGGCAGGCAGGCGTGCACACAAAGGGCAGATAATTATCCCCATCCTACTTACCCCTTGAGAATACCAGCTTAACTCCCACACTGGTTGTTGTTGTTTTTTTAAACCGACTCTAAGTTTAAACACCGTTCGATGTTATAGACACCTAACTTCTAGGGTATCGACTTTGACATATGGTAGTAATGATCTGTTTGAATGACTATTTTGCCTGGAACTACATACGATTCATTTTGATTATTACTAATTACAGAATTGATCGTCATTAGGTGGCAAATGAGTAGGAGGTAATTCATGTTTCTAAGACACTTTAGTATAGCGTTCCACCAGAACTATCGCGATTATTAGTTCTCATCATCATATTCAGAAGTGCACAGTTACTAACAGGAGCCTCAATAAAATAACAACTTCTACATTATACCTTGATATCTTCACTACTGTTTGCGGCGTAAGCAAAGCACATAAGCAAATGTTTAGGAGAGTAGTGTGCTCATCAGTAAAGTATATTATATAACATTAGTGTTTGAGAAAACTGTTAATATGGGCAAAAGTTGAAAGCATAAACTTCTTTCCAACCTCTAAATTTAGTCTCCCTCCCCCCTTTTTTTTTTTTTTTTTTAGCAGATATGGCTGATGACAATTTAAGTAATATTTTTTACAGCTCTCAGATGGCATTACTTTTTAATGCCTTACGACGGAATATCCATGTTACAATAACCATTCAGAAATTTCCAAAATATCACCGTAGACAGGAGTGACTCAATCCTTGTCATGAAAAACTCTTGGCATTATTTGCCTGTGTTCTCTGTGTACCACTCAGCCACGAAGAGAGGAGGATGAGGATGGCCTGAGTGTGGACTGGATAGCTTACCCTTCTTTAAATAATATCATACAATCGCCCTTGACCTGACAGCGAATGCTGGCTGGCTCTCAGTGTGGCTTACTTTTCGCAATTCAGTCTACCACCAGGCTCTTATTAATTTTAGACTTATGCTTAAAATGAACACGACTGATCTACATATACTTGAAATTAAAAAAAAATTGTGAGTTCCAGTGTCTTTGGTTTTAAATGCCTGTTTCTTGTTTCTGTAATCTCTTTCATAACAATGTGTTCGTGCATCTTGGTCTGGAAAGATATTAGATAGGCCACTTAACTTCAAATTCTTTACTTCAAAGTTTCTCTATCTGTAGACTTGTAATTTAGCATTTTGAATGAATTACACTTTACAAGAGCTAACTACATCGCAATGTAATCGGCCTCGCAATAAAAGGGTATTTGGCAGTGATTCCTTTTAATTCTTGCTTTACACTATACTGAACAGTTTTGCTTATTACTCATGACAATAAATTCATATAAAAACAATGGCAGAAAACAAAGTTATGGACGATCCCAGCAATGCCAAAACGCGTGCCTCTATACTCTGCTGTAATACTACTTTTTCTAATCTGTTGTGTCTGAGTTTCCAAATCTACTGACTCTAAAGAGGATTATCATTTAGGTTATACGTCTGCTCTGAAATCTTCACGACAGAAAAAATACAGGCAGGCCTAAACAGATCAGTCTGACAAATCCAATATAAAAGAGAAGTAAATGTTCCGAGGCTGCTTCTAACTGAACATACTAAGGAAGTCACCTAGAAACTGTGAGTGAAAGAACATAGCTGCTTCCAGAAGAAAATCGTTCAAAGCTATGGCATGACAGGTGGGTACGTTCCTTACCTTCACTCCTTAACCTGTTCAGGGGGAATAATCCGTAGAATATGCAAAGGATCTATATCTTCTCTCTTTCAGATCTGGTGGCAAGAATCATGAGTTGACACAAAGGTGATCAAATGAAAAAAAAAATTATAACGTTTATAGGAAAAGATGGAATCTAAAGTTAAAAATATCAGCTGGGCTGATTTATTCATGTACAGGAATTTTTTCCCTGGAAAATGGAAAGGGGCTTCCCACAGCAACAGCTCAGGAAAAGGACATAAATAGGACCACATCAAAGGGACAAACAATCTCACTGAGATGGTTTGACATGGTTAAACGTTGTACAGGTGACACAGAAAATGGAAAACCCTTCTGAATTCAGGCAAAGAGGAAATTGGTCATAAAAGGGGAAGTGTTTCAAAATTACCAACACTGACAAACCATATCATTAAAGACCATAAAGGGAGGGGGGGGGGGGATGTCAAAGGGGCGGGAGGTGGAAGGGGGTGTACACCTTATGAAGAACACTGGAACTGAGGAGAGGCAAAACATAGATAAGGGGGGGGGGGGGGAGATATCATAAGAAGAGGTGAGCAAAGATGATGAACAAAAAATTTGGGAAAAGTGACGAAGAGAGCTTACCGGGATAATCGAGGATGGCTTCACATATTACTGGGGAAAGATGACGGAATTCTGAAAGGAGGTACTTCAACCAGATGCTTTTCATGGGAGGATTTAGTACGGGAACACCTATACTACCCATCATCGCTGTCTTTTCTGGGAGCCGAACTGATGGTTCCCCTTGGAGGAACGTTCAGTCGGGGATCTGGAAAGTCGTAGGGACTGGGAAAGTATTTAACAGGCGAGGGTTTCCCCAGAAATCTGGATCTCTTTCTGGCGGTTTGGAAGGGGACGGTGACCACCTGTTCTCTGCCACTGCCAGGGCGACGGATCACCACTTTGGACAGCACTTTGGTCTTGGAACCTCCTGCCGGGGTCGACTGGCAAAAAGAGCATTACCACTGAGTGTTTTGTCACCGGCAACAGTGCGCTCTCACTCTTGAGTAACGCGCAACAAATTTCAATAGCAGATCATCATTATTGCTGAGGGTTTTGTCACCAGCAACAGCGCACTCTCACTCCTGAGTAACGCGCAACAAATTCCAACAGCAGATCATCATCAATACTGCTGAGGGTTTTGGAACAAACAACGAATGCATGACATGGCCGAGAACAGCAGGTGTGCTGTGTCCCCAGGTGGAAGAGACGAGGAGGGGCTGGTACACTGGACCTACAACGGGGTCAGGCAGACTACATACTGAGTACATCATAGTCAACACCACACACACCCATGTTCAAACTCGCAGTCCAAGTTCCAGCTACTGACACACCTGGTTCGTTCATGCAGTGGCTGAAAAACTACAGACATGATTACGGGGCACACGTCACGTACTGAACGTAAAAACCAACCTTTTATTCTCAGTTAGGACATCCTACACAAAATGAAACAATGACAATAGATAAAAACAGATGAGACACAATTGAGTGGAAAGGGATGATACGTGCCAACCATTGTCATCTGAAACATGTCATTCAGTACTCTTGGAGTTTCATTATATGGGTGGTATTAGCAACAAAGTTCAGATGTGGATTACAATGTGTTTGCACGCATTATCCATTCTAAAAAAAGTGTTACAGTTTCAATTGCAGTTAAATACTCCGTACACTAGAATGCATCAGTTCTAATTTAATGCACACTAGAGTCAAAATGACATGCAAGTTAACACCATGAGAACACGTCATATATTTTCAGGACAAGGCATACAAGAATAATGAGGGCTCTTTAAAAAGCATTGACTACTGTCTTCTATGCATTTACATTTGAAATGAATAGATTAAAAGACAAGAACTCACTTCAATCAAGTCAAATGAATATGTGATGTCCTCTAAAATATCTGCTGGAAGAAATTATTCAAGACAGTAACTTGAATGCAATCTCATTCACGTTATAAAATGAAACATCAAGGAATGACTCAATAACCCTTTTCCATACAAACACAAAAATGAAACAAACTTGCACACCCATTTATACAAAGCATAAACATTCATATACATCCACACAGACGTGATTGAATTTTATATTAAAATATGAACTAAAAACATAAACACAATACACAAGAAAGGGAATAACACCAGATGAATATTCAACCTCAGGAAAGTGAAGAATTGATTTGAAAGTCCCCTTTTTAACTACTAACAGGAAGTGGGGTAGTATTCCCTCTGTTTACTTAAAACCATCGAAACATGCGAAGAAGCGGACGGCGCGAATTACAAGAGAACACCCAATGTTGTCAGCATGCAAGCAAACTCTCAAATTTGGAACATCATAATCACTGAAGCCATGCCCGATAATGAATACCAAAAAAAAAAAAGGAAAAGTAAGTGTTTATTTGCAGTGATTAAAATCACAGAGAAGCGCATGCAACTCTGATAAAAAAACAAATGCTCGCACAAAAACCAAACACCGGAAGTTGGCAGTGCGAGCATGCTCAGGGCACCTACGTATAGTCTCTTTTGTCCATTTCCGCCATCTTGCGCAGGACCCGGGCTGCGGCGTCAGAGGAATCGGCTCCCTCCTCGGGCAGATACCTGTCAAGCATCTGCCGATGGCGATCCATGCCTTCCTGTGCTGCTCTGACTTGTTGTCTGATGCGGCCGAAGGAGGAAGGCTGATTCAAGAGATCCTTGGGCTTCATTACGGAGTCCAAGCGATACTGTGTGCCCAAGCAAGCGCAAGGACACCAACATAGACGGAGGGGCACGTCATGGGCATGTGAGAGGGGGGAGTCACAAACAGACGACGTGGAAAGAGTACTTTAGTGGTATGGGAGCTGAGAAATAAAATCCCTCTCTCTGTGTCAGTTAAGGAAAGTAAAATATTTTCCTGTGTCTGAAGAGGGAGTGGCTTAAGTTTCTGGTGTGAGGCTGAGTTGTCTTTTCAGCAATTTACTGCAATTTTTTGTACACTGATAAACAAATTTAAGACTGTAGGTTCAATATGACAAGTACCAATCGTTCTCTCAATAAGTTAGGAATATGAGCTTCGTCAGTCAAAAATCAACACACATGATAAAAAAAAAAAAAATCATGACGGTTGTGTTGTACTTTGGGATTTTTACATACATTTCAGTTTTGAATTTTCTTATCAAGTAAGTGGTTATTGCAGATTAGCTCATCAACTACATCTTTTCCTTAAAAAATGGTATTAGAATTCCAAACATTGAAAACTTGTATCTATAACACCCAATAATCTGTTTCTTTTCATCATGGAAAATTACAACTCGGTTTCCCATTCGAAAGTAAGCTGTTTTCCTTTAACTATCTCTTCTTGGTATCAAGTTTATAAGCACACGTGCTCCTTCACTAATGGACTGCAGGTGATGAAAGAGACTGCTCTAAAAGTTGACTGAGCAATAGTGAAGAGAGTCGACAAGAGTGACCCTTAAGCCATCTGCAGGTTTCCT
The DNA here is from genome assembly GCA_030674155.1 of Stramonita haemastoma. Taxonomy (NCBI): domain Eukaryota; kingdom Metazoa; phylum Mollusca; class Gastropoda; order Neogastropoda; family Muricidae; genus Stramonita; species Stramonita haemastoma. Next base: position 57,974,673 of record CM060325.1, on the reverse strand, counting down.
TAGATTTCACGCACACACCACCTCTTCTCCTGTACTACAACACCACAGAGCTCTGCACCTTTTATTCAGTTTCATGTATCTGTCTCTCCCGCCTCCCATTTTACAAAACATGCATGTGGACATGAAATAACCTCCCCTAGGTATTTATTCAACTTCCTGTTCGTGAAGAATCTGACATATGACAAACTACGACTTTCTTCTCTTAAATTTTAGATTGCACTCTCTGGGGTCAACTGACACTGGCTACTGTGTGGGAATTAAGGGGCCATGGACCATACCAAAGTAAAAGTGTGTGGGGGACGGGAGGGGTGATTACCTGCCATGAAAGGAGGTTCTTGGGCTTGGTGTAGCCTTCATCCGTCCTTATGGCCTTCCGCTCCGTCATCTTCGGCTGAAAGACAGCAGTGGACTATGCCAGGGTGATTCACACCGAGTAGCCACTCTGCCTATACTCTGTGTGTGTGTGTGTGTGTGTGTGTGTGTGTGTGTGTGTGTGTGTGTGTTGTGTGTGTGTGTGTGTGTGTGTGTGTGTGTGTGTGTGTGTGTGTGTGTGTGTGTAATATGGGGTGTGTGTGTGTGTGTGTGTGTGTGTGTGTGTGTAGTGGTGTGCTAGAGTGCAATAGTTAATGTGACGAATCCACATATGCTGTGGGTTTGTTCTACACAAACTACAAAGGTGAAAAGGGAAGAAAATCAACCAATGCATGCAACACTGGGTCTTTTTTATGAAACAATTGTAGCAACAATTTCTCCCACTAACAAAATTTCGCGGAAATGAAAAGTTATTCCTACACACACAAAAAAATCTGTTAAACACTTTCAGATGATATAATCCGTTGCCAAAAAGGAAAGAAAACACTTAAAATTGCAATAAATTAATTCAGTTTAGCAAAGACAACACATCGAGTATCTTCTAATTTTTTTTTCGAATACCGAGCTGTTCACTCAATGATCAGCTTCAAAAACTTAATTCGCATGTTTCGATGATGGTGGTATAGCGCGGCACTAACAATGTGTCTTACTCTGTCACTCTACAAATCGTTCTCATGAAGGAAAAATTCACCCCAAAATGTACAAGCTTACTTATGTTGAACTACTGGGGAGGGCAGTAGGGACGGATTGGGTAGTACCACAGAGGGTGAGTAAGGTTGCAATCATCACCGGGACCTCTGAAGAATGCTCACACAGGAGCCGAAACTCCAGTAAGGTCAGACTAAAGGCAAGGTCCTTAATGGTTTCCCAAATTCTGCCTTTAAAGATTTTTTTTAATTGAAGTGATTTTTTAAAAAAATTCTTGACAAATATCATTTTTATTATGAGAATGAAGTTGTAATTGGCTAAATGCACTAGCTTTTTCTCACTATGTCCTCTCAATTATATATATATATATATATATATATATATATATATATATATATATATATATATATATATATATATATATATGAGAGAGAGAGAGAGAGAGAGAGAGAGAGAGAGAGAGAGAGAGAGAGAGAGAGAGAGAGAGAGAGAGAGAGAGGGGGGAGGGAGAGAGAGAGAGAGAGAGAGAGAGAGAGAGAGAGGGAGAGAGAGGAGGAGAGAGAGAGGAGAGAGAGAGAGAGAGAGAGAGAGAGAGAGAGAGAGAGAGAGAACTACTACCCTCCCCCCCAATTCCCCTAAAGAACCTTTGAACATACATTAGCAGTTTTCATGCTGGTGGGAAATACTTCTATGAAAATTACCAAAGTTGAGTTCAGTACTCTTTAAAAATTTGGGTCTAAATTTTAAAAAGCTGTAACAGTATGTTTCCTTAACATACAAAGAAGAAGTCCTAAGGTAGAAACTTTTATTTAGTCACTATTTTGTTTACAGGGATTGCCTTCATGTGACATTATAAAGACGGTTTTCGTCTCACCCCACCTTTTCTGTCATTAAAAAAATGGACAACCATGCAGACTTGGTTGTTGTTGTTTTTTACATGGTGACAAAAGTGTTGTAATTAGTTCCAGTATTTTGTCTTCTTTCCACTTACAGCTCACCCAACCCACATAAGGAAGTACTGATAGAACATGATTTGCATTTTCAGCAAAGATGAACATCCTGTCCTATATGACTGCTGGGGCATGCTTAAACATTTTCTTTTCTTTTCTTTTTTAATGGCTAAAGTAAGCTGCAATCATTTTTTGTGCTGCTAATCCTAGTACAGGGTATTCCTTTTGATTTGATACAGTTGTGTCTGAGGCGTCTTGTTGCTCTTCCTCCCACTCCTTGTCTCTCACGAAATAAGATTATCCCCAATATTTTCGCAAATACCAGGTTGTCTCATATGCACTGACACGAGATGAAAAAGAAGAAAGAAAGGCAGAGTGAACAGAAGACCACAAAAATGGATTAACAAATAAACTGGGTAAACCTGGAACAAAGCAAAAGGAGCAATAACTAACTTGCAGATATGAATGAGATGGGAAAACTAATGGGAACGGAAATTTTGAAAGTACACTAGGGAAAGCGCTTCTGAAGGAAAGTGATTTGTCGGGGTGGGTGGGGGGTGGGGTGGGTGGGGTGGGGGGTGGGGTGACACTAACTATAACAATTAATACAACTGTCCTGTGGTAACCATGGACAACCTGAACACAAACAGAGGTTATCATGGGGGGACATCTGAAACATTCACCACGGTTAGAACAAATAAAATACATCTAATCTGAAACACAAGTCTGCTGAGAAACAAATCATCCAAAACTTCAAAGTCAGAATAACAAGCACATGATGTTGAGGAGACGGGAACGCCACTCGACCAGGTTGTGCTGGATGGCGATCGATCGATCAATCGAGTAGTGTTCTTTTTTTTTCGAGATTTCCTCCCTGTTCTTTCTTCTTCACTGTTAACAAAAAACTCACACAAAGCTCCAATGCAGTTATTATGCAACCAGACGACAAATGCGCACTGAGCGGTAGACGGCATTCGAGCGTTAGCAATTTTGGAAATAGATTTGGCTCTCCAGCACCACCATGGGCAGCAGAAAGAAGTCACAAAGCGTTTTGTCCACAACATCATGCAACAGAAAACGAAAAAGCTGAAAACATACAGCAAACAACCCATGCTGGTCAACCAAAAAATGCATTCATTCATTCATCCATTGACCGTCCATGGTCACCTTAGGTGAACTAACAGTGCAAATTACTGGACTGGACATGGAATCGGCCGCAAGAATGAGCAATGATCCGGTGTGTCAAGTATTTACTAGGGATGCCAAGTACCTAAAGGGATAAAGAGAACTGAAGGTAAATGCGAACAATTTACGAATACGTTTACCATCACAGTTTTTCCCGGGATACGGTTGATAAGAACCAATGCAGTGAAAACCACAAGTATCCTTATCAAAAGATAACAGGTGACACAGCCCAACCGAAATCAGAAATCTTCGCAAACTGTTTTGAAAAGTGGTCCAATTCCAACAAAAAATATTATGCTGTTCTTTAGGTAACTCCACCCTAGAAACTTTACTACCAAAGTGGCTGAGAAATATAAACGTTATTGGAAATTGAAAAAAAAAATCAATGTTCAAACTGTGTTGGCATGTCAAGCCACGCCCTACACGTTATTCTGTTTTCGGTGAACAGCAAACACACGTGGATTGCAGCAACAATAGACAGTTGTACCTTGTGGTGAAAAGAAAGCACATGTGACTGTGAAACAGACTGCACAAAGATAGCGCAATGAGAAGAAGAAAGAAAAGCAAGTAGGACTCACCAGAGGGGGGTTGGAAGCATAGTATGGCGAGGTCATGGGCGATCTCAAGTAGACGCCCTCCTGAAACACAACACTCCCAGCTGAAAGGGCTGTGGCTGCAGCAAGAGCACAGCAGAGTAGGCTGCAGGCGCACACATAGAAATATACACAAGTAGGTCACTCAGGGAAGGACAACTGTCATCAGTTCACTGCTGCCAATTACCTCTGCTCCATTCTGCAGGCCTATATTTTGCTGTAAATGTGATTCACGGAAAATCATGATAAAAATGAAGATATATATTTTTTTGCAAAATACATAGAATGTCTTATACAGGGTGAACTGATGCTTTTGTACTGTTTGTAGAGCAAACAGACTTTTGAGCAGAAATGTAGAAATGCATATTTTTGTCAATGCAGTATTTCCTACTTGAAAAACTCTTATAAAGATACATTTTTTGTAAAATGTTTAAAATTTTGCAATTATGGCAGTCAGATGGGCTGAAATGGTCATTTCTTTTTCCAGTAGAAATGATTTCTGACAGAGGTCATTTAGGCCCCTAATGCATTAACTGCTATCATATTTTAGATGAGTATTCCACAAAATTTGCATCTTTACACTAAGGAGGCATAAGCATTATACATTTCTGTCAAAATCATTGCAATGAAATATTTTGAGGCAATCCGTTGGTTGTTGTCATTCTTTGGTCAAAATCCAAGACATCAAATGTGGATGGAAACAAGGCTCTAAGAAAGAAAGATAATTCAACATAAGCAATAGGTGATTGATGAAAATGAAGACATTAACTGATTGCCATGATTATAATTGATCTTGAATGTGGAGGGAAGTGTACATACAGCTGTCACTGGTGATGTACAAATTTTCATTGGAATACACTTTTTGTACACGTGGTGAGGCTTAATACAGACTGTTCCCTCTATTAGCAACGTGTTTCTGACTTGGACCTCAATCAATTAACACACCTGTGAAGTAAATCAGTACATTTACTGGTGCCGTTAATGGGGTTTACCTGGTCACTCCTGCGCATGGCACGGTACTTCCTGGCCGCATAATCAGAGCGTGGACGCCTGCCCCTGAAGGGATCAGCATCCAGCTGGCTGGCAATGATTGCCGCCTACATGGCAACACCGAATGGTCAAGTACAATCAGCCTCGCTAGGCTCTTTACATTTACTCCCTGATTTGCATTAGGTACTTTCATTTTCAATTCTTCATTAAAGCTCTTTCTTTTACAATTATCACAGTTTTTTTAGAAAAAAAATTGACAAGAGATGCTTATTATATCATTGTTCTCTATTACTCCTTAGTTTTATCATTTCAAATTACAAACTTTTATGAAGCATTTGCTATTTCCCTTTATAAAGTGATCAGAAACATTCCCGTTATGTTTTAAAAATTGTATTGCAATGGTTCTTCAGTTAACTTTAAAACAAAATTGTATTGTAATAGTTCTTAAGCTTCCTCCTTGTATAAAGTTATTATGAATCATAGACTTCCACATACTGGCATTTAAAATGAATACAAAATGGACGTTCCAAATTATCCATGTCATATTTTAAAATCTTTATTTGCAACGTTCAATATCAATATCATAAATTAGAGAACTCCTCTTCGATTGAGATAGTATTTTTCAATTGTGAGGCATAATTATAAACTTAAGAAAGGTGTGAACACACTTAGTGATCGAGATCACGACGAGCACTGGTTAGTATTAACTCCAAACACAGGCAGGCCAACCAACCACAGAGTAGCTTTCAATAAAGCCCAAGAGTTGTTCATGCGCTCTGTGACATACGTATCTCATATGTTGCCCAAAAGTGCATGCATGATGATGATGACTTCATATTTCCGTTCTGTGTTTTTAGGTCAAACAGGGCTGAAGTTTTTCCTCCCCGATTTCCCTCCACCCTTTTCCCTCTTGGTCAGACATGAAATTCGATTTCTGAAGCGGCCATAACCATGGTCTTGCAATGGATGTTTTAATCTCTTCAGCAGCTGCTGAGACAACAGACGAGATACCGAATTTCCACCGTCCAGACTGACTCTGGTGCTGCCATTGCCACCACTAACACCACCACCACTATATGTACATAATATACCATAAGCCACAATGACATGTTTCTCTTTCTCTAAAGATGATGAAGGGGATAGGCAAGGGATTTTGTTTTCATTGAGCATGCTCCGCCGATCAATATCCTTCCGCTCATGCACATCCAACTCACAAGCTACTGATACAAGACAACACAATCGACTGTTTCCTGAGCGTTGTTGTGGTGGCCATCCTAAAACTGCATGCCATCTGCTTAAGTGCTCATGTGCATCAAAGCTGAAACTGAATTGACAAGGGCCTGCCAGTGAGCATAAGGTGATAAAACTGCAATAAGTGATAAAGTGCAAATGCCTTACTCCTTACAGTGTTTTCCATTTGCCAATGAATGAATGATGATAAAAGAGCAAGAAAAATGACGTGCCAATGCCAAACTTCTGACTATTTACAGCATCATTTGCATCATTACTCAGGTGCTGATAAGTAACAATGTATGCAAAAGCTTCACTGGACAACAACAGTGCTGAAGAGTGAAGCTGGAAGCAACATAGGAGATGAAGCAGAGCGGGAAAGTTAGTGACTGCGCCACGGCCATGATTCCACATAGAGCACACTGAACATAACAGCGACGATCATAACATCAAACAAGGAGACTAAAAGGAGACTGCACGGCGGAGAGCGCTCAGGTAGTCATTGCTCAAACAATAAAGGAGGGGGGTCAACTGCCAACGCTGTTAAGGCAGGGAAGAGCTAGTACTCCGTGCCACGGTTCTTCAGCTTAACTGCAGTGCAACAGCAAAACATTCAGCTGACACTTGCACAATGCGTGCAGAAAACAATCACCTTTCGACGACTGCCCACCATTCCCCCTTTTCGTGGCACGAACAGCATGGGGAAGCCGTACTTGGACTCATTGACATAGGCCATTTTGGGAGGGACAAAGGGATAGGCAGAGTGCCTCCAGGCTCTGGCTAGAGTGGCTCGGGCCAGGGAGATCCCAGGACACGGGGCCGAAACCCGAACTTCAGGTCTTCTATCTCATCTTCTCTGCGACTCCGCCTGAGGAAGGGCTCGTCAAAGAGGCCAAAGATATGGGCTCTGCTCGCGGCACGTGACAGAAAGCGGTTGGGAGCCCGGTGAGCTCGGAGGCCCTCCGTTGGCAGCGACCACAGAGGCAGCGTGCGCGGAGTGTCATACAGGGCCAGCCTACTTCTGTAATAGGGAGACACCGAGCGGCCATAGTACGGATAGTACGGATAGTCCAAGTAGCGAGAGTCGGGCACGACATCTCGGGGAACGCTCAGTGAGCGAATGGGGTCGCGGAAGGCCTCATAGAGAGGCACAGGCGCTATCTTCCGGCGCGGTTCGTCCAGGTAAATCGGGGCCGGGGGAACACTCCTGGCCCTCTCCATGACAGGGGAGTATGAGGGTTTCTGATAGACGATAAGGGGGCGTCTAAGGTATTGCAGATACGGAAAATAATCTGAAGTGGTGGTGGTGCCAGCGGTGCCTGCTCCGTACATGGCCTCATAGCTCCTAGGGACATCCCAGAAGCCTACCTGAGCGGGGTAAAGGGGGCGGGGAGGGAGTGAAACAGCTCGAGGGGGCATTGAATATCCACGCGCCACCCGACGGGCTGCCACCGAGAGTTGAGGATTGGCGAAGGCCTCTGAGTCAACCTGTAGGAAGGGAGGCAGTAACATGTTAGGTATAACAGGAACAGCAAACAAAAATGGTGTCATGATTACTGAGCCATAAAGGGTGTATCAAGTATCATACATTTAAAGTGTGGCCCAGGAGGGGAAGAGTGAGGCAGTGACATTTGTTAACAAGTGAAACATAGGCGTTGATTGCAGTTTCTTGCGTGTGTGCTGCTATTAAATTCAAGTTTGGCATTGCGAAAGTCATCCCAGAACGCACGCACGTGTGTGTTTGTGTTTGTGTTTGTGTTTGTGTGTGTGTGTGTGTGTGTGTGTGTGGTGTGTGTGCGTACGTATGTGTGTACGTGTGCGTACGTGAGTGCGTGCGTGCATGCGTGTGCGTGTGCGTGTGTGTGTGCATGCCAGCATGCATGTCATAAGTTGTGACCATTTCAAAAGAAAAAAAACCCAAAACAAACACAAATGAACCAAAATCAGGTAACCCCAAATGAACAGAGAGAGGAAAGGAAAACCACGGCTCCACAAGGGCATTAAAACAGAAGTGCTAAAGCACACTGAACTCCCGCCAGCCTCGGCCTTTTGCTGTGTGCTATGGGGACACGCCCAGTCTGTACAGATTCTTCACACGTTTTGTTTTCTGTCCTTCATTTCAATTCATCGCAAACTGCAAATACCAAGTAGACTACCGTTGAGTATGATCGACAATCTAGTTTCTCGAAACGTTGAGGATGGTTTTTGTTACTCCTCTTAGCTCGTTGTCCTTCTGATCAAATCAATGGAGAGGGTGGTGTACTACGCAACCACTTAATGATTTGATATCAAATTGTATTAGTAAGTAAGTAAGAATCTTTGTTATTTTCGTTTAGAACCACAAAAAATACATTTTGTCCATATGAAACAACGTGCATTTTGTCATTGGAATAATGGACGTTATTTGTAAAACATGCTGCAAAACAATTAATGAGCGGCTTAAATCACACAAAAACTCAAACAAAACACATTTTCTTGTCAGTTTTGTATGCAGACACCGGCTTTTCCCGTGGTTCCGTATTCATTGTTAATGATCTGACAAGTTTACAGTTTGAGCACACGTTTCACTAGGTTAGATAATAAGTTCATTTTCAAACAAGCTTGCAAAGCATGCTCAAGCTTTAGGCAAAGTGTTCCTGTATGGCTTAAAATTTGGAATCAGTTTTATTTCTTTTACTTGGTAACATTTGAGAAATAATTATTAGATGAATATCAGTGAATTACTGAAAACAAATGTTACAAATGTATAAAAAGCAGACTTGCTGACATAAAAGCCGTCTGGTAGAACACGATACTTTTTTCAATGAGAAAAAAATAGTAACGCAGAAACCATATGGTCTGAACATTTGCGTTTGGGATAAATTGGTATCAAAGTAAACCAGTTCTCTTCAATGAAATCATTTTACTCCTGTCATTTCGGCACTCCCTATAATTCTGCAGCAATTCTAAGACACAGACCAGTGCTACTATTCTGGAATCAGAACTGACAGCATATTGTCTCCTTAAGATCTGAACTATGGGGACCTCAACTTATATCTACTCACTAAGTTTTTTTGTGTTTATTTTGTCTGTCTGTAAGTCTGGGAACACCCACCGCACAGGTCACGAAGAATGACGGAGGATTCTGTTTTAAATACCGAGAAAAAAACACACAAATAATGCCAAAGAATTCTCTACAAGTGACTACTGACAGCTAGCTACGCTTTTCATGCAGTGAAAACTTCGCACAGCTCTAACGGCAGCAAAAGCACTGAGTCATGTAATGCCATTAATTTCAAACGAAAGCAATACAGCAGAAGATTAGTAAATGTTACATAAAGCTGGGTTATAAATAAACGCAATACCTTGATGTTAATCTTATCTAGCATGGACAGACTGACACCACCAGAGAGTGTTTTGGGAAGAGGGATGGTGCTGGCATCCACGCGGGGTCTGATATTGCCCAGAGGGATCACGTCCACCTTTGGACCCTGCCCCTGACCCGTCCGCCCCATCACTGTCAGAGGACGCTGGATCTCCGACAGACTCAGCTCTCGGCTTGGGGGCTCAAAGTCGAGATCGAGATACCTGGAGGGGATGTAGGTGGCCATGGGACGAGGTCCAGATTCCAAGGGTGTCATACCTAGCTGCAAGCGTCGGCTCTTGTCTCTGTTCAGGTAGTCATTGAGCTGGTTTTTTAGAGCTCCCATCCGAGCCACATGGCCTGTGAGGAAGTTGTCTAAGGGCTGAAGACTCATTCTTGAGCCAAAGGTTCTTTCATCCACTCCTAAATATCTGCCAAACAGGGGGATAGGGGTCGGCGTGTAGGTGAACCCCACTCTTTTACCGTCATTGGTCACACCTGATCCTTCTAAACTGAGCAGGAGACTGGCTCCACTGTATTCTGAAATGACAAAGATGTAAGTGACATCTTCCTCAGAGAGAATTCATATTCACCACAACATTTCCGAGAAAATAACCATGGCACACAAAAGTCATCGGAAATGGGTAGATATGGGGTTGAATGCTGAGTACTCACATAAAAATAGCTGATCTGGGCAGAAAAAAAGCTTGGGTGAGACTGAGAAGAGGACGGATTGGGGAAGGTTTGTGGAGGAGGAGGACAGGATTTCTCAGTCTGGGTTGTCAAGGGAAAATCATATTTTGTCTTCCGCATTGTAGCTTCAAAGGTTCTTCACAATAAAGCCACTAGCAGTCTGTCAGTGGAAACAGAAAGAGAATAACATAAAAGGTAAACAGATTCGGTGGGATCGTAGGATAACACTTTGTGGGTTCAAATATGCATTGCTTCAATACCTACCGTTTCCACGACCCACTCGGCTGAGGGCTCCAGAGACACTGCTGGTTTCTGGAATATATTCCATCGTTTGATGACCATGAAGTCTTCCTCGCTTCTTCAGCATTCTGTCATAGTAGTTCCCAAAAGGTCGTCGAATTGCCAAGATCCTCGGGCGTCGCCGTGGAAGAGTGACAGTACTAGTATCAAGATCTTCATAGATGGGGCTGTAGGCGGCACGAATAGGCAGTCCCAACTGACTTCTTGTGGAAATGATGCTCTCATTGATTGAATCCACGGGGAAGGGGGCAGAGAACGGCGGCTCATGATATCTACAGACCGTGATCTGTAAAGAGAAGGACCCACTGACTGGGCCCTTGCCTGGAAGGATGGTCTCCGCAGACTGAGGTCTTCATCTTCAAAACGGGATCTGGCCACAGAAGCAGACCGTGCACGAGCATAGTTACGCCAGTCAGCAGATGGAGCTTGAGGGGCCACAGAGGTGGGGCTCAGAACCGGCTTCTGTTTCGATTCAGTGGATAGACGAGCGCCATAGAAACTAGAGCTCTTGTTTTTCCTAGCATTAGGCTTGCCGAAGCGGCGCGGGAAGCGGCGAGGACCAAAGAGGGCGGCGCTGGGGCTGGCCTTTGTTGCTGACCGTCCTCCAGACTGCACACCAGGCAAGTTTGTCTTTCAGTCCCCCCATCTGCCCGCATGCGCTGCTTGCTACCTTACATCAATATATTGGTAACATTTATGGGTTAAGGTGTATGGTGAAATCTGCGCACGAGACCACCTTCTTGAGAAAACTAAAATACTTCAGTTTTGGAGGTTTCTGGTCTCTCTGGTTTCAAACGCTCAATCGTTCTATCTCTTTAACATACACCACTATGATACATCAAAGCATCTCATTGGGCAAATATTAAATAAAAAGTCAAGCGAAATCACAAGCATGGAGCTCTCTTTCTAAATGCATGGAATAGTGACACAGTGAAAACTTTCCACCACTGTAAGTAATCACTGCATTTATTCTTTCTTTCTTCTTTCCAAGATACCTGATCTGTCAGTAGGAACACTGCGCTTACAACTTGTGCATGACATTAAACTTGGTGCTCTGATGTCTTTGCTAGACATAACAATTTGTTTAAAAATAAAAGTCTAATGGTATCTGCAAGCATTTGCACTATCTGGCATCTACAGGTATTCGGAAGCATCTGCTGTATCTGGGACAGCATTAAGCAACAACAGGACTAATCCGGGAACGCAACTAATAACAGAAGCAGCAAAATAAAGGCCATGCGGTGTAAGCTGAGGCGTGTGCGTACTGAGCATAGTGAATTAAGTGCTTTCCACACAAACGAAGACCAAAATTAAAAAAAACCACAAATCAATGTTCAATCAGTCAGTCAACCAATACTTCCAAATTAACGAAAACTTGTTAAAAAGTCTAAACTAGACACAAACTGTTGACTGCATTGCACAACTAACGGAATAAAGGGAACGTGTCGAGCTGTTATTTTGCTGGATCTTGCCTCCTAAAGAGAACAGTTTCCCTTTCTCCCTCCGACTTCAAATCACCGTGTGGTTCGTTCCTTTCCTTTCCTTTCTCTGTTATCCCTGGCAAACAGCACAACGACACAGACACACAGACAAGTATCATTTGAAAAGAGGGTATGCCTACAAAATGAAGACAAACCAAAAACACGAACACTGAATCCAGTGGTTCTTTATAAACAAGAACCAACTTAAGTCAACATATCAACACGTTCAGTACAATTCAAATCAAACATAACCACATGCCATTCAGAAAATAGAAACCTTGTTTGATTGTCTATACCTGTTCAATCAAAAACGGCTTTGTAGAATACTTCCTAAAGCAAATGCTGAAATGTTGAACAAAGTATCTGTGAAACATCTCAACTGACTTCCACAGCAATATCTAGCAAACAACTTTATGATCCAAACATCATTTGACAGACAAACAAACAGACATGGAATGCAAATGTGTATGAAATTATAGGCTGATATATGTAAACTTCATAGATGTTATAATGGTCCAGATTGTATTGATCTGGTTTTTTTCCACTGTAGCACACAATCAACAAATCAGCAGTGATATCAACTAAAACAACATTGGATGTTCTAAGACGGAATATGTTCAAAGGGCTTCAGCGGCCAGCTACTGAACTGATGGTACACAGAAAAGGGAGGAAAGAATTTTACATTTTATTAAAAGCCCCTAGTTGCTCACCTTTGTTGTACATGTAAATGTTCTAGTATTCAGTACCTTGAAAGACCTTGACAGCAGATATCAGACAATAAAAAAATAAATAGAAAACTGCAAAAATCGCACAGGCCTGAGATTTTCAGGTGAAAGCCTGTTAAGAGGATAATATATGACAAAATAAAAGCCTGAATCACAGAAAACCTGGCTATCTAGATCAGCTAAGATTCTTCAGGTTCATTCTCTACGGTCACTGTTCCTTTGGTACACAGATATTGCTCATACTGTGATGTGTATTATCATTAGAATCTTCAAAACAGGAGATCAAATTGTTTCGCATCAATCATGAATGAAAGAAAAAATGTATGAAGCTGAGAACAGAAAGCTAAAAAAAAAAAAAAAAAGTTCCTCATACCTAAAAAATAGGAAGAATATTATGATCATATTCTAAGATTAACTAAGAAATGAGAAACAAAAGATAAGAAACTACAATATCAGAGGAAAAAAACCATACCGACATGAGACAATAGCACTTCTATATAAATTTGAGAACTGGGACCAAACGAGAGAAATCTCTTTGACATGGTGAACTGAGTGCTGTGGATGTTGATAAATACAAGGACGAGGACAATCAAGCCAGTACTCACAATGGCGTCAGTAGCATCCCTCAGCAGGCGGGCGTCACGATCCCTGGATTTCTTGGCCGTGTCAAAGCCCTCCTCCATGGCGTAGCTCGAAAAGATGCCGGCGCTGGACACACGGTCAGCCATGTAGTCTTCCGCCCGTGT